>JAKSZU010000009.1:121024157-121757404 GCA_026018925.1 Tupaia tana
TACCACACTAGCTTTGCTTGCTGGAGGCTGAATTATGAGGAGAAAATCTTCATTTCTCCTGTGCCTGAAATATCTAGTTCCCAGTATCCATGTGGATTCTTCTCAGAGAATGGCTCAACTCTCCTGCCTGGGAGAAAGGAGCAGAAGGGCTTATTAACAAAACAAAAGATGGAGCTGAGAGCCAGAGAGAAATTCTACCTTTAAAAAAATCGTAAAAAGGAAAAATTACCAAAAAAAAATGAGGAGACAGGAGCAGAGAGACACAGAGACCTCAGAGACACAGGGACAGGGATAGAAGGCCAGAGGGGCTCCCTACCACACTAGCTTTGCTTGCTGGAGGCTGAATTATGAGTAGAAAATCTTCATTTCTCCTGTGCCTGAAATATCTAGTTCCCAGTATCCATGTGGATTCTTCTCAGAGAATGGCTCAACTCTCCTGCCTGGGAGAAAGGAGCAGAAGGGCTTATTAACAAAACAAAAGATGGAGCTGAGAGCCAGAGAGAAATTCTACCTTTAAAAAAATCGTAAAAAGGAAAAATTACCAAAAAAAAATGAGGAGACAGGAGCAGAGAGACACAGAGACCTCAGAGACACAGGGACAGGGATAGAAGGCCAGAGAGGCTCCCTACCACACTAGCTTTGCTTGCTGGAGGCTGAATTATGAGTAGAAAATCTTCATTTCTCCTGTGCCTGAAATATCTAGTTCCCAGTATCCATGTGGATTCTTCTCAGAGAATGGCTCAACTCTCCTGCCTGGGAGAAAGGAGCAGAAGGGCTTATTAACAAAACAAAAGATGGAGCTGAGAGCCAGAGAGAAATTCTACCTTTAAAAAAATCGTAAAAAGGAAAAATTACCCAAAAAAAATGAGGAGACAGGAGCAGAGAGACACAGAGACCTCAGAGACACAGGGACAGGGATAGAAGGCCAGAGGGGCTCCCTACCACACTAGCTTTGCTTGCTGGAGGCTGAATTATGAGTAGAAAATCTTCATTTCTCCTGTGCCTGAAATATCTAGTTCCCAGTATCCATGTGGATTCTTCTCAGAGAATGGCTCAACTCTCCTGCCTGGGAGAAAGGAGCAGAAGGGCTTATTAACAAAACAAAAGATGGAGCTGAGAGCCAGAGAGAAATTCTACCTTTAAAAAAATCGTAAAAAGGAAAAATTACCCAAAAAAAATGAGGAGACAGGAGCAGAGAGACACAGAGACCTCAGAGACACAGGGACAGGGATAGAAGGCCAGAGGGGCTCCCTACCACACTAGCTTTGCTTGCTGGAGGCTGAATTATGAGTAGAAAATCTTCATTTCTCCTGTGCCTGAAATATCTAGTTCCCAGTATCCATGTGGATTCTTCTCAGAGAATGGCTCAACTCTCCTGCCTGGGAGAAAGGAGCAGAAGGGCTTATTAACAAAACAAAAGATGGAGCTGAGAGCCAGAGAGAAATTCTACCTTTAAAAAAATCGTAAAAAGGAAAAATTACCAAAAAAAAATGAGGAGACAGGAGCAGAGAGACACAGAGACCTCAGAGACACAGGGACAGGGATAGAAGGCCAGAGGGGCTCCCTACCACACTAGCTTTGCTTGCTGGAGGCTGAATTATGAGTAGAAAATCTTCATTTCTCCTGTGCCTGAAATATCTAGTTCCCAGTATCCATGTGGATTCTTCTCAGAGAATGGCTCAACTCTCCTGCCTGGGAGAAAGGAGCAGAAGGGCTTATTAACAAAACAAAAGATGGAGCTGAGAGCCAGAGAGAAATTCTACCTTTAAAAAAATCGTAAAAAGGAAAAATTACCAAAAAAAAATGAGGAGACAGGAGCAGAGAGACACAGAGACCTCAGAGACACAGGGACAGGGATAGAAGGCCAGAGGGGCTCCCTACCACACTAGCTTTGCTTGCTGGAGGCTGAATTATGAGGAGAAAATCTTCATTTCTCCTGTGCCTGAAATATCTAGTTCCCAGTATCCATGTGGATTCTTCTCAGAGAATGGCTCAACTCTCCTGCCTGGGAGAAAGGAGCAGAAGGGCTTATTAACAAAACAAAAGATGGAGCTGAGAGCCAGAGAGAAATTCTACCTTTAAAAAAATCGTAAAAAGGAAAAATTACCAAAAAAAAATGAGGAGACAGGAGCAGAGAGACACAGAGACCTCAGAGACACAGGGACAGGGATAGAAGGCCAGAGGGGCTCCCTACCACACTAGCTTTGCTTGCTGGAGGCTGAATTATGAGTAGAAAATCTTCATTTCTCCTGTGCCTGAAATATCTAGTTCCCAGTATCCATGTGGATTCTTCTCAGAGAATGGCTCAACTCTCCTGCCTGGGAGAAAGGAGCAGAAGGGCTTATTAACAAAACAAAAGATGGAGCTGAGAGCCAGAGAGAAATTCTACCTTTAAAAAAATCGTAAAAAGGAAAAATTACCAAAAAAAAAATGAGGAGACAGGAGCAGAGAGACACAGAGACCTCAGAGACACAGGGACAGGGATAGAAGGCCAGAGGGGCTCCCTACCACACTAGCTTTGCTTGCTGGAGGCTGAATTATGAGGAGAAAATCTTCATTTCTCCTGTGCCTGAAATATCTAGTTCCCAGTATCCATGTGGATTCTTCTCAGAGAATGGCTCAACTCTCCTGCCTGGGAGAAAGGAGCAGAAGGGCTTATTAACAAAACAAAAGATGGAGCTGAGAGCCAGAGAGAAATTCTACCTTTAAAAAAATCGTAAAAAGGAAAAATTACCAAAAAAAAAATGAGGAGACAGGAGCAGAGAGACACAGAGACCTCAGAGACACAGGGACAGGGATAGAAGGCCAGAGGGGCTCCCTACCACACTAGCTTTGCTTGCTGGAGGCTGAATTATGAGTAGAAAATCTTCATTTCTCCTGTGCCTGAAATATCTAATTCCCAGTATCCATGTGGATTCTTCTCAGAGAATGGCTCAACTCTCCTGCCTGGGAGAAAGGAGCAGAAGGGCTTATTAACAAAACAAAAGATGGAGCTGAGAGCCAGAGAGAAATTCTACCTTTAAAAAAATCGTAAAAAGGAAAAATTACCAAAAAAAAAATGAGGAGACAGGAGCAGAGAGACACAGAGACCTCAGAGACACAGGGACAGGGATAGAAGGCCAGAGGGGCTCCCTACCACACTAGCTTTGCTTGCTGGAGGCTGAATTATGAGTAGAAAATCTTCATTTCTCCTGTGCCTGAAATATCTAGTTCCCAGTATCCATGTGGATTCTTCTCAGAGAATGGCTCAACCCTCCTGCCTGGGAGAAAGGAGCAGAAGGGCTTATTAACAAAACAAAAGATGGAGCTGAGAGCCAGAGAGAAATTCTACCTTTAAAAAAATCGTAAAAAGGAAAAATTACCAAAAAAAAATGAGGAGACAGGAGCAGAGAGACACAGAGACCTCAGAGACACAGGGACAGGGATAGAAGGCCAGAGGGGCTCCCTACCACACTAGCTTTGCTTGCTGGAGGCTGAATTATGAGTAGAAAATCTTCATTTCTCCTGTGCCTGAAATATCTAGTTCCCAGTATCCATGTGGATTCTTCTCAGAGAATGGCTCAACTCTCCTGCCTGGGAGAAAGGAGCAGAAGGGCTTATTAACAAAACAAAAGATGGAGCTGAGAGCCAGAGAGAAATTCTACCTTTAAAAAAATCGTAAAAAGGAAAAATTACCAAAAAAAAATGAGGAGACAGGAGCAGAGAGACACAGAGACCTCAGAGACACAGGGACAGGGATAGAAGGCCAGAGGGGCTCCCTACCACACTAGCTTTGCTTGCTGGAGGCTGAATTATGAGTAGAAAATCTTCATTTCTCCTGTGCCTGAAATATCTAGTTCCCAGTATCCATGTGGATTCTTCTCAGAGAATGGCTCAACCCTCCTGCCTGGGAGAAAGGAGCAGAAGGGCTTATTAACAAAACAAAAGATGGAGCTGAGAGCCAGAGAGAAATTCTACCTTTAAAAAAATCGTAAAAAGGAAAAATTACCAAAAAAAAATGAGGAGACAGGAGCAGAGAGACACAGAGACCTCAGAGACACAGGGACAGGGATAGAAGGCCAGAGGGGCTCCCTACCACACTAGCTTTGCTTGCTGGAGGCTGAATTATGAGTAGAAAATCTTCATTTCTCCTGTGCCTGAAATATCTAGTTCCCAGTATCCATGTGGATTCTTCTCAGAGAATGGCTCAACTCTCCTGCCTGGGAGAAAGGAGCAGAAGGGCTTATTAACAAAACAAAAGATGGAGCTGAGAGCCAGAGAGAAATTCTACCTTTAAAAAAATCGTAAAAAGGAAAAATTACCAAAAAAAAATGAGGAGACAGGAGCAGAGAGACACAGAGACCTCAGAGACACAGGGACAGGGATAGAAGGCCAGAGGGGCTCCCTACCACACTAGCTTTGCTTGCTGGAGGCTGAATTATGAGTAGAAAATCTTCATTTCTCCTGTGCCTGAAATATCTAGTTCCCAGTATCCATGTGGATTCTTCTCAGAGAATGGCTCAACTCTCCTGCCTGGGAGAAAGGACCAGAAGGGCTTATTAACAAAACAAAAGATGGAGCTGAGAGCCAGAGAGAAATTCTACCTTTAAAAAAATCGTAAAAAGGAAAAATTACCAAAAAAAATGAGGAGACAGGAGCAGAGAGACACAGAGACCTCAGAGACACAGGGACAGGGATAGAAGGCCAGAGGGGCTCCCTACCACACTAGCTTTGCTTGCTGGAGGCTGAATTATGAGTACAAAATCTTCATTTCTCCTGTGCCTGAAATATCTAGTTCCCAGTATCCATGTGGATTCTTCTCAGAGAATGGCTCAACTCTCCTGCCACACTAGCTTTGCTTGCTGGAGGCTGAATTATGAGTAGAAAATCTTCATTTCTCCTGTGCCTGAAATATCTAGTTCCCAGTATCCATGTGGATTCTTCTCAGAGAATGGCTCAACTCTCCTGCCACACTAGCTTTGCTTGCTGGAGGCTGAATTATGAGTAGAAAATCTTCATTTCTCCTGTGCCTGAAATATCTAGTTCCCAGTATCCATGTGGATTCTTCTCAGAGGACCATCGGCCTGAGTTTTAAGCTGTTGGGTCTAGGACTTGAACCATAGTCAACCACGTGGGAATCCAGCGATGTAACCATTACACCACCTGCTAGTCTCTCACTGAAACTTTTGAAGCAACAACTTAACTTTCCCAAAAAAATCCTAATGAGACTAAGTGTAACTAGTGAAATAGTTCATAATTTTGTCAAAATTTAATGTAGCTTCCCTTGATTTGCTAATGTAGAATCTTTGCAAGTATAGTCTTTTCCAAGCATTCCAAATAACATTTTTAAGATTTTTTTCCATAGGGCTCGTGCATTTGCCAGAGAGAAGACAGAGACAGAGAGGGAAAGTAAGAAACCACCCTCCAGGGGAAATGGCCATGCCATAATCCCTCTTCCTCCATTTTCTTCTCAGGACCTTGGGTATGCATGCACATGTACCCCATGTGAGTTTCAAGCATCCGGTTCTGGGACTTGAACCATCGTCAGCCAATGCAGGAGTCTAGCACCTTAAGCACTATGCCACCTGCTGGTCCCCAAATAACTTTTAAAATACAGGACAACCTGGGGCCAGCAGATGGCGTAATGGCTATGTCACTGGACTCCCATGTAGTCAACCGCAGTTCAAATCCCAGACTCAGTGGCTTAAACTCATGCCATGTGCATGTGCATGCGTACCCAAAATCCCAAGAGGAGAATGGAAGAGAAGGGATTGTGGTGTGGCCATCTCCCCCCGGGGGATGATTTCTCGTTTTCTGTCTCTCTGTCTCTCTCTGTCCTTCTGGTGAGTGCACACACCCTATAGCAAAAAAAAAAAAAAAACTCTCAAAAATAAAAAATACAAGATAACCTGCTGACCCAACTGTAGTGATGTACACTGCTGAGATGCTGTGCTCAGCAGACTGGGACCACATGGAAGAAGTGGCATGCACCTGTAATCTCAGAAACTGGGTGGCTGGGCTGCAGGCCCGACCTTTCCGAATCTCCACGCATCCCCACCGTTTCTCCTCCTTGGACCCCAGGTTGGTTGTCTGGGACTTTAAGGCGAACTCCCACCCCACCCCACCCGCAATCCGGATCGAGCCGGCCAGCAGTTCCGGGCACCAGGCAGACTGAGGCTGCAGGCCCGACCTTTCCGAATCTCCACGCATCCCCACCGTTTCTCCTCCTTGGACCCCAGGTTGGTTGTCTGGGACTTTAAGGCGAACTCCCACCCCACCCCACCCGCAATCCGGATCAAGCCGGCCAGCAGTTCCGGGCTCCAGGCGGACTCAGGCTCCAGACCTGACCAACCTGGTCCTGTCACTCATCTTCAGACACTTTCCCACTAGCCTTTGGACTCTGAATTCTGGTGATTTGAATAGCGCGCGGCGCGCAAGCGCTATTTCCTTTTTTCAGTTTGTTTTTCTTTGCTCTTGGGGTGTTGCTTATTCAGTCAATTGTAGGCTCACCTGTCCTTAGAGACAGTGAGGACTTTGGGCCATCCAGGGTAGTGGCAACAGTTAATGGTAATTGTGAGCAACAGGTAGGCCAACCATAAGGGAAATCATCAATTTTCTAAGCCTGTACAACTATTAACAATCAGTTAGAAAGAAACATATAGAATACCTAATGACTAAGAACAATCGCAGAGGCTCCAGAAATATGAGCAACCAACAAAAGGCCTCTCCCTCAAGGGAAATCATCAAGCCTACATCACCCACAGTGAATACAATGGACGTCGTGGACATGTCTGATAAGGAATTCAGATTATTTGTAGTGACCAAACTAACTGAGATGGAAGAGAAAAGAGACAAGGAGCTCCAGGAGATGAGGAAGTCCTTCAATGACTTGAAAGAAGAAATGGATACCTTAAACAAGAACCAGATGGAACTTCTAGGAATGAAGAATGTGATACAGGAAATCAAAACCTCCCTTGAAAGTATTAAAAGTAGGTTAGACCAGGCAGAAGATCGAATATCTAACGTAGAAGACAAAACATCTGACCTAGAAAAAAGCATCAGGAAGATTGAGAAAACAACCACGAAAAATGAGGATAATATACGAGGAATACTGGATACTATCAAGCGCCCCAACATCCGGATAATAGGTATTCCAGAAGAGGAAGAAAATAATAAGGGCCTAGATAATTTATTCCATGAGATCCTGGAAGAAAACTTTCCAAATCTAGAAAGGCACTCAAATATCCAGACCCAGGAAATACATAGGACCCCGGGTAGAATCAACCCAAGAAGATCCTCTCCAAGGCACATTATAGCCAGACTGGCAAAAACAACAGACAAAGACAAGATACTAAAGTTGGCAAGAGGGAAACGCCAGGTTACTTACAAAGGTCACCCCATCAGGCTAACATCGGATCTTTCGGCGGAAACAATGCAAGAAAGGAAAGAATGGGGAAGCATAGTAAAAGTGTTGAGTGAAAAACAATTTCAACCAAGAATATTATACCCGGCAAAATTATCTTTCATATGGGAAAAAAAGATAAAAACATTCTCGAATAAACAAAATTTGAAGGAATTTACCAACTCCAGACCAGCTCTTCAAGAGGTTCTGAAGGGAGTATTATACCAGGAAAACTAAAAAATCAGAGACAGTTATACGAGAACAAAGAGCAACCAAGAAAATGGCTCACTTAATGATAGGATCAGGTACGGAAATATCGATAATTACATTGAATGTCAATGGATTAAATTCTCCAGTAAAGAGACATAGACTGGCTGACTGGATAAGAAAACAGAAACCCTCTATCTGTTGCCTACAAGAAACTCACCTTATGGATAAAGACATACATAGACTAAAAGTCAAGGGCTGGAAAAAGATACTCCATGCAAATGGAAATCAAAAAAAGGCTGGAGTAGCGATATTGATCTCAGACAAAATAGATTTCAAGACAAAGACTGTAAGAAGAGACAAAGAAGGGCATTATATAATAGTAAATGGGGTAATCCAGCAAGAAGACATAACCCTTATAAATATCTATGCACCCAACTCAGGTGCGCCTAAATATGTGAAGGAAAGACTGTTGGAGCTAAAAGGAGAGATAGGGAGAAATACTATAATTGTTGGAGATCTCAACACCCCATTATCTCCTATAGACAGGTCTTCTAGACAGAAAATAAATAGAGAGATACAGGACTTAAATGATACTATAAATGGAATGGGCTTGACAGATATCTATAGAACTTTCCACCCTACATCCACAACATATACATTTTTCTCACCCCAACATGGAACCTTTTCAAAGATAGATCATATATTAGGACACAAATCAAGCCTTTATAGATTCAAAGGCATAGAAACTGTACCCAGCATCTTCTCTGACCATGATGGAATTAAACTCAAGATTAATTTCAAGACACAACCCCGAAAATACACGAACACATGGAAACTGAACAACCTACTTCTGAATGACTTCTTCACTACTGAAGAAATTAAGGCTGAAATAAAAAAATTTATGGAAACTAATGATAATGAGTACACAAGTGTCCAGAATCTATGGGACACAGCAAAAGCAGTCATAAGAGGAAAATTCATAGCAATTAGTGCACATAAGAAAAGGACAGAAAGATGGTAACTAGATAACTTATCATCATGCCTCAGAGAATTGGAAAAACAACAACAAACAAATCCCCAAAATACCAGGCGAAAAGAAATAATAAAGATTCGAGCAGAAATAAATGAAATAGAAAATAAACGAACCATACAGAAAATAAATGAAAGCAAAAGCTGGTTCTTTGAAAAGATTAACAAGATCGACACACCATTGGCTAGACTGATTAAGAAGAAGAAAGAAAGAAACCAGATTAATCAAATATGTGATGAAACAGGCAATATTACCACAGACATAGCAGAAATACAAAATATCATTAGAGGATACTATGAGCAACTTTACGCCAACAAACAAGATAACCTGGAGGAGATGGACAAATTCCTGGATGCATATAATCTACCAAGATTGGATCAGGAAGACATAGAGAACCTGAATAGACCTATAACAAGCCAGGAGATTGAATCAGTAATAAATAACCTCCCAACAAAGAAAAGCCCAGGCCCAGATGGCTTCACTTGTGAATTCAACAAAACTTTTAAGGAAGAGTTAACCCCTATCCTACTGAAATTATTTCTAAAGATTCAAAAGGAAGGAAACCTTCCAAATTCATTTTATGAAGCCTCCATCATCCTCATCCCCAAAACAGATAAGGATATGACAAAAAAGGAAAACTACAGACCAATATCATTGATGAATATAGATGCGAAAATTCTCAACAAAATACTCGCAAATCGTATCCAACAACATATAACAAAGATCATTCATCACGATCAGGTAGGCTTTATACCAGGGATGCAAGGATGGTTCAATATACGCAAGACCATAAATGTAATACACCACATTAACAGAAAGAAAGATAAAAACCATATGATCATCTCAATTGATGCGGAGAAAGCATTTGATAAAATACAGCATCCTTTTATGATTAAGACTCTCAGTAAGATTGGTATAGAAGGGTCATTTCTCAACACAATAAAAGCCATCTATGAAAAACCTACAGCTAACATTATACTGAATGGGGAAAAGCTGAAAGCTTTTCCTCTGAAAACAGGTACTAGGCAGGGCTGCCCACTTTCTCCACTGCTCTTTAATATAGTACTGGAAGTCTTAGCTATTGCAATCAGAGAAGAGAACAATATTAAAGGCATTCGAATAGGCAAAGAAGAATTGAAAATATCTTTATTTGCAGATGACATGATGGTATACTTAGAAGACCCAAAGGTATCCATGAAAAAACTGCTTGAAGTAATAAGTGAATACAGTAAAGTGGCAGGATACAAAATCAATATCCAAAAATCTATAGCATTTCTATTTATGAACAAGAAGTTGAATGAAGCAGAGCTGAAGAAAGGAATCCCTTTCACCATAGCCACAAGGTGTATAAGATACCTAGGGATAAACCTAACTAAGAAAGTCAAAGATCTTTATAAAGAAAACTACGAAAATCTTAAAAGAGACATTGAAAGTGACATAAAAAAGTGGAAGGATATTCCATGCTCCTGGATTGGAAGAATTAACATAATCAAAATGGCAATTCTACCCAAATTAATCTACATGTTTAATGCAATTCCAATCGAAATACCAGAGATATTCTTCAGAGATCTAGAAAGGGCAATCATAGAATTTGTCTGGAACCATAAAAGACCTCGTATTGCAAAAGCAATCCTGCGCAAGAAGAGTGGAGTAGGAGGCATATCACTCCCTGATCCCAAGATATACTATAAAGCTGTGGTCATCAAAACAGCATGGTATTGGCATAAAAACAGACATGTGGACCAATGGAAGAGAATAGAGACCCCAGAAATAACCCCCAAAGCTTACAGCCAACTGATCTTTGACAAAGGATATCAGTCAATCCATTGGGAAAAGGAAAACATCTTTAGTAAATGGTGCTGGAAAAACTGGGTATCCACCTGCAGAAAGATGAAACTGAACCCCCATCTTTCACCATTAACAACAGTCAACTCAAAATGGATCAAAGATCTTAACCTAAAACCTCAAACAATAAAACTACTGGTGGAAAATGCTGGGGAAACTCTGGGGGACATTGGAGTAGGCAAAGATTTCTTAAATAAGACTCCCAAGGCACAGGCAATAATCCCTAAAATAGACAAGTGGGACTATATTAGACTAAGAAGTTTCTGCACAGCAAAGGACACAGTAACAAGTGTGAACCAACAACCCTCAGGATGGGAAAATATTTTTGTTAAATATGCCTCAGACAAGGGACTGATAACCAGAATACATAGGGAACTCAAGTGCCTTATGCGAAAAAAAATGATTAACCCAATTAAAAGGTGGGAAAATGAGCTGAACAAAAGTCTCTCTAAGGAAGACATACGAATAGCCAAAAAGCATATGAGGAAATGCTCAACATCCCTCATCATAAGGGAGATGCAGATAAAAACTACAATGAGATACCACCTAAGCCCTGTCAGAATGGCAAAGATTAAGAATATAAAAAGTGATAAGTGTTGGCGGGGATGTGGTGAAAAGGGAACCCTCCTACACTGTTGGTGGGAATGTAAACTAGTTCAACCACTGTGGAGAACAATATGGAGGTTCCTCAAAGATCTACAAATAGAACTACCATTTGATCCAGTAATCCCACTTCTGGGTATTTACCCAAAAGACAGGAGAACGCTCAGTCAGAAAAGTGCTTGCACATCAATGTTTATTGCAGCATTATTCACAATTGCCAAGACATGGAACCAACCTAAATGTCCACAAACTGATGAATGGATTGGAAAAGTGTGGTATATATACTCTATGGAATACTACTCAGCCATAAAAAATAACAAGGCCCTGGAATTTGATAGAAAGTGGTCAGATACGGAGGATATATTGCTGAGTGAAGTAAGCCAGGATATGAAAGAAAGATATTGTATGTATCCACTCAATATATACTGACTATCAGCATTCTATGATAGTGAAAAAAAATTGGAGGACATAAAAGCAGTGAAGGTACTTAATGAGAATAGGACAGTGTGGAATGGGGGAAGTGAAGAGAAGAGGATAGAGAAAGATAACAAATGAACAATAGAGAGGCAGGACATTAGTGAGAAACAGATATGGCTTATTAACTGTTGATGTTGACATGTATAGTATTCTCAACTGGATTTGTCTGAGAAGTATTTCATGATGGGCAAAGTATTTGTACAAGCAACATGAGAAATAGCGATGGACTGTCTTAAAAAATAATTAGAATAATAATAATGATTGGGGAAAACATAGAAAAGATATTGAATGTTGAAGTGGGGAGATTAATGTCTCTGTACTGACTGACATGCATGGCATTCCCTTTTGAAAAAGTAATGTAATACAATGTAAAGTTATATGTAATTCAATGTAATATAAAGAAGAATATGATGATAATAAAAAAAAATAAAAAATAAAAAAATAAATTAAAAAAAAAAAAAAAAGAAACTGGGTGGCTGAGGAGGGAGTATCACAGCATGCCAAGACCTAGTTGGGGGGGGGGGGGAAGAAAAGAAGAAAGCCAGCAGGTGGCGTGGTGGTTAAGGTGCTGAACTCCCACATAGCTAACCCCAAACTGTGTGGCCTGAAAAATCACACTGGGGGTATATGTGTGCATGCCCAAAATCCCAGGAGGAAAATGGAGAAGGGATTATGGCATGGCCACCCCCGTTGGGGAGTTATTTCTCACTTTCCCTCTCTCCATCTCTGTTTCTGGAGAGTACACATGTCCAAAGGAAAAAATCTAATTTTTTTTAAAAAAAGATATAGGATAGGTAAAATGCTGATTAAAAAAAAAAAAAACACTTTTGATAAAGAGGGTCAGCTGAAAACTATACTGTTCCCTTGCCAAATAGGTTTCCAGCCAACTTTCAGGGAATGCTTCATTTATTCCTGTTCCTACTATAATATCATATATGAAATACAAAATGTTCTTTCATACCCTCATCACTGTCAACCACAAGTACTTCTCCTTCTTCTTCTTCTCCAGGTTTAGTAACCTGAGTTTCATTTGGTGGTTTCTCTTGTTGAGATTGTTCTTCACTGGGCTTCTGGGCCTTGGAGGAAGGTGGGCACAAATAAAGAGTACTGTTATTAATACCATGGCACACATATACATTCTATGTAGAGATGACTAGTCATGAATAAATCTGAAGAGGTTTTTCCCTTTCTTTTCTTTGTAAGTACTATTAAGATTACTCTTACTACATAGAAATTACTCTCAGAAAGAAGTTACCTGCAAAGACCAATAGTAATTCTAGAAAACATTTTATTCTTCTCAGGGCTATGTTATTTGTTAATAATCAATAATCATGACTGGGAAGTTCATAGGGCCTATTTCCAGGCTCATGTATATATATGTGTATATATATATATATATATATATATATATATATATATCCAGATGGCACCTAAGTATACATCTACTTTAACTATTGATAGTAAAATACTTCATAATTTTGAATGAGAAGTCTCATTCATGGGATTAGTTTTGAAAAATTTTCAGTAGGAAAGTCCTTTATACAACAAAGTATGTAGAGTCAATAACTTTTTCATTTTTAAAAAAAATAATTTCTGCAAATGGAAATAAGATGTTAAGGCACTCACTGCCACTGGCTCAACCAGGCTGGGAGACTTTTGAACATCTTCTCTTCCTCTAGATCCTCTGGGTCTAGACCTTACTTGTGCACTCATGCTTTACACTGAAACTAGAAATTTGTGAATGAAAAACTAAAATAACAATTATACTTAGTAAAAATAGTAATTAGTAGTAAAAATAATAATTATACTTGACAATTTCCATGGCAAACTCATTGTAAATTATTTTTTTTATATTTAGCGAGATTTCCAAAATAAATCGTGAGTCAGTAACAACTACACCTATTTTCCAATCACATCAAATAAGGCTACTTGTAAATCCCTTTGTTGTTCTCAGAGCCAACTTGGCAGAGAAGAAACCTTCAAGTACTAGATTAAAAAACAGGGGTTGGAGCCAGCAGATGGCATAGCGCTTGTGTTGCTAGACTCCCACATTATTGACCAATTCGAGTCCCAGACCTGGTGGCCTAATACTCATGCTGGGCACATGTGTGCATGCCCAGGATCCCAGGAGGAGAACGAAGGTGAAGGGATTGCTGAGTGACCATCCCTCCCGGGGAGTTATTCTTTACTTTCTCTCTATCTCTGTCTCTCTCTCTCTGGCAAGCAAAAGCACTCTAAGGCAAAAACCTCTAAAAACAAAAAAAGGGGTTTTCCTCGAAGATTGAATTTCATACCTCAATGACATTATGAAGAGATTTTGTAATATAAAGTCATAACCAGCTGTGCTCCTCTCCCCAGGCCCCCACTGAAAACTCCTAAACCTGTCCTCTGTTGGTTCCAGGCACCTAAGACACCACATTCACCTGACCCCTCCTCTCCATGGCCCACCTTCCTCCCTGTCTCAGTCCTGCCAGTACAAGTTCTCTGGCAGCTGCACAGTCCAAGAGAAGGAAGGCGCCCTCAGCTCCGAGGTCCTAACTCTTTTGAGGCCAGGAAGTTAGGTCTCTTCCAGGTCCTAACTCTTCCACCGCCAGAATCCCACTGAGTCTTCCTCACATTCACTCAGACTTAAACCTCAGGAATAACTGATCT
Source organism: Tupaia tana (assembly GCA_026018925.1). Taxonomy (NCBI): domain Eukaryota; kingdom Metazoa; phylum Chordata; class Mammalia; order Scandentia; family Tupaiidae; genus Tupaia; species Tupaia tana. The sequence continues at coordinate 121,038,356 of JAKSZU010000009.1, forward strand.
GCTACTGGCTGAATCTCAGAGGTGGAGAAAAAATCAAGCCCACAGGAACATAACCTGTACAACTTGGTGCTCAGCACATAGTGCTTAGCACATGGTACTCATCAGCCAACAAGAAGGTGCATAGTGGGCATGGGGCTATGGCTCCCCATCTTCTCAGTCTCCAAGGTCCCCAGTGAAGACTTCAGAGTCTGTCCTCTGTTGGAGGCCCTAATGACTCTGGAACTCACCCGCCTTCATCTGCCCCCCTCTTCTCCACAACTCATCTTTCTCCTTTGTTCAGTTCCCATCACTACATGACCCATGGTGGCAGCACCACTGGTGTGGACAAGAACAACCTCAAGGTCCTTCATTCCCTGAGGCAAAGACCTCACTGCTCGACCCCCACCAGAATTCCACTGGTTCCTCTTAACATTTAAGTTTTTGTGACGACTGATCAGACCTACCAGCTGAATCCCAGGAAAAAGATAAGCCCCCAGGAACACTACCTGCACCCGCAGGGCTCTGCACTCACTGTGCACACACACCAGCCAAGCAGAAGGTGTGCAATGGGCATGCGCAGAGGCCAGCGCCTGCAGCGCTCGGATTCCTGCCTGCCCCACCTACCCGCATCCCCAGGTCCCCACTGAGAACTCTGGAGTTTGTTCTCTATCAGCTAGTACAGGCACCTCTGGGACTCAGGCAACACCAACAGCACCTCAGTACTTGCCCGCCTTCACCTGCTTTGCCCCCCTCCCCTGCGGCACACGTCCCTCCCTTGTTCAGCCTTACATGGCCTACAGCAACAGCACCACCTGTGAGGACAAAGATAACGACCTCAAGGCCCTTAGTCTTCAGAGACCGAAACCTCACTGCCAGACCCACAGGTTCCTCCCCACACTCACACTTAAACTTCTCGGAGGACTGATCTGCTGACCTACTGGCTGAATCTCAGAGGCCAAGAAATAGACAAGCCCACACTTAAACTTCTTGGAGGACTTATCTACCGACCTACTGGCTGAATCTCAGAGGCCAAGAAATAGACAAGCCCACAGGAACTCTACCGACACAGCTCCGCAATTCACCACAAGCACACCAGCCAATCAGAAGGTGTACAATGGGCGTGCGCACTGAAGCCAGCAACTGCAGCGAGCAGATATCCACCCCTCCCCCCTCCCAATCCCCAGGTCCCCACTGAGTATTCTTTTTCTTTTTCTTTTTTTTTTTCCCCCGGAGAGGGTTTTGCTATAGGGCACGTGCGCTCACCAAAAAGATAGAGAGAGACAGAAAGTGAGAAATCACCTCCCAGGGGGGATGGCCATGCCGCAATCTCTTCTCCTCCATTCTCCTCTCTGGATCTTGGGCACGCACGCACACACATCCGGCATGAATTTTAAGCCACCAGGTCCAGGGCTTGAACCATAGTAGGCTACATGGGAGTCCAGCGATATAGCTATTACGCTAACTGCTGGTCTCCCCCACCCCCCGCTGAGGATTCTAAAAACTATCCACTGTTGGTCAGGCAAATCCAGGCACCTCAGAGACTTCAACATGTCCAACAGCACCCCAACACTCGCCCACCTTCACCTGCACACTCCTCTCAGCTGACCACCTTCCCCGCTTGTCCTGGTCTGACAAGATTCTAAGAGGCTGCACCACCTGTAAATAAAACAACACAGAACCACACAACCCAACTCTGCCTGGAGTTCACCGACTTATTTGCTTACGCTTATGTTCACTCTTCACCCTTTAACTTAAGCAGAAAGCCTGGTACAGAATCAAGAAAGGAATAAAAACGGCACCCACCTTGAGTTGCTGCCTAAACACCACTTATGCAAGGTTGACTCCACCAGCCAATCAAGAGCTTACATTCTGGAACCTCCGAAGTGTACGTGGTATCATCCAGGTGTTAGCAGTGGGGGTGTGTCATATGGGCTATCTTTCCTGCCCACCTAACCCCTAGCGGTTCCATTCCACCTGGGGTGGGGGTGGGGTTGGGGATGAGGGGGGGGGCATGCGAACTTCCCAGTGCTGGAAGAGACATGTTCTTTGCTTCTTACTCCCGCACCAGAACTTCACATCCTTATGTATGTGGGAATGGTTCCAGCCCTACATTTCACTGGCAGATTTACTCCTTTCAGTGCCATTGCTGTCTTGGTGACCCTAAAGAGATATTTTAGTCTCCCTAGGAGTGCATAATGCTGTTAGCCTCTGAAAGAGCACAAAGACATTTTTTAAATAATTTTTTTGCTATAAGGTGCATGCATGCACTCACTGGGCAGAATGAAAGTAAGAAAGCACAAGGGGTTTGGGGTATGGCCATACTACAATTCCTTCTCCTTCATTCTCTTCTTGGGATTTTGGGCATGGACATATACCCTGCATGGTTTTGGTTTTGTTTTTGTTTCTGAATTATTAATTTAACTTATTATTAAAATTTGCTGCAAGGCACATGCACTCACGAGAGAGAGAGAGAAAAAGTGAGAAAGCAAGCCATCAGGTCTGGGATTTGAACCGCTGTCAGATGTGTTAAGGTGTCCAGCACCTTAATCACCATGCCACCTGTAGCCCCCACAAAGCCATTATAAGAATGATCTGAATCGAGGAAAAGGTGGATAAAAGAATTGATAAATTCAAACACATAAACAAGGCTTAAACATTGCACAAATCCTGTGACCCAGCATTTCTTAGGACCCATGTTAAAGAAACCATATTGAATGAAAATAAAGATTTAGATACATGGGACTTCTAAAGCATTTTAGTTTATAATGGCGTGATCGTGGACTTGCTATATGAATAAATTGTGGCACATTGGAAAATGAAATCTGGCTGACCACCAAAACCAATGTTGAATAATGTTTTCTGTCCCAGTGGTGCTGCTCACTTGAAGTTATGAACTCAAAACAGTCAGTTATGCAGCAGTGTGTATGTACAGCATTATCCTGAGAGAAGAGGGAAGTTTTGGAAAATCTCACTGGCTACTATACCCCCAACCTTCTCAGAAAGTGTACTTTGTTCTCCTGCACTTTCTGGGACTCCAGAGACAGATAGTTCTCAAAATGTAACCCAGCAGATAAACTGCAGTCCTCAGTCTCTTGCACCTGGTTGCACCTCAAAGGGCTTTACCACCACGTAAGTGGTGTGATTCTCTGCTGTTAGAGAAGGGGTAAGGTGAGGGGGGCGTGCCAGTGCGGTCACCCACTGTTTCTGCTTTGGATAAACAAAGGTAAGTAGGTGCCTAAGGGACAGGAGGAAGCTTACCCTGCCCTTCCCTGCCCCCTTGCCAACCTCTCCAAAAAAAGCTTTCAGCCCTCGCATGTCCAGGCAGCTCTCAGACCCTGTGAATTACCGTTAGAGAAGCATACATTGAGAGTTAGAATTTAACTACCCTGTGGTAATAAAATTGCCAAATTCCCTATCTTTCACTGATACAGAGTCAACAATACAACCAAGTGTAAAGAATATGTCATTCTTCCTGATTTCACCAATCAGGAATAACCATTTTTAATATCTAAACAAGAGCTGCTCCTGCAGCTTAGATCTCTCTATTGATGAAGCCAAGACTTACTAGGACCAGATGGTGATCCAACAGTAGAATGAAAAGCTCTGCAAGGCAATCACACCTGGGAAAGTTCCCAGTTTGCACTGGGAGACTTCTCTGAGTTCCTAGGCATGTGCTTGCCCATGATCTGGGGCTGGCTTAGACTGGATTGCAACATCAAGACTACATTGGGGTGCTATCTATGTATCTCTCTGTCTCTTCTGTCAGAGAAGGGGGGTGTCTCTCTCAGTCATGGAAAAAATTAATAACCATTAAAAAAGAGTTATTGAGAATGACCGAGTTCTCACACTTTGCAATCAGCATAAACTACCAGCTCTAAATTCAGCCTCTTGTTTCTCATTAGGTAAAATACTTTCATTGACTCTTAATTGTTTCCTGTTACCTCTTGGAAAGATTATCTGCTATGTTGTCTTCCTGACTCTGGTGCTAATCTGTTGGCAGCAGCTGTGTGCTCTATTGTAGACTCAAGTTTCTCCAGGATGCTGTGAAAGAGTTAGAGGGAAGGTGAGGTCCTTTGTGTGTGGGGTTTGGGGTCTGAACTGACAAGGAAACCCCAATTTGTTCAGTGCCATGAGCCTTCTTGGGTAACCTCATCCTCAGACAACATAAGTGCAGAGTAAGCACTCTGACCAAGAATGTCATGTATTCCCACGCCCTTGTTTATATCATTGTGATGATTATAAATATAACTCTTATTTTATTTGTTTTATGACACAAGTGATAGCTGCTCCTTACAAATAACTCAATAACTAAGAAATGGCCAGTCCCACTATCTTATTATTTAAATCCCATCATAGGATCACCTAATTCTTGGTAGAATTAACACCAGGCAGTAATAGTGTTGTCATTAGGACCACTAAGGAGCACCATGACGCTTCTCCTCCTGTCACTTTTCTCCCCTCCCTTACCACAGCAGAGAAAAAAAAAGAGACTCTTCACCCTGGTCAGAGGTGATAATCAAGAGTAGGGATAGGCAGGCCAGCAGATAGCATAGTTAAGGTGCTAGATCCCACATGGCCAACTCCATAGCTTGAATCCCAGGCATAGGGGCTTGAAAATCACACCAGGTACATGTGTGTGCATGCCCAAAATCCCGAGAGGATAATGGAGGAGATGGGATTGTGGCATGGCCATCCCCTGATTTCTTACTTTCCCTCTCCTTCTGTTTTTCTCTTTCTCTGGTGAGTGCACTATGGCAAACTCTTAAAAATGGGACCAACAGTTGGCATAATGGTTTTATTGCTGGACTCCCACATAGTTGACTGTGGTTCAAGTCCTAGATCTGGTGCCCAGGTATGTGTGCATGCATGCCCAAGATCCCGGGAGAAGATTGGAGGAGAAAGGATTATGGCATGGCCATCACTCCTGGGGGATGATTTCTTGCTTTCTGTCTCTCGCTGTCTCTCTGGCGAGCTCATGCGCCTTATAGAAAAAATCTCTTAGGAAAAAAAAAATAAAAGAGCAGGGACAGGCAACTGTGCCAGTCTGGAGTGGAGCAAGTGTCAGGGTTGCACTCTGGGCCAAGCTCACAGATGAACTCAGTGGGAAAAGTCCAGAATCCTTATCTTAGCCATTGTGAATAATGCCACTATAAACAGAGATGTGCAAGCACTTTTCTGATTAAGCATTCTTCTGTCCTTTGAGTAGATAACAAAGAGTGGGATTGCTGGATCATATGGTAGTAATATTTGCAGATCTTTGAAGAATCTCCATATTGTTCTCCACAGTGGCTGGACCACTTTACATTCCCACCATCAATGTTGGAGAGTTCCTCTTTCACCACATCCCCACCAGCACTTTTCCTTTCTTTTCTTTTTTTTAAAATGTTCACCATTCTGACTGGGGTTAGGTGGTGTCTCATTGTGGTTTTGATCTGCATCTCCCTTATGATGAGGAATATTGAGCATTTTTTCATATGCTTTTGGCCATTTGTATGTCTTCCTTAGAGAGTTGTTTTTTCAGCTAATTCTCCCATCTTTTCTTGGGTAAGCTGCTTGAGTTCCCTGTGTATTCTTGTTATCAGTCCCTTATCTGAAGCATAGTTTGCAAAAATATTCTCCCATTCTAAGGGCTGTCGATTCACACTAATTACTTAGTCAGAAAAGTGCTTGCACATCTATGTTTCTTGTGTCATTATTCACAGTTGCTAAGACATGAAACCAACCCAAATGTCAATGAACAGAAGAATGGATTGAAAAAGTGTGGCACATGTACTCTATGGAATACTACTCAGCCATAAAAAAAAAGAACCTGACTTTTGAAAGTGGATGAATATGGAAGATTTACTGCTGAGTGAAGCAAGCCAGGCTATGAAGGAGAGACACTGTATGTCTCCACTTAATATATAATGATTCCCCACACTCTACGGGGAGTCAGAAACTGAATGACTAGAGGATATAGAAATATAGAAAATGGTTATAGATACCAGATACAGTGTGGGAAGAGGGTGGGAGAAGGGGGAGAGTCTGAGGAAAGACATTAGGAAGGAAAATAGAGAAGCAAGACATTTATGGGACAAAGAAATGGATTATTATTTGTTGATGTTAACATGTATAGTATCCCCAACTGAACTGGTGAGAGATGTATTCATGCTGGAACATTCATTTTACAAGCTAAGGGACATACGTGATTAAATGTACAAAATAAAATAAAATAAAATAAAATAAAATAAGAAAGTCCAGATTCCTAATGGGAGAAATGTAAAATATGTTGCCTGAGTCAGCTGCGAATGTGATGCACAGACACAAGGCTATCCTGGGCAGTGGAAGGGGTTTTGACCCAGGGTCGTTTCCAACAGTGAGGGAACAAAGGATTCAGGTTCACGAGCTGACTGCAGGTTTGTGTTCCAGGGTGAAGTGATGGTAGTATGGTGGTTGTGGTGGTTCTTCCCATTTGGCCTTCCCCAGGCCTGAATACTGCCTCTGTGGGTTTGTGGATGGGCTGAATCTGGGAGTTATTGCCCATATCCACCACCACCCACAGTTAGAGGAAATACCAATGGTCAGCCTTGAAGAGAGAGAGCAATAGACGGTGCATCTAAGATGAATGAAAGGTGACATGTTGAACCCTAACAGCTTGTGCCCCCCTTTCCCATCACTTTAGAGGAAAGGGAAAGTAGGTTTACAGTTTATAAGAAACTCTTAAGACTCACTCTCTTTATTAGTAATGCACTAAGCATCCTTTTCTGGCAATTTTCCTTCTGGGCCTCATCCAAGGGATATATTCATCCAGGTAGACTGTAGCATATACACATCAGTTGCAATGGTGAAAACTCAATGTGTTTGTGTGTTCAGTAATGCACTTGCTCATATGAAATACAGTAAAACTAGATAATGGAATATTTTGCAGCCATTGAATAATTAAAGTGACAAATATTAATAAATTCATGGACCTTGCATACAACAATTATTATTATGCTATTCTAACAGTGATGTTCTGTTTCATACATTTCTTCTACATTTATTATTTGGAGGTTTTTGTTGTTGTTTGTTTTTTGCTAGAGGCATGTGCACTCACCAGAAAGAGACAGAGAGAGAGAAAGGAGAAAACATGCTCCCATTGGGAATGATCACACCACAATCCCTTCTCCTTCATCTCTCCCTCCTTTTGGGATTTTGAGCATGCACATACATGCATCCAGTGTGTTTCTCAATCCACCAGGTCTAGGAATTGAACCATGTGGTCAGCCATGTGAGATCTGGCTGCCTTAACTACCAGGCTATGGAGTTGTCCCTGGAATTCTATAGGGAAGATTTGTCCCTTCTCCACTTACTTACTTTTTTGATCATTTATCTCAGGATAGACTGATGGGTATTTATTTTGGGAGATCTATTTCAATACAATTGTTATATATTTAATGACAGATTATTCCAGCTTGACTATTGTGATCTTTTCCATCAAATTTTTTATTTATTTTTGCTAGAGAGTGCATGTACTTTCCAGAGAGAGACAGAGAAAGAGAGAGGAGAAATCACTCCCCCTCAACACCCCATGGGGAGCAGTCATGCTACAGTCCCTTCTTTTTGGGATTTTGGGCATGTGTGCACAGGCACCCAGCATGTTTCCTAAGTCATGGGATCTAGATTTGAACTACACGGTCAGCCACATGGGATCTGGCTGCCTCAACCACTGGGCCATGGCAGTAGCTCTGGGTCCTGTGCACTTCTGACATGACACTTATCTTCCTTTATTGTTTTTATTTTTTAGCTTTCCCTTATTTTCTGGTACTGTAAAATAATACAGATTCACTTTCTGTCATAGAATAAACCATTTCTCAGGACCACCAGATGGCGTGATGGTTACATCACTGGACTATCACATAATCAACCATAGTTCGAGTCCTGGACCAGAGGTTTAAAACTCATGCTGGGTGTGTGGGTGTGTGTGTGTGTTCCAAAATCCCAAGAGGAGAATGTAGAAGAAAGGACTGGGACATGGCCTTCCCCCCGGGGATTGATATTTTGTTTTCTGTCTTTCTGTCTCTCCAGTGAGCACACATGCCCTATAGCAAAAATTCTCAAAAAAAATCAACCATTTCTCCAGGGTTCCCGCATCCTTTTATTGAGAAATAATATTTAGAAACTAAAATCTGGGCATTGAACTATCTGATTTTAATAATTATTATAAAGTGGTGTAGCTCTGTAGCACAGCAGTTAAGTCTTGCACAAAGGAAGCCTGATCCCACATGGCTGACCAGGGTTCAAGTCCTGGCCCTGATGGTTAAAGAAAAACACATAGCACAAGTGCACATGTGTCCAAAAGCCTGACAGGATGGAGTATTGGAGGAAAAAAGGTTGTAGTGTGAGCGGGCCACTGGTGGGGGGGAGTTGCTCATCCTCTCTCTTCTCTCTCTCTCTCTCTTGCACATGTGCTCCCTCTGGCATTTAAAAATTTATTATAAAGTGACAGTAATCAAGACACATACATCAATGAAATAGAGTCCAGACATTGACTCACACAACTATGGTCAGTTGGTTTTTGACAAAACTACAAAAGCAGTTCAATGGATAAAAGATAATATCTTCAATAAATGGTATGAGGTAATTTTGGCATATACAATAAAAATGAGCCTCTACATAAACCTCACACTATATAAAAAAATTAACATAAAACATATCACATATCTAAATGTCAAATGGAAAACTATAAAGCTTTTAAAAATACTTAGATTTTTATTAGAAATTCATTGATTCTGTCAATTAATTCTTAGGCATAACACCTTAACCCTAACTCTGACCCTAACTCTAAACTATGACTGAATCTGACTTATGTGAGGCCAGTGTTAAGAGCATGAGACCTCTGAACACTGTATCTGTGTTTAGGTGAGGTCTCTGAAATCTTTAAAGTTTGTTATGTAGCGTTTAAATAAGAGGTACATGGTGTCTTTGACATTTTAGATGACCTATGTCCCAAGTTTAGGTCTGAGGTATTTGGGGTCTGTGCTCACTAAATATTGTCCATGGACACTTTGAGCAGCTGTACTCCAGGATTTTTGTTAATTATTTGTAGTTTGTGTTCATGGCATGTGATCTCTGAACAATTTAAGATCTGTATTCTAAAATTTGAATCTGAATTATATGAGTTGATGTTCAGTGTGCAACATCTCTGCAATTATGATAGTCTGTGTTGTAAGATTTGAATCTGAGGTACTTGGAATTTTTGTTTGAAGTATAAGGTCACTGAAATTTTAGGAGTCTGTCCCACATTTGGATCTGGGGGATTTAAGACTGGGTTCAGGGAGTAGGGTGTTGACATTTTTAAAAAATAATTATGTATTTAATTTTATTATTATCATTTATACATTCAATCACTATATATTATTTAGATTGAAAAGAGAATTGGAACCAGCAGGTGGCATGGTGGTTAAGGCGCTGGACACTCCCACATGGCCAACCATGGTTCGAGTCCCACATCTGACAGCTTTCTCTCTCTCTCTCTCTCTGTCCCTCTCTGGTAAAATTTAAATAAATTAATGAGTAAATAAAATTAAATAAATAAATATTTTTAAAAAAGAAAAGAGAATTTACCCAGCATGATATACACCATAGACCAGTCCAGTTGAGAATACTATACACGTCATCATCAACAGGTAATAAACCATTTCTTTGTCCCACAAATGTCTCCCAAATTTCCTTCCCTACATTCTTCTCCCTCCTACTCTCTTTCCACTTTGTCCCCAGTGTCCATAACTATTTTCAGTGCTTTTATAACGTCCATTCTTTCAGTCTCTACCATAGACTGAGGAAAGTTGGTATATGTTAAGTGTAGACATACAATGTCTTTGTTTCATAGCCTGACTTGCTTCACTTAGCAGTAAATCTTCCATATTCGTCCACTTTCTATCAAATGCCAGAGTCTTATTTTTTATGGCTGAATAGTATTCTATGGAATATATGTGCCACACTTTTTCAATCCCTTCTGTTCATGGGCATTTGTATTGGTTCCATGTCTTAGCAATCATAAATAATGCCACAATAAATATAGACGTGCAAGCACTTTTCTGACTGAGCAATTCTACTGTCCTTTGAGTAGATACCCTGGAGTGGAATTGCTGGATCATATGGTAGTTCTATTTGAAGGCCTTTGAGGAACCTCCACATTGTTCTCCACAGTAGCTGGACCAAATTACCAACAGTTTTGGAGAGATCCCCTTTCACCACAGCCCCACCAGCACTTATTTTGTTTGTATGATTTTTAAATCTTTGTCATTCTGAATGGGGTTAGGTGGTATCTAGTTGTGATTTTGGTCTGCATCTCCCTTATGATGAGAGATATTGAGCATTTTCTCATATGCTTTTTGCCTTTTCTTATGTCTTCCTTAGAGAGTTGTTTATTCAGCTCATCTCCCCATCTTTTAATTGAGTTAATCATTTTTTATGGGTAAGCCGCTTGAGTTCCGTGTGTATTCTGGTTATCATCCCTTTTCTGGGGACCTCAGAATGGGAGAATATTTTTGCATTGACTTTTTTTTTAAAGCAAATAGTACATATTTTATTTGTTTTTTTTAAAGCATTATTTAATTTTATTTATTTTTTTATTAAATTTATTTATTTACATTCATTCACTGTACATCATTAAAACATACAAAGTGAGATTTTCCATCTACAGTACACTGTATATTGTCTCAATCAAGCACATCAACATACATGTTACCATCAGCAAATAATTTTCCATTTCTTGTTTCCTGTATATATATATATATATATATATATATATATATATATATATTTCCCATCCTTGATTCCCTCTTTCATTTAATTTTTATTTTTTCACATTATTTATTATTATTATTATCATTATTATTATTTTTGTATATACTTTCAATCATATTGTTTGGCTTACAATAAGACCATTTCGATATGTGAACATTTCTCCCCAGACCCATTGATCGAGATATCTTCAACAAGATAACACCACACCTCCCCATCCCGTCAATGCTCTACCTCTGTATACCTTCTCCAAATGTCTTTCGTTAGGCCCCACTCCTCCACATACACCTCATCTGACATTCACACCCATCGCTTGTATTTGTTCAACTGTTAGTTAATCAGTTTCAGACATAGAATGCAGACAAACGGTATATGTTAAGTGGGGACATACAATGTCTCTCCTTCATAGCCTGGCTTGCCTCACTCAGCAGTACATCTTCCATATTCTTCCACTTTCTATCAAAAGCCAGGGCTCTGTTGGTATTTATGGCTGAGTAGTATTCCATAGAGTATATGTGCCACAGTTTTTCAATCCATTCCTCCATACGGGGGCATTTGGGTTGGTTCCATGACTTAGCAATTGTGAATAGTGCTGCAATAAACATCGATGTGCAAGCACTTTTCCAATGAAGAATTCTTCTGTCCTTTGGGTAGATACCGAGGAGTGGGATCCCTGGATCATATGGCAGATCTATCTGTAGATTTTTGAGGAATCTCCAAATTATTCTCCACAGTGGTTGGACCAATCTACATTCCCACCAGCAGTGTAAAAGAGTTCCCCTTTCACCACACCCCCGCCAACACTTATCATTTTTTGTTTTTTTAATATTAGACATTCTGACTGGGGTTAGGTGGTACCTCATTGTTGTTTCTATCTGCGTTTCCCTTACGAAGAGGGAGGTTGAACATTTTTTCATATGCCTTTTGGCCATTCATATGTCATCTTTAGAGAGTGTTTTTTTCATCTCCTTCTCCCATCTTTTAATAGGGTTGATCATCTTTTTTCCAAACAGCTTTTTTAGTTCCTTGTGTATTCTGGTTATCAGTCCCTTATCTGATGCAAAATTTACAAAAATATTTTCCCATTCTGAGGGCTGTCGATTCACACTAACTACTGTGTCTTTGGCCATGCAGAAACTTCTTAGTCTGATGTAATCCCATTTGTCTATTTTGGGGACAATCAACTCTGCTTTGAGGGTCTTCTTTAGGAAGTCTTTCCCTACACCAATGTCTCCCAGAGTTTCCCCAGTGTTTTCCAGGAGCAGCTTTATAGTTTGAGGTCTTAGATTTAGATCCTTCATGCACCTTGACTTGATTTTTGTCAAAGGAGAGAGGTAGGGGTTCAGATTCATCTTTCTGCGAGTGGAAGTCCAATTTTTCCAGCACCACTTGCTGAAGAGGCTTTCATTTTCCCACTGGATTGACTGGTACCCCTTGTCAAAGATCAGTTGACTGTATGTTTGGGCACTTATTTCTGGGGACTCTATTCTGTTCCATTGGTCCAGTGCCAGTACCATGCTGTATTTATTACCACAGTTTTGTAATATATTTTTGGATTGGGGAGGAGATGGACAAATATAATTTACCAAGAATGAGCCAGGAAGAAATAGAAAGTCTGAATAGGCCCATAACAAGCCAGGAGATTGAATCAGTAATAAATAACCTTCCAATAAAGAATAGACCTGGCCCCGATGGATTCAACTCTGAATTCTACAAAACTTTCAAAGAAGAGTTAACTCCCATTCTGCTCAAATTATTTCTAAAGATCCAAAAGGGTGAATCTCTCCCTAATTCATTCTATGAAGCCTCTGTCACCCTCATCTTTAAAACAGATAAGGACAGGACAAGGAAGGAAAACTATAGACCGATATCTCTGATGAACATAGACTCAAAGATTCTCAACAAGATACTAGCCAATCGTATTCAACAACTTATAAAGAAGATTATACACCATGATCAGGTAGGCTTTATTCCAGGAATGCAAGGTTGGTTCAACATACGCAAAACCATAAATGTAATACACCATATTAATAGGAAGAAAGACAAAAACCATATGGTCATATCGATTGATGCAGAAAAAGCATTTGATAAGATACAACATCCCTTCATGATCAAGACTCTTAGCAAAATCGGCATAGGAGGGCCATTTCTCAATACAATAAAAGCCATCTATGAAAAACCCATAGCGAACATCATCCTGAATGGAGAAAAGCTGAAAGCTTTCCCACTAAACACAGGAACAAGACAAGGATGCCCACTTTCTCCTCTCTTTTCAATATAGTACTGGAAGTCCTCGCCAACGCAATCAGAAAAGAGGAAAAAATAAAGGGCATTCGAATAGGAAAAGAAGAGGTGAAACTCTCTCTATTTGCAGATGACTTGTTTGTATACATAGAAGACCCAATGGTCTCCATGGAAAAATTACTGGAAGTAATACATGATTACAGTAAAGTTTCAGGATATAAAATCAATATACAGGAATCGATAGCATTTCTATATATGAATAACAGGCAGACTGAGATAGAACTGAAAAAAGTTATTCTGTTTACCATAGCCACTAAAAGTTAAGATATTTAGGAATAAATCTAACCAAAGAAGTTAAAGACCTCCACAAGGAAAACTATGAGAAGCTAAAAAAAGAAATTGAAAATGACACAAAAAAATGGAAGGACATCCCATGTTCATGGATTGGAAGAGTTAATATAATCAAAATGGCAATTCTACCCAAATTAATCTACCTATTTAATGCAATGCCAATCAAAGTACCAGACACATTCTTCACAGATCTAGAAAAGACAATCTTAAAATTTGTCTGGAATCATAAAAGACCCCGTATTGCCAAAGCAATTCTACACAAGAAGAGTGGAGTGGGCTGCATTGACATTTTTTAATTGTATGTCTCCTAGTTTTTTTCTGAGGTGTTTGGAAGTCATATTCAGGAGCAATGTGTCTGAACCCTCTGAAGAACTAGGCTCCTCAATTTAAGTCTGAGATCCTTGGGGTTCTGTACTCAGAGGGTGAATTCTCTGATTTCTTTGAGAGTCTGTTTGCCCCACAGCTTGAGTGTGAGGTAATTACAGGTCTCTGGTGGGTATCTGGTTTCTTTTTTTAAAAATATATTTTATTTTATTTTAATTTATTTTATACACTCAATCACTGTACATCACTTAGCTTATAAAGTTAATTTTCCAATATGAATACACCTCACACCAGTCCAATGAGGACGCCATACACATTATCATCAACAGATAATGATACATTTCTGTGTTCTGTAAATGTCTTGACTCTTTATTTTTCTCCTTAATGTCCTTCCTCACACTCTCCTCCTTCTCTCACCTTCTTTCCACATATGGCTAAGTAGTATTTCCCATCTTTTAATTGGGTTAACCATTTTTTTCTGGGTAAGTCACTTGAGTTCCCTGAATATTCTGATTATCAGCCCCTTATCTGAGGCATAATTTACAAAAATATTCTCCCATTCTGAAGGTTGTTGATTCACACTAATTACTGTGTAAGTATCAGTTTTCTGAAGAGTTGGAGAGCCTGTAATTCGATGTTTAAGTTGGACATATTTGGGAGTCCATGTTCATGGTGTGAGTATTCTGAAGTCTTTGATATGTCCCATGGTGTAATTTGATTAATGTAGAGTGAGTGTTCAGGGTGTGAGTTCTGTAAATACATTGAAGGTCTATATTAAAGGCATGAGGTCTCTGAAATTTTAGCATTATCTGCATCCAGGTTTGAGTTTGAAGTATTTGGCAGTTTTTGTTCAAGGCGTGCAGTCCTTAAATACACTGTGGGGATGTGTTCAAACCTTTTTGTCTAAGTTATTTGGAAGTCCATATTCAGGCTGTAAGGTTTCTCAACTCTTTCAGGGTGTACATTCAAAATTTCAACTTTGAGATAAGTAGGAGTCTGTGGTTAAGTTGTGCATTCACTGAACCTCTTCAGGATCTTTCCCAATATCTGAATATGAGGTAACTAGAAGTCTGTTTATAGCCAGTGAGGTCACTGAACTGTTCTATGGTCTATGACTCAAGGTTTAATTCTAAAGTTTTTGAATGTTTCTATTTGGTGAGAGATATGTCTGAAATCAATGGAGGTCTATGTCTGAAGGTTTCAGTCTGAGTATTCAGGGATCTATGTTCAGTTATAAAGTCTTTGAGCTTTTTCAAAATCTGTGTCCCAAGTTTTGAATATGAGATATTTGTAGTTTGTTTTCAGAGAGTAAAATCTGTGAAATTTTAGAGGGTCTATGTCCCAGAGATTCAGTTGGAATTATTTAGGGGTCTGTAGTTAGGGTGTGAGGTCTCTGAAATTTTTGCTCAATGTCCAGATGGTATGTGCACTTGCCAGAGAAAAGGAGAAGGAAAAAACACCCTCCAATGGGGTATGGTCACACTGCAATCCCTTCTCCAACTCTCCATCCTATCAGAATTTGGGGCATGCATGCACTCAAGCCCAGAGGTTTCTCAAGCTGCTAGGACTGGAATTTGAAATATAGGCAACCATGTGAGATCTAGCTCTATTAACCACTAGACACCAGGGCCAAACCAGGGGCTCTGAAATTTTGAGAATCTCTATTATGAAATTTGATCCTGAGAGGTTGGGAGGTCTGTGTTCAGGTTGTAAGATCCCTGAACTCTCTAAGGTCTGTGACTCACGTTTTGATTCTTAGGTATTTGGTGGTCTATATTCACAAGGTGAAGTCTCTGAAGTCCTCGAGTATATGTGTTGTAAGATTTGAATCTAAGGTCATTGTGAGTCTGTGGTCAAGAGGTGAAGCCTCTCAGATCTCTTCATGTCTTTGCTTTAATGTTTGAGTTTGAGGTATTAAGAGTCTCTGTTCAGGGTGAGAGGTTTCTGCAATCTATGAGGGGTCTGTTTCTTTCTTTCTTTATTTATTTGCATTCATTCACTGTACATCATTTCAGCATACAAAATGAGATTTTCCATCCAGAGTACACTGTATATTGTCTCAATCAAGCACATCAACAGAGGGGCCTGTTTCTAAAAATGTAAGTTTCATGTATTTGAAAGTCTGCATTCATATGAGATCTCTGCATTATAGGGAAACTGTCCCAAGGATTCAACCTGAGTTATCTAGGAGTCCATATTCAGGGTTTGAGGCCTCTAAAATTTTCAGTTTCTGTTTGAAAGGTTTAGTCTTAGGGACTAAGAGGCCTGGCCTCAGAATCCATGATCTTTTAATTTTTAGAGGATCTGAATCTTACATTTGGATCTAAGTTATTATTTAAGAACCTGTGTTCAGGAAGTGAGATCCTTTAATTCCTCTTTTTAATTTTTTTTTAGGTTTTTTATTCCATAGGGTACATGCACTCACCAGAAAAAGAGAGACAGACAGAGAAATGGAAAGTGAGAAATACCCCCCCCATGGGGGATGACCATGCTGCAACCCCTTCTCCTCTAGTCTCTGCTCAGGATTTGGGCACACATGCACCTGGTATGATTTTCAAGCTGCCAGGTCCAGGACTCAGCCAGGTCAGCCAGGTGGGAGTCTGGTGCCTTAACCTCCATGACACCCAGTTAATTCCTTTTTTTTTGTTTTAGAGGCTTTTGCTACAGGGTGCATGCACTCACCAGAGAGACAGAGAAAGACAGAGAGACAGAAAGCAAGAAATCACTCCCCAGGGAGGATGCCACGTCACAATCCCCTCTTCTATTCTCCTCTCAGGATCTTGGGCACACATGCACCTGTGCCCAGTGTGAGTTTAAGCCACCAGATCCAGGACTCGAACCACAGTCAACTACATGGGAGTCCAGTGACATAGCCATTATGCCAACTGTTGGTCCCCCTTTCTTTAAAGTTTATTTATTTATTTTTTCCCCAAAAGAGTGAAACAGAGAGAGAGGGAGATAGAGACAGTGAGAGAGAGACAGAAAGACAAGCATCCTCAATCAGGTTCCCATGCCACAAGCCTCCCCTGCCAGCCTGGATAATGGGCATGCTCTCTAAATTCTGTGAAGGTCTGTGTTGTAACATTTAAACCCGGAACTCCAAGTTTGTGATCACTAAGTGAAAGGTACACAAACTTAACTGCCTATGCTTTATGGTTTCAGTATGATATGTTTTGGGTTTTGTGATATGGGCATGAGATCTCTCAATGCTTTAAGGTTATTAGTACAAGATTTGCTTGTGTGCTGTGGGGTATGAGTTCAAAGTCAAATGTTCTGAAGCACTTTGATCATCTGCATTCTGAGGTTTCAGTCTGACATAATGCAGCATCTTGGTTATTGTGTTAGGTATGTGAAATTATTTTGTCTGTGCTTTAGGCTTTTAGTCTGCAGTATTTGGCAGTGAGCAGGTTGTGAAGTCTTTGAGTACTTTGATGGTTTCTTTTTCAGGTGGAGTTTGTGGTATTAGGAGACAGGTGTTGAGTGCCAGAAGCCCTGCTCCAGGCAGGGTAGATACACAGGAAGGCGACACGGGTGAACAAAATCAGGCTGAAACCTCAATGCCCCTTAGCATGTTCTCAGCCAACTACAGCCAGAGCAAGCTCAAGACTGCAGCCCCAGTGGCTGTCAAACATACGTATTTATTGAGGGATGTTTTACAGAAGTAGGAGGAGTGTGGGGAAATAAAATATTTACTCTAAGGAATAGGGTATACAAAGTATGGAAACAATAATCATAAAACATCATGCACTGTTCTGTTTGATTAGGTGAAGCCAAACACAGTTCTCAGAATGAAGGAGTCTATTTGTCTGGTGCATTTTCTTCTTAAGTCTTGATTACCAGACAGGGCCCTTTTGGATGAGAGGGTCTTGTAGCTCAGGAGACAACACAGGATGTTTTATTAGTAGTTTTTCAAAGTTAACAGCACACAGAAGAGAAACTCTTTGTAGTTAAAAAACTATCTGTTGCTTGTGTGAACTAGATAAGAACCTCCAGCTAAGATAGTTATTCTTCCCCCTGGAGCCTTCAGATGTGTTTATTCTGTCATTGTTAGCCAGATCTGTCCTTCCTCTATTAACCCATGGGTCCCTGTATTTTATTTGCTGAATTCTTTGTCTGTTAATCAGTGAATTCTTGTGCTTTATCTTTGAGTCTCTGTCATGGTGGTGGATATGCTAACTTGGCCTAACATAAGTTAACTTTGGCCTGCAGCTTTAAAAAGGAGTATTTATGTAAAATTAGCCTTAAACTAACTTAGTCTACATATGCTACTAACGCTAATTTGGCTTACACTAACTTAACCTAACATATGCTAATTTTGGCTTAAAACAGGCAGGTGGGGGAGTTTATCTCAAGTTTCCTGATCCTCCTGCCCTCTTAGGAAACCGCATTCCTACAGGATCACTAATTGGCTTTATGGTAAAGTTGCAGTAAGGTTGGGAGTGTTATTTTACCCTTGCAGGGTACCGTAATAACAGTAAAGCTCATGACAGAGAAATTGAGTGCAGGCCAGCACAGCAACACAATGGAGAGTTAGGGCTCGTTAACTGCCGGCCTTGCCTTGCAGTTTCTTCCCAGCCCAGGCCTTGCCTTAGGCATGGGAGGCAGCCTCTTTACCAGCTTGTGTTAGCTGCATGGCCCTGTCAGTTGAGGGTTGAAGTTTCTAAAACCTTACAATGCCTGTGTTCCAAAGTTTGAATCAGAGGTATCTGTTGTCAGTGTTCAAGTTGTGAGATGTCTGGATTCTTTTTCTAAAGATAATTATTTTATTTAATTTTATTCACCATCATTATTTGTTTAATTTGATCGCAGAGTGACAGAGAGAGAAAAGGAGAGGGAAAGCAGGAAAGCAAGCCACCAGGTCCAGGACTTGAACTATGGTCAGCCACGTGGGAGCCCACCACCTGCTGGCCCTGAGATGTCTGGAATATTATGGGATCTTTTTCCCCAACATTAATCCTGAGATGTGTGGAAGTCTGAGCTCTGTATGTGAGGTCTCTGACTTAAAGTTTTATTTTTATAGGTTTGAGTCAGAAGTACTAAGGTCTGGAATTAGAATGTAAGGTCTTTAGACTCTATGAGGGTCTGTGTAGTAAGGATGCAGATTGGTGTATTTGCAGGTATGAGTTCAGGGTATGAGTTTTCTGAAAACTTTGAAGGTCTGTATTCCAAGTTTGAGTCTCA
Source organism: Tupaia tana (assembly GCA_026018925.1). Taxonomy (NCBI): domain Eukaryota; kingdom Metazoa; phylum Chordata; class Mammalia; order Scandentia; family Tupaiidae; genus Tupaia; species Tupaia tana. The sequence goes on from JAKSZU010000009.1 coordinate 121,057,202, forward strand.
GGTCTTTTGGGTCAGTATTTAGGTGATAAACACTCACAACTCTTACAGTGCCTGTGTTTCCACTTTTTCTTTATCCATATTCTAAGACTGAATCTGAGGGGTTTGGGGTTCTGCATTCAGGGTTTGAAGACTGTGATATAATTGAGAGTATGTCTTCCATTGTTTGAGTACAATTACATTGTTTGGATACAGTTGGCTAGTTGAAAATTGGCAATTAAAAATCTAAAGTTTAAAATTGTTTAAATTCTAAAATTTATGAAAAAAGTATAGACAAATTGAGCAAATTGAAAATCATCATTTCAACTTCTCAAAGGCCATAACTCACACCTCTGACATACTATGCCCTGTTCATGGAGTGTTAGTAGTAAAACATCATATTGTGCAGATTCAAATAGCCAAAGATGGAAAGTGACATATTCCCAGGGTGCTGCCAAGAGGGAATTCCCCTGTGCCATGTGAGAGGCCAATGAGAAACTGAAAGTACATGCCAAGTGGATAGCAGAGAGACTATATAACTGAGCAGAGAACAGAGTCTAAACTAACATCCCACCTCTGTAATTATAATTATATAAGGTGGAACATTAATTTACATCCAATTAGGAAAGCATATAGGGGCCAACCCTGTGTCCTAGTGGTTAAGGGAGCCAGATTCATACAGATGACCATGTGGTTCAAATCTCAGCCCTGGTGTCTTTGAAAAATATGCTGGGTACATTTGTGTGCATGCTCCAAGTCCTGACATGATACAGAAATGTAAGGGAAGGGATTATGGTGTGATTATATCCCATTGGTAGATGCTTTCTTCCTCCTCATCTTTCTCTGTCTTTCTCTGGTGTGCAAATACTCTCTGGGAAATTTTTTAAAAAGCAAGCATATAATTTGGCAACCCCACTAACATAAACCCCATTTTTTAATTTAAAAAATGTTTAAAAATTTTTTCCTGGATTTAAGTCTTAAGCAAAGTCTTCTTAACATTTTTGAATTTTGATTTAATAAAGCTAAAACTGTTTTTCTTAAATTAAAAAAATGAATAAAAGCAAAGAAACAAAAACTTAAAAAAACATACCTACATAATGACCACAGTAAGCTATATAGCCTCAACTAGTTGCTACTTTACAGTATGTTCATTCTACTCACTGAGTTTTATGCCTAAAGTTAGACATGCGTTCGTAGGTATGTTTATATCAACTGCAATTACTATTGAAAGTATTTAGTTTAATTAAGATCTTTTGTGAATCAATAAAATGGGGGGGGGGGGGAAGGCATGGAAAGCATCTGCCGATACCAGAGACAGTGTGGGAGGAGGATGGGAAATGACAGAGAGTGAAAAGGAGAGAATCAAGGAGAAAAAAAAATAAGTAAAACATATAAGAAACAAAAAATGGAATTTTTTTCCAAATTGCTACCAAGTTTACAGGAGTTTTCACAATATAGTGCTTCTGAACTTACAAATGTAAGCAAACAGCCCTCAATTTACTAATTTTTAGAGCAAAGACTAAAACTTAGCATTCTCCTCGGAATGAGAAACTTGCTTTCAGGTTACTTCATCCTTTTCCTCTTTTTCAGAAGTGTATCTCGTGCACCAGCTGCTTTTCTCAGAAAGAATGCTTATTTTTGGACCATTCTGGCTATACTGCATCATCATAAAGTTCTGCTTTTTCTTCTCTTTATTTGTAGAACTGGAGAATGGATTCATTTTGGTTGTCTTCCTCACAAACTCCTTTCGGTCTGTCTTACCAGCCATGGTGGTGGCCAGTCTTGTCTCCTTGTCAAATTTGGGCTTTTTATGAAGGCATTCAATGTCCCGAAGAGAAAGTAACTCGCCCCTGGGCTCCTCGTCACTGTCTATTTCAATTTATTTCCTCTTTTGAGCTTTCCCAGGGGCAGCATCAAGTTCTTTCCTCATCTGGGCCATGAGGATTTTCTGGAAGTCTTCCTGTGTTAAATCTCGACTCGTGCTGATGGCTTCAGCCTTGGCTTTCTGCTCCTCCATGAGCATGCTACTCAGTTTCTTGGCGATTTCTTGCTGTTCTTCGTCGGAGGAGTGGCGCACATCAACCCACTTGCCATCGTCATCCTCCTCCTCACTGAGACTGGTACTTTCCCATCCATCATTTTCAGCATTCTCTTCTTTCTCAACTTTCAGAACTTCTGCTCCTAGAATGTAATCTTTAGCATCCAGTTCTCCATATTCTTGCACTCTTGCTTCTCTGGAAGCCTCTGTAGACTTTACCCAAAATTTCTTCTGCAACATCTGACGATTCAGTGTTCAGAAGAGCTAAATTGGAGTTCTAGGAGACATCTTTACATTCTTATCTTTGTGTGTTTTATAATGAGCCAGGTCTTGGAGAAGTTCTTCGGTCATGGCTAGAGGACATTGAGCTGTTATTTCTTTTATAACGTTGATTCCCACTGTCATGACTTCCCCAGAGTTGTCGGTGACAAAATTGTTGGCCACAGTCATGAGCAGTGAGTGAATGATCTCTGGTGGTACCAGGTGATGAGAGGCTTGGGCAGCAAACAGAACGATCTTTGTTACTTCTCTTTGGTGGGGCTGCAGGAACCTTTGTACAAAGGGATAGAAGTTGAAGAGAAAAAGCTCATGAATTCCCACCAATCTGGAGGTGAGGTTCATGAGCATCATTTTCACTTCAAACCTCTCTTTAGAGCTCTCCAGTTGCTTTAGTAGTTTTTCTGCAATATCTTAGGGATCATGAATCAAGTGACTAGCTGAAAAGTTAAATACCTCTGTTTTTTTCTTCTTTTGTTTTTTTGAGCACTTTCATCGCCTTTTCCAACTTCTTGTTTTTTGAGCTTTTCTTCCCTGTGGCATACTGCACCAGTAGGTCTCTTGCAGTTGTTCCTTCATCCTCAGATTCTGAGTCGCTGTCCTGTTTCTCATCTTCATCTTTCCCAACAAAGAATGTTAAAGCAGCAACTAATATCTTGGTGACCTTAGAGAAACATGCAGTTGTGATAACATTGACAGTTTTGGCATCACTCCAGATGTTTCTTCTGTAGAGTTTGATCATCACATCCAAAGAGATCTTGGCCGCAGTGGCATTGCTGTCTCTCAGCATGGTGTACATGAAATTCTGAAACACTATATTCTCTTTATTGTTCTTGTGTTTTGTATTTATATTCTTGATATCAGTCACAATATGTGTATATAAAGTCTTTCATAGAAGTTTATCATGGCAATGCAGAAGTTCAAAGAAGAGTTCCAGCAAACTTGATGAAATGATGAGGTTCTTATTTCTCCGTAAGATCAAAGCTTTGCAAAATGTCATTTGAATATCTAGATCTAAGACAGTGTGATTGTAGGAAAGAAGATCCTTCAGCTCTTGAGGAAAATTACTGAGATGTTCTGGGTAGCACTGAGCAATCTGTGTCATAAACATCACCAGTTCTTCCAGTTCTTTGCTGGATTTATTTGGTTGTATTGTGAAAATCTCCACATTGGATTTGTAGTGATTATACTGCCGCAGAAATTCCTCGATGTAGGCTGGCGGGTCCCACTTGATCAGATTTTGTAACTGCGGCAGGTTGCTCGGCAGCTCGTTGCTGTTTCTGCTCGACATGTTGGCTGCTGACTCAAGAAATGGGAAATTATTTGTTGATGATAACATATATGGTAATATCTTTGATTGAGCCAATATACAGTGTATTCTGGATGGGAAAACTCATTTTGTAGCTGCAAGGATGTACAGTGAATGAATGTAAAATAAATAAATTTAAAATAAAAATAGATAAAAAATATTGCCAGAAAGGAAAAAAATGTATGGTTCTTTATCGAAAAGGATAGAGAAGTTGATTTTTATTATTCTTATTCTTTTTAAACATTCGATTGCTATACATCATTTGACTTGTAAAGAGAATTTACCCAACACGAAATACATCTCAGACCAGTCCAGTTGAGAATGTTATGCACGTTATCATCAACAGGTAATAAACCATTTCTGTGTCCCATAAATGTCTTGTCTCTATTTTTTCTCTCTGATTTCCTTCCCCATACTCCGAGAAGTTGATTTTTTAAGTCACCTTTTTGAGAGTCACTCTTTCCCTGTATATCTCCCATGTAAATATAAAATACATATGTGAATAAGCTTCAAAAATATTTAGCCATGTGTAATTAAAGGAGGTAAGATAGGACCTGCAGATTGTGTGGTAGTTGAAGTGCTGGATTCCCACATGGCAGCCATGGTTAGATTCTTGGTCTGGCAGCTTGAAGATCATTCTCGGTGTATGTGTGCATGCATGCCCAAGGTGGGAGGAAGAAAAGAATGGAGGAGATAGGATTGCAGTGTGACCATGCCCCTGGCATGGTGATTTCTCACTTTCTCTCCTTCTGTCTCTCTCTGGCAAGCACATGTGCCCTATGGCAAAAACCTGACTGAAAAAGGAGGACTGGGAACAAAATTTAAAAATGAACAAGGCTAGAAGGCCTAAAAACAGTTTTACTGGTTGCATATCTCTGGTATCCCACCAAAACTATAGTGAGGAATAGAATCAAGGTAGAATAGAATCAATTTGTATATTCCTCCGGATATACAAATAGATCTGAGGGGGCCAGAAAATGTTAAGCCTCTCATAGCCCAGGCGCCTAAGTAGGAAGTACCAGCAATCCTTCTGAAAACTACTAGATTGATTGATCCAGACATAAAGGCAAAACTATAGCATTTAAAGTACTCAGAAAGCTAAGTCCTTATCTAAGTTAAAAAACAAACCCTCAGGACCAAAGAACTCCCATCCTGAGGACCCAGTAAATTACAACCCCCAGGAAATTACAACCCCCTGGCAGAGGTTTGAGGCTCACAAGCCAGAACAGTAAGAGTCAAAAAAGTAATAAAGTAGACCATGGTCAAAGACAACCTCAACACCTAAAAAACCAAAGTACATTATAGAAGAATCATAAAAATTAAGAGCAGATTTTATGCAAATGCAAGCTGCAGATGTAGAACAGCTGTGGGATAAAGGAGCTAGCACCATAGCACTCAAAGAGCGGCAGTTGCGCCAGATCTCTGTCATAGGAGAAAACCCCACACCTAATCATTACTTGTCATAAATAACACAAAATAACCCTAATAGGATCCTATTACTTTGAGAATGGAAAGCTAGTGAGTGGAAAGGAAGACATCCATACTCAGACCCCACTATGTTTGGGAACTTATTAAGATGAGATACTATCAGGAAAGGCATATATACAGCGAGAAAATTAGCAGTACTGACATTCGCCCATGATAGACACTTCCAATACACATCACCAATTTAAATTCGAACTACAAATGAACTAAAAAAAGCAACACTCTTAGGAAAACCACACCTTAAGTCTCATTCATGAACTCATTTTCAGGCAGTAGAAACATGAGTGACATAATAAATACATTTAAATTATCAGCAGAGTTGTCAGGTACACATCAAGTAACATTCTGAGCCAAGATAAAGCCTACATCAAATGTTCAATACAATCTCCAGATATCTGCCTAGATCACAAAACAGATTGCCACCAAGGCAGATAAACGTATATAGACCCCCCCCAATCAAAACTTTAGACCAAAACCTTAATTCAAACCTCCATTCAGATTAACACAGAATAATCTTAGAGACAAATTCACTTTCAGGGGCCACAAATACTCAAAATTTCAAAGAAGTAAATTTCAGGTGGACAACAAAGACAGATAGTACTTACCAAAATGTTCCCCCACACACAAGAAAAATAGCTAGAAAAGTGCCAGGCTATGCCAGCAGTCATTATTACAACTAAACTGGAGATAATAGGTCATACATAGAACTGGCACTACAAATAGACTGAAACGATGTGCCTCGAACATTTACATTTCTAATAGACATGAGATCACAAGCACACTAAAATACAATGCAATCCCACACACCCCTAAAGCTATTAACTTAGAAGGTTTAGAAGGATGACTTAATAACGCCATACCAATACAAGCTAAAATCTTAAGTTACAACCTAAAACTAATTGAAGCAATATTTTATTACTCAACATCTCTAGAAAACATCCTTGGTGTTGACTTAATAGCAACCCTTTTTAGAATATGATGGCCATTTAAACATTGAAAATGCTGTAACTTATGTAATTTAGCTGAGGTTTAAAAAAAAGCAAAAACCTATAAAATTACCAATCCCATTCAGACCTTTTAACAAACAATATCCCCTGAAGGAGAACATGCAGAAATAACAGAAAAAAATCCTGGAACTATTAAAAGAAGACATTATAGAACCAATTATATCTCATAGATATACTAGCCCAATTTGGCTAGTGTTAAAACTACATGGTACCTATAAATACGTACAGTGATTAAATATAAATTAATTTTAAAAGCGAAATGGTACTTATATACTATATCGTCTCTTTCTATTATAGAACTTTAAATAAAGCTTCCTCAAAATCAGAGGGAGTACTGCCAAATATAGAAGAAAAAAATAAGTAAAATAACCCAGCTAATGCAAAATACTATGTTATAGGCTTGTCAGACATGTTCTTTGCAATTCTTTGGACAAAACGTCCAGGTATATACTGTTTTCTCATGGGAAGAAAAACAGTATCAATTCAAGAGATTACCTCAAGGCTATTTAACAGTCTAGTAATAGCATATTCCATCTTGCCTAGTCAAATTTAGATCACTAAATTTAAATCCCATATTCTATCATATAGATATGATTTTATCATGCTACATGATAATTTATAAACATTAAAAACTGAAAAGCTCAATTAATAGAGCATCTAAAATCCCTTGGATGGACCATGAATGATAATTTAACTAATGGACCATCCACGGAATGTAAATTCCTTGAAGTTTACTGGTCATCAAAGGGTAGACAAATCCCCTAAACAGTAATTGATAAAAATTATGGCCTTGAAACAGCTTAATAATAAATAAGAAGCTCTAAGATTAACTGGACTTTTTGGTTACTGGAGACAATATGTACCTTATTTAAACAATTTTAGGGCCTAGTAGATGGCATAGCAGTTACATCACTGGACTCCCACATGGCCAACCATGGTTTGAGTCCAAGACTCAGTGGTTTGAGGTCCTGTCCCGTGCGCAGGCCGGGGCCGGCGGCGCCCGGGGGGCCTGCATGGCCCGGGGGGCGGGCTCCGCCTCACGCGCGGAAGCCGGGTCCGCACGGCCGGGGGGCTCTGCCTTGCGCACCGCGGCTCAGACCACCTGGTCCCCGCTGCCTCTCCGGCGCTGGGGGTGTCCCGCGCTCGGCGCTTATGCGGGCCGCCGGGGCTGGTGCGTGGCCGCTGGGCCTGCGCATGCGCGTGGCCGCCGAGCCTGCGCGTGGCCGCCGGGCCTGCATGTGGCCGCCGGGCCTGAGCCTGCGTGTCGCCGCCGGGCCTGAGCGTGGCCCCTGGGCCTGAACGTGGCCGCCGGGCCTGAGCATGGCCACCGGGCCTGAGCATGGCCACCGGGCCTGCGCGTGGCCCCCGCTCCTGAGCGTGGCCGCCGGGACTGTGCCTGACCACTGGGCCTGAGCCTGAGCGTGGCCACCGTCCTGCGCGTGGTGGCCAGGTCTGAGTGTGGCCCCCGGGCATGTGCGTGGCCGCCGGGCCTGTGCGTGGCTGCTGGGCCTGCGCCTGAGAGTGGCCACTGGGCCTGTGCGTAGTCGCCGGGTCTGCCCCCACACGTGGCCACCGGGCCTGCGCGTGGCCGCCGGGCCCGCGCCTGCAAGTGGCTGCCGGGCCCGCGCGTGGCCGCTGGGCCCGCGCCTGTGCGTGGTCGCCAGGTCTGCCCCCGCGCGTGGCCGCCGGGCCTGCGCGTGGCCGCCGGGCCCGCGCCTGCGAGTGGCTGCCGGGCCTGCGCGTGGCCGCTGGGCCCGCGCCTACGAGTGGCCGCCGGGCATACGCATGGCCTCTGGGCCTGTGTGTGGCCGCTGGGCCTGCCCCTGCACATGGCCACTGGGCCTGCGTGTGGCTGCCAGGCCAGCGCGTGGCCGCCGGGCCTGCGCATGACCGCCGGGCCTGTGCGTGGCCTCCGGGCCTGTGCGTGGCCGCTGGGCCTGAGTGTGGCTGCCAGGCCTGCGCCTGTGCGTGGCCGCCAGCCTGGCGCGTGGCCGCTGGCCCGGCGCGTGTCCCCCGACCCAGCGTGTGGCCTCTGGGCCCAAGCGTGGCCACCGGGCCTGCGCGTGGCCTCTGGGCTGGAGCGTGGCCGCCGGGCCTGCACGTGGCCGTCAGGCCGGTGCGTGGCCCCCCAGCCTGTGTGTGGCCGCTGGCCACGGGTGGCAAACTGAAGCCGAAAACTAGGTCTGAGAACTTGCAGCTATGAGCAACTGAAAGAAACTTTAGCTATGTTAAACCAATTGAGAAACATATTGTATAGGAGGATTTTCTCTGCCTATGGACAGTGTGAAGATGATGGTTACCAGCCCTGCATTACCGCAGGGAAAAACAAGAACTACTGTACCATTCTTAAGGAAACCAGATACCCAAGGATGACTCACGCTGCAGATCCCCACAACACCACTCCCGGTAATCACAAGTTGGATGCTGTGCTGCATCAACTGATAATCATCTCTGCTTTCTAGAGCCACTTTCCTGAGACTATATCCCATTGAGATTCACCTGCAATGGCGGAACTGTACGAGACCCACCCTGAATCCAAACTTGAACTGAATCTATGCTCCCTATTGTTGAAAACTTTGTGAGCTGATGTTTGGAGAAAAAAAAAAATTGAAAGAACTGGAGTGTAGGATGGCAGGGAAGGAAGGCAACTGCAGATACTAGAGACAGTATGGGGGAGGTAATGGGAGTGAGTGGTTGAGGACAGGGAGGAGGGATTCGGGGAACAAACAACACACTTGGTGAACACAGGAGTGCATAGTTGTCTGTTGATGATCTATAAGGTGATGTCATTGTTTTGACTGATGTGCACTGTATTCATGCTGGGAAAAACCATGTTGTACACAGTAAAGAGGTGTAATGATTGAAAGTGAATATAGAAAGAAAAAAATGGCAGAGGGGAAAAAAAAAAGCAAGAGAACAAATAGAGAGGCATGATGTTGGTGGGACACAGATATGGTCTATTACCTGTTGATGATATGTATAGTAGTCTCAACTGGATTGGTCTGAGAAATGTTTCATATTGGGTAAAGTCTTTTTACTAGCCAAATGATAAGTAGAGATTGACTCTTTATAAAAATAATTGGAATGGGAACCAGCAGTTAGCGTAATGGCTATGTCGCTGGACTCCCATATTCCTTCTGGAGAAAGAAATGTGATACACTGTAAAGTTATATGTGATTCAATGCAAAATGGACAAGATTATGATGATAATAAATAAAAATAAGACTCAGTGGTTTGAAACTCATGCCAGTCACGTGTGCATTCATGCCAAGATCCCAGGAGAACAATGAAGGGGAAGGGACTGTGACATGGTCATCTCCCTGGGGGTGATTTATCACTTTCTCTCTCAACATTTCTGTCTCTCTCTTTCTCTCTCTAGGAAGTGTACATGCCCTAAGAGAAAATACTCTAAAAAATAAATAAATAAACATAATTTTAAAAATCTTTGTATCACATTGCTAAGAAAATCAGCAGGCTCAGCATGGCAGGAAACACAACAAACAGCTTGAACACATTAAAAGAATACACACACACCTTTCAAAAATTGCATTATGCAACACCAAATGTATCTTAATAGACTAGAAATTTTGCTAAATTAGGACTATGGCACATGGTCTTTGTGGACAAAACCGCATGAAAAGTACTTGCCAGTAGTCTTTTGAACATTAAAATTTTCTTATTCTGAAAATAAATACTCAATCTTTGAAAAATATATTTGGCTTACTTGTGGGTCTTTTAAGAATACTGAACCTCATATAGGCAATTCAAAGACAATATTGAGATGTCAGATGCCAACACTACATTGGGTAAAATTGAGTCTTGAAGAATTTACAGGTATCTAAATTGATCCCAAGCTTTTGGCCTGGAAATGGTACATCCAAAGGCACACCATAACTACCTAGGGACAGCAGGTCTCCTCACCAAGGAGATATTTAAAGCAGATATTGACTTGCTGGAATTCATTCTAAGGGAAGGGAAAACCCATGCCAATATTGGAAACTGGGGCCCAACCTGCTCTGACACTTTACAGAATACATGGTTTACAGATGGATCTGCCTCTATGTTACAGGGACAAACAATATGAACAATAGCCGCCCTCGGACTCCAGGACCAGTTGATGCTCAGGTAAATCCAAAATATACAGAGCTGACTGTGGTAGTGCTGGTAGTCAGACAATACTAGAAAAACAACATAAAATACACATTTTTATTGAATCATGAGAAATAGCAAACAGGATAGCAATTTAGTCATGCAAACAGAAACAAAATTGATTCAAAATAAATGGCAAGGATTTATGGCCCAAGGAATTCTGAGAAAAAACATACAAATATTCAGAGCACATAAAAATATTTTAAATTATTTCTTTAATTTTATATGTTATTAGTATTATTTAAAATTTGCTATAGGGCATGTGCACTCACCAGAGAGAGAAAGCAAACTTCCAGGTCTGAGAGAGAGAGAGAGAGAGAGAGAGAGAGAGAGAGAGAGAGAAAGCGAGCCACCGTGTCTGGGACTCAAACCGCAGTCAACCACGTGGGAGTCCAGAGCCTTAACCACCACACCGCCTGCTGGTCCCACATTAAAAAAAAAATGATTACTCATGTTTCAGCACATTAAAAAGATGATTTAAAGATTATACAATTAAAAAGAAAAAAAACAAATAAATGCACTCACTAGAAGTATTACAGTAGAAGAAGATAAAGACCACAAAAAACTCATATTATTTAAAGAAAAAAAGGGTGCCAGAAAATGGTATGGAGGTTAAGGCATCTGGATCCCATATGGCCAACTGATTGATTTGAGTCCTGAGAGGAGAATGGAGGAGAAGGGATTGTGGCATGGCCGTCCCCCTTTCTCTCTCTCTCTTGCTCTCAAGTTCTCTCTCTCTCTCTCTCTCTCTCTCTCTCTCTCATCTCTGTCTTCAGTGAGTTAATGTGCACTATAATAAGAAAAACAACCACAAAGTAAAAGGACAATACAGACACACTTTACTACCAATTACACTAACAAAGACATAAAATAACATGTGGACAATTCCTAAGTGCCACCTATTACCATTAGCAAACAAGATAAAGGATATAAGATTAAACATCAATATGCAGAAACCATTTTACAAATTTTGTATCCACTCAATATATACCGACTATCCACACTCTATGATAGAGAGCAAAATATTGGAGGACATAAAAGCAGTGAAGTTACTTAATGAGAATAGGACAGTGTGGAATGGGGGAAGTGAAGAGAAGAGGATAGAGAAAGATAACAAGTGAACAATAGAGTGTCAGGACGTTAGTGAGAAACAGATATGGCTTATTAACTGTTGATGTTGACATGTATAGTATTCTCAACTGGATTGATCTGAGAAATATTTCATGATGGGCAAAGTATTTTTACAAGCAAAATGAGAAATAGCGATTGACTGTTTTAAAAAATAATTAGAATAATTATAATAATGATTGGGGAAAACATAGAAAAGATATGGAATGTTGAAGTGGGGAGATTAATGTCTCTGTACTGACTGACATGCATGGCATTCCCTTTTGAAAAAGCATTGTAATACACTGTAAAGTTATATGTAATCCAATGTAATATAAAGAAGATTATGATGATAATAAAAAATAAAAAAAAGAAGAAAGAAAATCTCTCTGGTAAAAAAAAAAAAAAAAAAAAAAAAAAAAAAAAAACTAGGTCTATATTGACACTCGTTCACTATATAAATGGTTTAAAGATATAAATGAGTGTGAGTGTTAACTTGGCATCAGATAAAGCTTTAAGAAAATGTGAACAATTGGGGTCAGTAGATGGTGTAGGGGTTATGTCCTTACATACCAGTGGCTTGAAAATCCAGGCATGTGTGCATGCCTATTCTAGATCCTGAGAGGAGAAGGGAAGAGAGGGGATCATGATGTGACCAACACCCCTGGGGAGTGATTTCTCACTTCCCCTCTCACTGTGTCTGTCTCCCTCCCTCTGGGGAGCAAATGTGCCTTAAGGCAAAACCCTCTTAAAAAAGAGAGAGAGAGATAAGAAAATGTGAACAACACAATTCAAATTTAGGAAAAAATAGGTGTAGGGAACCCACAGCTACTTATAAGTCAAACACCTTTAACTTTATTATACAAATAGATTTCATAGTCTTTAGAACATCTCTATCCCCCAACATATGCAATGATTATGGCAGATATATAGAGAGACTTAGATATTGCAATAACTGCTCATAAACCTTCAGTACAGTACACCTTACAAGCTTTAAGCTTTGTGATACCTTTTATGGCTCACCAAAAATAATGGAAAGTGATCAAAGAACCCATTTGGCTGCAAAATCTGTGGAAACAGAAGCAGATGAATTGAAAATATAATGAAATTTCCACCTAGCCTACAACTCAACAGCTTCAGATTTCATAGACTTATCTAATGGCCTCTGAAAGAAAAAATTAGTAGATAAACTCATTTTCTTTTTAAAAATTTTTAAAGAATTATTTATTTAATTTTTCACTTATTCATTCATTTATTTCAACTTGACTAGAGAGAGACACACAGAGAGAGAGGGGGAAAGCGAGGAAGCAAGCCACCAAGTCCAGGGCTCGAAATATGGTTGGCCATGTGGGAGTGTCTAGTGCCTTAACCACCACACCACCTTCTGATCCTGACAAACTAATTTTCAAATAGCATTAAATATTGCTTGTCTTTATTAAAGAGAAAGACTATGTCTCCTCATGCCTATATTAATAACCCCTCAAGCAATATTAATAAAAACATTATGGAACTTAAGCATGCTGTATGACCATACAGACTTAATATTAAAGACCAAAAAAATTTTGTTTCTCAACAAGAAATTATTGTCTCTGGAGAAAGAAACACATATTGGACTACTGGAAACAAGAGACAGGTACAACTACACAAAGTCAACTCTATTTCAAGAAAGTATTAGGATACTCTTGACACAATTTGGGATAATATACATTATCATATCACTTATCTTTTGCTTATCATTCATCTTTTGCTCTTTTTATTGGATCTATGACATTTTTGTTCATAACCACAACTTCCCAACACATGGCTCACACACATGTCAAGGAAACATTATCATTCAGCTACCAAGGTAGACATTCTTGTCATTCTAGATCTAATTATTGTCTCTATGGCAGCTGTATTTTCCAGTTCAACAACTAGAGATACTAACATCCAGACTTCTGAGTGAACAGGAAGCCAATGAATTTTAGCTCTAAAATTATTTGTATGATTCTAAACTTCATCTTACTACTATCAATCATATCATTAACAGGACATTTTTCTATTCTACCAGCACAGAAATATGAACAACACATCACATTATAAGCTGGTGATAAATCATACAATGTATTTACTTGATACACTATTTTTAGGAAAATAGATATAATTCAATCACACTAGCAATCTCCAGGTAGCCCTAAACCTGACTCAAACATTCCTATGATAATATGTTGATGCACAAGTAATTACAGTTTTGCAATGTTGAAATTTGCCATTTAATATTGAAATACATTCTGTTTTTAAAAGAATTATTTCTTTAACTTTATTTATTCATTCATTTCTTTTTAATTGGACCAGAGAGAGACAGAGAGAGAGAACAAGAGAAAGTCAGAAAGCAAGCCACCAGGTGCGGGACTTGAACTGTGGTTGGCCATGAGGGAGTGTCCAATGCCTTAACCACAACGCCATCTGCTGGTCCCTTAAAATACATTCTTAAATAAATGTGGTTATGTTGTACATTGTTTTATTTTTTCACAATTTTTTTTTTTGGAGAGATTTTCGCTATAGGGCGCATGCGCTCACCAGACAGACAGAGAGAGACATAGAGACAGAAATCACCCCCCAGAGGGGATGGTCACGCCGCAATCCCTTCTCCTCCATTCTCCTCTCGGGATCTTGGGCACGCACGCACACGCGCCCAGCATGAATTTTAAGCCACCGGGTCCGGGACGCGAACCATGGTTGACTACGTGGGAGTCCAGCGACATAGCCATTACACTAACTGCTGGTTCCCCACAATTTTTTTTTACAGTTAATCACTGTACATCTTCACAGCATACAAAATGAGTTATTCCAGCATGAATACACTGCATATTAGTCCAGGCAAAGATTTTCCCATCAACAGATAATTTTTCATTTTTGTGTCTATTAAACGTTTTGCTTTTTTCCCGTGATTCTGTCCCTCCCATCCATTTCTCACTTTATGTCTTTTTGCTAATGACTTATTACTTGCCATTTATTTTACATTGACTTTAGACTGTGGAAATGATGTTAGACAAAAAGTGAATTCAAAGGATTTTCTTATTCATGTTCAAAATGGGCTGTAATACAGTGGAGACAACTTGCAACATCAACTACACATTTGGCCCAGGAACTACTAATGAACGGACAGTGCCGTGGAGATTCAAGAAGTTTTGCAAAGGAGGTGAGAGCCTTGAAAATGAGAAGCATAGCAGCCAGCCATCAGAAGTTGACAACAACCAACTGAGAGCAATCATTGAAGCTGATCTTACAACTACCCAAGAAGTTGTCCACAAACTCAATGTCAACCTTTCTACAGTCATTTGAAGCAAATTAAAAAGCTGAAAACGCTCAGTAAATGGATGCCTCATGAGCTGACTGAAATTTTTTTTGAAATTGTTGTTTTGAAGTGTCATACTCTCTTACTTGATGCAACAATGAACAATTTCTCAATTGGATTGTGACGTGTGATGAAAAGTAGATTTTATATGACAACCAGCTCAGTGGTTGGACCAAGAAGAAGCTTCAAAGCACTTCCAGAAGCCAAACCTACACCAAAAAATGTCATGGTCACTGGTGGGGTCTGATCCACTACAGGTTTCTGACTCTCAGTTAAACCATTACATCTGAGAAGTATGCTCAGCAAATCAATGAGATGCACCAAAAACTGCAATGCCTGCAGCTGGCATTGGTAAACAAAAAGGGCCCAATTCTTTTCCATGACAATACCTGACCTCATGTCACACAACCAATGCTTCAAAAACTGAACAAATTGGGCTACAAAGTTTTGCCTCATCTGCCATGTTGTCCTGACCTCTCACCAACCAACTACCAATTCTTCAAGCATCTGGATGACTTTTTGCAGGGAAAATGCTTCCACAATTGGCAGGACACAGAAGATGATTTCCAGGAGTTTTTCAAATCTCAAAGCATGGATTTTTATACTACAGGAATAAACAAACATTTCTCATTAACAAAAATGTGTTGATTATAATGGTTCCTATTTTTATTAATAAAGATGTGTTTGAGCATAGTTAAAATTCGCATCAAAAAATAAAATTGATTTTGCACCAACCTAATAGAAGACATTTCTGATTTAGAAAGTTTACCTTTATCTTGGGACCAACAGATGGCATAATGGCTATGTAGCTGGACTCCCATGTAGTCCAGCGATTGGACTACTTGAACCCTCGACTGTGGTTCAAGTCCCAGATCCAGTGGCTTAAACTCATGCTGGGCACATGTGCGTGCATGCCCAAGATCCCAAGAGGAAAATGGAGAAGAAGGGATTGCAATGTGGCTATCCTTCCTGGAGCATTATTTCTCACTTTCTGTCTCTCTGTCTCTCTCTTTCTGGCGAGTACATGCGTCCTTTAGCAAAAACCTCTCCAAAAAAGGAAGTTTACCTTTATCCCTTGAAGATTCTCCATACCACTTTCATCACGCAGTTGGTGAGAATGTAAATTGGTCCAGCCACTGTGGAGAACAATATGGAGGTTCCTCAAAGACCTTCAAATATAACTACCATATGGTCTAGCAATTCCACTCCTGGGTATCTACCCAAAGGACAGGAGAATGCTCAGTCAGAAAGGCATTTGCACATCTATATTTATTGCAGCAATATTCACTATTGCTTAGATATGGAAATAACCCAAATGTCCAAAAACACAGGAATGGAGTGAAAAAGTGTGGCGCATATATTCCATGGACTACTACTCAGCCAAAAAAAAGAAAAAGAAAAACAAGACCCTGACATTTGATAGAAAGTAATGAATATGGAAGATTTACTGCTGAGTGAAGCAAGTCAGACTATGAAACAGAGACATTGTATGCCTCCACTTAACATATACTGACTGTCAGCACTCTATGGTAGAGACTGAAAGACTGGAGGACATCAAAACATTGAAAATTGTTAAGGACACTAGGGACAAAGTGGAAGGAGTGTGGGAGAGGGGAAAGAGTGTAGGAAAGGAAATTTGGGGAAAAAATAGAGAGGTAAGACATTTGTGGGACATAGGTGGTTTATTACCTATTGAGAAGCAGAGCAAAAAGCACTTCCCAAGGGAAACAGTTATGCCACAATCTCTTCTTCTCTATCTCTTTCTCCTTTTGTGGTTTTGGGCACGCACACACACACACACACACACACACACATACACACGCAATGTCCAGTGTGACTCTCAAGCCACCAGGTCCAGGACATTAAACCACACTATTGGTCATGTGATATCTGGCTGCCTTAACTACCAAGCCACAGTGCAAGCGCTATTACATGATTTTATAACTCTTTCAATTCCTACACATATATATCCTGACATTTCATGGTTACAAGAATCCATATATATGTATCAGTCATGGGATAACTTTTCATTTTATCAGTATATGCTCATCGACATTTCATATTCATCCAGAGAAGTTAAGTCTAGTTATAGACCATTTTGCACATATCGTTACACCTAGTAGAGTCTGCCAGGAAAACTGGCAAATGGGAATCCAAATCTTAAAATTTTAGAAACAGGGATCAGACAGCGTAATGGTTATATTGCTGGATTCCATGTGGCCAACCATGATTCGAGTCCCAGACCCAGAGGCTTGAAACTCAGGCCAGGCGCATGTGTGCACATGGCCAAAATTCTGAAAGGAGCCTGGAGGAGAAGAGATTGCAACATGGCCATCCCCCCCTGGGGGGTGATTATTCACTTTCTGTCTCTCTGTCTCTCTGGCAAGTGCAGACATCCTATAGCAAAAATCACTCTTTAAAAAATTCCAGAAACAATATGCACATGCTTAGCACACCTTATGTCAATGCACAGAAGACACAAGCAAATGTGGTACACCTGATCTATGTAAACTTTAATATCACAAACCAATGGACAGCACACATCACCAACATAGTTCCTTTACAAGAAGGTAGTTGCCCCATATCAAATGTTTCATCTAAACCAACTACTCCAATATGAACACCACAACTACAACAGATAGAACTATACCAAGAAGATGAAAATATCACCTGCCAAAAGTTGATTTCACTTTCACATAAATCCTTCATGTATATCATGATGGAATTCTGATACCAACCAGGAATGGAAGAAATAGACAATGATGAATATGAACCTCCAGAAAAAAGTAGTGATGATGGTGTTGAGGATTGTAACAATAAAGATGAGGACAGAAATGGCAATTGGGATTCTTTTGTTTTGTTTTCCTTACTTCCTTCTAAATTTTATTGGCTTAAGATAATCAAATCTATTATCATTAACTGAGGAAGGGGAATGTAATTGTGATGGTTAGGGGCATGAATTTTTGTAGTTATACTTTCCAGGTTTACATTGTGGTTAACATGGGGCAATGTATGTATGTATATTATGTTATGTATACATGTATTGATATTTATTTAAAGAATAAATATAAGTGTAGTTTCTCTTTTTTTCTTTAAAGAGATTTTTGTTTTAGGATGCATGTGCTCCTCGGACAGAGAGAGAGAGACTGAGAGAAAGAAAGTGAGAAATCGCTCCCCAGGAGGGACGGCCATGCTGCAATCCCTTCTCTTCTATTCTCCTCTTGGGATTTTGGACATGCATGCACACGCGCCCAGCCTGAGTTTTTTTTTTAATTTATTTATTTACATTCATATACAAAATGAGATTTTCCATCCAGAATACACTGTATTTTGGCTCAACCAAGGATAATACCATATGTGTTATTGTCAACAAATAACTTTCCATTTCTTGTTTCTTATATATTTTGCTTCTTTTTTTCCCTCTTGATCCCCTATCTCTCACCCTCTGACATCTCCCACCCTCCTCCCATACTGTCTCTTTCAGAAAAACTGAAGATTTTCTGCTCAGACTTAACCCTTCTCACCCCAAGATCTGGTCGGAAAGGTCAATCATAAGCCATCTACATTTGAGCTCTGAGCAGCCCCTTTTAGGGACTAGGACAAGTGAAAGTTTTCTGCCCAGACTTCACCAACCTGACCCTAAGATATAGGTCAGAGTAGTCCTCAATTCCTACAGAACCTGCTGCACAAAGGGAGAAAAATGGAATTACAGAGATATTGCAGAACACCTCCTGCACACCTCTGAATGCTCATATTTAACTCTAAAAATTAGAGAAAAACTGTATAATCCATAAGATGACCAAAAACCACCACAGAGGCACCAGAAATATGAGAAGCCAAGAAAATATCTCTCCACCAAGGAAAAAGAATAACTCATCCTCCACAGACAATACAATGGAACTTGTGGAAATGTCAGATAAAGAATTTAGAATAGTCATAATAACAAAGCTAACAGAGATGCAAAAGAGAGAAAACGAGTTCTAAAACATGAAGGAGAAAAGAGACAATGACTTCCAGGAGGTGAGGAAGTTCTTGCATGATCTGAAAAAGGAAGTACACACCATAAAAAAGAATCAAATGGCATTGTATGTCCCCACTTAATATATAGGAGTGTCCGCACTCTGTGACTGAAACTAATTCACTAAAGGATATAGAAACAAAGTATATAGTTGTAAATACCAAACATACAGTGTGTGAAAGAGGCGGGTCTGAGGAAGGACACTTAGAAGAAAAATAGGGAGGCAAAGCATTAACGGCACAAAGAAATGTGGTATTACCTGTTGAAGATATTTTGTAGTTTTATCAACTGTACAAGGGAGAAATGTTCACCTGTTGAAATATCCATTTTGTAAGCCAAATAATAATGTGATTGAATGTATAAATGAAATAAAAAATAAAAGAATAAAAAAAAAAGAATCAAATGGAATTGTTACAGATGAAGGCTGTAATATAGGAAATCAAAACTTCCTTCGAAAGTATTAAAAACAGATAAGATCATGCAAAAAATCAAATCTCAGATGTAGAAGAGAAAACCCCTGGGAACCAGCAGTTAGCGTAATGGCTATGTCGCTGGACTCCCACGTAGTTGACCGCGGTTCGCGTCCCAGACCCGGTGGCTTAAAACTCACGCCGGGTGCGTGTGTGTGCATGCCCAAGATCCCGAGAGGAGAATGGAGAAGAAGGGATTGCGGCGTGACCATCCCCCCTGGGGGGTGATTTCTCGCTTTCTGTCTCTATGTCTCTCTCTGTCTGTCTGGTGAGCGCACGTGCCCTATAGCGAAAAAACCTCTCCAAAATAAAAAAAGAAGAGAAAACCCCTGACCTAGAAAAAAATTCACCAAAACAACTGAGAAAACAACCAAGAAAAAAAAAAACTGAGAATAATAGACAAGTAATACTAGATACCATTAAACTCCCAAACATTCAGATAATCAGTATCCCAGAAGGTGAATAAATTAATAAGGGCATTGATAATCTATTCCATGAAATCCTGGAAGAAAACATTCTAAACCTAGAGAGGTATTCAAATATCAAGACCTGCTGCATTTGAGCTGTGGACTATTCCTTCAGGGATTAAGACTACTGAAGATTTTCTGCTAAGACTTCACTCTTCAGACTCCAATCTAAAGAGTGGAGAGGCAAAAGTGCAGACCTTCTGAGAAGACTCATGTCTTTGAGCTATGAACTATCCCTTTCATGAAGCACGTTTTCAAAAACATAAATAATAATAAATTTGTTATTGTTTCTTCTTTGTTTTTTTTTCTTTCTTTGTTTTGTTTGCCTTTTCCTTTTACCTTTATCACTTTGCTGCTCAGCCTCCACACACTGAGTGTCTAGACAGGACTAAGTGAATAGTAGCCAAACATCAGAATATTATTAGGGTCAGAATATTCCTCAATTCTCACTGAATCTGCTGAACAAAAGGAAAAAATGGAACTGAAGAGACTGCAGATCACCTCCTCCTGCATGCCTCGGAATGCTCAGATTGAACTTCAAGAAATTAGGAAGAAACGTATAACCCATCAGATGACCAGAAATCACTGCAGAGGCACAAGAAATATGAGAGACCAAGAAAATACCTCTCCCCCAAGGGAAAAGAACAACTCTTCTTCACCAACAGACAGTACAATGGAACCCTGGGATATGTCAGATGAAGAATTTAGAATACTTACAGTGACAAAGCTAATGGAGATGAAAGAGAAGAGAGACAATAAACTTCAGAAGATGAAGGAGAAAAGAGACAATGAGTTTCAGGAGGTGAGGAATTTCTTTCATGATCTGAAAGGGTAAATATACACCATAAAAAAAAAGAATCAAACAGAACTGTTGGAGATGAAGGCTGTAATACAGAAAATTAAAACTTCCCTTGAAAGTGTTACAAGCAAATTATATCATTCAGAAGATTGAATCTACAAGAAATACTAGATACCATTCAACCTCCAAACTTCCACATAATTTGTACTTCAGAAAATGAAGAGACTTATAAGAGCATTGATAATATTTTCCATGAAATCCTCAAAGAAATCTTTCCAAACCTAGAGAGATATTCAAAGACCCAGACCCATAAAATACAAAGGACCCCAAATAGAACCAATTTAAGATGATCTTCTCCAAGGCACATTATACCCAGATTGACCAAAACAACAGACAAAGACAAGATAGATACTATGATTGGCAAGAGAGAAACGCCAAGTTACTTACAAAGGATATCCCATCAGGCTAACAGCAGACCTCTCATCAGAAACTAAACCAGAATTTAAACAGAAAGATCAGAACACAGTAACACTACAAATTTAACAGAAGAGAGATTAATTACATGATACTGAACTGGTGAAATAGAATTTTACAACTTTTGACTAAAACATTGCTGAATTTCTTCTATGCTTTGTTTTCCAGATTTAAAGATTTTTGTTTTCTCTTGAACTGTTGATCAGTTCATGTACCTACTGTTTGAACTGAATCCTAACCTTCCTTTTTCCTGGCTTTAAGCCTTAAGCAAACTTCTCTTAACATTTTTTTATTTTGATCTATTAAAACTAAAACTGCTTTTCGAACCCAGGAAAGGCAAAGGGAACAGGCCTTCTTCAAGACACAGCTTCATGGACCCTGCGAACTAGCCATTTTGGGGAAACAGGAATCAAGACTTCCCACTGATAATTCGACCTCCAGCACACAAAACTCGTGAGGAGAGGCAAAGGAAACAGGACTTCTTCAAGACACAGCTTCATGGATCCTGCGAACTAGCCATATTGGGGAAACAGGAATCAAGATTTCCCACTGATAATTCGGCCTCCAGCACACAAAACTCGCATGGTAGGAAGACCCCTTTAAAGTCTCCTGTCTCTGTACCTGTCTTTGTCTCTCTCTACCTCTGTCTCTGTCTCTGTCTTATCTCTTTTTATTAATTTTTGCTTTTTAGAATTTTGTGCAGTGCACTTGTGTGCCGTGCGGTTTTCCAATTTTTGGTATTTACTGAAATTTTTTTAAATATTAGTTTTTTTAGTTTTATTGAAAAGATAAAACTAAAACTAAAACTCTTTTCTTCTCTTTTTCTGTTTCTTGTTTGTTTTTTGCTGTTGTTGCTGTTGTTTCTCTCTTTCTGTTTCCTTTTCTGCACACTCCTCAACGCTCAGATTGAACTTCCAAGTATGGGAAGAAACCGACCATCAACCAGATGACTAGAAATCGCTGCAGGACCACAAGAAATATGAGAAAGCACGAAAATACCTCTCCTCCGAGGGTAAAGGATAACTCCTCTTCATCCACACACAGTTCAATGGAAATAATGGAAATGTCTGATAAAGAATTCAGAACATTCATAATGGCAAAGTTAACAGAGATGGAAGAGAAGAGAGACAATGAACTGCTGAAGAGGAAGGAGAAAGAAGTTGTCTAGTTCCAGGAGGTGAGGAAATTCATGCATGATCTAAAAGAGGACTTTCACACTTTACAAAAGAATCAGGTGGAACTGTTAGAGATGAAGGCTATAATACAGGAAGTCAAAATCTCCCTTGAAACTATTAAAAGCAGATTAGATCATACAGAAAATAGAATCTCAGACGTAGAAGAGAAAATAGCTAGCCTAGAAAAATCCACCATGGAGACTGAGAAAATGACCCAAAAATTTGAAACTAATATACGAGAAGTACTAGATACCATCAAACGTCCAAACATCTGGGTAATAGGCATCCCAGAAGGCGAAGAGACTCATAAGGGCATTGATAATCTATTCCATGAGATCCTGCAAGAAAACTTTCCAAACCTAGAGAGGCACTCAAAGATTCAGTCCCAAGAAATACAGAGGACCCCAAATAGAATCAACCCAAGAGGATCTTCTCCAAGACACATTATAGCCAGATTGACCAAAACCGCAGACAAAGGCAAGATACTAAGATTGGCAAGAGAAAAATGTCAAGTTACCTACAAAGGGTATCCCATCAGACTAACAGCAGATCTCTTATCAGAAACAATGTGAGCGAGGAAAGAATGGGAAAATATATTCAACGTGTTAAGGGAAAAGCAATTTCAACCGAGAATACTGTACCCAGCAAGATTATTGTTCATTTGGGAAGAAAAGACACGAACATTCCCAGATAAACAAAACCTGAAAGAATTTACCAGCACCAGACCAGATCTCTAAGAAGTTCTTAAGGGAGTGCTATGTCAGTAAAATTGAATGCAGACACACAGAAATAAGAGTTCAAACACTAAGAAAATAGGCAACTTAATTGTAGGGACAATATCTGGAGATGAATATTATATCCCAGAATTCAATCTGGAAGATCAAACCTCAACAGAAGAAAGATTAAGTACATGAGACTGAACTGATGAAACAACATTCTGTGACTTGACTAAATATTGCTGCTTTTCTTCTAAGCTTTGTTGTCTGGTTTTAAAGGATTTTTGTCCTGTCTTGAGCTGTCAATAGGTGCATGTACCTACTATTTGAACAGAATACTAACCTGTTTATAGGCTTTAAGTTTCAAGGAAGTATCATTACCAGTTCAAAACTGCTATTCTTGGGAACCAGCAGTTAGCGTAATGGCTATGTCGCTGGACTCCCACGTAGTCGACCGCGGTTCACGTCCTGGACCCGGTGGCTTAGAACTCACGCCGGGAGCATGTGCGTGCGTGCCCAAGATCTCGAGAGGAGAATGGAGAAGGGATTGCGGCGTGACCATCCCCCCTGGGGGGTGATTTCTCACTTTCTGTCTCTATGTCTCTCTCTGTCTGTCTGGCAAGTGCACGTGCCCAATAGCGTAAACCTCTAAAAAAAAAAAAAAAAAAAAAAAAAAAAAAAAAAAAAACCTGCTATTCTTGAAATTACCAGCTGAACTTGCTATTGAAAGTAGTTAGATTACTTATGATATTGTGTGATCAACAAAATGTTGGAGGAAAAGGAATGGAAGACAACTGTATATAGCAGAGATAGTGTAATAAGAGAGTGGGAAAGGGCAGAGGGTCAAACATGGGGTAAAAAACATATATATATATATACATATATATGAAAGTAGAAATGGAATATTATTGATGATAACATGCATGCTTAAGCTACTATGCAGTTTATTCTAGATGGGAAAACACATTTAGTATGTTGTGATGATGCTCAGGGAATGAATGTTAAGTAATTAATAAAAAGTTTCAGGAGAAAAAAAACAGTAAAACTGTTCATATCGAAATTTAAAAAAATGCATATTTGATGAATGTAGTAAGCTATATAGCCCCAGCTAGGTACTACTTTATAGTATGTTCATTCTACTCACTGAGGTTTATGCCTAAAGTCAGACTTGGGTTCATGTATAGGAATATATCAGCTACACTAGCTATTGGAAATATTTAGACTAATTAAGTTCATTAGCAAATCAATTACATGGGGGGGGAAGGCATAGAAAGCAACCATGGATACCAGAGACAATGTGGGAGGAGGATGGGACATGGCAGATGGTGAGGGATAAGGAATCAAGGATGGCAAAACAAACAACAGAGTATACAAGACATAAGAAATGGAAAATTATTTGCTGATAACATGCATGTTGATATGCTTGCTTGAGCCAATATACAGTGTATTTTGGATGGAAAATTAATTTGTATGCTGTAATTATGTATAGTG
This sequence comes from Tupaia tana, assembly GCA_026018925.1. NCBI lineage: Eukaryota > Metazoa > Chordata > Mammalia > Scandentia > Tupaiidae > Tupaia > Tupaia tana. Next base: position 121,081,496 of record JAKSZU010000009.1, read on the forward strand.
AATTAATGTAAAAAAATAAATAAAGTTAAAGAAGAAAATATACAACAAAATGGAAAAGTTAAAAAAAACTAAAACTGTTTTTCTTGAAATTAAAAATTTACTAAAAATAGCTATTTATTGACTGCAGTAAGCTATATAGCCCCAGCTATATATGTACAGTTGTTTTCCACACCAGTTTTTTTTCACATTTTACTGATTCACTAAAGAGCTTAATTAATTTAAAGACTTTCGATAGCAAGCACAGCTGATATATGTATTTATGAACGCATGCCTGACTTTAGGCATAAACCTCAGTGAGTAAAGTGAACATACTATAAAGTAGCACCTCTCTGGGGCAATATAGCCTACTGCAGTCATTAAATAGGTGTTAATAGGTATTTCTAATGCGTTTTTAATTTCAAAAAAGTTTAGTTTTAATAGATCAAAAATCAAAAAATGTTAAGAGAAAATTGCTTAAAACTTAAAGCCAGGAAAAAGGTTAGGATTCAGTTCAAATAGTATGTAGATGAACCTATCAATAGTTCAAGAGAAGACAAAAATCCTTAAATATAGAAATAAAACCATTGAAGAAAATCAGTAATAATGTTTTAGTCTAAAGTCAAAAAATTCTATTTCACTAGTTCAGACTCATGTAATCTCTCTTCTATTGAATTTGCAGTGTTACTGTGGTCTGATCTTTCCATTTAAACTCTGAAAGTTAACATTCAACTCCGGACTTGTCCCTAGCATAGGCTGGCCATTCTCTTGGTTGTTTTTTGTACTCTTATTTCTTCGTGTCCAATTTTGGTTTTCCTGATACAGCACTCCTTTCAGCACTTATTGGAGAGCTGGTCTGGTGTTGGTAAATTCCTTCAGGTTCCATTTATCTGAGAATGTTTTTGTCTTTTTTTCCATATGAAAGATAATCTTGTTGGTATAATATTTGTGGTTGACATTGTTTTTCACTTAACACTTTGAATATATTTTCCCATTCTTTCTTTGCTCGCATTGTTTCCAATGAGAGGTCCGTCGTTAGCCTTATGGGCTATCCTTTGAAAATAACTTGATGTTGCTCTCTTGCCAATTTTAGTATCTCGTCTGTCTGTGGTTTTGGTTAATCTAGCTATGGTGTGTCTTGGGCAAGATCTTCTAGGGGCGATTCTATGTGGGGTCCTTTGTATTTCTTGGGTCTGGATATTTGAGTGCCTCTCTAGGTTTGGAAAGTTTTCTTCCAGGATTTCATGCAATAGATTATCAATACCCTTATTAGTCTCTTCACCTTCTGGGATACTGATAACCAGATGTTGGACATTTAATGGTATCTAGTATTACTCATATGTTATTCTCATTTTGGGGGATTATTTTCTCAGTCTTTTTGGAAAATTTTTCTAAGTCAGATATTCGATCTTCTACATTGAAGGTTCAATCTTCCACATGATCTAATCTGCTTTTAATAGTTTCAGCAGAACTTTTGATTTCCTGTATTACAGACTTCAATCTAATAATTCCGTTTGGTTCTTGTTTATGATGTGTATCTCCTCTTTCAGATTGTGCAAGAACTTCCTCACTTCCTAGAACTCGGTATCTCTTTTCTCCTGCATCTTCTGCAGTTCATTGTCTCTATTCTTTTGTGTCTCTATTAGCTTTGTCACTATGAAAATTTTAAATTCCATGAGTCCCCTTGTATTCTTCATGGAGAAAGAGGAGTTATGCTGTTCCATTAGAGGAGAGATGTTTTCTTCATTTCTCATATTGCTTGTGCCTCTGTGGTGGTTTCTGGTCATCTGATGGATTATACATTTTTTTCCTATTTTTTACAGTTAAATCAGAGCAATCAGAGGAATGCAGAAGGAATGCAGACTGTCCCCCTGCAGTCTGTAAACAGTGCCATTTTTCTCCCTTCACACAACTGATTCAATGAAAATTGAGGATTAATGTGACCCTAAAAGTATTCAGATATTTGGCTACTAAGCACCTAGACCTATCTAGAAAATCAGTGTATGGAGGCTGAGCAGCAAAATGAGAAAGGTAAAAAAAAAAAAAAGAAAAAGGAATAGGAAAGAAAAAAAAAGAAGAAGAAAACAAGACAAAAAACAATAATAAGAAGAGAAGAATAAGTAGGTTGCTCCAACCTGGCTCCTGGCTAGACCTGGGGAGCATAAGGGTGAAGTCTGGGCAGAGGGTCTTCGATGGTTGAAATCCCTGAATGGGACTGCTGGGAACTCAAACATAGATGGCTGCTGATTGGTTTATCCTATAGAGGCAGGGGGAAAGGTAAGAATTTGAAAGACAAAAGAGCAGCAGAGAGCTAAGTTAAAAAAAATTTTTTTTAAAGAGAGATGGAAAGAGACAGAGAGAATAAGTAGGATGCTCTAACCTGCCTCCTGGCTAGACTGGGGAGCTGGAAGGTGAAGTATGTGCAGAGGATCTTCAGTGATCAAAATCCCTGAATGGGTCTGCTCTGAACTCAAATATAAATGGCTGCTGATGGGTTTATCCTGACTCCTGGCTAGAATGGGGAGCAGGAGGGTGAAGTCTGGGCAGAGAGTCTTTGGTGGTCCTATTTTATTTTTTTCTGAAACTGTTTGCTCTTGTACTTCCCTATGATTTATGTTAGCTCCCTGTCAATGTCCTTGCTCTTCTGTGGGTGAGAGTGCTGGACATGGTGAGAGTATAGGGTGTAAAGTTTCAGAGGAGAGTTTCTTTTGTTTTTCTCCTCTGGAGGGGGATTTTGGATATGGGGGCAGGGAGGGGAGTCCTCCAGAACCTCACCAACCAGGTGATTGGCTCCTCTCTTCATTTGCAAGTAGAAACCATGCAAACTAGAAGTTCCTGCCAATTACCTCCTGCCTCCTGACAGTCCTACCTGATCCCTCTCTCTGTAGGGGCTGCTTGCAGACAATGGCCACAGTCCAGGTACCTATAGGATGCAGAAGCAGTAGAAGTCAGCATTCCCTCAGTCAGCAGCCATGTTTCCCTAACTTACCCCAGTTTCTCTGATCCTAATATGGCTGGGGAACTGAATGGTGTGTATGTAGTGGGAGGTGGCGGGGGGAGCTGAGCCAGGTAGCAGATCACGAGGTAGTAGCCACGGTGCCAGTGGGTGGCACTGGCAGCAGTGGAGGTTAGCGAGTGCACAGGCAGGCAGCATGAGCAGAGACAGTAAGCACACAGGCAAGTAGCATGGTGGTGGTGGTGGGGGGGGGGGTCAGTGAGGGTCCATAGATTATTTTAATAATCTTGATAGATTCATTATAATAGATAACTCCAGAAACATTACATAGCACAATACATCCACAAAAGCAGATTGAAAAGCAAGAATGTGGGGACCAGCAGTTAGCGTAATGGCTATGTCGCTGGACTCCCACGTAGTCGACCGCAGTTCGCGTCCCGGACCCGGTGGCTTAAAAAAAAAACTCACGCTGGGCGCGTGTGCGTGCGTGCCCTAGATCCCGAGAGGAGAATGGAGAAGGGATTGCGGTGTGGCCATTCCCCCTGGGGGATGATTTCTCGCTTTCTGTCTCACTGTCTCTCTCTGTCTGTCTGGCGAGCGCACGCGCCCTATAGCGAAAACTTCTCCAAAAAAAAAAAAAAATATAGCAAGAATGTGCAAACCAGATTGGTTCCCAATAATAACTAATAATACAAAAACTAAGAATTTGGACCAGCAAGTGACATAGTCGTTAGGTGCTGGACTCCCACATGACCAACCACAATATGAGTCCCAGACTTGACAGCTTCCTTTCTCACTTTCTCTTTTTCCCTCTCTCTCCTTCTCTCTCTTTCTCTTTCTCTCTCTAGCAAATTAAAACAATAATAATTTTTAAAATTCTTTTAAAAAACTAAGTTATCATATGATACAAACAAATGTTGGACTAAGAATAATGACCAAATTAAAACTTGATGATGGACCAGACAGATTTCACATGGCCAGCTACACAACTCGGATCCCAGACCCAGAAGTTTGAGGGACATGAATGGTGCATGTGTGTGCGTGCATGCTCAAAATCCTGAGAGGAGAACAAAGGGGAAGGTATTGTGGCATGACCATCCCCCCACCAAGGGTTGCTTTCTCACTTTCTCACTCTGTCTCACTTGCTCATCTCCAGTGAGCACATGTGCAAATAAAAATAAATAAAATGTTGCAAAGTAAATAAATAAAATGTTGAAATGTATATATTCCAATAAAAAATCATAATGAAATTCTTGGAAGGGTCGATTTTCACAACAGGCTATCTTAGTCCAGCAGAATATAGGACACATCATATTGATATGTAGCATAGCATATAACCAAAATGATATGTTGTTAGGAGATTCACCTCGAGTCATGGGATCATATACACCAGAATACACTAAGATAGAACTTAATACCTCTGCTACTAATTTAATTACACACTATGTAATGTAACTATATACACCACATTTAACAATATAGTCAAATATCCAACACTACATATTATATACATTATATCATGATCATTATCTTTCCTATGATAATGAATTACCCATCACAAATCCATTACAATTTAATAATTGCAATGGTATCAGACCCTAGAATCAAACATGTAAGAAAACTTAACAACAGATTAATACAGGATTTCAAACAGTACCTTTTCAACATGATCATATCATTATAATCACAATGTAATATGGTAACCTGGTCCACTCAATTTCCAATATTACCTAAACATAACAAATGTGGATATGCACTTAAATACTTATTCAATTACAATAGATTTTGATAAATGCTACACTAAACATTCTAGCCAGGACCCTGTATCATAGATAGAAAATACTGGAATAAGACTCATGGCCTAAGAACACAACACTGGAAACCACAATGGACTCATGGTATAATTAACCCTCCACCAAAGATATTACAAACAAATCTATTTGAATCCATACCTCGAAACCCTAAAAGGATAGTATATAAGCCCATGCTAGAAGAATACAAATAATTTTTTTTTTTTTGGAGAGGTTTTTGCTATAGGGTGCGTGCGCTCGCCAGACAGACAGAGAGATAGAAAGCAAGAAATCACCGCCCAGAGGGGATGGCCACGCCGCAATCCCTTCTCCTCTTGGGATCTTGGGCGGGCACGCACATGTGCTCGGCATGAGTTTAAGCCACCGGGTCCAGGACTTGAACTGCGGTCGACTATGTGGGAGTCCAGCGACATAGCTATTACGCTAACTGCTGGTCCCAAGAATACAAATAAATTTTGAAAAGAATCCTTTTAAGGACCCAGAATGCAAACAATATGGAACTCAGTTTGATAGAGTACTTACATTGCCAACATACAACCTATAGAATCCTTTCACTTCAGAAAATCCTTAAAATTAGTAGCAGTTAAAGGAAATCTAGCTAATATAATGATATACAGAGTTCGGTTCAGGAAGCTGAAATTTTGACACTCAGAATAAACTTATCTGACTTTCAGCAAAATAATATTCCTATAATAAGCATATTGACACAGCAGTCTCATCTATCCCACAGTCAGTAATAGCATTATGGGAACTAGTACAATGTCAGTTAGACTGGAATAAATACCAATAAGAATTGAACTGTAATGTAAACAAAAGAATACAACTCTTAAGGACTATTATGCTTACACTCATATATAGCATGATGAGGCCAGCAGGTGGCATAGTGATCAAGATGCTAGATTCCCACATGGTCAACAAGGGTTCGAGTCCCGGTCCTGACAGCTTGAAACTCATGCCAGGTGTGTATGCATGCATGCTTAAAATCCCAAGAGGAGAATAGATTGAAGTGTGGCCATTCCCCGGGAGGTTATTTCTCATTTTCTGTCTCTCTGTCTCTCTGGAAAGCACATGTATCCTATAGCAAAAATCTTTTTTTTTTTTTTTTTTTTTTTTTTTTTTTTACATTTTCCAGGACTTGAACCGCGGTCGTTGGCCATGTGGGAATCCAACACCTTAACCTTCATGCCACCTGCCGGCGCACAAAAATCTTTTTAAAAAGAAAGAAATTATACTTAAACAGAGTAGAGATGTAGCAGATTACCTGCAGATGATGTGGCAGGACATAAGGAACTCAGACACACAGGGAAAACTGTACTGAGATGAATGGGACAATAGACCCTACCAAATAATCTGGATGTAATGCTACAAAGAAACTGCTAGTTTAAATTTATTGAACTTGTTGGAGGACGAACACTCATAGCTTGACACAATTCCTATACCATAGAGCTGCAGTGACCACACATATGTGTTCAGAGTGATAGAAACACCTCTCTTCAAAGATGTATACTTATTAAGAAAGACCTAGTTTTTCAATAGTTTGAGTCAACATATCATACATTCACTGAACTTATACATTTTCTTTTTATTTTCTAATCCCTTCTCCTCCATTCTCCTCCTGGGATTTTGGGCACACATGCACACATGCCCAGTGTGATTTCCAAACCACCAGGTCCAGGACTCTAACCATGGTCAGCCATGTGGGAATCCATCACACCAACTGCTAGCCCCAAGATATCACAATCCCATCATGTTTCTAAATCTAGGACACTTTTGCTGGATTCTTTGTCATCATGATCAAACTAATGTCACATTCTATAATCATACTGCACAAACTATACTATCAACATAAAATAGAAGTGTGTCAAATTACTACACACCATCATTATTACTGCTTTCAATACATCCAAACTAACAACTTTCCTGGATATTGTGACAGAGCATGACTTCTCTAACTCCTGGCACACACCAATACAAAATATTCCCTGGGTAGAAACTACATAGGTGGATAAACACATAAAACAGGTAAAAGAACACTTGGAAGAACTGCAGTCTGATTTGCACGAAAATTTAAAACTCTTAAAAAATATAGAAACAAGCTATATCAGTACTAAGCACCAACACAATAGCCTTCCAAAAGGACTTGGAGATGCTACACCAAAGATGCTCAATAGTCCAATTACTCAAAAGAATATTCACATCAATATTGCATGAAGGATCATAGTTTTATCCCAACCCAATAAATTAGATGAAGATACAATATACCAAATTATAGTCCTGGTCCTGGTCTCATTTGCACAATTTCACCATCTTTGTTATAACTCTATAGGATATTGTATTATAAAAATTTGCCTTGGCATCTTCTGTAAAGCCAGCTGGAACTGCCATAAAGAAAAAAATGGGGACCAGCAGTTAGCGTAATGGCTATGTCGCTGGACTCCCATGTAGTCGACCACGGTTCACGTCCCAGACCCGGTGGCTTAAAACTCACGCAGGGTGTGTGTTCTTGCATGCCCAAGATCCTGAGAGAAGAATGGAAGAGAAGGGATTGCCACGTAGCCGTCCCCCTGGGGGGTGATTTCTTGCTTTCTGTCTCTCTGTCTCTCTCTGTCTGTCTGGAGAGCGCAGATACCATATAGCAAAAACCTCTCCAAAAAAGGGAAAAAAATGTAAACTCTGTTTTTTTAGCACTTTTATCATACAATTCTCTAAAATCACAGGGTGGATTATCTATACCATATGTGACTTCATATTGGAAAGTTGTTTCGAAGTGTAACTTGTTTGTAAGAGTGACTTGATCCCCACTCTCATGAATACCCTTGTTCACTCAATATACAAATGAAACCCATATGGCACTATGGATAAGGAATAGAGCTTGTTCTTTTGAGGATATAAAAAGACAAAGCACAAAGACTTGTCTGTGCTTTCGGTAAGGTCCATTCATTCTCAATGTCTCCTATGCTGAAATTCTCACATAAGCAGCATTATCCTGAGATAATAAGACTGCCTTGCAAGATTGGGACAGTATCAGGATTAGACTTTGTCACAGGACTCTCAACCCTCCTTGAGATTATACTATCAGCATAAAAGATGAGTGTATCAAATTAATACACACCATCAATATTGTTGCCTTTATTTAGGTTTTTTAATTTGGTTTGGTTTGGTTTGGTTTGTTTGTGTTTGTTTTTGCTGTAGGGTATATGCACTTACCAGAGAGAAACAGAGAGAGGGAAAGTGAGAAATCCACCCCCATCTAGGGGGGATGGCCATGCAGCAATCCCTTCTCCTCTACTCTTCTCTCAGTATTTTGAGCATGCACACTCATGTGCCCAATATGATTTTTGAGCTACCAGGTCCAGGACTTTATCTGTTCAGTCAGCTGTGTGGAGTCCAGTGCCTTAAACTCCACACCACCTACTAGCCCCAATGTTACTGCTTTTAAAACATCCAAACTAACAAACTTCATGGACATTATATATTTGGGGAGGGTGGCAAATCTGGGGGGTAGGTCTTCCCACAATGTTTGACAATTCCAAAGAATGCACTGAGAGGTCCACCACAGAAAGACATGAAGTTACTTACTAGGGAAGCTCCACTGACGGCCAGATGGAGAATGGCTCATGCTGTCAGCAAATACAGGCTCAGGCTTTGTATGCCAAGAATGAAGTATGCATATATAAAGTAAAGACATACATTGTTTAGTGGTTTTAATATAATATCAGCTTATCAATCAATAGAATCAGCAGGGTACATCCAGGTTTAGTGTCTGGGGTTTAGTGACTCTAGTCTTGTGATATTAATCGTGGGAGAAGTGTGAGGCATACCTACAGAACAGCCCTGGCCATGAGTCAGTTCCATGAGATAAGGGAATGGTTACAAGGGGCTTATGAGGTCCACTTGGGCCAGCTGCCAGATATCAGAGGAATAAGGCAAAGAGGGAGAGAGAGGAGAGCTAAATATATGGAGTTTACCCTCACCAGGACATACCATGACTTCCCTAACTCAAGGCACTCATGAGTTTGTTTATCTTTGTTTCTCTCACTTCTCCAGTTAACTATATTGCATGTTATATGTTGATTGTTAAATATATAGTTATATAAATAATATATACATGATCATTGGGATTTAGTTCCTAGCTGGATGTAAGTCAAATCCCGATGTCTGTATATATGTGTGAAAGTTTGGTTTTTAGTTTGACTCTAGTTGCAATTCTCATTCTGAAACCTGCACCTTTTACTTATTGACTGTGACTGCTGATATGAATATGTTTAAATAGAAAATAAAAGCCTGATGTTGTGGAAAATCACCTGTTGTAGTTTTTACTCCTGCTCATGACAGTATTCACAAAGCTTCAGTGTCTGCGTTTCAATGTTTGAATGTGACATATATAGATAGGTTTTGTGAACAACAGTGAGATCTGTTAACTAACTCAGGGACTGTGACCACAATTTAAATCTAAATTATCCATAATCTGTGTTCACTTGAAAGGTCTTCTGAATTCTTTAAGATTTGTCTCACAATGTCTGACTGTGAGATGTTCAGAACTGTGTGTTCACTTGAGGGTCTGAGGTCCATTGAACACTTGGGGAACTAGGTTTCAAATATTGAGTCTGAGATATTTGGAGGTGTGTGTAGTCTTAGAACTTTTTCAGGGTCTGTATTCCAAAGTTGGAGTTTGGGAAGTTTGTGTCAGTGTTGGAGGTATGAGGTCTCTGACTTTTTGAAAGTCTGTTTTCACAAGATTGAGTCTGAAATAAGGGGATCTTTGTTTAAAGTGAGAGATCTTTGACCTATTTGAGGACCTGTGTCCAAGACTCTAACCTTGATGTATCTATGGGTCTGTGTTATGGTGAAAGGTCTCATGCATTTGCAGGTCAATGTTAGAACATGAACTGTTGGGAGTTTGAGAATTCTTTGGTCAATGTTCTTTCATGAACACAAACCCCAAATACCTCAGACTCAAACCTAGGACATAGACCATCTAGTATAACTTTTTTCATTTACCTTTTTTTTTTGGGGGGGGAGAGGTTTTTGCCATAGGGCACGTGCACTCGCCAGAAAGAGAGACAGAAAGCAAGAAATCACCCCCAATGGAGGATGGCCATGCCATAATCCCTTCTCCTCCATTCTCCTCTCAGGATCTTGGGCATGCACGCACACATACCCAGAGTGAGTTTTTGTTTGTTCATTTATTTGGTTTGTTTTTTCAGGAAGGAAGAAAACTTTATATTTCCATTTAAAGAAACAGACAAGAGGGACCAGCAGTTGGCGTAATGACTATGTTACTGGACTCCCATGTAGTCCACCACGGTTTGAGTCCCGGACCCGGTGGCTTAAACTCATGCCAGGTGCGTGTGCATGCTTAAGATCCCAAGAAGAGAATGGAGAAGGGATTGCAGTGTGGCCATCCCCTCTGGGTGGTGATTTCTTGCTTTTTGTCTCTCTGTCTCTCTCTGTCTTTCTGGCAAGCACACGTGCCTTATAGCAAAAATCTCTCCAAAAACAAACAAATTATTTTAACAAATTGCTGAACCTATCAACACCTCAAAAGAAAGTAAAATGTCAGACCAGCAGTTAGCATAATGGCTATGTTGCTGGACTCCCATATAGTTGACCGCGGTTTGAGTCCCGGACCCGGTGGCTTAAACTCTCGCCGGGCACGTGTGCATGCGTGCCCAAGATCCTGAGAGGAGAATGGAGGAGAAGGGATTGTGGCTTGGCCATCCCCCCTGGGGGGTGATTTCTCACTTTCTGTCTCTCTGTCTCTCTCTGTCTTTCTGGTGAGCGCACGTGCGTTATAGCAAAAACCTCTCAAAAAAAAAAAAAGAAAAAAAAAGAAAGTAAAATGTTTAAATTGGGAAAACAAAGCATAATAAAAAGAAAATAAATCAGTAATGTTTCACTCAAAACTCATAAAATTCTATTTCTCTAGTTCAGTCTTATGTTCAAACTCTCTTTAGTTCAATATGCAGAGTTACTGTGGACCAATCTTTCCATTTACATCCTGGGAGTTAACATTCAACGTTGTTATTGATATTTCTTGTCCCTGTCATTAAATTGGTCATTTTCTTGGTTGCCTTTTGTTCTCTTATTTCTGTATGTGTCTTTAGTTTTCCTGGTCGAGCACTCCTTTCAGAACTTCTTGAAGAGTGAGTCTGCTACTGACAAATTGTTTCAGGTCTTGTTTATCTGAGAATGTTTTTATCCTTTCTTTCCATATGAAAGGATATAGTATTCTTGGTTGAAACTGTTTTTCACTTAACACTTTGAATATGTGTTCCCATTCTTTCCTTGCTCGCATTGTTTCTGATGAGAGGTCTGAGGTTAGCCTGATTGGATAACCTTTATAAGTAATCTGATGTTTCTCTCTTACCAATTTTAGTATCTTGACATTGTAGATTTGACTAGTCTGGCTATGCTGTGCCTTGAAGATCTTCTTGGATTGATTTCTATTAGGAGTCCTTTGTATTTCTTGGGTCTGGATCTTTGAATGCTTCTCTAGATATGGAAAGTTTTCTTCCAAGATTTCATGAAATATATTATCAATGCCCTTATTAGTTTCCTCAGCTTCTGGAATAACGATTATCCGGATGTTTGGGCGCTTCATGCTGTCTAGTATTTCTCATATAGTATTCTCATTTTGGGGGGTTATTTTCTCAGTTTTTTTGGTTGTTTTTTTCTAGATCAGAGATTTTGCCTTCAACATCTGAGATTCGATTTTCTGCATGGACTAATCTGTTTTTAATAATGTCAATGGAAGTTTTGATTTCCTGAATGGCATCCTTCATCTCTAATAGCTCCATTTGATTATTTTTTGTGGTGTGTATTTCCTCTTTCAGATCATGGAAGAACTTCAATACCTCCTGGAACTCATTGTCTTTCTCCTGCATCTTCTGGAGTTCATTATCTCTCAGCTCTTGTATCTTGTTTAGTTTTGTCACTATGAATATTCTGAAGTCTCTATCAGACATTTCCATGAATTCTACTATACTATCTGTGGATGATGATGGATTGTTCTTTTCCATTAGGGGAGAGATATTCTCTTGGTTTCTCATGTTTCTTGTGCCTCTGCAGTTGTTTCTGATCATTCTGCATCAAAATCTCTCCTCAGGGTGCTTGTCTGAATATTTCAGGAGTCTAGGAGATAGGTTTAGAGATATCTTCCCTGAACACATTGAGACACACCTCAGCTTTAAAATGGCTTCTTGTCTGAATATTTCGGGAGTCTGCACTCAGCGTGAGTTTAAGTCACCAGGTCCGGGACTTGAACCACAGTTGACCACATGAAATTCCAGCAACATAGCCATTACACCAACTGCTGGCCCCACCTTTTTTCATTTACTTTTGAATTCACCATATTCTTTTGGTTTTGCTTATTTATTTATCTCTTGTCTTGCCCATTTCCTGACTTCTTTTTGATTATTTGAATATTTTTTGTCTTCCATTTAATTTATCTGTTGACTGGTTAATTATTTCTCTACCTTTTTTCTGTCTTATTATTGGTATTATAATATATGCATCTCATGTTTCATAATATCTCACTTCAATTTATATTGTATTACTTGATTACTTACTTTGGGGTTTATTTGCTCTTATGTTTCTAGTTCTTTTTGTTTTCTTTAAATTATCCTTTTATTTATTATTATTTTTTAATTTTTCTATGGGGCACATGTGCTCAAGAGAGAGAGAGAGAGAATGTGTGCTGCCAAGTCCAGGACTCAAACCATGATCAGCCATGTGTGAGTCCAGCACCTCAACCACCGTACCACCTGCTGACCCATTTCTAGTTTCTTAAGATGAAAGCTGAGGCCATTGCTCTGGGAATTTCTATCTTTTCTTTCTTTGTTTATTTTTTCAAATTGACAAAAAATTGTATATATTTATGGTTTACAACATGATGTTTTGACCTATCTGTACATTGTGGAATGGCTAAATCAAGTTAAATAATTTACATATTAACACACGCATTTATCAATGTCTGTGGTGAGAATATTTAAAATCTACACTCATCAGTTTTCAAGTGTACATTATTATTAACTATAGTCTATAGCTTTCTTCTTTTCTAATACAAAAATTTAGTATGCTATTTTAGTCTGATATTGTGTTACTAAAGAGAAACACCTGAAACTGGGTGATTTATAACAACAAAAATTGGGGGCCAGCAGGGGGCATAGCGGTCAAGGCACTGGACTACCACATGGTCGACCGCAGTTCAAGTCCCAGACCTGGCAGCTTCAAACTCACATTGGGTATGTATGCATGCACGTCCAAAATCCTAAGAGGAGAATGGAGAAGGGATTGCAGCATGGCCATCCCCCTGGGGGGGGGGTGACTTCTTTCTTTCTGTCTCTCTCTGTCTCACCAGCAAGTGCATGTGCCCTATAACAACATCAGCAACAACAACAAATAACTCTCTTTCAAAAATAGAAACAATAGAGGTTTATTTGGCTCATGTTTCTGGTAACTGGGAAGTCCAAGATCTGGCTGGCCTTTGATCCTATGTCTCAACGTGCCCAACAGATACAGGGAGGAAATAAGGTGCTTGAAATAGAGAGAGAGTGACCTGCAGACAGTCATGTTACCTTTATAACAACCTGTTCTCTTGGGAACTAATTCATTCCTGCAAAAACCAGAACATACTCCCTCCTACAAGATGTTAATCTATTCATGAGAACAGTGCTCCAACATCTAAGTTACCTTGGGGATGGCCTCTGTCTTTTCCCTTGAGAATTGGTTGCAATTTTTCAGGTTATTTTGTGGGGTTTTTATTATTATTATACATATGTTTTATATATATATACATATATGTATATATATATATAATAAATATATAAACATGATATATGTATATATATAATAAATATATAAACATGATGTTTTGATATACTAGGTGAAATGGTTACTACAGTTAAGAAAATTTTAGATTGCCCTTGAACAATATATATGTACATTTCACAGAGTCAGAGTCCTTTGATCAATGCTGATGTTTTAGTTTTAGCAGAATATCAACCCAGTTAGTGCCATAATATATGTTTCTTCCTCTGTGAGTGGTGGTTCTAATCTTAGCTCAGCTCTCTAAGCTTTTGCTACTTTGGTGTTTATTCTGCCCTATGCTTTAGTCTTATGAGTGAGAACAGTTGAAATCTCAGCTCAGTTCCCTCAGCATTTACTGTACTAGTCTTTGTCCCATGCATACATAGTTCAGGGTTTAGACCGAGACTTCTGCAAGATTCATGTGGATCCCTATTCCCTGTTCCTCTAGCCAGAAAGATGGTGTTTCTATCAGAGTATTAGTCACCTGCACCACCTGGCCTTGAGCCAAAGTCATGGAACAAAAATCCAATATTCTCATCCCAATAGCTTCTGTAAAATTTGTCACACTTGCACAAACAATTGCTTTAGCTTACTTTTCAGAACCCTCAAGTAGTTGCTTTTGTAGTTTGTCCTGTATTGAGTTATAGTCAGCCAAAGCAAATGGCCATAGTGATTGTATGTTGTAATAGTGAACCAATGCTCCACAACTTAATAACTTTTAAATTTTTTGCTATAGAGTATGTGTGCTCACCAGAGAGATAGAGAGACAGAAAGTGAGAAATCACCACCTCCCAGGGGAGATGGCCATGCTGCAATCCCTTCTCCATTCTCCTCTCAGGATCTTGGGCATGCATGCACACACACCCAGCTTGAGTTTTGAGCCACTGGGTCCAGGACTTGAACTGCCATTGACTACATGGGAGTCAAGTGACATAACCATTATGCCATCTTCTGGTCCCCACAACTTAATAATTTTTAAAACTAAATATGAACAAAAAAACTTCTGCCAGAAATTCGACAAATTTTATTTGTTAATTATAGTCATTTCATTACAAAAGAAAACTAAAATAATCACATTTAACTTTGGATTTACAAATGCATCCAGCCCTTACCTCCAATTTTACCACAAATACCTCCACACAGGAATTGGTCTGTGTGCACAGTAGTGAAACAAATTTGAGCCAGATGTTAACACTGACCCCATGGACACCAAAGTATAGTAGGGATCCCAAAAAGTTCACAGTTTACAACAAAATGAAATGAAAGGTAATACAGAGAGTAGTCCAGACTACAGGAGTGGAGGGATGTAGTAAATATGCTGGACCAAGAACCTTACCCTTAATAAGGCCCCAAATACTCCATTTCTTTAACCCAGAATAGGAGCCAGCACCACCTGTGAACTGCATCAAGCCCTCATCATCCTCTATACATGGAGTCACAGTCATCATCACCATAATGTTTTCCCTTCCATGTATTTGTGAACTCAATGGCTGCAACTAACTTGTGGTGGAGCCATACAGTGGGTGATTACAGTGTTTCTGGCCAAGTCACTGAAGGACGAAACATAACACCTTGGCCTGTAGGTGGCATAAGACCTGCACATGGATCAACCAGGAACTGCAAAGTTTCTTCATACTGTCTTTCTCACACCAAAACCAATTGCCTGCCACTACATATATAACCTAGATATAAAGAGGAAGAATGTTACAAAGAAATGGCAATGGAGGATACTGAGGATGTGATCACAGCAAACTAAGAGCAGGTATTGCATGAGCCTGGTTAGAAGCTAGAGGTAGAAATAGAGATTTAAGACAATCAAGACAGAATAGTTTCTATCTCCATCAAGGACTATTGTAGATCTACTGCCTGGGGTGAAGTGAACTTTATATGGCACCACACACACAAAACAAATACATACATAATAGTTTGCCTTGAAATGGATGGTCCATACCCAGGGGTACTTCCCAAAGTGAGATGTTCCATCTCTGCTCCTGGAAGAGAACTGTTCCATTCCTTGCTTCTCATTCCACACTCATATACTCCAGGAGTGAACCCCTGAAGGGTCGTTCAACTGCCTATATCCACTGGATCATTCTATTTCCAGCCCTACCAACATGTTTATATGGACTCTTCCCTTACTGTGCCCCCTGCCATGCTTTCCCTAAGATTGTTCCAAACTTCTCTTCCCTGACATGTCTCCAAATGGCTAAATTTTAACAAGAAAAAATGTAATCAAAACAAAGGATAATTAATATAAATGAAGAAAATACAAGCAGAATAAAGAAAAATATAGTTAATAGAAAGTTATCCTGGGGCCAGCAGGTGGCATGGTGGTTAAGGGCACTGGAATCCATATGGCCGATTGCAGTTTGAGCCCCGGACCTGGCGGCTTGCTTTCTCACTTCTCCCCCATCTCCCCACCCTCCACACACACATCAAATTAAAATAAATAAAGTTAAATAAAATAATTTTTTGAAATTAAAAGTAAAAATAATTTTTTAAAAAAAGAAAAATAAAGTTATCCAGAGCTTCACTTCTGAGTGGTATTCACTTAATATATGGTATGGGGACTAGCAGATGGCATGGAGGTTAAGGTGGCTAGATCCCACATGGTCAACTGTGCAGTTTAAGTCTCAGATCTGGCGGCTTGAAAATCATGCTGGGCTCATGTGTATGCACGCCTAAAATCCCAAGAGGAGAATGGAGGAGGGATTATAGAATGACCATCCCCCCCCTGGGGGGAGGTGATTTCTCACTTTCTCTTCTTCTCACTCCTCTCTCTCTGGCACGTGCATGTGCCCTATAACAAACAAACAAAAATAAAGAAATCAATAAAAGAAAAAAATATATATTTAGTATGGTTTCCTTTAGACTTTTGCTATTGCTAAAACAATGTTGGGTCTCATATTACACATCAGTAAGTGTGAGCTTTTATTCTAAGGTTTCTTCACTCTCCTTTCTACTTCCACTGCTTCTTCCTTCCTTTCTCTTATCTCATCATCCATCTGGCCTTGTCCTCCACACTCACATCACCATTCACATGGCTCTCTTGGCTCCATGTTGTCCTGGGCTCCCTGCTATGCTTTTCCCACCAGAGCAAGATTCCTACTTAATGAAATGACTACTTTGAAGGTCTTCTAAAGCCTAAATTTGATTTTTGTTGAGAGTAAAGAGAATGATCAAATGCATGATTGCACTTCAGGGATGACTGAGTGGAAGCAAGTGTGCTTGATGGGCTTATGACTGAGTTTAGGGATGAATGGGAAACACAACACTGCAGGAGCTCACACAAGGTCAGCACCCATCACCAGAGTGTGGCTACAGTTGACTGATCTCACTGATCACTGCAGGGGTATGGGAATGGAGAAGAGTCAGGACTAATATCATTTGTGGGTATATTACCAATACTAGGAGATGGATTTGAGCTCACATTCTAGCACCAAAGATTGGTCATAAACACTGGCCCAAAAACAAAGATGCCTGCACACAACCAGAGGCCAAAGAGAGTGCAGTACATGATGCAGGGGAAGTGAGACTTATGTGCACTTCCAAAAACCCCTACAAGTGAGAAAACTGGAATGCGAGGGTTCTCAGATTCTCAAGGAGGTCCTTGATTCCTGTTCCCCTTATTCCAAAGCCAATTCTGCCTCAAAGTGCTCTCCTGAGGCCAAGAGGAAGTGAACAAAAAGAGGAAGTGAACAAACAGATGGGGAGGAGCACTGAGAACATGACGGAGGCCACAGAGTGGATGTACACTAAAGATAGAAAGTTGGTGTCTGTCTAGAACCTAGGTAGAAGCAGGGAGGATGAGATTTTCAGATTCCCCCCACACTGCTAGTGAAACACTCCATCCTCAGCTCCATTCCCAGTCACTCAATGGAATCTTCCATCCAGATCAACCCTCACACCCTGGACTGTTTGCCCTACTCCCCCACCCTAGAATATGAAAATATATGTTCCAAACTCTGAATATCTTGGGGGAAAAAAGATAAGGCTCTAGTGTCTTGCCTCAGAACTTCATCCTGGCCTGTGGTTCAGAGCCCCTCCCATGGGACTTAAGCCCTAAGCCCAAAAGAGGAATCCAGTGTTTCTGCACCAAGGTAGTCAAGCTTCAGGGACTTTGCATTGACTAGGTCCTGTGTCTGGTCCAACCTCCACACAGCCTTACACTTGGCTCATTGTCTGCTCTTTTCAAGGTCTCTGTTAAAATGCCATCTCCTCTTCTGAGAGTCTCTTCATGATTACCCTAAATAAAATAACCAATACCTTGTGTCATCTCTTGCTGTCCTTTAAGCAAGCTTTATTTTTCTCTGTCCCCTCTTCTTTCTCAACCATGCAGTAAGGTTCAGGTGTTTTCAGGCCAACTGAAGAAGGTTGGATTCTTAGCTCAGTAGAAGAGAACTTGTCTGGCCCCTTTACCAATAAGAACATGAACCATATTGGACATTACTTTGAGTTCAGAGGTTATCCCAGGAGTCCAGGGCCTAGGCCTGAGTGAGAAAGGAAAGTAGAAGTGTATGTTTGGGTGGTACACAGTGGTGAGTTGTGCTCCTTACAGAGATGGAAACAAGGCCCTTAAGTCATGGGTCCCAAAATCAAGGAAGGTGGTGAGGAGTTAAACTTCACCCCAGCCAGTCCCCTCCCCTACCACCTTGAGGCTGCTACAGAGCAGGAAGCACTGTAAGGAGCTTAAGGGAGCCAGTAGAGGACTTTGGGGAAAATGTTGTGGGAAGAGGGCCTCAGATCTGGCCCAAGTAGAGCATTCCTCCACCCACCCTTAGGATCCTGGATCACTGTGAATACTTTGTCATCAATGTGAGGACCTTGGGCAACTCTTTCTCCCCTAGTGGGCACATAGTCCAGCAGTCTAGAGGCCAGAACTGGGTTAGCTAAAGCCCTTGTGGGGTTGGAGAAGGACTCTACCACTCTGATCTGGGAGATTAAGAAAACCCTCAGAGAATTGCCAATTTGTGGAGCTCCAGACCTAGAGCTCAGCAAATGGGAGGGGAAGGAGGCCTGGTTGAGGGTGGACAGATGTGGAGACCCAGATAAACCCTCTCTGACCAACTTGTGCCCATAACATGGGCTTCCTCACAGAGCTCCCCCACCACACTTCCCTTCCTACATGCTTCTCAGGCATTTTATCTGAGTCCTTGCCTACTTCTCTGAGAATAATTATGTCTTGTCATTTGAGATCACACCTCTGTATGGGCCAGGTCCCAGGCCTAGGAGTCTGCACTTGTATAGGCCGGGAACAACAACAGTAAAAATGGGGAATGTCTGGTTCATTGGGGGTTTCCCCTTCACTCTATCTTCTGAGGGAGCCCCACAGGAGTCTCTTCTCCCTCAGATTCCAGAGAATGAGTTCTCTCCCTGACCTTACATATCTGGCATTCAGCCAAGTGCAGAGAGCCGTTTCACCATTATGACATGCTCTCATTATCTTGAGATCCCCCAACTCCAGGATTGGGCCTGCTGGTGCCACCTCATGTAGCTCCTTTTCTACACAAGACCCCCAGGCTCTAAGAATCCCCCGTTAGAACTCAACAATGACAATCTGGTTGTTCTGCTTGTCATAGCAGAAGACAGAAGACAACCTGCTTGTTCATGCACAGAGGATGGGAAGAAAATGATAGTGGGCAGAGGTTTACATGTGGGCTGCTAGGGAACAGCCTCCAAGGTGCATTGTTCAGTGAAACTACCAAAGGGCAAACGGTGTGTCTCCACTTGGGAATGGAGTAGGGGTGGGTGGTAATATATACACACTGACTAATGTGTGTCAAGACCATCTTAGGAGAGACTCACAAGAAACTGGCCACCATTACCACAAGACAAGGGAAAGGAAGAATTTATTTTTACTTTATTCTCTTTTGGTTCATTTATGTTTTAAACTGTGTGTGCACATGTTTATTACCTATTCAAATTATTTCTTATAAGTTATAACAATGATAACCAAAGCTTAAGCATCAACCTGATGAAACAAAAGAATCCCAGGTCATGTCCCAAGAATGGTACAATCCTCATATAAATCCCTACTCAGGCCCCAGAACCAGCCCAGGTCTATTCATGAATTCACTGGACTACCACAACTCCCACCCTGACTGGGGCACAGGAGGGTCAAGAGGGGCCAGACCATCTCAGGATGAATGAATGAAATGAATGAATGGTTGTAGGAAGAGGCCAGGACTATGGGGAGGGAAGTCACCTGTCGTTTAGGGGGATAAGAAAGAACTTCTGCCCACACTAAGGAAGCCTTGTCCCATGGCCCTGTGGATGTAGATCTTTTCAGAAGTAAGGTGAAGAAAAAAGAAGGAGGAGAAGAAGAAAGGAGAAGAAGAAGAAGAAAAAGAAGAAGAAGAAGAAGAAGAAGAAGAAGAAGAAGAAGAAGAAGAAGAAGAAGAAAAGATGAAAGGTGAAGATATGCAAAACACAATTAAGGGACTTTCTTTGTTGAAGGCCAGAGAGATCCTGGACTCTGAACACCTTTTTAAAGAGTGATAGAAAACATGTACTGCAAAAATAGACCATCAAACACTTTGGAAAGCTCACAATATACCATTATAGCTTGGAGTCCCCAAACCCTTCACACAGACCCCACAAACTCAAGGAATCCACCTCCTAAACAGAGACCTCCTCAAAGCCATAGAACTCACACCCTAAGAATCATAATATCAAACATTAAATAGATCTTATATCTTAGATACAGGACAAAAAACTCACACTGACAGAAAGACTCTGCAAAGAGCCCAGAAACCTCACCTGCAGTGAGTCCATAGGCTACCTTAGTCTATTATTGCATTACTAACAGAAATACCTGTACCTGAGATTGGGTGAATTTAAGAGAATAGAGGTTTATTTTGACTCGCAGTTCTGGTGACTGGGAAGTCCAAATGCATTACAACATAGTGAAAGTTTTATAGTATGGTTGATGGAAACAGAGAATGGCAGGCACGTGCAGAGACAGGCACAGCTGTAGGCAGCTCTTCTCTTTAATAGCAATGTGCTCTTAAGAGAAGTAACCCCCTTCTCATGAGAACTAAAACTCACTGGATCTCAAGAGACATCATTGATCTCTTCACAAGAGTGCTGCTATTGATGCAATCACTAGACTTTACCACTTTCCAACATAAAATTCTAAAACATAAAACTTTGGGGGACAAATCATTATCCAAATCATAACAGATTCAGTCAACTAAAGAACCTAGAGACCTCACACTCTGCACACAAACTCTCAAACAGTTCAACATTCTTACACCATGAGACAAAGATCCTGATAAAGTTCTCAGACCTCACACCAAGAATACAGACTCAGAAGATCTCAGAGACCTCAAAACTTAAGATACAAGTCCTCAAAGAGTTCAGAGAAATCACACCCCAAACAGAAACTTCCGAAACATCTGAAAGTCTTCATGCTGGGACAGAGAACCTAACATCCTGAACAATGAGAGACCTAACATCCTGAGCAAAGACCCCAAAGCAGATTTATAGACTTCCAAGCCTGAACACAGATTCCTGTACAGAGGTGAAAGACCTTGAACACAATTCAAAAACCTCACACTTGGGATTACTTTGGCAACGTTCCCAGAAGACTAACACCATAGTTCTAGAGCCCCGAAACAGCTCAAATCCTCACCCTTTGGAATACAGACACAAAAAAAGATCATGGACTTTACACCCTGAGTGCAGACTCCTATACTATTCAGAAACACTCAAAACTCCAGATAATTCATTCTCTGGATAATGAATTCCAAAGCTAAAAGAGCTCCCATCTTGCATACAGACATACAATTAGCCAAAGACCTCTAAACTGGACACAGACTCATAAGCAAAACAAAAACCTCAGAACCTGGCAAAGATTCCCTAAATTTAAGAGATCTGTTCCAAAGAGTTTAGAAATCTCAAAAGCTGGGACACAGATCTTAAAAATGTTAAGAGACCCTACATTTAAATGCAGAACTTAAAATAGCTCCAAAAACTCATACTTTACAGATTCCAAAACAGCACCCAGACTACATACCCTGAAACCAGACCCACAACCCTGGGCTTAGCCCCATAAGTTCAGAGACTTTGCACTCAGAAACTTCATGCTCTGCACAAAGACACTGAAAGAGTTCAGCAGTCTCTCATGCTAAACATAAATTCCCAGACACTTCAGAGACCTCAAACCCAGAGGCCTATGCACAGATTATAGACCCAAGCTCTGAACAAAAAATCCTAACAGTTCAGCATCTTCCTGGGACAAAGACTCCCCTCTAGATATTAGGAAAATCACACCTTGAATACAGACTTTCAATATTTAGACTCAAATCTTAAACACCGACCTCGAATAGTCAAAGACATCTGATTTAGAACACAGATCCTCAATAAGTTAGACTTAACAGACTGAACAAGTTCAGAGAACACATACCCTGTATACTGACCTCAAATATGACCAAGTCAAATTAGGAAACAGACCATAAAAAACAGACATCTTACAATCTAACCAAAGACCTACAAATCATGGAACTGAAAATTTAGACCACAGACCCTTGAAGACTACAGAGAACTTGAATCCTGAGTGTAGCCCCCTAAACACCTCAAACTCAAACTTTGGAACATACACCTAAATTAGTTAAAAAACTGTATGCTCTGAATATAGACCTCAAAACACCTAAAATTCAAATCTCTGAACATAACCATCAAAGAGTTCAGAGAGTTCACACACTAAAAACAGATCCACAAGAAACTCACATGCAAAACTTGGGAACAAAGGACCTCAAACAATTCAAGATCTCACACTTTCAACACAGACAACCAAGTACTTCAAACTTAAACCTTGAAATGCAGGCCCTCAAAGAATTTAGAGATTTAGGAAACACATTCCAGACCCAGCTCCAGGCCTCTGGCCAGCAAGGGACACTGAGGCAGGGACACGTCTGCCCCACCCTTGCCTCACTTACTGGCCCCCCAGCCCAAGACCCCACTCCCTAGACTGTCCTTTCCCCTGCAGCAGGCGACAGACCCATCTCCAGGCCTCTGGCAAAACCGTGCACCGTGCATTCGCGGCGTGCGACTTTTCTTTACTTCTCTGTGTTGTCTTTTCTTTTGTCTATTATCTTCTCCTCTTCATCTTCCACCCTGCCAGAGGTCTATAATCAAATATCTAAAATTCCCTAGTAATGTAAGTTTCTCTGGGATTCTCCCTTGTACTGATCCACCTGTGAAAAAGGAGATACTGCTTTTCAGACACCTCAGTAGAGTACCCCTCTTGAGACCACGTTGGTAAAAACAACAGAAGAGAGACTTCTGCAAACATCAATTCACAGCAAAAGGGAAACACACTTACTCCTAGTTGGAGAAACGTTCCCATAAGAGGTATTCTAAAGTGAATACATCTTCCAATGGCTAGAAGTAAAAGAGCCTAAGGTCTGAATAAATAAGGAAATGTGTCTCCACCAAAGGAAAATGGTAACTCATCTCCATCTCTCGAAAATATGGAGGATGTTACCAAAATGTCAGACAAAGAATTTCACACCTTCATGGTTACCAAATTCTATGAGTTGGAACAGAAAAGAGACAACGAACTACAGGAGATTAGGAAGTACTTCCAGGACATGAAAGAAAAAATGGACACTCTGAGAAAGAATCAGGAGGAACTATTAGAGATAAAGTAGGTAATATAGGAAATCAAAAACTCCCTTGAAAGTATTAAGAGTCGATTAGACCATGCAGATGATCAAATCTCTGATGTAAAAGATAAAACCCCTACCTAGAAAAAAACACCAAAAATATCGAGAAAATAACAAAAAAAAATGAGGATAGTATACGAGAAATACTAGACTCCATTAGACGCCCAAACATGAGAATAATTGGCATCCCAGAAGGTGAAGAAACTAATAACAGCATGGAAAATCTATTCTATGAAATCCTGGAAGAAAATTTCCCAAGTCTAGAGAGGCACTCAACCATCTAGACCTAAGAAATACAAAGGACTCCAAACAGAATCAACCCCAGAAGATCTTCCCCAAGGCACATCTTAGCCAGACTGTCCAAGACCACAGATAAAGACACGATACTGAAACTGTCAAGAAACTCTGGGAGGCTGCGCACCAGTGAGTCTGCCGAGGCCATATTCATGAGTCTCTTACTAGGTTTCAGTTTCCCAGAGAGCAAACAATTACACAATTACAAAGGCCATGATTGGCTCCCCTTCAAAACCTCACCTTCAAAACCATGCTCTGATTGGCCACTTCCCATGGCGCTCACCCATTGGCGAGGCTAGAATCCCTCAGATTTGCATATCTGGTACCTCATGATTGGTCCACAAAAGCAACCAATCATAACCCACCTTTTACAATCCTTCATTTAACAAATCACCACCGACCAACATGTATATAAGCACAATCCCTGGCCCACAATAAACGGACGACCCTGAAGAGTTGTAACACTGTGTCGTCTCCGTGTTGTAACACTGCGTCATCTCCACGTTGCTCGTCCCGTCTCTCACTCCTTCCCTCAGGAAACCTGTTCGACTGTCCTGCGGGTTGGGTCGGGACAAGAAACGAGAAGTGACTTACAAAGGACATCCCATCAGGCTAACATCAGACCTCTCAACAGAAACAATGCAAGCAAGGAAAGAATGGGAAGATGTATTGAAAGTTTTAAGAGAGAAACAATTTCAATCAAGACTATTATATCCTACAATATATGTTATATCATAGTAAAAGGCTCTATAGATCAAGAAAATATAACGCTTGTAAATATCTATGCACCTAACACAGGAGGACCCAAATACATGAAGGAAAGACTGTTAGATCTAAAAGGGGAGAAAGACTGCAACGCACTAATTGTTGGAGACCTCAAAACTGCACTATTCCCTCTGGACAAAACATCTAGGCAAAAAATAGGCAAAGAGATAAAGGATCTAAACGATACCATCAATCAAATGGAACTAACAGACATCTATAGAATTTTCCATGCCAAAACCATGAGATACACTTTTTTCTCATGCCAACATGGAACCTTTTAAAAGATTGACCACATCATAGGGCACAAAAAAAGCCTCTACAGATTCAAAGGCATAGAAACTATATCCAGCATCTTCTCAAACCATGATGGAATTAAACTTGATTTTAATTTCAAAAGAAATCCTCAAAAATACCCAAATACTTGGAAACTAAATAACCTACTGCTGAATGACTCCACTATTACCGAAGATATAAAGACTGAAATCAAAAGATTCATGGAAGCCAATGACAATGAGGACACGAGTTTCCATAATCTTTGGGACACTGCTAAAGCAGTCATAAGAGGGAAGTTCATAGCAATTAGTGCATATAAGAGGAAGACGGAAAGAAGGCTAATGGATCACCTAACATCATGCCTCAGAGAATTGGAAAAGCAACAGCAAAAAAATTCAAAAAACTCCAGGAGAAAGGAAATAGTAAAGATACAAGCAGAAATAAATGAAATAGAAAATAAACGTACTATACAAAAAATAAATGAAAGTAAAAGCTGGTTCCTTGAAAGAATAAACAAAACCGATACACCACTAGCGAGACTTACTAAGAAGAGACAAAGGAACCAGGTGAATCAAATCTGCATTGAAGCTGGTAATATAACAACAGACATAGTAAAAATTCAAAACATCATTAGAGGATACTTTGAACATCTACATGCTAAGAAACAAAACAATCTGGATGAGATGGACAAATTCCTGGACAAATATAATCTACCAAGGGTGAGCCAGGAGGATATAGAAAGTGTAAATAGGCCCATAACAAGCCAGGAGATTGAATCAGTAATAAAGAACCTCCCAACAAAGAAAAGCCCTGACCCTGATGGATTCGCCTCTGAATTCTACAAAACTTTCAAAGAATAGTTAACCCCCATTCTGCTCAAGTTATTTCTAAAGATCCAAATGAGTGAATCTCTCCCTAATTTATTCTATGAAGCCTCTATCACCCTCATCCTTAAAACAGATAAGGACAGGACAAGGAAGGAAAACCATAGAACAATATCTCTGATGAATATAGACACAAAGATTCTCAACAACATACTAGCAAATTGTATCCAACAACTCATAAAAAAGATCATACACCATGATCAGGTAGGCTTTATTCCAGGAATGCAAGGTTGGTTCAACATATGCAAAACCATTAATGTAATACATCATATTAACAGGAATAAAGATAAAAACCATATGGTCATATCAATTGATGCAGAAAAAAACATTTGATAAGATACAACATCCCTTCATGATCAAGACTCTCAGCAAAATTGACATAGAAGGGCCATTTCTCAACACAATAAAAGCTATCTATGAAAAACCCATAGCGAACATCATCCTCAATGGAGAAAAGCTGAAAGCTTTCCCACTAAACACAGGAACAAGACAAGGATGCCCACTTTCTCCACTCCTTTTCAATACAGTACTGGAAGTCCTTGCAAACGCAATCAGAAAAGAGGAAAAAATAAAAGGCATTCGAATAGGAAAAGAAGAGGTAAACTTCTCTCTATTTGCAGATGACAAGATTGTATACATAGAAGACCCAATGATCTCCATGGAAAAATTACTGGAAGTAATACATGATTACAGTAAAGTTGTAGGATATAAAATCAATATATATAAATCAATAGCATTTCTATGTACGAATAACAGGCTGACTGAGATAGGACTGAAAAAAGTTATTCCATTTACCATAGCCACCAAAAATATAAGATATTTAGGAATAAATCTAACCAAAGAAGTTAAAGACTTCCACAAGGAAAGCTATGAGAAGCTAAAAAAAAAAAGAAATTGAAAATGACACAAAAAGTGGAAGGACATCCCATGTTCCTGAATTGGAAGAATTAATGTAATCAAAATGACAATTCTACCCAAATTAATCTACATATTTAATGGAATGCCAGTCAAAGTACCTGATACATTCTTCAAAGATTTAGAAAAGACAATCATAAAATTTGTCTGGAATCATAAGAGACCCCATATTTCCAAATCAATTCTACATAAAAAGAGTGGAGTGGGTGACATCTCACTCCCTGACCCAAAAATATACTACAAAGCTGTGGTAATCAAAACAGCATGGTACTGGCACAGAAACAGACACGTGGACTAATGGAACAGAATAGAGTCCCCAGAAATAAATTCCCAAAAGATACAGCCAACTGATTTTTGACAAGGAGTACCAGCCAAGCCAGTGAGAAAAGGAAAACCTCTTCAGCAAATGGTGCTGGAAAAACTGGATGAAAGATGCAGAAAGATGAATCTGAACCCCTATCTCTCACCTTTGACAAAAATCAAGTCAAGGTGGATCAAGGATCTAAATCTAAGACCTCAAACTATAAAACTGCTCCTGGAAAACACTGGGGAAACTCTGGGAGACATTGGGGATGGGAAAGACGTCTTAAATAAGATCCCCAAAGCACAGTCGATAGTCCCCAAAATAGACAAGTGGGATTACATCAGACTAAGTAGTTTCTATATGGCAAAAGACACAGTAATAAGTGTGAATCGACAGCCCTCAGAATGGGAAAATATTTTTGTAAATTATGCATCAGATAAGGAACTGATAACCAGAATACACAAGGAACTCAAGCCGTTTGGAACAAAGATGATCAACCCTATTAAAAGATGGGAGAAGGAGTTGAAAAAACACTCTCTAAAGATGACATACGAATACCCAAAAGGCATATGAAAAAAAAAATGCTCAACATCGCTCATTGTATGGGAAATGCAGATCAAAATAACAATGAGATACCAGTTAACCGCAGTCAGAATGTCTAAGATTAAAAAAAAAAAATGATGAGTGTTGGTGGGGGTGTGATGAAAGGGAAACTCTCTCTTACACTGCTGGTGGGAATGTAAATTGGTCCAGTCACTGTGGAGAACAATTTGGAGATTCCTCAAAAATCTACAAATAGAACTACCATATGATCCAGCAATCCCACTCCTCGGTATCTACCCAAAGGACAGAAGAATTCTTCATTGGAAAAGTGCTTGCACATCAATGTTTATTGTGGCACTATTCACGATTACTAAGACATGGAGCCAACCCATGTGCCCCCATACAGATGAATGGATTGAAAAACTGTGGCACATATACTCTATGGAATACTATTCAGCCATTAAAAAAACCTGGCTTTTGACAGAAAGTGGAAGATTATTGAAGATTTACTGCTGAGCGAGGCAAGCCAGGCTATGAAGGAGAGACAATGTATGTCCCCACTTAATATATATTGATTGTCTGTACTCTATGACTGAAACTGATTGACCTAAGGTTGTACAAACACAAGAGATGGGGTTTAATGCCAGATGTGGTGCGTGTGGAGAAGTGGGGCCTAAGGAAAGACATTTGGAGGAGGGATACTGAGGCAGAGCATTGATGGGATGGGGAGGTGTGGTGTTATCGGTTGAAGATATTTTTATCAACTGGACTGAGGAGAAATGTTCACATATTGAAATATTCACTTTGTAAGCTAAATAATGTGATTGAGTGTATATAAAAATTTTTTAAAA
This sequence comes from Tupaia tana, assembly GCA_026018925.1. NCBI lineage: Eukaryota > Metazoa > Chordata > Mammalia > Scandentia > Tupaiidae > Tupaia > Tupaia tana. The sequence goes on from JAKSZU010000009.1 coordinate 121,109,547, forward strand.
AGTATTGGAGGGCATAAAAACAGTGAAAATAGCTAGCAATGATAAGACAGCATGGAATGGGGCAGGAGAAGAGAAGAGTATGGAGAAGGATAGCAAGAGAACAAATAGAGAGGCATGACATTAGTGGGACACAGATATGGCTTATTACCTGTTGATGACGTGTATAGTATTCTCAACTGGAGAAATCTGAGAAGTATTTCATGTTGGGTAAAATCTTTTTACAAGCAAAATGATAAATAATGATTGAATGTTTAAAAATAATTGGAATAATAATCTGGGAAAAAACAAGCTATTGGATAATGATAATGAGGATTTTAATTTCTTTGTATTGACTGATATGAATGGTATTCCTTCTGGAAAAAGAAATGTAATACGTTGTAAAGTTATATGTTATTCAATGTAATATAAACAGGATTATGATAAGAATAAAAAATATTTTAAAAATGGAAACACATTCCAATAATAGCAAGACTCAAACATTAAACCCAAATCCTGCAGAGCTCAGAGACCTAACACTCTGAAAAAGACACGCAAATACTACAGACTCATACTGTGGGACACAGAGCCACAATAGTTCAGCTTATATCCTAGACACAGATCCCCAAATATCTCAGACTCAAATAATTAAATATGGAGCCTCAAAGATCTGATAAGGCAGACCACTGACACCCTACCCCCAATAACTCAAACTCAAACCTTGTAATTCACACTCTCAAAGATTTCAGAGACCTTGCACTCTGAATATGGACCTGAAAATATCTCAGACTCAAACATTAGGGTACAAACACAATAAAAATTCAGAAACCTGATACCCCAAATATACACCCCCAAACATCTTCATTTGAAGCCTTAGAATGCACGCTCCAATGAGTACAGAGATCATGTACCCTGAACACAAATTCCTAAATATTTGAACTTTGAAACTAAGATCCCCCAAGAGTTCAGAGAACCAACACTCTAAACACACCCCCCAAATACTACAAACTCATCCTGTGGGACTCAGATCATCAATAGTTTGGAGTTTATATACAGATAGAATATGGATTTTTCCCAAATGCCTCAAACTTAAAAGTTAAAAGACAGACCCTTATAAATTTGAGAGCTCTCATGACCAGAACACTGACCCCTAAGTTCTTCAGACTCAAAACTTATAAAACAGATCTTCAGAGTTCAGAAACATCACACCCTGAACAAAGACCACAAATACCATTGACTCCAACTTAGCATAAACACCATCTAAAAAAAATCACTGATCTCAAACCCTGAATTCAGATCTTAAATAATTCACCAAAAACTTTGGAACAAAGACCCTCTAAAAGTTGAGAGACCTCACACCTGAACTTAAGCCCAGATACCTCAGATTCAAACCCTGGGACACAGACCTCAATGACTTCAAACACAAAACACCCTGAACATGAACCCCAGATACTTCAGACTCAAAAACTGGAACAAAGACCCTCACATAATACAGATAAATGAAATGCTAAACATAAATCCCCTGAAATTCAGACTCAAACCTTAGACAAATGCTATTTAAAACATTCAGACTTTCACCCTGAACAGAGACTCCAAATAAATCACAATAAAAACTTGGTACACAGACATTCCAAAAATTCAGAGATCTCACCAGCACCTTCACTACAGACCCCCAAAAACCTCAGACCTGAATATTGAGATACAGAAACTCAAAAAGTTCAGATATCTGATGTCCTGAACGCTGCCACAAAATAACTAACTCACAAAACCTCGGTAACTTCCTAAAAGTTTGGAAACCTCACACATGAATATGGACCTCCAAATACTACATACTTGAGCATTATTTTTTCACACCTATCACACCACTAAATCTTGTCCCTCAAATACCTCATATTCCAACCTGGAGACAGAGATCCTCAACAAGTTTAGAGATCTCATACCCTGAACACAGATCTCCAAAACCTTGGACCAAAAAAATGAGACGGAGACATTCAAAGAGACCAGAGACTTTATAGCCTGAACAGAGACATCTAAATACCTCAGAGCTGAACTTTGGATTACAAACTCTCAATGATTTCTGAGAACTCATACTCTGATCAAAGATCTCAAGATACCTCAAGCTGAAATCTTGGAATATAGGCCCTCTATGATTTCAGAGATCTGGCACTCTGAACACAGACAGACCTCCAAATACTGCAGACTCAAAATTTGGCATACAAATCTTCAAAGAGTAAGGATCTCACATCATGAACTCAGACCCTCAATACCTCCTCAAACTTGGCACATGGGCACTAAAATTTCAGAGATTTCACATCCTATACAGATATCCAAATCCCTCAAACTCGATCCTTTGGGATATAGACTTTCAAAAGTTCAAGGATTCCATACTCTAAACAGATGCCTAAATAACTCACTAAAACTTTGGGACAATAGCCCTCTGACAACTCAGAGAACTCAGCCTGAATGCAGACCTCCAAATACCTGCAATACTAAGAGTTCAGAGACCTCACACTCTGAAACAGATAACAAGGTACTCCATATTCAAACCTGAAAAACAAGCATTCAAAGATTTTAGAGACCACACACCTTGAATACAGATTTCCTGTTATCTCAGACCTTAGAACACAGATCATTCAAGCATTTAATACCTCAGTTCTTGGGACTGAGGCTGCAGGCCCAACCCCTCCAAACCTCCGCGCATCCCCACCGTTCCTCTTCCTTGGACCCCAGGTTGGTTGTCTGGGACTTTAAGACGAACTCCCCCCCAATCCCACCTGCGAACCGGACTGAGCCGGCCAGCAGTTCTGGACACCAGGCGGACTGAGGCTGCAGGCCCAACCCCTCTGAACCTCTGCGCATCCTCACCGTTCCTCTTCCTTGGGCCCCACGTTGGTTGTCTGGGACTTTAAGATGAATTCCCCCCACATCCCACCCGCGAACCGGACCGAGCCAGCCAGCAATTCCAGACACCAGGCGGACTGAGGCTGCAGGCCCTACTAACCTGGTCCTGTCACTCAGCCTCTGGCCTTTTCCCACTAGCCTTTGGACTTTCTGAATATTGGTTATTTGAATAGCGTGTGGTGCGCAAAGCGCGCCGCGCAATTTCCTTTTTTTGTTATTCTTTGCTTTTGAGGTGTTGCTTATTAGGTCAGTTGGAGACTCACCACTCCTTAGAAACAGGGAGGATCTTGGGCCATCCAGGACTAGTTGCAACAGTTAATGGTAATTGTGAGCAACAGATAGGCTGACCATAAGAGAAATCATCAAATTTCTATTCCTGTACAACTTTTAACACTCAGAGATACCTTAAATAAGTTAGGAAGCAACATATAGAGTACCTGATGACCAGAAACAATCACAGAGGCTCAAGAAATATGAGCAACCAACAAAAGGCCTCTCCCTCAAGGGACATCATCAAGCCTACATCACCCACAGTCAATACAATGGACGTCGTGGACATGTCTGGTAAGGAATTCAGAATATTTGTAGTGAACAAACTAACTGAGATGGAAGAGAAAAGAGACAAGGAGCTTCAGGAGATGAGGAAGTCCTTTAATGACTTGAAAGAAGAAATGGATACCTTAAACAAGAACCAGACGGAACTTCTAGGATTGAAAAATGTGATACAGGAAATCAAAACCTCCCTTGAAAGTATTAAAAGTAGATTAGACCAGGCAGAAGATCGAATCTCTAATGTAGAAGACAAAACATCTGACCTAGAAAAAAGTATCAAGAAGATTCAGAAAACAACCATGAAGAATGAAGACAACATACGAGGAATACTGGATACCATCAAATACCCCAACATCCGGATAATAGATATCCAAGAAGAGGAAAAAAATAATAAGGGCATGGATAATATATTTCATGAAATCCTGGAAGAAAACTTTCCAAACCTGGAAAGGCATCCAAATATCCAGACCCAAGAAATACATAGGATCCCCAGTAGAATCAACCCAAGAAGATCCTCTCCAAGGCACATCATAGCCAGACTGACAAAAACAACAGACAAAGACAAGATACTAAAGTTGGCAAGAGGGAAACGTCAAGTTACTTACAAGGGTCACCCTATCAGGCTCACATTGGATCTCTCAGCGGAAACAATGCAGGCAAAGAAAGAATGGGGAAGTATAGTCAAAGTGTTGAGTGAAAAACAATTTCAACCAAGAATACTATACCCGGAAAAATTATCTTTCATACGGGAAAAAAAGATAAAAACATTCTCAGATAAACAAAATTTGAAGGAATTTACCAACTCCAGACCAGCTCTTCAAGAGGTTCTGAAGGGAGTACTATATCAGGAAAACTAAGAAATCAGACAGACAGTTATACGAGAACAAAAAGCAACCAAGAAAATGGCTCACTTAATGATAGGACCAGGTATGGAAATATCGATAATTACATTTAATGTCAATGGATTAAATTCTCCACTTAAGAGACATAGACTAGCTGAATGGATAAGAAAACGGAAACCCTCTATCTGTTGCCTACAAGAAACTCACCTTATGGATATAGATAGACATAGACTAAAAGTAAAGGGCTGGAAAAAGATATTCCATGCAAATAGAAATCAAAAAAGGCTGGAGTAGCGATATTGATCTCAGACAAAATAGATTTCAAGACAAAGACTGTAAGAAGAGACAAAGAAGGGCATTATATAATAGTAAATAGAGTAATCCAACAAGAAGATATAACCCTTATAAATATCTATGCACCCAACTCAGGTGCACCTAAATATGTGAAGGAAAGACTGCTAGAGCTAAAAGGAGAGATAGGGAGAAATACTATAATTGTTGGAGATCTCAACACCCCATTATCTCCTTTAGACAGATCTTCTAAACAGAAAATAAATAGAGAGATACAGGACTTAAATGATACTATAAGTTGAATGGGCTTGACAGATATCTATAGAACTTTCCACCCTACATCCACAACATATACATTTTTCTCACCCCGGCATGGAACCTTTTCAAAGATTGATCATATGTTAGAACACAAATCAAGCCTTTACAGATTCAAAGGCATAGAAAGTGTATCCAGCATCTTCTCTGACCATGATGGAATTAAACTCAAGATTAATTTCAAGAAACAACCCCGAAAATACACGAACACATGGAAACTGAACAACCTATTTCTGAATGACTTCTTCACTACTGAAGAAATTAAGGCTGAAATAAAGCAATTTATGGAAACAAATGATAATGAGTACACAAGTGTCCAGAATCTATGGGATACAGCTAAAGCAGTCATAAGAGGGAAATTCATAGCAATTAGTGCACATAAGAAAAGGATGGAAAGATGGCAAATAGATAACTTATCATCATGCCTCAGAGAATTGGAAAAACAACAACAAACAAACCCCCAAAATGCCAGGTGAAAAGAAATAATAAAGGTTCAAGCAGAAATAAATGAAATAGAAAATAAACGAAACATAGAGAAAATAAATGAAAACAAAAGCTGGTTCTTTGAAAAGATTAACAAGATCGACACACCATTGGCTAGACTGATCAAGAAGAAGAAAGAAAGAAACCAGATTAATCAAATATGTGATGAAACAGGCAATATTACTACAGACATAGTAAAAATACAGAATATCATTAGAGGATACTATGAGTGACTATATGCCAACAAAAAAGATAACTTGGAGGAGATGGACAAATTCCTGGATGCATATAATATACCAAGATTGGATCAGGAGGACATAGAGAACCTGAATAGACCCATAACAAGCCAGGACATTGAATCAGTAATAAATAACCTCCCAACAAAGAAAAGCCCAGGTCCAGATGGCTTCACTTCTGAATTCTACAAAACTTTTAAGGAAGAGTTAATCCCTATCCTACTAAAATTATTTCTAAAGATTCAAAAGGAAGGAAACCTTCCAAATTCATTTTATGAAGCCTCCATCATCCTCATCCCCAAAACAGATAAGGACATGACAAAAAAGGAAAACTATAGACCAATATCATTGATGAATATAGATGCAAAAATTCTCAACAAGATACTCACAAATCGTATCCAACAACATATAACAAAGATCATTCATCATGACCAGGTAGGCTTTATACCAGGGATGCAAGGGTGGTTCAATATACTCAAGACCATAAATGTAATACACCACATAAACAGAAAGAAAGATAAAAACCATATGATCATCTCAATTGATGCGGAGAAAGCATTTGACAAAATACAACATCCTTTTATGATTAAGACTCTCAGTAAGATTGGTATAGAAGGGTCATTTCTGAACACAATAAAAGCAATCTATGAAAAACCTACAGCTAATATTATACTGAATGGAGAAAAGCTGAAAGCTTTTCCTCTGAAAACAGGTACTAGGCAAGGCTGCCCACTTTCTCCACTGCTCTTTAATATAGTACTGGAAGTCTTAGCTATTGCAGTCAGAGAAGAGAACAATATTAAAGGCATTTGAATAGGCAAAGAAGAGTTGAAAATATCTCTATTTGCAGATGACATGATGGTATACTTAGAAGACCCAAAGGTATCCATGAAAAAGCTTCTTGAAGTAATAAGTGAATACAGTAAGGTGGCAGGATACAAAATCAATATCCAAAAATCTATAGCATTTCTATTTATGAACAACAAGTTGAACGAAGCAGAGCTGAAGAAAGGAATCCCTTTCACCGTAGCCACAAGATGTATAAGATACCTAGGGATAAACCTAACTAAGAAAGCTAAATACCTTTATAAAGAAAACTATGAAAATCTTAAAAAAGATATTGAAAGTGACATTAAAAAGTGGAAGGACATCCCATGCTCCTGGATTGGAAGAATTAACATAATCAAAATGGCAATTCTACCCAAATTAATCTACATGTTTAATGCAATTCCAATCAAAATACCTGAAAATTTTTTCACAGATCTGGAAAAGACAATCATAGAATTTGTCTGGAATCATAAAAGACCTCGTATTGCAAAAGCAATCCTGTGCAAGAAGAATGGAGTAGGAGGCATATCACTCCCTGATCCCAAGATATACTATAAAGCTGTGGTCATCAAAACAGCATGGTATTGGCATAAAAACAGACATGTAGACCAATGGAATAGAATAGAGACCCCAGAAATAACCCCCAAAGCTTACAGCCAACTGATCTTTGACAAAGGATATCAGTCAATCCACTGGGAAAAGAAAAACCTCTTTAGTAAATGGTGCTGGAAAAACTGGGTATCCACCTGCAGAAAGATGAAACTGAATCCCCATCTCTCACCAGTAACAACAATCAACTCAAATTGGATCAAAGATCTGAACCTAAGACCTCAAGCAATAAAACTACTGGTGGAAAATGCTGGGGAAACTCTGGGAGACATTGGAGTAGGCAAAGAATTCTTAAATAAGACCCCCAAAGCACAGGCAATAATCCCTAAAATAGACAAGTGGGACTATATTAGAATAAGAAGTTTCTGCACAGCAAAAGACACAGTATCAAGTGTGAACCGACAACCCTCAGAATGGGAAAATATCTTTGTTAAATATGCCTCAGACAAGGGACTGATAACCAGAATACACAGGGAACTCAAGGGCCTTATGTGAAAAAAAAATGATTAACCCAATTAAAAGATGGGAAAATGAGCTGAACAAAAATCTCTCTAAGGAAGACATACGAACAGCCAAAAAGCATATGAGGAAATGTTCAACATCCCTCATCATAAGGGAGATGCAGATAAAAACCACAATGAGTTACCACCTAACCCCTGTCAGAATGGCAAAGATGAAGAATATAAAAAGTGATACATGTTGGCGGGGATGTGGTGAAAAGGGAACCCTCCTACACTGTTGGTGGGAATGTAAACTAGTTCAACCACTGTGGAGAACAATATGGAGGTTCCTCAAAGATCTACAAATAAAACTACCATTTGACCCAGCAATCCCACTTCTGGGTATTTGCCCGAAAGACAAGAGAACGCTCAGTCGGAAAAGTGCTTGCACATCTATGTTTATTGCAGCATTATTCACAATTGCCAAGACATGGAACCAACCTAAATGTCCACAAACGGATGAATGGATTGGAAAAGTATGGTATATATACTCTATGGAATACTACTCAGCCATAAAAAAATAACAAGACCCTGGTATTTGATAGAAAGTGGTCAGATATGGAGGATCTATTGCTGAGTGAAGTAAGCCAGGCTATGAAAGAAAGATATTGTATGTATCCACTCAATATATACCGACTACCCGCACTCTATGGTAGAGAGCAAAAAATTGGAGGACATAAAAGCAGTGAAAGTACTTAACAAGAATAGGACAGTGTGGAATGGGGGGGGGGGTGAGGAGAAGAGGATAGAGAAAGATAGCAAGGGAACAATAGAGAGGCAAGACATTAGTGAGAAACAGATATGGCTTATTACCTCTTGATGATGACATGTATAGTATTCTCAACTGGATTGGTCTGAGAAATATTTCATGATGGGTAAAGTCTTTTTACAAGCAAAATGAGAAATAGCGATGGACTGTTTTAAAAAATAATTAGAATAATAATAATAGTGATTGGGAAAAACAGAAAAGATATTGAATGATGAAGTGGGGACATTAATGTCTCTGTATTGACTGACATGCATGGCATTCCCTTTTGAAAAAGCAATGTAATACACTGTAAAATTATATCTAATCCAATGTAATATAAAGAAGATTATGATGATAATAATAATAAAAATTAAAAAAATACCTCAGCTCTTAAACTCAGACTCGAAATACAGAAGAATAAAACCTTGAAACGAACACATCCAAAGATTTCAGATACTTCACATCCTAACTAGACTCAAAATTCTTTATACTCAAACTTTGGAACCCAGACCTTAATGAGTTCATAGAACTCACACCCTAAATACAAAACCCCAAATTCCACAGATTTGAATTTAGTACACAGACCCTATAAAGTTTAGAGACTTCATACCCTGAACACAGACTTTGACATACTTCAGACTCATGCTGTGGAACACAGACCTTCATGATGAGTTCAGAGACCTCAGCCCTGAGTACAAACCTCCAAACAGCAGACAGATATTAAACATTCATGTTCTGAAAAAACACATGGAAACAATTGGTATGTTAATCAAAATATTAATTTTTAAAAAGTTTACTAAATGCCAGACACTGATCTAAATACTTTACATTAATTAACTCCTTAAATTCACAAACAACTCCATGAAGGTGGATCTGTTAATATCCCGTTTTGAAGATGAGGATACTGAGGTAGAAAGTTCATAAATTCTCCAGTTTTCACAGGTAGTCAATGGAGGAAGAAAGACTCACTGCACTTTATGACTCTATAAGTTCTGCCCTTGAGCAGTCGCTATTCTGCCATAAATAATTGTACTGGTTGCTCATAAATGGTGCCGACATGGCCATACTTTACACATGATGTCTATAACATGTACATTGTCATGAATAAAAGTACTCTATGGTAAAAATATCTATTTAACCTCTTCACTGACAGAAACGAGAGTTTCTCTCACTTTCCTTTCCATACCCTCAGAGAAGAATAAAAAGCTCTTTAGAACAGCATTCAAGATTTTAAAGTCTGGCCTGGTTTCCTGATTATTCCAATTACTCTTCTCCTACATTCATTCACTCAGTCAGTAAACTGATATTTACTGAGGCTCTAGTATATGCCAAGCAATGCACTAAGGCCTGGGGGATAAATCAATTAATATTGGCTGTGATTTAATTATTGTGCTATAGACCATATATTCAGAATGATGAATAAATGGAAATATCAGCATCAATAGACACAAAAGTTTGAGTTGTCTACTATGCACCAGAATCTTAGAATACAGGACTTGCTGGAACTCTCCCCATTGTGGGTCAGGTGTGAGGATCATGACAACAAACTTATGGCTCAACAAAGTTATATTCACCTAGTAAATGTTGTATGATTCCATAGCCTGCATTTTCCACATTCATACATTGGGTAATTTATACCTTAGCCTGCCCTCAGAAAAATTAGGAGCCAACATGCACCTAGAGATAACCCAGCCTCACCTCACCCTGTCTGTGAGAATGTGTTCACTGCAATCCAGAGGACCAGCCATGTTTAATTTGAACATCACCTCCATCAGTTTACATTTGAGAACCCTCCAGGCATTGGTTAAAAATATAAAATCCTGGTGTCATTCTAGGTCCTCTGGAGAAACCTAGTAGTTAGCTTTTGTAATAAACATCCGAGGTAATTTAATGCAAACTAACTGTACACCATGCAAAACAGTGCAGTGAGTGACTGGGTTACATTTAGGTAATTATCTATCAGGGCTGTACAGGCACTGTAAGAATTTGTGAAACTGAGACCAAATTAGAGTAAGTAAATCTGGAGTGAGGCCTGAGAATTTGCGTCCCTAATAAGCTTCTAGGTGAGGCTAAGACTGTCCTTTGAGTTGTTAGTCAGGAATCCTGAGTCAGAATTCTAAGGTTCTACTAGGGTTCCGCTGGAAAGAACACTGTAATAGACTTGTCACGTCCTCCAAGGGAATAGCCATAGAGGGGGCTGGCGTGAGTGAAAAATGTTGCTCATTCTGCAACCCTCCAGAAGTGTACCAGTTTACCAAAAACATATGAATAACTATCAGAACACAGAGTCACCCTTCTCATGAAAAGATGAAATGATGATCCTCTTTCCCTTATCAGTACAAATGATGTTCTAACTTACCTAAAGACTAATAGAGATTGCCTGTAATAATAATATCCACCCCATTTAGCTAATAGCAATGAGTAATGGGAGTAGTTGGTGAAGTTCATAGGATACTACAATGGTTGGTAGATGATAAACCTATGTGTGACTTGGATTAGGAACTAGATATGCCTAAGAGTTAGGATTGAATGTGTTTTTTTAATAAGGATTTAATTTATTCATCATCATTTTTTTTTTAATTTGACCAGAGAGAGAGAAAGAGAAAGTGAGAAAGCAAGCCACCAAGTCTGGGATTCAAACCATGGTCTGCCATGTGGGAGTCCAACATTTCAACAACCTTGCCACCTGCCGGCACCCAGGACTAAATCTTTGAAACCATGCATGGAATTGGACTGGATATGGTAAATGAGTAGCGTAGAAAAGGGAACAGATTACACAAAGTGAAGCAAAACTTCTTTATTTTCACCATTTGTTTATAAAGAGAAATTTTTGCTATAGGACACTTGCACTTGCCAGAAAAACAGAGAGACAGAGAGACAGAAAGCTAGAAATCACCCCCGGGGGGATGGCCACACTGCAATCCCTTCTCCTCCATTCTCCTCTTGAGATCTTGGGCACGCATGCACATGCGCCTGGAGTGAGTTTAAGTTACTGAGTCCAGGACTCGAACTGTGGTGGACTTCTTGGGAGTCCAATGGTGTAACCATTACACCATCTACTGGCCCCAATTTTCACCATTTTTATAAAGGCCCACTTTTCTTTAAGAAAAGGAGGATAAGGAGAACTATTACATAAGTAATACATATTTATTGGGGGAAAAATTAACTTTTTAAATTACCCTCATATATCCTTGTGTGTGCACATTTTCTTAGAAGTGAAACTTCTAAGTCAAAGGGCTGTATATGGTATTTCACATAATAACTATTTGTATTTAGTAAACTCTGTCATTAGCCCATTTTTCTATTCTTTTTCTTATCCTTTTTGGTTTTTTGAGAGGTTTTTGCTATAGGGCGTGTGCGCTCACCAGAGACGAGACAGAAAGTGAGAAATCACCCCCTAGGGGGGATGGCCACACCGCAATCCCTTCTCCTCCAATCTCCTTTTGGGATCTTGGGCGTGCACGCACACGTGCCTGGCATGAGTTTAAGCCTTTGAGTCCAGGACTCAAACCGTGGTTGAGTACATGGGAGTCCAGCACCATAGCCATTATGCCAACTGCTGGTCCATCCTTTTTTTTTTTTTGTCTTTAAAAATATGTTCACTTTTGGGAGCTGGCCCTGTAGCCTAATGGTTAAGAGAAGCTGGATCCCACATGGCTAATCACAGTTTGAGTTCCAGTCCCAGCCACTTGAAAAGCAACCCAGGCACATATGTGTACATGCCCAAAATCCCAACTGCATAGAAAAATGGAGAAGGGATTGCAGTATGACCACGCCCCATTGGAGGGGGCTTTCTTCCTCTCCCTTTCTAGGTCTTTGTCTTTCTCTGGTGAACGCAAACATGCCCTTTAGCAATTAAAAAAACTACTTCAAAAATGCTCATTTTTAATTTACCTTTGGGATTTATTTTGGTATGAGGTATGAAATATATAATCCTAAAAATTTTCATTTATTTTCAGGTTTTTTTCTTATCAGTGAAACTGTTTTCACATCAGCAATTATTAAATAATGAAAACTCTCACTTTTAAAAATTACATTATTTGGGAACCAGCAGTTAGCATAATGGCTATGTCGCTGGACTCCCACGTAGTCGACCGCGGTTCTCGTCCTGGACCCAGTGGTTAAAAACTCACGCCAGGCACGTGTGCGTGCATGCCCAAGATCCCGAGAGGAGAATGGAGGAGAAGGGATTGCGGTGTGACCATCCCCCCTGGGGGGTGATTTCTCGCTTTCTGTCTCTAATGTCTCTCTCTGTCTATTGGGCGAGCGCACACGCCCTCTAGCGAAAATCTCTCAAAAAAAAAAAAAGCTTAAAATTTTAAAAAAATTACATTATTTCATCCTCATTGCCTTGTAAGGAAAGTATTCTTCATTAGTTCAACCTTACAGATGAGAAAATGGAGGCTTTGAAAGAGTGAATAGTTTGGTTAGGAGTAGAGCCAGACTTTGTTTTAGAAGTTGTCAACAAGCCCATATTTCTAATGAATAAACATTAAGCATATCACTTTATTCTGTTCCTCACTGTTAATTGATTTCCATAGAAGAACCAGAGTATTCTATCTCCAGAGTTCCTACTTTCTTAGGGACAGTGGTGCTGGCAGGTTTATAATGAATGGGTCCACTTCTCTGAAAAGTCATTTGATGAAAAAGCAATGTAATACACTGTAAAGTTATATGTAATTCAATGTAATATAAAGAAGAATATGACGATAATAAAAAATTTTAATAAAAAAGTCATTTGAAATATAAAATATATAATTTTTCCCAAAAAAGTATAATAAAGGGGAAGCTGAATTCTCCATTCTCATTATTTTTTTCACTAAAACCCTGTAAATCATGATAATCAACACTACATTATTAAAAACAAAACAAATGCACCTTTGAAAACAGAAGGTACAGTTCAAATCTTTTAGTCTGTTGAGACCTCTGACTCATTCCATACTGTTCTTACTTTATTGCTCTTTTTTCCTGGGAATTTCTTTTTCTTTCTTTTTTTTTCTTTGAGATTTTTGCTATAGGGCATGTGAGCTTGCCAGAGAGAGAGACAGAAAGTGAGAAATCACACACACACACACACACACACACACACACACCACAGGAATTGCCATGCCACAGTCCCTTTTCCTCCATTCTCCTCTCCGGATCTTGGGCACACACACACACACACATCCAGCATGAGTTTTAAGCCACTGAGTTGGGATCTGAACCACGGACGACTATGTGGGAGTCCAGCAACGTAACCATTATGCCATCTGCTGGTCCAGCTAATTTATTTTTTTATTAGCTAAAACTTTCCCCAGTACTACACCCCGATCTAAAATTTCCAGTGATTCTCCATGGCAATCTGATAATGTCCAAATATCTTCAATTATCCCCTGAGGCCATTCACAAACTTGCCTTTCAATCCCATTATCCTCCTTCAGGAACAGGACTATGCCCAGTTTTTTAAAAAAGGATTTTTTTGCCCTAGGGTGCGTGCGCTTGTAGGAGAGAGAGAGACAGAAAAAGTGAAAAGGAAAGTGAGAAATCACCCCCTGGAGGATGGCCACACCACAATCCCTTCTCCATTCTCTACCTGGGATCTTGGGCATGCACACACATGCGCCTGGTATGATTTTAAAGCTACTGGGTCTGGGACTCAAACCATGGTCAGTCTTGTGGGAGTTGAGTAACGTAACTGCTATGCCATCTGCTGGCCCTATGCCCAAAGTTAATGTTTTCTAAAAGGCGTCTTTTCATATATTGGTTTGTCCAACAACTGAATACTTTGGTTTAATACAATGAAGAGATTAATAGAATTTTAGTACCCAGACCTTAAGGTCCATCTAGCCAAACCTGGACACTTTAAAGAAAAAAACTGGTGCTGGACAATGTAACTGGCTCCAATCATACAGCAAAATAGAGGCCATGGTGCAGGCAGAATTTGGTCTTTTTTTTTTTTTCTTTTTCTTTTTTTGGAGAGGTTTTTGTTATAGGGCGCATGCACTCTCCAGAAAGACAGAGAAAGACAGAGAGACAGAAAGCGAGAAATCACTCCCCAGGGGGGATGGCCACGCCACAATCCCTTCTCCTCCATTCTCCTCTCGGGATCTTGGGCACGCACGCATGCACACGCACTCAGCGTGAGTTTAAGCCACCGGGTCCGGGACTTGAACTGCGGTTGACTACATGGGAGTCCAGCGACATAGCCATTACGCCAACTGCTGGTCCCAGAATTTGGTCTTTTAACTCCCCTTGGAGTTGCTGCCTCCTGGACATGGAAAAATGTTGAATGTGTTGCATAATCTGCAGTGTATTTAACTGCATTCTGTTGACCTGGTAGGGGTTGCCATCTTTGTTGTAAATAAGTGAAATGAGCCACGTGCACATTGATTGAGCAGTTCCAAGGCAATCAAACCCGACAAGCGGCTTGCTGGAGAGACTTGTGTATATGGAAGTCAGCTGTCTATTAACCATTAGAAGGGCCGGGGGTGGGGGGGACAGTAGAGAAGCCTGTGTGTTTCAGTTCCCCAGTGAATTTTCCCTCAGCCCACACTAAGGATGAGTTGAAGGACGGTACTGGGAAGGTCTGCCAGCAAAGGTTTTTTACCCTCACTGCCTGGTCTGTTCATCAGAAAGCACTAGAATCCCAAATTACTGAAATTTCAGAAGACCTTAGAAAGTCTTCCTTTTTAAGTGAGGAAACTGAAATCCAACATTGTCTGAATGGTATACAGAAATCCTTCATGAATTCCTACACAGAAAAAAAAAATCACTAAGAAATTCCTTAAATCATCTCAACAGTGTGTTTTTTTGTTTGGTTGGTTGGTTGGTTGGTTTTTTTGGGAGAGGTTTTTGCTATAGGGCGTGTGCACTCGCCAGAAAGACAGAGAGAGACAGAGAGATAGAAAACGAGAAATCACCCCCAGAGGGGATGGCCATGCCACAATCCCTTGGGCACGCATGCACACACTCCCAGCGTGAGTTTAAGCCGCCAGGTCCAGCACTCAAACCGTGGTTGACTACATGTTCTGCGACATAGCCATTACACCAACTGCTGGTCCTTCAACAGTGGTTTTTAAACTATGTCTTTACAAGAGAGTTCCGGATCCTCATTTAGATTCTCCCAGGCCTATTGCCTACAACTAGAGAGTCCGGATGTGTAAGGTTCTACCTCCCCAGACTGGGTGTGTAGGGTTCTACCTCCCCAGACTCTCATATCCATAACAACCAGAGAAGTAATTGGGGATTCTCAAGAAAATTTCACAGGTCAAAAGAATCAAGACTGCAGTTAAAAACCTATCAGTCTTTGTTTAGGACAAGGAAATCAAGTAGTAGATTCTCTCTCAAACTCCTATTGTTCATTAAGTTGGAGGACCCCTCCCCATACACACACACACACACACACACACACACACACCAACTTACAGCCCACTTTTTTTTTTTTTTTGGCATAGCAAAGGACAGAGTTTATTTAGCAGAGGGAAGAAAATACAGAGCTCCCAAGAAGAAGGAAGGAATCCTGGAAAATAGGTTGCCAAGGAAGAAATGAGGTGAGGAGTTTTTATTTTGGTCAGGAAGGGCCTTGTCCAGACTTGCTCTAGGTGGGACTTAAGCATGTGTTCTCCTTGTGGTGGTAGGGGGTATATGCTGGATAGATCCAGTTATTCTTTTCTTAGTTTTGGAGTGTGTACAAGGGTCAGGAGGTGTTTTTAAGAATTATTTATTTAATTCCACTTGTTATTATTATTTTTTAATTTGACCAGAAAGAAAGAGATAAACAGAAAACGAGAAAGTGAGTCGCTAGGTCCACGACTCAAACTGCAGTAAGCCATGTGGGAATCCAGCACCTTTAACCACCATGCCACCTGCTGGCCCCAGGAGATTCTTTGTCCAGAGCTTTGGGCCATAAAAATTATCTTCCTCCCAGAAGGAATATGGTGGGGCCCTTCCATAGTGAAGGAGAGTTGAAATGGATTTCCCAGCCAATGCACCAAAATGAGGCAGGAACATAGGGGCACAGGGGTGATCAGGTCCAGCACCCACAGTGAAACATGGGTTCTTGTCCCATGCTCAGGAAGAATTAGACACATTCACTGAGAGTAAGTATAGCAAAGCAGAGAGTTTATTAAAGGAGAGGGAAGGAAACACAAAGCTGCCAAAAGGAAGTGAGGAGTCCCTGAAAATGTGTTGCCCACAACCCACTCATTTTACCAATATGGAATACCTTGGTTGGAGTGAATGGTGAGAGAATTTACGTCTTGTTTTCAGTCAGTATTTCAACTTCCATATGGGTTTATTCATTCCTAAAGCAGTTTTCTTAGAATCTTCAGTGGTGTTAGGGCCAGCAGATGGCGCAACAAGCTGCTGTGGCTGGGATTCAAACTGTGCAGTTGGCCATGTGGGATCCTATTTCCTTAAACAGTAGGCTATGAGGCCAGACAAATAAATTTACCTAGTCCAAGAAAGGAGTGTGGCACAGAGCAGGAATGTGCATGGCATTTATGGGTGCCAATGAGACAACTGCAGGAGTCATGGTGCTCTGGCCATTTTCCCCAGTGAAGACTTGGCCCCATTGATCCCTGAATTTCAGTGACACACAAATACATCAGGATGCCTCATTGATGATAACTGGTACTTGCTGGTTGTATCATAAACTCTTATGGCCCTCAGTACTGCTGCATCACTTGCTCTCTTAGGCTAAAATATGTCCTTTGCAAGGTAGACCCTAGTTACTACCAAGAACACTAATGTGTACCAGGAGATGGCGTAGCGCTTATGTCATTGGACTCCCATGTAGTCGACTGTGGTTTAAGTCCTGAACACAGTGGCTTAAAACTCATGCCAGGTACGTGTGCATGCATGCCCAAAATCCCAAGAGGAGAGTGGAGGAGAAGGGATCATGGCATGGCTGTCTCCCCTGGGAATTGATTTCTTGATTTCTGTCTCTATGTCTCTCCGGTCAGTGTACGTGCCCTACACTGTTATATATATATATATATATATATATATATATATATATATATACATATACATATATATATATATATATATATATATGTATGTATTATATGACCTCTGTGAGCATGCCAGGTATATACTTGTACAGGATCTGGGGTTGGCTGATAGCTAGGAGTAGATTGCAGCACGTGCCCTACACTGTTTTATATATATATATATATATATATATATATATACACACACACACACATACACACATATACATATATATATATATATATATATATATATATATATATAATAACACTGATGATGACAATGATGATGATGATATCAACACAGAAAACCTAGCGAGTGATGGAAAAGACTTGTGCTCTAGTGATTTTTTTGAGAATGACTTCAGGTACCACACCCCTAGCTGCTACCTCTCTTCAAAGCCACCCATTGATTTGCCCTCTTCTCCCCCTGAAGGACCACCAGGGCAGCTTAACAGGGGGAGAGGCGACAGCAAAAGTTTACAGAGGAGGACCAAAATACCCAATGCTACAATTAGCTCTCCCCATGGGCAAGTCCAAGAGCTCTTTTATTTATACCCTACACAAAAGCACAGATCCAGATTGCAGTGCAGCAGTAAAATGTGACACTTTGTGAGATAATTCCACATAGAGCTTCTTGGTTCAGGTCCAGAGATCTCTGTGAGCATGCCAGGTATATACTTGTACATGATCTGGGGTTGGCTGATAGCTAGGAGTAGATTGCAGCATTAAGACCCTGTTGGCATTACTTTCTCTCTTTTTCTCTCTGTCTTTATTTCTGTATTTTTTGTCTCTCTTTCTTATGGTAGAAATACATAAACAAACTTAAAACAAATTTAAAATGTATATGGTATACAATAGCAGATGTTTATACTAGCACTATGAATGATGAAGAATTAGGTGGTGTTTTCCATGCTCTATATGAGATTACAGAGAAGTGGATAGTTCTTTTCTATAAATAATGTTTCTCAAAATAGTCTGCTACAATGACAACGTAGGTTCAAACAGGTGATTTCTTTAGATCACTGAACTGATATGCTGTTATGGCAGCTACAAGCCTCTAGGAGTCACTGTTGAGTTCTCAGAGGAATTGAGAAGCTGGCAGAAAGAGGGGTTCCTAGAGGAAAACCAGATTCCAATGTTGGGGCAGTATGCCCCAGGCTCCCCTTTTAAGCTTTTTTTAAAAAGATAATATTCGATTTCCAAAATGGTTGTGAAAATAGCACAAAGAGTTCTTATTTACCCTTCATCCCTCTTTCTCTTATCTAACCACAGACTATCAGAAAGCATTAATTTTGATTTAACACTATTATTTAAACTACACAATTTATTTAGATTTTATCAGTTTTTCCACTTAAGCCTGTTGGGTGCATGTGTGTGCCTCAAATCCTGACAGAATGGAGAAATGAAAGAAAAGGGTGTGACCATGCCTCATCGGGGGAGGGTACTTTCCCTCCTTCTCTTTCTGTTTCTCTCTGATGAGCACACACACCCTCTGGCAATAAATAAATAAATAAATATAAAAAGAAGGGCTGAGTACTCAATCTTTTTTTTTTTTTTTTTGAGAGGTTTTTGCTATAGAGTGCGTGCGCTCGCCAGACAAACAGAGAGAGATAGAGAGACAGAAAGCAAGAAATCACCCCCCGGGGGGGATGGCCACGCCGCAATCCTTTCTCCTCCATTCTCCTCTCAGGAACTTGGGCATGCACGCACACGCGCCTGGCGTGAGTTTAAGCCACCGGGTCCGGGACTCAAACCACAGTCAACTACGTGGGAGTCCAGCGACATAGCCATTACGCTAACTGCTGGTCCCGAGTACTCAATCTTAAGGGTCACTTCTAGCTCTAACTTTCTAGGAGCCTGCTCTTTGAGATGTGGTTTTCTCTCCAATATTAAATCCTCCCATGTCATCAAAGAATAATTATCATTACATCATGGCACAAATCTAACTTTATCAATCAGGTACAGTATTTTCAAGGGTTCCCCCAGATTATGCAAGCCACACCCTGAAGAGCTTTACATAGGAAGAAAGTCTCACTGTAGGCCAATGTAGTTCTCTGGGCACCAAATCACTGAGTAACCTCAAAATCTCTTGTGGAAGCAAATATGAACTGTCAGCCTCTAGTGCCCATCCAGTGAAGATGAACTAGTATTATTCAATGAGCCCCAGAAAGAAATGTGCCCGGGACCAGTAGTTGGTGTAATGGCTACGTCGCTGGACTCCCATGTAGTCCACCATAGTTTGAGTCCCAGACCCAGTGGCTTAAACTCACGTCGGGCGCATGTACATCCATGCCCAAAATCCTGAGAGGAGAATAGAGGAGAAAGGATTGCGGTGTGGCCATCCCCCCTGGGGGATGATTTCTCACTTTCTGTCTCTCTTTCTCTGTCTTTCTGGCAAGTGCACGCGCCCTATAGCAAAAACCTCTCCAAAAAGATAAAAAGAAAAAGAAAAAAAGAAACATGCCCAAGCTTTGGGGGTATGCTCAAAGAAATTCTATTGAATTTTTTTCCTTCCCTTCATAGAAATCTTGACTTGCTTTATCATCATGGAAAAGACTTGTATGCTAGTGATTTTTGAGAATGTCTTGGGATAACAATCCCCAGTTGTCACCCCTATTCAAAGCCACCCATCTTATATACTCCATTCTTCCTCCAAGGATCACCAGGGCAATCTAACAGGGGGAGAGGAGACAGTAAAGGTCTACAGAGCAAGACCAAAATACTCAACAATATAGTTAGCTCTCCCTGTGGACCAGTCCAAGAGATCTTTTATTTATACACTACACAGAAACACAGGGCCAGATGGCAGTGCAGCAGTAAAATGTGACACTGTGAGGTAATTCCACGTGGTGAAATTTCTGGTTCAGGTTCAGATTCTTTATGCAACCCAAGCCAAATGAAGAAAATATCAAAATCCTATCATACAAGCTCTCCAACCTACAGGTCTAAATTAAGTAAAATCAAGGAGTACAGCTGGGGTCTCTGGAGAGCTTCAAAGAGAAGAGGGTGAGCGAGGCCTCAGCAGACAAAATTGTAAGAGCACTGGCTTGAGACAGGGCATCCCTGACCCTCACTGCAAAGTACCAAGTCCAGGAGAGTTTGGGGCTGTGCTTCTCACACAACCAAGCTGACTCAATTCTTTTGTACTGGCTGCAATACTGCTATGTTACTAGCCTATTTCCATGTCATCTTGAGGCAAAGGAATAAAGTACAAAGGATGTGGGATTTGGATACAGACAGATCTGAGTTTGCATTTTAAGTGTCATTTATGATCTGTTGTGCTTCATGAAAGTTACTCAGCAGCTCTGTGCCACAGTCTCTTCATTAAAATGAAGATGATAGTTCTCTGTAACAGGGTTATTGGGAGGATTAAAGATAATTCACACAAAGCTCCTGATAACAGTGCTTAGGACAAGGTAGTCATGACAACCAACAAATGGTAGCTGTTTTTCTCTGTTCCGTGTGAAAGAAGCCAGACACAAAAGGTCACATATTGTGTGATTCAATTTATGTGAAATGTCCAGAATAGTTAAATCCATGGAGACAGAAAGTAGATTAGTGGTTGCCAAGGGCTGAAAGGAGGAGGGAATAGAGAGTGACTGCTAATGGATATAGGCTTTCTTTTTGGAGTGATGAAAATGTTTTAAGATTAGATAGTGGTGATGTCGTGTAACATAGTGGATATACTCAACAAATCACTGAATTGTACACTCTGTAAGAGTAAATTATAAGATATATAACTTATATCTTATTTTAGAATTTTTCAAGTTTATTTATTTATTTCTTCCATGAGAGAGAGCAAGGAGTGGGGGAGGGGCCAACAGAATCTAGACACTGCAATCTACCCCCAGCTTCAGCCAGCCCAGATCACAGGCACATGCATGCACATGCACCTAGTGTGCACAGGGAAACCTCAGGATGTGAACCCCAGATCTTCCCATGTGGGTCCAGAATCACAGAGCACTGCATTACTACTTCACTACCATCTGGCCCCAGAAATGAATATTTCTAAATTGTGGATAATCATAGTACACATGTCACTTTCCCTCTCACAGTCTCTCTCTCTCTCTCTCCCCCCCCCTTCTCTTTCACTTTCTCTCCCCCTCTCCCACGAACACACATGCTCTAAGGCAAAAACCTCTAAAAAATAAAAGAAAATACTCATCTTTCATTGGGGTGGTGGTAGAGGTTTATAAAATCATTCATCATGTGATGCATCTACCAAGCAACCTGGAGCTTTTAGTATGACCTTCCTTTCTCATCTCCAAAAGGCTAGGAGGGGAGAAGGCCCTGATGTTTTAGTCCATTATTACATTGCTTACGGAAATATCTGAGACTGGGTAAATTTTTAAAGAAATAGATGTTTATTCAGCTCATAGTTTTGGAATCCAGGGCCCAGAGGCCAACTTTTGGTGAGGCTATAACATGGTGGAGGGCAGGATCTTGAGCAAAGAAGCTCTCCATAAAATTCTGTCTGTTCTTGTCTCCTTTTTCCTCTTATAAACCTACCATAACTCAAGCATAGGAGCCCCCCACTAATGATCTTATCACACCCAAAGACCCCACCCTGTGACAACATGAAGGGATTTCACTTAACACCTTTACAGAAACAACCAAGACCCAACACATGAACTTTTGGGGGACAAACCACTATCCAAAGCATAACACACTGGACCAGTTAAATGAGTTTCTATTTCCCAAGCAACAGAGTCACTTCCCACTGTTTTCCTGGAAGATTATTACACTGCCAATAGCTTCTACTCTGCTATGGACTGAACTACGACCCCCCATTCATATGTTGAAACCCTAACCCCCAATTTAACAGTATTTCTTGTGTGTGTGGGGGGGTATTTTTAGGAATTATTTATTAATTTTATTTATTATCATATTGTTTGATTTGTTATAGAGCACATATGCTCACCAGAGAGAGAAAGAGAGGGAAAGTGAGAAAGCAAGCCACCAGGTCTGAGACTCAAACTCGTTGGCCATGTGGGAGTCCAGTGCATTAACCACCATGCCACCTGCTGGCCCCAGTGTAAATGTATTTGGAGGTAGGCTACAGGAGGTAATTAAGGTTAAATTGGGTGACAAGGGTAAGGCTCTAATCTGATGTATTAGTGTTCTTATAATCAGAGACACCAGAGAGTTTGTTCTCTATCTCTCCACGCTCACAGCAAAGAGGCTATGTTAGCACATAGTGATAAGGCAATCATCTGCAAGCCAGGAAGAGAGCCTTCACCAGAAAATAAATCAGCCAGCACCGTGATGTTGGACTTCCAGCCTCTAGAATTGTGAAAAAATACATTTCTATTGTTTAAGCTTCCTCTCCAGTGATATTTAGTTCTTGCAGCTGGAGCACACTAAGACATACTCCAACCCTTTTCTACTTGTTTCCTTCTCTGCATTGCCCTCTCTTACCACCCTGAAAATTCCTTTTTGGAAATGTATATCCCTGAGACAGGGGTACATTCCCCCCTCTCCTTAGCAGCAGCTTCCCTGAACTATATATATTAAATTATTTTAATCTTACCCCATTCTTTGAATCATTTTTATTGCTCTTATTCGTACTTTGTCCAATTTGAACAAATACATTACTTATATGGATGACAAATTTCAACTATAAACTGTCTTGCATCAACAACTACAAAATATAGGCTCAGCCTTGGTGACACAGACAGTGGAATACTGACCTGCAATGCAGGAAGCCACATAGCTGACCATGGATTTGGATCTCTAATTTATCTGAAACACACCAGGTAATGTGCCCAAGATCCTGACTGACTGGAGGGCTGGGAGAAAAAGATCATGATGTGACCAGACCCTGACAAAGGTGCCTAACTGCCCCCACACATGTGCATGCAAATGCACATATGCATTCTCTGTCTCATGACTCTCTCTCTCTCTCTCTCTCTCTCTCTCTATATATATATATATATATATATATATATATATATATATATTTTATTACAGAGCCAGCCACAAGGGCTGGTGGTTAAGGGAACTGGATCCCACATGACTAACAGCATGGTTTGAATCCCAGTCCTGGTGACTTGAAAAAAATATACTATGTGTGTGAGTGCCCAAAATCTCAATAAATTGGAGGGTGCTTTCTCTCTCCTCTCTCTGTCTTTCTCTAGGAAGTACACATGCTCTCTGGCAATGCTTTTAAATTACAAAATATAAATACTCAAACACTTACTGTATCCTCCAGTATGAGCATGTGTGTGTGCACATACACACAAACATACACAGTGTATTGTTCTAAATATTTCATGGATAAGGTTAATACTCAGGGCATTCAGGTTTCCTGGGTACTGCCCAAGTAGAAATTCAAAGAGAAACCTGAGTTACACTTCCCAATCTTGTCCAAAATTTCTCTTAGTTGAGATTTTGGAAACCCACTCAGGGATTGGCTAAAGATAGCAAAGTACATAGCAAATGTACTTCCTGCTTATTACCAATTATGAATTTGCTCCATTAAAAGTTATTAAAAATGGGCCAGATAATGGCATAGTGTTGAAATATGACAACATTGTGAAGCAATCCCACATGGGAATTTTCCCAGTTTAAGTACCCACATACTAGCCCATGATCTGGGACTGTCTGGAGGCTGGGATGGGTGGTGGTATTGGCACCTTGTTGAGGGTACTGTCTCTCTCACTAATTAATGGAAAAAGTGGAATATGTAAGCTTAAGGGGAGGCAACAGATGGTATAGTGGGTAAGGCTCCAGACTCCCATGTGGCTGACCATGGTTCAAGTCCCGGACCAGGTGACTTGAAACTCATGCCAGGTGTATGTGCATACATGCCCCCAAGATCCCAAAGTGAGAATGGAGGAGAAGGAATTACAGCATGACTGTCCCCCTGGGAGGTGGTTTCTCACTTTCTGTCTCTCTGTCTCTATGACAAGTGCATGAACACTACAGCAAAAAAAAAACATCTCAAAGTGGGGAAAGGGCATTAAACAAAGGCATGTCTAGGGTAAGAGTTATTCATGGTACTGTGTGAGAAAATAAACTGGGGGTTCTGCTCATGTTTGGGCAGAGGCTCTGCTGTAAGCTACCCTGAGAAGGGTGGACAGAATCCAGTGTTATCTAAATGTTAGATGGGATCATTCTGGAAAGTAAGCCCTTTCGCTTACCTCAGAGCTCAGGTTCTAAAGCATCTTTAAGCAAAAGGGAGGCCGCAAACACCCCCACCTCTGTGGCATTGCCTTTGCTATATAGACAATGAGTCACTATGACACTGACAGCAGCTCAACTCTCTCCTTGGTGATTTTGACTGCAGGACCTCCTAGATATCAGTTACTGCTCCTTAGGCCCATTGTGCATATTCACACTTTCAGATGCTGGATATTTCCAGTTATTTTATTCCAGTGGCAAGGGATGGGTTAAGCAACTGTGTTCAGAGAGGATGGAGATTGTGAAGAGGCCATCACCTCTGGTTCCTCTAGTGCACATACCCCCAGATCCCAGCAGGGGGTGATGCAGCATTGGAACCAACAGAGCCTTGTTCTTATCTTACCCTCAAAATATGTGCACATAACATTGTAACTATTCCTTTCTATTTTCATCTATGAATCTTGTCGGGGGCGGGGATCATAAATACCTACACCTATCTATCTACACTCACATGCACACATGTATAGGTAAATGAAAGCTGGAAATGACTTTTTTCTTTCCATTTAAATTAATAGACACATGTATAAAAGCAGAAATAAGTGAAATACAAAATAAACAAACTATACAGAAAATAAATGAAAGCAAAAGCTGGTTTTTTGGAAAGATAAACAAAATCAACACACCATCAAAAGCAATTTTAAGAAATCTTTTAGTTGAAGAGGCAGATCTTTGGCTATTGCCTAGCACTGTGGTAACTGATGATTCATGTTCCTGAGGAAAAGCAATTACCACACCTGCCATTGGGCTTTGGGTCAGACCTTCCTAGAACATTTATAGGACTGTGTGTTTATTCTGCCTGTATGTGAGGAGGTGTATAGAGGCCCCCATATAATGCATCACAGTGGGTAACTCCATCATGTGCAACCTGGATATGAAGTGAGACCATCCATGTGCAACGGCCAGCTCTGCTTGGACCCAAGGAGAGACCAAATGGCTGCTGGGAGAGTTTTTGCCTCTCCTGAGGCTCTGGACACACCACATGGGAATGTACTAACAAACATGCTTGCTAGTTTCTCTGGTCCTGTCAGTGCAATTGTCTTTCCTTCAAGCAGTGTAGTTTCCTTTGCCTATCAGAGATTACCACAATCCTGGTGGCATAAAACAACAGAAATGTATTCTCTCATAGTTCTGAAGGCCAAAATCAAGGTGTCAACAGGGGCACATTCCTTCTGGAAGCTCTAGGAGGAAATCCTTTCTTGCCTAGTACAGTTTTTGGTGGCCCCAGACACTTCTTGGCTTGTGAAAAAATAAGTCATTTCTGCCTCCATTTCTTTTCTTTTTTTCTTTTTTAGAGAGAAATTTTTGCTGTAGGGCGTGTGTGCTCGCTAGAGAGACAGACAGAAAGCAAGAAATCATCCCCCCAGGGGGTATGGTCACAATACCATCCCTTCTCCATTCTCCTCTCAGGAGTTTGGGCACTCATGCACACATGCCCTGTGTGAGTTTTAAGCCACCTGGTCCGGGACTCGAATTGCAGTTCATGGGAGTCCAGCGACATAACCATTATGCCATCCGCTGGTCCCATCTGCCTCCATTTTCATATGGCCTTCTTCTCTGTCTCTCTGTGTCTCGAAATTCCCTCTGCCTTCTCTCATAAGGGCACCAATCCGTGGATTTAGGGCCCACCTTAAATCTAGGATAATCTCAATTTGATTACCTCTGTGAAGACCTTACATCCACATAAAGTCACATTCACAAATACCAGAGATCAAAACATGGAAATATTGGGTCACTATCTTTTGGGGGGACATAATTCAAACCACTACAGATAGCATATTCAAGATTTCTCATAGCACACTGACTCCATACAAATCACAATCATGCCAAGATTTTTTTCCCTTTTTTAAAAATATTTTCTTTCCTTTTTACTTCTTTTTCATGTCTCAGAGACTAGGACTGAAGAAAGAAATTTCGGTGAAAATATGGCCATGCTCAAAGATTTTGACTTAGAAGCAGGGAGGAAAGAGAATTTACAAGGCTCTGTAATCTGGGCACAATGCCAGGCTGGAAATACTCCACACTTGCTCTTATTGCAATCCTATAAAATAGAGATTGTTGTCTCCAAACTGCAGATGAGGATACCAAAGCTTAGAGTAGCCCCACTCAATGTCTCCCAGCAATCTCAGGGTAGGTCCAGGTTTTTCAAGCTTCTGGATCAGAGACTCTAACCATGTAGTTATCCATGTGGAATCCTGTGCCATCACCACCACTCCACTTGCTGGCCCAGTGCCTGCTTTTTCTTTGGGAACAACTCCATCTAATTTTACAAATATAGATAAGAATCCAAAGGAAAATCTCCCCAAGAGGGGTAATATCTGCTCTGAAATATGTGACGAAAGTAGACCAGGTCCTTTCCAGGAACAAACTCAATCAGTAGAAGAGTAAATAAAAGACAGCAAGAGTTGACTGCAGGTCCCCATGAATAAAGAGGTTGAGGACGCTCTAAAGATACAAGTTGTGAAGTCCACTGTCTTCGTTTGAGCTGCTGTAACAAATTACCATAGACTGGGTATCTTGGACTACAAATATTAATTTCTTATAATTCTCGAAGCCCAAGATCAAAATGCTAGACAATTTTGTTCCTGGTGAGATCTCTCTTCCTGGTGTGGAGATGGTTGTTGTCTTGTACCCTCTCACATGGCAGAGAGGACACAAACTCTCTCCTATCTTTTCTTATTAGGACATCAGTCCCATAATGAGCCTCATCCTCATGACCTAATCTAACCTTCATCACCTCCCAATGGTCTTATCTCCAAATGCCAGTATTTCAACATATGAATTTGAGCAGGACAAACATTCTACCCATAGCACCCAGTTTTCCTGGAATAGCCGGCTTCCTTTGTCTGATAATTTGTGCAAGTATCTGACAGCTAAGTGATTCTGGGTCAATCAAGCACCTCTGTTTACCTAAGCTTCCTACCTACAAAGAGAGAATAAACATCTTTACATGTAAAGAATCTAAAATGGCTTCCCTTGAACTGCTTGATGTTAGCTTGGGCAGTGTTTTACATGAAAACATAGGTCACATACATTGACTCAGAAGACAAATTCAAGTTAGGCCACTAAAAAGAGATCAGAAGAAGGAAATATTCTGAAAAAGATTTTAAATGTGTAAATATTTTCCCTGAATAGAAAAGTGACAAACACAATGTATAGAGAAGATAATGCCAATTTCAAAAAAATGTTAACATATTCTTTAGACAGAGCCAGGAAATCAGAGCAATATGAAGTCCCAGGACAAAAATATCTGTGATGGGGCTGGCAGGTGGCAAAGTGGTTAAGAGCACTAGACTCCCACATGGCTGACTGCAGTTTGAGTACCGGACCTGTCAGCTTGCTTTCTCACTTTCCCTCTCTCTCTCATTCACTCTGTCCCTCTCTTGTCAAATAAAATAAATAAATAAATAAACAGTAAATTAAAAAAAAAGAACACTTAAATTTTTAAAAACAATCTGTGATAATATTGATATACTACTCCCTAACAGGATAATAACTACACTAGGACCAGCAGAAGAAATCTAACTACCTTTCTCTGCCTCCAGACTTACCTTTTCTAGTCAAAGTTTAAAACTATAGACAGCTTTTTAAATGCAGATCTGGGGTTGGTTCCATGGCCTAGCGGTTAAGGCAGCTAGATCCCACATGGCTGACCACACGGTTCAAGTCCTGGACCCAGTAGTTTGAGAAACACTCTGGGTATATGTGCATGTGTGTCCAAAATCCTGACAGGGTGGTGAAATAGCAAAGGGATTATATCATGATCATTCCCCTTGGGATGGGGGCAATTTCTCCTCTCCTTTTCTCTCTATGTCTGTCTGTCTCTGGCAAGCACACATGCCCTCTAGCAAAGAGAAAAAAATTTGATCAGATATTGCTCTTCCCTACAATTCTTGAATAACTTTACATTGCCCCCTTCAACAGGCTGAATGTTTGTGTCCCATCCCACTCCTATCATATCACAAACTGAAATCCTAAATCCCCACATGATAGTATTAGGAGGTAGAATCTATGGGTCAAGTGAGCAGAGCTCTCATGAATGGGATTAGTGCTCCTATTAAAGGGATCCAAGAGAGCTTTCTTATGCTCTTTCCACCATGTTAAAATACCAGAAGTCAGCAGTCTGCAATTAGAAGAGGGCCCTCACTAGAATCCAACACTGCTGGCATACTGATCTAGAACTTCCAGCCTGTGGATCTATAAGAAATACATTTTTTTTATTGTTCCACCAATTCTATGGTATTTTAACAACCCAAACTGACTAAAACATCTCTTTCTACACTCATAATACAATTTCAGGCCGTTTATCTGCTGTTCCCTCCACCTGGAATGGCATTGCCATCTTCTTCACCAAGACTAACCTGGTGTATGCTGTTTTTCTGAGTTCAGCTTAGATGCCACCTTCTTACCCTTCTTAATTGCCCAAAGTTGCACTTGGGACTCCTTCTCTGTACTCCTATAGCACCTATGTGAGTCTTTCTTATAGTAGTCCCCACACTATGTCACACACATAGCTGTTGATTTGTCTTCTCTGTAACAGTACTAAAAGCTGTTCAAAATCAGTACTGCAACCTTTTCATAAATGACTTCTCAGGAGATACTCACAATCAAGTTCCCGATAATTGTATGAATGGGAAAAAATGTATGGTAAGGGAATTGGACTCAAAATCAGTACTTAATAGCTGCTCCTTGGCTAAATGAGTATGTTGACAAAGCTATGTACAAGCTGCTCCATATTAGCTGAGCTGCAACACAAAGGATTATTTTTTTTTTCTGGAGGTGCTCAAAGTTCACTTTAGATATCAGAACCAAAGCCCCTATTCAGTCTCCCAGAAGGGGCATATTACAGATCTACAAGCAGAAGGATGATCCATAACCACTAGGTGAATCTCTCTTTTGTTTATGTCTAAAACTGCTTTTCTCAAATAATTCAGACTTCTGACTAGTTGCCATTAACAGATGTGTTAATTCTCCATGACAGTAGGTTAATTTCGATTTAAGGCTATGAATACAAAACATAAGGTATTGTTATATAATGTCCACTTTAATAATGTCACAGCACAAGAGTGAGGAGGATAATTTAATTTGCTTTGTCTGGAAGATCAGTTCTCCCAAGGAGGAAAAAATCTGCTTTGGGGCATCAATGCCTTTCTCGGTTACTTTCCTGTTCTATTGTTTTACTCTGGCACCTCCTATTTCTGGAGGGGAACTAGCAGGTTAGCACTTATTGCTTAAAAACTATTAGATGAGGGACCAGCAGATGGTGGAGCCTTTACATCGCTGGACTCCCACATGGTCAACTGCAGTTTGAATCCTGAACTCAGTGGCTTCCAATTCATGCCAGGTGCGTGTGTGTGCGTCCCCAACATCCCAGGAGGAGAACAGAGGAGAAGGGATTGTGGTGTGGACATCCCCCCTGAGGGAATGATTTCTCACTTTTTGTCTCTGTTTCTCTCTTTCTCTCCAGTGAGCACACATGCTCTATAGCAAAAATATCTAAAAAACAACAACAACAAAAAAAAAAACAACTATTAGATTATATTGTTGGGGATGTGAGGGAGTTGGTAGAGGGGGACAGAGAACAAGTACTGTTTTGTTTATTTTGTTTTTTAGATTTTTGTCAGAGGGCACATGTACTCATGAAAGAGAGAGAGAGAAAGAGAGAAATTGCCCCCACCGGGGGTGGGGGTGGCCACTCTGAATCCCTTCTCCTCCTTTCTCCTCTTGGGATTTTGGGCATGCACACACATGTGCCCAGTGTGATGACCAGTCATGTTTTTAAAGGAAACAATATACATGTTTCATCTTATTTCTTATGTGTTTCAGGATATGTCTTTTTTTAATTTATTTTTTCATTTCATTTTCTTCCATACATTCAATCACATTATTTGTCTTACAAAATGGATATTTCAACAGGTGAACACCTCTCCCCAGCACCGTCGATAAAACCACAAAACATCTTCAACAGATAATACCACACCTCTTTGTGCCATTAATGCTCTTTAAGAGGCAGAAAGAAATGGCAATCTATGTGGTCATTTAGATACTGCAATTGTCATACTTAATGCACAAGAAAAAGTTTTGCAGAGGCAAAAGATGATTAAGAACCTAGCACACATGTCTAGAGAATCTAGCACAATGTCTAAAAGACATGGTATATTAATAGATTTGACCTACAGTGGTCCCTTATGATGCACTCCCTAGCCTTGTACTGGAAGCCCTGGGATTTTAAAAATTAACAAAGAGAATAGAACACTTTACAAAAGAATTAGATGGAACTGTTAGAGATGAAGGCTATAATACAAGAAGTCAAAAACTCCCTTGAAAGTATTAAAAGCAGACTAGATCATACAGAAAATAGAATCTCAAATGTAGAAGAGAAAATTGCTGGCCTAGAAAAATGCACCATGAAGACTGAGAAAATGGGCCAAAAATTTGAGAATAATATGCGAGAAGTACTAGATACAATTAAACGTCCAAACATCTGGATAATAGGCATCCCAGAAGGTGAAGAGACTCATAAGGGCATTGATAATCTCTTCCATGATATCCTGCAAGAAAACTTTCCAAACAAGAGGCACTCAAAGATTCAGTCCCAAGAAATACAGAGGACCCCAAATAGAATCAACCCAAGAAGATCTTCTCCAAGACACATTATAGCCAGATTGACCAAAACCACAGACAAAGACAAGATACTAAGACTGGCAAGAGAAAAAAGGCAGGTTACCTACAAAGAGTATCCCATCAGACTAAAAGCAGACCTCTCATTGGAAACAATGAGAGCGAGGAGAGAATGGGAAAATATATTCAAAGTATTAAGGGAAAAGCAATTTCAGCCGAGAATTCTGTATCCAGGAAGGTTATCGTTCATTTGGGAAGAAAAGACACAGACTTTCCCAGATAAACAAAGCCTGAAGGAATTTACCAGCACCAGACCAGATCTCCAAGAAGTTCTTAAGGGAGTGCTATGGCAGTAAAATTAAATGCAGACACACAGAAATAAGAGTTCAAAAACTAAGAAAATGGGTAACTTAATTGTAGGGACAAAGTCTGGATTTGAGTATTATATCCCAGAGTTCAATCTGGAAGATCATACCTCAACAGTAACAGAAGAAAGATTAAGTACATGAGTCTGAACTGATGAAACAGCATTTTGTGACTTGACTAAGATATTGCTGCTTTTCTTCTAAGCTTTGTTGTCCGGTTTTAAGGATTTTTATCCTGTCTTGAGCTGTCAATAGATTCATGTACCTACTATTTGAACAAAATACTAACCTGTTTCTAGGCTTCAAATTTCAAGGAAATATCCTTACCAGTTCAAAACTACCTTTCCTGAAACCACCAGCTGAACTTGCTATTGAAAGTAGTTAGATTACTTATGATATGGTGTGGTCAACAAAATGTTGGGGGAAAAGGAATTGAAGACAACTGTAGACAGCAGAAATAGTGTAACAAGAGAGTGGAATAGGGCAGAGGGTCAGACATGGGGTAAAAAACATATATATATGAAAGTAGTAATGGAATTTTATGGATGATAACATGCATGATTAAGTCACTATGCAGTTTACTCTAGAGGGGAAACCACATTTAGTATGTTGTGATGATGCTCAGGGAATGAATGCAAATTAAAAAAAAATTCAGAGGAAAAAAAATACTAAAACTGCTAGCAAAATTTAAAGAAAAAACTGTGTATTTGATGACCACAGTAAGCTATATAGTCCCAGCTAGGTACTGTTTTATAGTATGTTCATTCTACTCACTGAGGTTTATGCCTAAAGTCAGACATGGGTTCTTGTGTATGTGTATATCAGCTGTGCTTGCTATTGCAAATATTTAGACAAATTAAGTTCATTAGCAAATCAATTAAATAGGGGGAAAGGCATAGAAAGCAATCATGGATACCAGAGACAATGGGAGGAGGGTTGGACAGGGCAGAGGGTTAGGGATAGGGAATCAAGGATGGCAAAAAAAAGGCAAAATATACAAGACATAAGAAATGAAAAATTGTTTGTTGATAACACGTATGTTGATGTGCTTGATTGAGCCAACAGACAGTGTATTTTGGATGAAAAATTCATTTTGTATACTGTAATGATGTATAGCATATTAATGTTAAAAAAAGAAAAATAAATTAATAAAAAAAATAAAAAGAACAGAAGGCAGAAGAGAAGAGCCAGCAAAAATGGAGGAAATGATTGCAAATACAACAGCAAAAAACATGAAGAGGAGAACAGATTTCTAGGAATTTGCAATAATAAAAATCAGAAATACACAAAACCAAATGCTAGAGGGAACCAGCAGTTAGCGTAATGGCTATGTCGCTGGACTCCCACGTAGTCAACCGTGGTTCACGTCCCGGACCCGGTGGCTTAGAACTCACGCCGGGCACGTGTGCGTGCGTGCCCAAGATCCCGAGAGGAGAATGGAGGAGAAGGGATTGCGGTGTGACCATCCCCCCTGGGGGGTGATTTCTCGCTTTCTGTCTCTCTGTCAATCTCTGTCTGGCGAGTGCACACGCCCTATAGCAAAAAACTCTCAAAAAAATAGAAATAAAAAACAAATGCTAGACACCAAACTTACTTAAAATGCATGACCAGGGTGTTAGAAAGCCTTTTTAGTTCTTCAGGTAACAAACTCATTGCCTTCTCGTAAATGATGTGGCAAATTGTTATTCTCTTATGATGTATTCTTGTAGTAGGAAAAAAAAATCACCACTTTTATTGGTCTCTGTAACCTTAATCTAACTAAAGTAACAACATGGCAAAAACTATGTATGAAGCACAGACAAAGGCAATGGCAATGTTCTAAAAATGGAGATTGTGTAGACAAGAAATGATCAGAGGACTAGCTGGTAGCATGGGCTTTAAGGCAGCTGGATCTCAGTCCACTCACAGTTCAAGTCCCAGACTTAGCAGCTTGAAAAACACACCAGGTGCATGCGCATACATGTTCTAAATCCTGAGAGGAGAGTGAGGAGAAGGGATTTAAGCATCACCATTCCCCTTAGGGAGTGCTTTCTCACTTTCCCTTTCTCTCTCTCGCTCTAGTTCTCACTCTCTCTGTGTCTCTCCAGGGAGTGCACATGCCCTATAGCAAGTGTTTAGAAAAGAAAAAAAGAAATGGTCAGATGGAAGTCATTTCTTTCTAACTTTAAAGTGAGAAAGGATTTTTAACATATTAAGTATGCAGGATGAATGAAATGCCCAGTTTATGGAATGCTTTCTGCTGACATTAAGTCTTGAGAATCTTTACTGGCAGATATAACAAGAAAAAATATATTAAAAAGCATTTTTCTATGTTTACATTTTGCCTTATAAGTTAAATGAATGCGGTTTACTTAGTGACATGAGAGTCATTGGCCTCCAAATTGGTAGCATAATAATTTCAGTGTTATTGTCAGCTACTAGTGATAATGAGACAGAGTGATCATGAAAACGAAACATTCCCGTACACCCTAAGGCATAGTCATAGGTGAAAATGAAAGGCATTTCTTTTTTCTTCCTCCTTTGGGATCCCTCATGGACAAGCATTGTTTGAATCCTGGCCCCAGCAACTTGAAAAACATGCTGGGCATGTGCACACATGCAAAATTCCTACAGGATGGAAAAATGGTGGAAAATAGGTCACAGCATGACCATGCCATTGTTGGGGGTGCTTTCTCCTTCTCTCTCTCTATGGCTTTCTATCTGTACCTGGCAAATGTACATGCCCTCTGGCAAATAAAACAAACAAAAAATTTGAATTGGAAAAAAGATAGTGAAAGTTTAAAGACACCACATTCTGATCTCAGACTCCCACTAATTCAGACAAAACTTGAGACACAGAACCTCTTTTTTAAAGTTCAGAGAACTTAGGGCTAACAGGTGGACTCCCATTTTGCCCACTGTGGTTCAAGTCCTGGACCTAGTGGCTTAAAACTCACACCAGGTGTGTGTGAGTGCAAAATACTGGGAGAAGAATGGGGGAGAAGGAGATGCAGGGTGCCCATCCCCCCTGGGGGTGATTTCTCACTTTCTCTCTCTCTGTCTCTGGTGAGCACATGCACCCTATAGCAAAAATCTCTCTCTAAAAAAAATTCAGAGAACTCACATGCTGAATACAGAATCCCCAACACTTCAGACTCAAACATTGCAGCTCGAGCTCAGAAACTTCCAACACCCTGAATGTAGACTCACCAAATACTTCAGACTCGACTCTCTGGGAACAAATTCTCTGGAAGTTCAGAGAGTTCATAATGATCATGTTACCTCAAACTCAAATCTTTGGGCATAGAACCCCAAAAAGAAGAGAGAATTCACACCTTGAATCTCAGGTTTTTATAGCTTCACACCTTCACAGCTATAAAAACCTGAGATTCAAGCTTCCAAAAGTAGACTCTCAAAGATTATTCATGAACCTCGCACCTCAACCAGAGAACTTCCAAACACCTCAAAATTCATATCTTTAAACACAGATCTTAAGAGTTCAAGGATTCATGTCCTGACTATAGTAATACAAATACTTAAGTCTCAAAACTTGGTATGCAAACACTGAAAGAGTTTAGCAAACTCACACCCTGAATACAGACACAAAAATATCTCAGACTCAACTGTAGGACAGAGTCTGAAAGATATAGGGGACTTCACACACTGAATGCAGACCAGACCTTAAATTACCTCAGACATAAACTTGGAAACTCAGACTCTCAAATATTTCAGAGATTTCACATCCTAAGAACCCCACTAAAACTTCAAGCTCAAACTTTAAAACACAAATCCTCAACGAGTTCAGAGACCTAATGTCTCTAACAGAGATACACCAATAACTCAAACTCAAACCTTGGAGCAAAGATTGCCAATGCATTTAGAAGTCAGAAGCCTTGAATTCAAGCCCCAGATATATCACACTCAGCCTTGGGGATAAACACCCTCAAAGAGTTCAGAGAATTTACACACAGAAGAACTTAAAATACTTCAGACTAAATTTTTTTCATTGCTAGAGGGCACACATGCTTGTCAGAGAGAGGC
This sequence comes from Tupaia tana, assembly GCA_026018925.1. Classification (NCBI taxonomy): domain Eukaryota; kingdom Metazoa; phylum Chordata; class Mammalia; order Scandentia; family Tupaiidae; genus Tupaia; species Tupaia tana. The sequence goes on from JAKSZU010000009.1 coordinate 121,144,991, forward strand.
AGAGAGCCAGAGAAAGAGGGAAAGAAGAAAGCAACCCCCCATGGGAAATGGTCATGCTACAATCCCTTCTGCTCCATTTCTTCCTCTTTTCAGGATGTGGGCACGCACTCATATTTCAGTATGTGCTTGGCATGTTTTTCAAGTTGCCAAGTATAGGACTTCAAGCCACATGGTTGACCATGTGGAATCTGGCTACCTTAACCACCAGGCCATGGGGCCAGCCCCACACTCAAAAAAATTTTTTTTTAATTTAAAGCATGCCTGCAATGTATGACTATTAAATCAAAGGTAATACCATATTCATCATTATCAACAAATAATTTAAGATTATAAAGAAGACTGGCAGGACCAGTAGTTGGTGTAATGGCTATATCGCTGGACTCCCATGTAGTCGACCACGATTCAAGTCCCAGGCCCAGCGGCTTAAACTCACGCCAGGTGCTTGTGCATGTATGCCCAAGATCCCAAGAGGAGAATGGAGGAGAAGGGATTGTGGCGGGGACATCCCCCCGGTGGGTGATTTCTCACTTTCTGTCTCTCTGACTCTCTTCTGTCTTCCTGGCAAACGCATACACCCTATAGCAAAAACCTAAAAAAAAAAAAAAAAAAAAAAAAGACTGGCAATATCTGTTTTTTTATTTTTATTTTTATTTTATTTTTTTACTCAGTTGTGGTAAGTCATTCCACAATCCATTTGCCCTGTCTACCTGCTTTCCTGTGTATGTTAAATGCTTTTTTCCCAGTCCTCTTCCATCCTCCCACATCTTCAAACCCCTATTCAGTTTCTGTTAATTAGAGTTGTCCTCTCTACTTCCATGTCTTCAAAACCTTCCATTTCTTCCATAGAGCACAGACATTCAGTATATATTGAGCAAGACATACAGTGTTTGTCTTTTATAGTCTGGCATATTTCCCTATTAAATCTTCTAAATTCTACCACTTTGTATTGGAAGAATCTCATTGTTCTTCATGACTGAGTAGGATTCCATTGTGTACATGTGTCACTTTTTTTTTTCAAATATGCATTTTTTTAAAATTTCGGTATGAACAGTTTTACTGGTTTTTTTTCTCCTGCAACTTTTTTTAAAATTACTTAGCATTCATTCCCTGAGCATCATCACAACATACTAAATGTGGTTTCCCATCTAGAATAATCTACATAGTGGCTTAATCATGCATGTTATCATCAATAATATTCCATTTCTACTTTCATGTATATGTATATGTATATATGTTTTTTACCCCATGTTTGACCCTCTGCCCTTTCCCTCTCTTATTACACTATCTCTGCTATATACAGTTGTCTTCCATTCCTTTTCCCCCAACATTTTGTTGATCACACAATATCATAAGTAATCTAACTACTTTCAATAGCAAGTTCAGCTGGAAATTTCAAGAAAAGCAGTTTTGAACTGGTAATGATAATTCCTTGAAACTTAAAGCCTAGAAACAGGTTAGTATACTGTTCAAATAGTAGGTACATGAACTTATTGACAGCTCAAGACAGGACCAAAATCCTTTAAAACCGGACAACAAAGCTTAGAAGAAAAGCAGCAATATTTTAATCAAGTCACAGAATGTTGTTTCATCAGTTCAGTCTCATGTACTTAATCTTTCTTCTGCTGAGGTTCAATCTTCCAGATTGAATTCTGGGATATAATATTCATCTCCATACATTGTCCCTACAATTAAGTTGCCTGTTTTCTTAGTTTTTGAACTCTTATTTCTGTGTGTCTGTATTTAATTTTACTGACATAGCACTCCCTTAAGAACTTCTTGGAGATCTGATCTGGTGCTGGTAAATTCTTTCAGGTTTTGTTTATCTGGTAATGTTCGTGTCTTTTCTTCCCAAATGAACGATACTCTTGCTGGGTACAGTATTCTCGGTTGAAATTGCTTTTCCCTTAACACGTTGAATATATTTTCCCATTCTCTCTTTGCTCACATTGTTTCCAATGAGAGATCTGCTGTTAGTCTGATGGGATACCCCTTGTAGGTAATTTGCCGTTTTTCTCTTGCCAATCTTAGTATCTTGCTTTTGTCTGTGGTTTTGGTCAATCTGGCTATAATGTGTCTTGGAGAAGATCCTCTTGGGCTGATTCTATTTGGGGTCCTCTGTATTTCTTGGGACTGAATCTTTGAGTGCCTCTCTAGGTTTGGAAAGTTTTCTTGCAGGATCTCATGGAATAGATTATCAATGCCCTTATGAGTCTCTTCGCCTTCTGGGATGCCTATTATCTGGATGTTTGGATGTTTGATGGTATCTAGTATTTCTCATATATTTGTCTCAAATTTTTGGGCCATTTTCTCAGTCTTCATGGTGGATTTTTCTAGGCTAGCAATTTTCTCTTCTACATCTGAGATTCTATTTTCTGTATGATCTAGTCTGCTTTTAATACTTTCAAGGGAGATTTTGACTTCCTGTATTATAGCCTTCGTCTCTAACAGTTCCATCTGATTCTTTTGTAAAGTATGAAAGTCCTCTTTTAGATCTTGCATGAATTTCCTCACCTCCTGGAACTCTTCAACTCCTTTCTCCTTCCTCTTCAGCAGTTCATTGTCTCTCTTCTCTTCCATTTCTGTTAGCTTTGCCATTATGAATGTTCTGAATTCTTTATCAGACATTTCCATGATTTCCATTGAACTGTGTGTGGATGAAGAGGAATTATCCTTTTCCCTTGGAGGAGAGGTATTTTCCTGCTTTCCCATATTTCTTGTGGTCCTGCAGCAATTTCTAGTCATCTGGTTGATGGTCAGTTTCTTCCCAAACTTGGAAGTTCAATCTGAGCATTGAGGAGCATGCAGAAAAGGAAACAGAAAGAGACAAACAACAGCAACAACAGCAAAATAACAAACAAGAAACAGGAAAAGAGAAGAAAAAAAACGAAGATAAAAACTTTTCAATAAAACTTAAAAAATAAATATTTTAAAAGATTTCAGTAAAAAAACGAAAATTGGAAATTCTAAAAATCAAAAATTAAAAAAAGAGAGGAGACAGATACAGAGATAGAGGTAGAGAGAGACAAAGACAGGTACAGAGACAGGAGGCCTGAAAAGGGTCTTCCTACCATGCGAGTTTTGTGTGCTGGAGGCCGAATTATCAGTGGGAAGTCTTGATTTCTGTTTCCCCAAAATGGCTAGTTTGCAGAATCCATGAGGCTGTGTCTTCAAGAAGGCCTGTTGCCATTGCCTCGCCATGCGAGTTTTGTGTGCTGGAGGCCGAATTATCAGTGGGAAGTCTTGATTTCTGTTTCTTCAAAATGGCTAGTTTGCAGAATCCATGAGGCTGTCATGTGTCACATTTTTTAAATACAGTCATCAGTTGTGGGACACTTAGGTTGATTCTATGTTTTAGCCATTATATATAGTTGTAATAAACATAGATGTACAAGTGTCTTTCTGACTGGGAAATGTCCTGTCCTTTAGGTAAAAATCAAAGAGTAGGATTACTGGGTCATATGGTAGTTCTATCTGTAAATTTTGAGGAACCTCCATATTTTCTACAATGGCTGTACTAATTTACATTCCCACCATCAATGTATGAGGGTTCCTTTTCACCACAGCCTTGCAAGCACTTGTCTTTTGTGATTTCTTTTTTTGATTGTTTGTTTAGCATAGTCATTATGATGAGATAAATGATATCTCATTGCAGTTTTGATTTGCACCTCCCGTATACTATTGGGTGATTGGGAAAGTCATGACGCATTTTTGCATAGAAAAACACATCATGACTTTCCTGATGACCTAATAAGAGATGCTAAACATTTTTCTATGTGTTTTTTTAGTCATTCATATGTCTGCCTTTCAGAGTTATCTGTTCAGATTAATTGCTTATTTTTATTTTAATTTTTTAAAATTTTTTGCCACCAGATGCATGCACTCACCAGAGAAAGAGAGACTGTGAAAGGGAAAGTGAGAAATCACCACTCAGGGAAATTGTCACCACACAATCTCTTCTCCTCTTGGGATTTGGGGCACACACACACACACACACACACACACACACACACAGACACACATATGTTCCTGGTGTAATTTTTCAAACCTCCAGGTCTGATACTTGAATCATGGTCAACCATGTGGGAGTCCAACACCTTAACTACCACATAATCTGTTGGCTCTGATTACCCATTTTTAAGTTGGATTACTATTTTCTTTTTTTTCTTTTTCTTTTTTTAATTTTATTATTTATATTTATTATTATTATTCATACATTAAGTCGCTATACATCATTTAGATTGTGAAGAAACTTTACCCAGCATGATATACACCTCAGTCCAGCCCAGTTGAGACCACCATACACATCCTCGTCAACAGATAATATCCAGTTCTTTCAGCACAAGTGTCTTACCTCTCCATTTTCCCCCCAAATTTCCTATGTTCTTCCCCTCTCACATTCTCTTTCCATTTTGTCTCTAGCATCCATTACAATTCTTAATACTTTTATGTTCTCCAGTCTTTCAGTCTCTACCATAGAGGTCAGATGGTCAGTATATGTTAAGTGGAGACATGCAATGTCTGTCTTTCATATCCTGACTTGCTTCACTCAGCAAAAAATCTTCCATATATTTGTCCACTTTCTATCTAATTCCATGTTCTTGTTGTTTTTTACAGCTAAATAGTATCCCATGGAGTATATGTGCCACAATTTTTTAATCCATTCATCTGTTTGTAGACATTTGGGTTGGTTCCATGTCTTAGCAATCGTGAATAAGACTGCAATGAATATAGATGTGCAAGCACTTTTCCAACTGAATGCTCTTCTGTCCGTTCGGTAGATACCCAGGAGTGAAATTGCTGGATCATATGGTAGTTATATTTGAAGATCTTTGAGGAACCTCCATATCATTCTCCACAGTGGCTGAACCAATTTACATTTCCACCAACAGTGTAGGAGTGTTCCCCTTTCACCCCATCCCCATCAGCACTTATCATTATTTGTTGTTTTAATCTTCGCCATTCTGACTGGGGTTAGGTGGTATCTCATTGTGGTTTTGATCTGCATTTCCCTTACAATGAGGGATGTTGAACATTTTTTTATATGCTTTTTGACTGTTCATATGTCTTCCTTAGAGAGTTCTTTATTCAGCTCATTTTCCCATCGTTTAATTGGGTTAATCATTTTCTTCCAGGTAAGCTGCTTGAGTTCCCCGTGTGTTCTGGTTATCAGTCCCTTATCTGAGGCACAGTTAACAAAAATTCTCTCCCCTTCTGAGGGTTGTCGATTTACAATAATTACAGTGTCCTTTGCTGTGTAGAAACTCCTTAATCTAATGTAATCTGACCTGTACATTTTGGGGATTATGGCTTGTGCTTTGGGGGTCTTGCTTAAGAAGTCTTTTTCTAGGTAAGTTGCTTGAGTTTCCTATACATTCTGGTTATTAATCTGTTATCTGAAGCATAGTTTGCAAATATGCTCTCCCATTCTGTGGGCTGTCTCTTTATATATTATCTTCTTTGTTGTGAAGATGCCTTTTGGACTGATCTTGTCTAATTTTGGAGTTGTTCATGAACTTTAAGAATTTTAAGAAATCTTTGCCTAAAGTCTTCAAATGTTCCCTGTGTTTTCCACAAGTAGTTTTATAGTTTATGGCTTAACATGTAGATTTTTTATTCATTTTGAGTTGACTTTTGTTAATGGTGAGAGATAGGGGTCTAGTTTCACTTTTCTACAAGTGAATATCCAGTTCTTTCAGCACCATTTGCTGAAAAGACTTTTATTCTCCAATGAATTGTCTTGTGTCATTTGTCAAAAATCAGTTGACTGTAAGTTTTGGGGGTTATTTCTGGATTCTCTCTTCTGTTAAGCTGGACTGTGCATCCTTTCCAATGCTAGTATCCTGATGTTTTTTGTTTTTTGTTTTTATTTATTAATTTATTTATTAATTTATTTTTCTTTTTTTAACATTCATATGCTATACATCATTACAGTATACAAAATGAACTTTTCATCCAAATTACACTGTCTGTTGGTTCAATCAAGCACATCAACATACGTGTTATCAACAAACAATTTTTCATTTCTTATGTCTTGTATATTTTGTGGGTTTTGTTTGTTTGTTTGTTTGTTTGTTTGTTTTGCCATCCTTGATTTCCTATCCCTAACCCTCTGATGTTTTGATGATCAAAGCTTTGTAGTGTATTTTGAGGTCAGGTAGTGAGATGCCTCCAACTTTCTTTTTACACAGTATTGCTTTGACAGTATAAGATCTTTTATGATTCCAGACAATTTTTTTCTATTTCTGTGATGAGTATCACTAGTAATATGATTGTAATCATATTGAATTTATAAATTAATTTTGGTAGAACCAATGTTTTAATATTGATTCTTCCAATCCAAGAACAAGAGATGTCTTTGCACTTTTTTCTATGATTTTCAGTTTCTTTCTTTACTTTTTCAGTTTTCTTTGAAGAGAGAGTAGCTATGCTCTAAACTTCACCTTCTAGACTCCCAAAATACTCAGACAAGAAGCCAATTTAAAGTTGAGGTCTGTCCTGGCCTGTTCAGGGAAGCTATGCTCTAAACTTTATCTTTTAGACTCCTGAAATATTCAGATAAGAAGCCATTTTAAAGATGAGGTGTGTCCTGGCCTGTTTGCACAGAGTGCTGTCTGCTGCGTGATTTTCATTTTTGACACGTAAAATAATTTTTTTCTTTTTCTTTTTAGCATATTTCTAGTTCCTTTTCTTTTTCCTTTTATTATCTTTAACCTTTCATTCTCACTTTAAGCTTGACTCTCGACACACTGAATGTCTAGATAGGCCTAGGTGCACATTAGCTAAGCATCTGAATAGTTTTAGAGTCATTGAAATCTTCAACGCTTATTGTACTTACTGCTTTAAGAAAAATTATTTTCAAAAATCTGAACTCCTAATCTCTTTCTGTGGATACCACCTTGTGAATCACAGTGGAAGAGAAATTTTGTCACAGAATCACCAGAAACCACCGTAGAGGCACAAGAAACATGGGAAACCAAGAAAATATCTCTCCCCTAAGGGAAAAGAACAATCCCTCATCATCCACAGACAGCACAGTAGAACTCATGGAAATCTCTGATAGAGAATTCAGAATATTCGTAGTGACAAAACTGAATGAGATGCAAGAGCTGAAAGATAATGAACTCCAGAAGATGCAGGAGAAAAGAGACAATGAGTTCCAGAAGATGTTGAAGTTCTTCCATGATCTGAAAGAGGAAATACACACCTTAAAAAGAATCAAATGGAGCTATTAGAGATGAAGGATGACATTCAGGAAATCAAAATCTCCCTGGAAAGTATTAAAAACAGATTAGTCTGTGCAGAAAATAAAATCTTAGATGTTGAAGGCAAAGCCCATGACCTAGGAAAAAAAAAACTGAGAAAATAACCTCTAGAAATGAGAATACTATACGAGAAATACTAGACAGCATTAAGCGCCCTAACATCTGGATAATCAGTATCCCAGAAGCTGGGGAAACTAATAAGGGCATTGAAAATCTATTCCATCAAATCTTGGAAGAAAACTTTCCAAATCTAGAGAGGCATTCAAAGATCCTGACCCAAGAAATACAAAGGACCCCCAATAGAATCAACCCAAGAAAATCTTCTCCAAGGCACATCATAGCAAGACTGGCCAAATCTACTGACAAAGACCAGATATTAAAATTGGCAAAAGAGAAACATCAGGTTATTTATAAAGGTTATCCAATCACGCTAACCTCTCATCAGAAATAACGCGAGCAAGGAAAGAATGAGAACATATATTAGAAGTGTTAAGTGAAAAACAATTTCAACCAAGAGTACTATACCCGGCAAGATTAACTTTCATATGGAAAGAAAGGATGAAAACATTCTCAGATAAACAAGACCTGAAAGAATTTGCCAATAGCAGGTCCACTCTTCAAGAAGTTCTGAAAGGAGTGCTCTACCAGGAAAACCAAAGACACATAAAGAAATAAGAGAACAAAAATTAACCAAGAAAATGACCAATTTAATGCTAGGGACAAGAAATATCAATAATAACATTGAATGTTACCGTCCAGGATTTAAACAGAAAGATTGGACCATGATAACACTGCATATTCAATAGAAGAGAGTTTGAACATAAGACTGAAATGGCAAAATAGAGTTTTATGACTTTTGAGTAAAACATTACTGATTTTTTTAACTATGCTTTGCTTTTCCAATGTAAGCATTACTTTCTTCCAAGTTGTTGATAGGTTCAGCAATTTGTTAAAATATTGTTTCTTTAAATGGAAACAAACTGTTCTCCCTTCCTGACCACTTTGGAATTGGAAAATATTTGAGAGTATTATTATTTTGTGGCAGAAGGGTTATTTGTATAAGTTCAGTAATGTCTGCTGCATTGAATCAGAAATTGGAAATACTCATTGTTGGACAGGGCTTTGACTGGAATGTAATATTTGAAGATTAATCATGAAACTATGCAACTAAGGTGGATCTCAAGTAAGCCAACAAAAGCTCTTAGAAAGATGGCCTGGCACCTCTGCCTGGTGGAGAGGATTACAGAATATATATGAAAGAATTTATAACATAAAATAACATGACTTTTCCAGCCCAGCATTGTAATCAGTAGAAATTGCAAAAAAGTAACCACACCAGAGGATTATCTTTTTTTTTCTTTTCCCCCACATTTTTTTTCATTTTATTTTCTTCCATACAATCACATTATTATTTGTCTTACAAAATAGATATTTCAACAGGTGAACATTTCTTGAGAAAGATGTTGAAGGAAGAAAAAAAGACTGATCTTTGCTAGCATATGGTATATCACAGAATACTTGATAGGCAGGGCTGAATTAAAGTTTATCTGTGACTTGTTTTCTGGGCATTTGCTTTTCAACAGTTTGAGTAGTAGACATGTAAATGTTTTCTCAAAAATATTTAAAACCATACTGTCTCTGTTGTTATAGAGTCACAAACAAAATTATACAAAATTATAAGAGTTATTTAGAACATTATCTTTAAGATTTAGTATTTTGAAATTTTTAGTTGTTTATTAACTGTCAAGAACTATGGAGTATGAGCAAAATTTTTTTGATATGTAAAGTAAATGTTTGTGGAAAATGTAAAAATAAATAAAAGAAAAATTTTGTTTTCTTTGTAGAGTCTTTCACCTCTTTGGTTAGATTTATTAAGTTTATTCCTAGGAATTTTTTTTTCTTTTCTCAATCTCATTTGTTCATTGTTGGTGTATTAAAATGCTACAGTTTTTTTGTATGTTGATTTGTATATCACAACTTTACAGAATTCATTTATCACTTCTAGACGTTTTTGGATTTTCTATGTATGTAATCCTGCCATCTAGAAATAGGGACAATTTCACAATTTCACTTCTTCCTTTACCGATTAAATGCTTTATTTTACTCTCTTGTGTGATTGTATTGGCTAGAGTTTCCTGTACTGTGTTGAAAAGAAGTGGATAAAGTGGGCTACCTTGTCTTGTTCCAGTTTTTAGTAGAAAACGTTCTTTTTGCCATTCAGTGTGCTGTCAGCTATGGGTTTGTCATGGATTTATTTTATTGTGTTGAGAAATGTACCTTCTATATCTATTTTGTTGATAGTATTAATCATGAAGGGATTTTTTTAAATAAATGCCATAAGAGACACTTGCTATCTTTCTTTTTTCACATGGAATCACTGTACATCTTTGCAGCATACAAAATGTTTTTCCCCAGTATGAATACAATGCATATTAGTCAAGTCATAGATAGTATCAACAGATAACTTTTCATTTTTATTTCTGTTAAATTATTTTTTCCCCTGATCCCCTCCCTCCCTTCCTATTACCTACCCCTCCTATACCGTCTCTAGTATCTGCAAGTTGTCCTCCCTGCAATGATACCTTCCAATCCTTCAGTTTCTGCATAGAGTGCAGACATTTGGTATATATTAGGTGGAACATACAATCCCTATCTTTCATAATCTGGCTTGCTTCACTAAAACATGGAATCAGCCCAAATGTTCAGGAACAGATGAGTGTATTGAAAAAATGTGGCACATACACATTATGAAATACTACTCTGTCATAAAGAACAATGAGATCATGAAATTTTATACACAATAGACACATATGGAAGATTTAATGCTAAATTAAGGAATTTTTTAAAATTCAATGCTTTTTGTGACCAGCAGTTAGTGTAATGGCTATGTAGCTGAACTCTCATGTAGCTGGCAGTGGCTCAAGTCCCGGACCCGGCAGCTTAAACTCACATGGGGCACATGTGCGTGCGTGCCCAAGATCCTGAGAGGAGAATGGAGAAGAAGAAATTGTGGCGTGGCCATCCCCCCTGGGAGGGGTGATTTCTCGCTTTCTGTCCCTCTGTCTCTCTCTGCCTTTCTGGTGAGTGCACGTGCCCTATAGCAAAAACCTCTCAAAAAAATTGAATGCTTTTTCTGTATCTATGTATAATATCATATGATATTTATCTTTCCTTCTGTTAATGTGATATATTGCATTTATTGTCCTGTATGTGTCAAAACAGTCTTGCATCCCCAGGAAAAAGCCTACCTGGTCATGGTGTATAACCTTTTGTTGTTGGTGGTGGTGGTTTTCTTTTTTTTTTTTCATATGCAATTTTGGGGGTTTTTTTACAGTTTTTTTTTCATTTATTTATTTTTACATTTTTCCACAAACATTTACTTTACATAGCAAAAAATTTTAGCTCATACTCCATAAATGGAGTAATTCTTGACAGTTTACAAACAACTTTCAAAATTTCAAAATACTGAATTTTACAGATAATGTTCAAAATATGTCTTATAATTTTGTATAATTTTATAACTCTATAACAACAGAAGCAGTATGGTTTCATATATATATATATATATATATATATATATATATATATAGAGAGAGAGAGAGAGAGAGAGAGAGAGAGAGCAAACACTCGGTATATATTAAGTGGGGACATACAATGCCTCTCCTTCATAGCATGGCTTGCTTCACTCAGCAGTAGGTCTTCCATATTCATCCGCTTCCTTTCAAAAGCCAGGGTTTTGTTGTTTTTTATGAATGAATAGTATTACATGGAGTATATGTGCCACAGTTTTTCTAACCATTCATCATTTCGTGGGCATTTAGGTTGTTTCCATGACTTAGCAATCGTGAAAAGTGCCGCAATAAACATCGATGTGCAAGCACTTTTTCGATTAAGTATTCTTCTGTCCTTCGGGTAGATACCAAGGAGTGGGATTGCTGGATCATATGGTAGTTCTATTTGTAGATTTTGGAGGAATCTCCAAATTGTTCTCCACAGTGGTTGGACCAATTTACAATCCCACCAGCAGTGTAAGAGAGTTCCCTTTTCACCACACCCCCTCCAGCACTTATCATTTTTTTATTTTTTAATCTTAGACATTCTGACTGGGGTTAGGTGATATCTCATTGCTGTTTTTTTTTTTTCTTTTTTATTTATTTGCATTCACTCTCTGAACATCATTACAGCATACAAAATGAGATTTTCCATCCAAATTACACTATATATTGTCTCAATCAAGCACATCAACAAGCATGTTATTGTCAGCAAATGATCTTCCATTTCTTGTCTTCTGTATGTTTTGCTTTATTCCCCCCATCCTAGATTCTCTATCTCTTACCCTCTGCCATCTCCCACTCTCCTCCCACAGTCTCTGGTATCTATGTTTGCTTTCTATACTGTTTTCTCCTCACATTTTATTGTAACACCAAAGACCCTAATCAATCCAAATACCCTCATAGCAAACACAGGTGATACCCACATTTCCATGAACATAAGTCTTACTTTACGCATCCTATAAAGTAGCACCTAGCTGTGGCTACATATCCTACTGCAGTCATTGAATATATATATTTTTTTTTTCTGAAACTTTTTTCTTGTAACTCAATTTACATTCCTTCCCTAAGCTTCATCACAGCATACAAAATGCAATCTCCCATCCAGTACACACTGCATAGTGATACAATCATGAACATTACAAAAAATTTTCCATTACTAGTTCCTAGAATTACTTCCGGCCCTCTTTCTGACCCTCTGTCCCTTCCCACCCTCCTCTCACACCACCTCCGGTGTCTACAATTGTCCTTCATTCCCTTCCCACCCACGTTGCATTGATCACACAATTTCCTACATAATCTAACTACTTTCAATGGTGAGTTCACTCATTACTACTAAGAAAACCAGTTATAACTTAACTCAAAGAAATGCCAAGGAACTTTGCTTAAAGCCAGGAAACAAGTTAGGATTCTGTTCAAATGGAAGGTGCATGAACCTATCAGTCTCATGTACTTTTATCTTCTGTTCTGGTTCAATATTCCTGATTAAATTCTGGGATATAATATTCAAATTCAGACTTGTCCCTCTGATTAAGTTGGCCACTTTCATAGTTTTTGGACTCTTATTTCTGTGTGTCTGTGTTTAATTTTCCTGATACAGCACACCCTTGAGAACTTCTTGGAGATCTGGTCTGGTGCTGGTAAATTCTTTCAGGTTTTGTTTATCTGAGAATGTTCTTGTCTTTTCTTCCCACCTGAAAGATAATCTTGCCGGGTACAGTATTCTTGGCTGAAACTGCTTCTCTCGTAACACTTTGAATATATTTTCCCATTCTCTCCTTGCTCGCATTGTTTCCGATGAGAGATCTGCTGTTAGCCTGATGGGATGTCCTTTGTAGGTAACTTGATGTTTCTCTCTTGCCAATCTTAGTATCTTGTCTTTGTCTGCAGTTTTGGTCAACCTGGCTATAATGTGTCTTGGAGAAGATCTTCTTGGGTTGATTCTATTTGGGGTCCTTTGTATTTCCTGGGACTGGATCTTTGAATGCCTCTCTAGGTTTGGAAAGTTTTCTTGCAGGATTTCATGGAATAGATTATCAATGCCCTTATGGGTCTCTTCACCTTCTGGAACGCCAATTATCCGGATATTTGGACGTTTGATGGTATCCAGTACATCTCGCATATCATTCTCAAATTTTTGAGCCATTTTCTCAGTCTTCGTGGTGGACTTTTCTAAGCCAGCCATTTTCTCTTCTACATCTGAGATTCTATTTTCTGAATGATCTAGTCTGCTTTTAATACTTTCAAGGGAGATTTTGACTTCTTGTATTATAGACTTGATCTCTAGCAGTTCCGTTTGAGTCTTTTGTAAAGTGTGTAATTCCTCTTTTAGATCTTGCAAGAATTTCCTCATCTCCTGGAACTCGGCAACTTCTTTCTCCTTTCTCTTTAGCAGTTCATTATCTCTCTTTTCTTCCATCTCTGTTAGCTTCGACATTACGAATGCTCTAAATTCCTTATCAGACATTTCCATGACTTTCACCGAACTGCTTGTGGATGAAGGAGAGTTACTCTTTTCCATTGGAGGAGAGGTATTTTCTCGTTTTCCCATATTTCTCGTGATCCGACGGTGATTTCCTGTCATCTGATGAATGGCGTGTTTCTTTCAAATTCTTGAAGTTAAGCCTCAATGTTCAGGAGCAAGCAGACAGAGGTGTTCTAGAATCGGATTGCCGTTCTGTAGTGATCGCTGGTGCAGCAGATTCAGTAGATATTGGGTGGAGAGACAAGAAAAAGGAAAATGAAAAAGAGAGAGAGACAACAACAAAAAGAGAGAAAAAAGACAAAAAAATAAAAAATTATAATTGCTTTTCTTTTTTTTTTTTAAAGAAAAAAAATCACAAAATAGAAAATAGCGCGGCGCGCAAAGCGCGCCGCGCAAAATATCTAGTTCCCAGTATCCATGTGGAATCTTCTCAGAGAATGGCTCAACTCTCCTGCCTGGGAGAAAGGAGCAGAAGGGCTTATTAACAAAACAAAAGATGGAGCTGAGAGCCAGAGAGAAATTCTACCTTTAAAAAAATCGTAAAAAGGAAAAATTACCAAAAAAAAAAATGAGGAGACAGGAGCAGAGAGAGACAGAGACCTCAGAGACACAGAGACAGGGATAGAAGGCCAGAGGGGCTCCCTACCACACTAGCTTTGCTTGCTGGAGGCTGAATTATGAGTAGAAAATCTTCATTTCTCCTGTGCCCTGAAATATCTAGTTCCCAGTGTCCATGAGGAATCTTCTCAGAGAATGGCTCAACTCTCCTGCCTGGGAGAAAGGAGCAGAAGGGCTTATTAACAAAACAAAAGATGGAGCTGAGAGCCAGAGAGAAATTCTACCTTTAAAAAAATCGTAAAAAGGAAAAATTACCAAAAAAAAAAATGAGGAGACAGGAGCAGAGAGAGACAGAGACCTCAGAGACACAGAGACAGGGATAGAAGGCCAGAGGGGCTCCCTACCACACTAGCTTTGCTTGCTGGAGGCTGAATTATGAGTAGAAAATCTTCATTTCTCCTGTGCCCTGAAATATCTAGTTCCCAGTGTCCATGAGGAATCTTCTCAGAGAATGGCTCAACTCTCCTGCCTGGGAGAAAGGAGCAGAAGGGCTTATTAACAAAACAAAAGATGGAGCTGAGAGCCAGAGAGAAATTCTACCTTTAAAAAAATCGTAAAAAGGAAAAATTACCAAAAAAAAAAATGAGGAGACAGGAGCAGAGAGAGACAGAGACCTCAGAGACACAGAGACAGGGATAGAAGGCCAGAGGGGCTCCCTACCACACTAGCTTTGCTTGCTGGAGGCTGAATTATGAGTAGAAAATCTTCATTTCTCCTGTGCCCTGAAATATCTAGTTCCCAGTGTCCATGAGGAATCTTCTCAGAGAATGGCTCAACTCTCCTGCCTGGGAGAAAGGAGCAGAAGGGCTTATTAACAAAACAAAAGATGGAGCTGAGAGCCAGAGAGAAATTCTACCTTTAAAAAAATCGTAAAAAGGAAAAATTACCAAAAAAAAAAAAATGAGGAGACAGGAGCAGAGAGAGACAGAGACCTCAGAGACACAGAGACAGGGATAGAAGGCCAGAGGGGCTCCCTACCACACTAGCTTTGCTTGCTGGAGGCTGAATTATGAGTAGAAAATCTTCATTTCTCCTGTGCCTGAAATATCTAGTTCCCAGTATCCATGTGGAATCTTCTCAGAGAATGGCTCAACTCTCCTGCCACACTAGCTTTGCTTGCTGGAGGCTGAATTATGAGTAGAAAATCTTCATTTCTCCTGTGCCTGAAATATCTAGTTCCCAGTATCCATGTGGAATCTTCTCAGAGAATGGCTCAACTCTCCTGCCACACTAGCTTTGCTTGCTGGAGGCTGAATTATGAGTAGACAATCTTCATTTCTCCTGTGCCTGAAATATCTAGTTCCCAGTATCCATGTGGAATCTTCTCAGAGAATGGCTCAACTCTCCTGCCACACTAGCTTTGCTTGCTGGAGGCTGAATTGTGAGTAGAAAATCTTCATTTCTCCTGTGCCTGAAATATCTAGTTCCCAGTATCCATGTGGAATCTTCTCAGAGAATGGCTCAACTCTCCTGCCACACTAGCTTTGCTTGCTGGAGGCTGAATTATGAGTAGAAAATCTTCATTTCTCCTGTGCCTGAAATATCTAGTTCCCAGTATCCATGTGGAATCTTCTCAGAGAATGGCTCAACTCTCCTGCCACACTAGCTTTGCTTGCTGGAGGCTGAATTATGAGTAGAAAATCTTCATTTCTCCTGTGCCTGAAATATCTAGTTCCCAGTATCCATGTGGAATCTTCTCAGAGAATGGCTCAACTCTCCTGCCACACTAGCTTTGCTTGCTGGAGGCTGAATTATGAGTAGAAAATCTTCATTTCTCCTGTGCCTGAAATATCTAGTTCCCAGTATCCATGTGGAATCTTCTCAGAGAATCTCTCATTGCTGTTTTGATCTGCATTTCTCTTACAATGAGGGATGTTGAGCATTTTTTCATATACCTTTTAGCTATTCATATGTCATCTTTAGAGAGTGGTTTTTTCAACTCATTCTCCCATCTTTTAATAGGATTGATTGTCTTTTTCCGGAACAGTTGCTTGAGTTCCTTGTGAATTCTGGTTATCAGTCCCTTGTCTGATGCATAGTTTACAAAAATATTTTCCCATTCTGAGGGCTGTCTGTTCACACTAATCACTGTGTCTTTTGCCATGCAGAAACTTCTTAGTCTGATGTAATCCCACTTGTCTATTTTAGGAATCATAGACTGTGCGTTGGGAGTCTTATTTAAGAAGTTTTTCCCTACCACAATGTCTCCCAGATTTTCCCCGGTGTTTTCCAGGAGCAGTTTTATACTTTGAGGTCTTAGATTTAGATCTTTGATCTACCTTGACTTTATTTTTGTCAGAGGTGAGAGGTAGGGGTTCAGATTCATCTGTCTGCATGTGGAGATCCAGTTTTGCCAGCACCATTTGCTCAAGAGGTTTTCCTTTTCTCACTGAATTGACTGGTACCCCTTGTCAAAAATCAGTTGGCTGTATGTTTGAGCATTCATTTCTGGGGACTCTATTCTGTTCCATTGGTCCACCTGTCTGTTCCTGTGCCAGTACCGTGCTGTTTTGATTACCACAGCTTTGTAGTATATTTTTGGGTCAGGGAGTGAGATGCCGCCCACTCCACTCTTCTTGTGCAGAACTGCTTTGGCAATATGGGGTCTTTTATGATTCCAGACAAACTTTATGATTGTCTTTCCTAGATCTGTGAAGAATGTGTCTGGTACTTTGATTGGCATTGCGTTAAATAGGTAGATTAATTTGGGTAAAATTACCATTTTGATTATATTAATTCTTCCAATCCAGGAACATGGGATGTCCTTCCACTTTTTTGTGTCATTTTCAATTTCTTTTTTTATCTTCTCATAGTTTTCCTTATGGAGGTCTTTAACTTCTTTAGTTAGATTTATCCCTAAGTACCTTATACTTTTTGTGGCTATGGTAAATGGAACAACTTTTTTCAGTTCTCAGTCTGCCTGTTGTTCGTATACAGAAATGCTATAGATTTCTGGATATTAATTTTGTATCCTGCAACGTTACTGTATTCATGTATTACTTCCAGAAATTTTTTTATGGAAACCATTGGGTCTCCTATGTATACAATCATGTCATCTGCAAATAGAGAGAGTTTCACCTCTTCTTTTCCTATTTGAACGCCTTTTATTTTTTTCCTATTTTCTGATTGCAATGGCCAAGACTTCTAGTACTATATTGAAGAGGAGTGGAGAAAGTGGACATCCTTGTCTTGTATCCGTTTTTAGTGGAAAAGCTTTCGCTTTTCTCCATTCAGGATGATGTTCACTATGGGTTTTTCATAGATAGCTTTTATTGTGTTGAGAAATGACCCTTCTATGCCGATTTTGCTGAGAGTCTTGATAATGAAGGGATGTTGTATCTTATCAAATGCTTTTTCTGCATCAATTGATATGACCATATGGTTTTTATCTTTCTTCCTATTAATATGGTGTATTACATTTATGGTTTTGCGTATGTTGAACGAACCTTGCATTCCTGGGATAAAGCCTACCTGATTGTGATGTATAATCTTTTTTATAAGTTGTTGTATATGATTTGCTAGTACCTTCTTGAGAATCTTCACGTCTATATTCATAAGTCTTTCTTTTTTATTTTATTTCATGTTCTTTCATACACTCAATCACATTACTTATCTTGAAAAGTAAATATTCCAACATTTGTACATTTCTCACCAGTACAGTTGATAATGATATAAAGTTATCTTCAACAGATAATACACCATTTCTTTGTCCTATTATTGTTTGCCTCTCTATTTTTCTCCTTAATGTCCTTCCTCAGAATCTATTCCTACAGCCACCATCTTCCCACACTATCTGGTATTCACAACCATTTACTGTGTTTCTATATCCTTTAGTCATTCAGTTTTGGTCATAGAGTGGGGACACTCAGTATATATTAAGTGGAGATATACAATGTCTCTCCTTCACAACCTGGCTTGCTTCACTCAGAAGTAAATCTGCAATATTGATCCACTTTCTGTCAAAAGCTAGGGTCTTGTTGGTTTTTTTAGGGCTGAGTAGTCACGGTTTCTCAATCCATTTATCTATTCATGGGCATTTAGGTTGGTTCCATGTCTTAGCAATTATGAAGAATGCCACAATAAACAGTGATATACAAGTACTTTTCTGATTAATAATTCTTCTGTTCTTTGAGTAGATACCAAGGAGTGGGATTGCTGGATCATATGGTAGTATATTTTGTAGATTTTTGAGGAATCTCCAAATTGTTCTCCACAGTAGCTGGACAAATTTACATCCCCACAAGCAGCATAAGAGAGTTCCCTTTTTCCCCCACCAGCACATATCATTTTTTTTTTTAAATCTTAGTCATTCAGACTGGGATTAGGTGGTATCTCATTGTTGTTTTGATCTGCATTTCCCTTATAATGAGGGATGTTGAGCATCTTTTCATATACCTTTTGGCTATTCGTATGTCATCCTTAGAGAGTGGCTTTTTTAACTCAATCTCCCATCATTTAATAAGATTGATCATCCTTTTTGGAGACAACAGCTTGAGTTCCTTGTGTATTCCGATTATCAGTCCCTTATCTGATGCATAATTTATAAAAATATTTTCCCATTCTGAGGGCTGTCGATTCACACTAATTACTGTTTCTTTTGCTGTGCAAAAACTTCTTAGTATGATGTAATCTCACTTGTCTATTTTGGGGATTATTGACTGTGCTTTGGGGATCTAATTTAAGAAGTCTTTGCTTAACCCAATGTCTCCCAGAGTTTCCCCAGTGTTTTCCAGGAGCAGTTTTATAGTTTGAGGTCTTAGGTTTAGATCTTTGATCCACCTTGACTTGATTTTTGTCAATGGTGAGAAGTAGGGGTTCAGATTCATCTTTCTGCAGGTGGATATCCAGTTTATCAGCACCATTTGCTGAAAATGTTTTCCTTTTTCCACTGGGTTGACTGGTACCCTTTGTCAAAAATAGGTTGACTGTATGTTTGGGAACTTATTTCTGAGGTCTCGATTCTTTTCCATTGATCCACCTGTCTGTTTCTATGCCAGAACCTTGCTGTTTTGATCACCACAGCTTTGTAGTATATTTTTGGGTCTGGACGTGAAATACCACCCACTCCACTCTTCTTGTGCAGGATTTCTTTGGCAATACAAGGTCTTTTATGATTCCAGAAAAACTGTATGATTGTCTTTTCTAGATCCGTGAAGAGTGTGTCTGGTAATTTGATTTAGATTGCATTAAATATGTAGATTAATTTGGGTAGAATTGTCATTTTGATTATATTAATTCTTCCAATCCAGAAACATGGGATGTCTTTCCACTTTTTTGTGTCATTTTCAATTTCTTTTCTTTTATCTTCTCATAGTTTTCCTTGTGGAAGTCTTTAACTTTTTTGGTTAGGTTTATTTCTAGGTATCTTATACTTTCTGAAGCTAGTGTAAATGGAATTACTTTATTCAGTTCTATCTCAGTCTGCCTGCTGTTTGTATATAGAAATGCTATAGATTTCTGTATGTTGATTTTGTATCCTGCAACTTTATTCATGTATTACTTCCAGGTATTCTTTTATGGATACCAATGCATCTTCTATGTATACAAACATGTCATCTGCAAATAGAGATTCACTTCTTCTCTTCCTATTTGAATTCCTTTTATTTTATTCTCTTTTCTGATTGCATTGGTGAGGAATTCCAGTACAATATTGAAAAGGAGTGGAGTAAGTGGGCATCCTTGTCTTGTAGCAGTTTTTAGCAGAAAAACTTTAAGCTTTTCTCCATTCAGGATGATGTTCACTATGGGTTTTTCATAGATATCTTTTATTGTGTTGAGAAATGACCCTTCTATGCCAATATTGCTGAGAGTCTTGATTATGAAGAGATACTGTATCTTATCAAATGCTTTTTCTGCAGTACTATACAGAAAATAAATGAAAGTAAAAGCTGGTTCTTTGAAAAGATAAACAAAATCAATACACCACTAGCGAGATTTATTAAGTAGAAGGAAGAAAGGAACCATGTAAATCAAATCTGCAATGAATCAGGCAATATAACAACAGACATATTAGAAATACAAAATATGGGAGACCAGTAGTTAGTGTAATGGCTATGTCGCTGGACTCCCACGTAGTCGACCACGGTTTGCGTCCCTGACCTGGTGGCTTAAACTCACGCCGGGCGTGTGTGCATGTGTGCCCAAGATTCCAAGAGGAGAATGGAGGAGAAGGGATTGCAGCATGGCCATCCCCCCTGGGCGGTGATTTCTCGTTTTCTATCTCTCTGTCTCTCTCTCTCTCTCTGTCTCTGTCTGGCGAGTGCATGCGCCCTATAGCAAAAACCTCTAAAAAATACAAAATATCATTAGAGGATACTATGAACAACTATATGCCAAGAAATAAGAATATCTGGATGAGATGGACAAATTCCTGGACACATATAGTCTACCAAGATTGAGCCAGTAAAATATGGAAAGTCTGAATAGAGCCATAACAAGCCAGGAGATTGAATCAGTAATAAAGAACCTCCCAACAAAGAAAAGCCCTGGTCCTGATGGATTCACCTTGGATTCACCTCTGAATTCTACAAAACTTTTAAAGAAGAGCCCCCATTCTGCTCAAGTTATTTCTAAAGATCCAAAAGGGTGAATCTCTCCCTAATTCATTCTATGAAGCTTCCATCACCCTTATCCTTAAAACAGATAAGAATAGGACAAGGGAGGACAAGCTATAGACCAATATCCCTGATGAATGTAAACGCAAAGATTCTCAAT
The DNA here is from genome assembly GCA_026018925.1 of Tupaia tana. Taxonomy (NCBI): domain Eukaryota; kingdom Metazoa; phylum Chordata; class Mammalia; order Scandentia; family Tupaiidae; genus Tupaia; species Tupaia tana. The sequence goes on from JAKSZU010000009.1 coordinate 121,165,621, forward strand.
AAGATACTAGCAAATGGTATCTAACAACTTATGAAAAAGAGTATACATCATGACCAGGTGGCTTTATTTCAGGAATGCAAGGTTGGGTCAACATATGCAAAACCATAAATGTAATACACCATATTAACAGAAACAAATATTAAAACCATATGATCATGGTGTATAATCTTTTTTAATGTGCTGTTGTTGAGAACTTTAATCATAAAAGGATTTTTTAACTCAAATGCTTTTCTGCATCTATGGATAAGACCACATGATTTTTATCTTTTCTTCTGTTAATGTGATGTTGAATTTGATTTACTAGTATCTTGTTGAGAATTTTCCCATCTGTATTCATTTGGGATATTGGTCTGTAATTTCCTTTTTGGTTATGTCATTGTCTGGTTTTAGTATCAAAATGATGACAACTTCATAGAATACGTTTGGGAGAGTTTCTTCAATTTGGATCCTTAGAAATTGTTTCAGGAGAATTAGGGTTATCTCTTTTTTAAAAGTTTTGTAGAATATAGAAGTAAAGCCATTCTGGCCTAGGCTTTTACTTGTTAGGAGACTACTTTCTATTCAATCTCATTGTCTGTTTTTTAGGTTTGTTTGTTTTTACAACCAATCACTGTGTATTATTACAGTATATCAAATGAATTTTCCCATCATGGGAAAGATTAAAAAAATAATAATAATGATAAGTGCTGGCGAGGCTATGGTGAAAAAAGAACTTTTCTATACTGTTTATGGGAGTGTAAATTAGTCCAGCCACTGTGGAGAACAATATAAACGTTCCTGAAAGACCTACTAATAGAACTACCATGTAATCCAGCAATTCCATTCCTGGATATCTACTCAAAGGATAAGAAAATGCTCAGTTGGGAAAACACTTGCACATCCATGTTTATTGTAATATTATTCACAATTGGTAAGACAAGGAACTAACCCAAATGCCCACAAACACAAGAATATATTGAAAAAGTGTGGGACATATACACTACAGAATACTATTCAGTCATAGAAAATGAAACTCTCATTTGACAGAATATTGATAGATATGAAAGATTTACTGCTAAGAAAAACAAGCCACGCTATGAAAAAGAGGCATTGCAAAAGCCATTGTCTGTTATTGATTTATTCATGCTATCTCTTCTTAGTTTGATCAAGATATATTGTATGTGTTCAAAAATGTGTCCATCTCATCCAGGTTTTCTAATTTGTCATATAGTGACTCATACTATTCTCTCACAATCCCTTGTTGTAATATTGCTTGTTTCATTACTGATTTTATTTATTTGGTTCCTATATATGTTTTTATTGTTTAGTCTAACCAGTATCTTTTCAATGTATTTTTATCCTCTCAAAACACTAGATTTTAGTTTCATTATTTCATCATTCTTTTATTCTTATTTCTCTTTTGTTGGATTACTTGGAGTTTTTTTTATTTTACCTGTTTTTATTTTTACAATTTTCCATAAACATGTACTTTACATATCAAAAATATTTTGCTCATACTCCATAGTTCATGACAGTTAACTTTTAAAATTTCAAAATACTGAATTTTAAAGATAATGTTCAATATATTTCTTATAATTTTGTATAATTTTGTTTGTGATTCTATAACAATGGAAAAAGTATGGTTTTAAATATTTTTGAGAAAATATTTACATGTCAACTACTCAAATTGTTAAAAAGCAAACATTTTTGAGAAAATATTTACATGTCAACTACTCAAATTATTGAAAAGCAAATGCCCAGCACAATACTCACACTTAAACCTTTTCAATTCAGTCCTGCCTACAAGTATTCTGTGATATATCATCTGCTAGCAAAGATCAGTCTTTTTTTCTTCCTTCAAAGTCTCTCTTGAGACCAGCAGTTAGCATAATGGCTATGTCACTGGACTCCCATGTAGTCAACTGTGGTTCGTGTCCCGGACCCGGTGGCTTAAACTCACGCCGGGCACGTGTGCATGTGTGCCCAAGATCCTGAGAGGAGAATGGAGGAGAAGGGATTGTGGCATGGCCATCCCCCCTGGGGGGTGATTTCTTGCTTTCTATTTCTCTGTCTCTCTCTCTCTCTCTGTGTGTGTGTCTGGCGAGCGCACGTGCCCTATAGCAAAAACCTCTAAAAATTTTTTTAAAAGTCTCTCTCGAGATAATCCTCTAGTGTAGTTGCTCTTTTGCAACCTCTACTGATTACGATGATGGACCGGAAAAGTCCAGGTTATTTTATGTTATAAAGTCTTTCATATATCTTCTCTAATCCTCTCTGCCAGGCAGTACTGTTTATGGTACCAGGCCATCTTTTTCAGAGCTTCTGCTGGCTTATTTGAAATCCACCATAGTTCCATAGTTTTGTGATTAATCTTCAAATATGACATTCCAGTCAAAGCCCTGTCCAATAATGAGTATTTCCAATTTCTGATTCAATGCAACAAGCATTATCAAACTTACGCAAATGACCTTTCTGCCACAAAATAAGAATATTTCCAAATATTTCCAATTCAAGAGGGGTCAGGAAGGACAAAAAGCTTTTGTTTCCATTTAAAGAAACAAACAAGACTTTGTAAATTTCTCACTTCTCCTTACCACACAGGAACACCCTCAGCTCTACAGCCACCCCACTTCCATCTTCAAATCCCTGGCCTAAGGGACACTGAGACAGGACCCCCTGTTCCAGCTACAGCCCCAGGACCCCCAAGCCCCAGGACCCCCAAGCCAGAGACCCCTATATCTGTCAGCAAGGTAGGTTTTTTTCTTTTTTCATCTCTTCTTTCATTTGTAAATTTCTGACTTCTCCTTACCACACGGAACACCCTCAGCTCTACAGGCACCCCACTTCCATCTCCAAACCCCAGGTGAAATCGCACACGATGGGCTAGTACATGGTGCATGACTTTTTCTTTATTCTCCTTATTACTTTCTTCCCACGTATTTGGTCCTCTCTTCCTTTATCTCTGCCCTCCCAAATGGTTTAGATAGGTCTAAAATTACAGTTCTGAAATATTCTATTACTTTAAGACTTTCTGGGATCCTCCCTTTTACTGAACCACCTGCGATAAAGGAGATACTTTTTTTCACACACCTGAATAGAATATTCCTCCTTGGATCACATTGCTAAACACAACAGAAGAGAGACTTCTTTTTTTGGGGGGGGGTTCTTTTTTTATTGATTTATTTTTCTTTTTTTAACATTAATGCGCTATACATCATTACAGTATACAAAATGAATTTTCCATAATAAAATAATAAATAATAAAATAATAAAATAATAATAAAATACACTGTCTGTTGGCTCAATCAAGCACATCAACATACATGTTATCAACAAACAATTTTCAAATTCTTATGTCTTGTACATTTTCCTTTTTTTTTTTAACCATCCTTGATTCCCTATCCCTAAACCTCTACCCTGTCCAACCCTCCTCCCATTGTCTCTGGTATCCATAATTGCATTCTATGCCTTTCCCCCCTTTTAATTGATTTGCTAATGAACTTAATTTGTCTAAATATTTGCAATAGCAAGCACAGCTGATATATACATACACAAGAACCCATGTCTGACTTTAGGCATAAGCCTCAGTGAGTAGAATGAACATACTATAAAATAGTACCTAGCTGGGGCTATATAGCTTATTGTGGTCATCAAATACACAGTTTTTTCTTTAAATTTTGCTAACAGCTTTAGTATTTTTTTCTGAATTTTTTTTTTAATTTACATTCATTCCCTGAGCATCATCACAACATACTAAATGTGGTTTCCCCTCTAGAGTAAACTGCATAGTGGCTTAATCATGCATGTTATCATCCATAAAATTCCATTACTACTTCCATATATATATGTTTTTTACCCCATGTCTGACCCTCTGCCCTATTCCACTCTCTTATTACACTGTCTCTGCTGTCTACAGTTGTCTTCAATTCCTTTTCCCCAAATATTTTGTTTACCACACCATATCATAAGTAATCTAACTACTTTCAATAGCAAGTTCAGCTGGTGCTTTCAAGAAAGGCAGATTTGAACTGGTAAGGATATTTCCTTGAAACTTGACGCCTAGAAACAGGTTAGTATTTTGTTCAAATAGTAGGTACATGAATCTATTGACAGCTCAAGACAGGATAAAAATCCTTAAAACCAGACAACAAAGCTTAGAAGAAAAGCAGCAATATCTTAGTCAAGTCACAAAATGCTGTTTCATCAGTTCAGACTCATGTACTTAATCTTTCTTCTGTTACTATTGAGGTACGATCTTCCAGATTGAACTCTGGGATATAATACTCAAATCCAGACTTTGTCCCTACAATTAAGTTACCCATTTTCTTAGTTTTTGAACTCTTATTTCTGTGTGTCTGCATTTAATTTTACTGCCATAGCACTCCCTTAAGAACTTCTTGGAGATCTGGTCTGGTGCTGGTAAAATCCTTCAGGCTTTGTTTATCTGAGAAAGTTCGTGTCTTTTCTTCCCAAAAGAACGATAACCTTCCTGGATACAGAATTCTCGGTTGAAATTGCTTTTCCCTTTATACTTTGAATATATTTTCCCATTCTCATCTCGTTCGCACTGTTTCCGATGAGAGGTCTGCCGTTAGTCTGACGGGATACCCTTTGTAGGTAACTTACCTTTTTTCTCTTGCCAGTCTTAGTATCTTGTCATCGTCTGTGGTTTTGGTCAATCTGGCTATAATGTGTCTTGGTGAAGATCTTGGGTTGACTCTATTTGGGGTCCTCTGTATTTCTTGGGACTGAATCTTTGAGTGCCTCTCTAGGTTTGGAAAGTTTTCTTGCAGGATTTCATGGAATAGATTATCAATGCCGTTATGAGTCTCTTCACCTTCTGGGATGCCTATTATCTGGATGTTTGGACGTTTAATTGTATCTAGTACTTCTCACATATTATTCTCAAATTTTGGGGACATTTTCTCAGTCTTCATGGTGGATTTTTCTAGGCCTGCCATTTTCTCTTCTACATTTGAGATTCTATTTTCTGTATGATCTAGTCAGCTTTTAATACATTCAAGGGAGATTTTGACTTCTTCTATTATAGCCTTCATCTCTAACAGTTCCATCTGATTCTTTTGTAAAGTGTGAAATTCCTCTTTTAGATCTTGCATGAATTTCCTCACCTCCTGGAACTCTTCAACTCCTTTCTCCTTCCTCTTCAGCAGTTCCTTGTCGCTCTTGTCTTCCATCTCTGTTAGCTTTGCAATTTGAATGTTCTGAATTCTTTATCAGACATTTCCATCATTTCCATTGAACTGTGTGTGGATGAAGAGGAGCTATGCTTTTCCCTTGTGGGAGAGGTATTTTCCTGCTTCCCCATATTTCTTGTGGTCTTGCAGCGAATTATAGTCATCTGGTGGATGGGCAGTTTCTTCCCAAAAGTGGAAGTTCAATCTGAGCATTGAGGAGCATGCAGAAAAGGAAACAGAGAGAGGGAAACAATACCAACAACAGATAAAAAACACAGACAAGAAACAAAGAAAAAGAAGAGAAAAACTTAAATAAATTTTAAAAAATTAATATTCAAAAAATTTTAATAAAACACAAAAATTAGAAAACTGTGCGGCTAAGTGAGCCGCACGAAATGACTAAATCGCAGGAGACATCTAGCTGTCTGTCTCTTGAAGACTGCCCGTCCTGTCCCCTTCTGCCTCCCCTGGGTTGGGAGGTTGAGAGGGAATTTTTAACAAGATAAATGACTAGGTAGGAGGGGCCAAAGGACCCTGTAAAATGCCTCACCTTAAAAAATTCTAAAAAGGAAAAATTTAAAAAAGAGAGAGAGGGAGAACAGAAACAGACATAGAGAGAGACAAAGACAGATAGAGACAGGAGACTTGAAAGGGGTCTTCCTACCACACGAGATTTGTATGTTGGAGGCCCAGTTATCAGTGGGAAATCTTCCTTTCTCCCAAAAATGGCTAGATCGCAGGAGCCATGAAGCTGTTTATTTCTTGAAGAAGACCCATTCTGTCCCCTTCTGCCTCTCCTGGGTTGAGATGGGGAGAGGGAATTATTTACAACATAAAGGGCTAGGTAGGAGGAATCAAAGGGCCCTGTAAAATGCCTCAACTGTAAAAATTCTAAAAAGCAAAAAATAATGAAAGAGAGAGAAAGGGGACAGAGTCAGAGGTAGAGATACAAACACAGATAGAGACAGGAGACTTGAAAGGGGTCTTCCTACCACACGAGTTTTGTATGCTGGAGGCCCAGTTATCAGTGGGACATCTTTCTTTCTCCAAAAATGACTAGATCGCAGGAGCCATGGAGCAGTATGTCTCTTGAAGAAGGCCCGTTCTGACCTCTTCTGCCTCTCCTGGGTTGGGAGGAAGAGAGGGAATTATTAACAAGATAAAGGGCTAGGTAGGAGGGGCCAAAGGTCCCTGTAAAATGCCTCACATTAAAAAATTCTAAAATGCAAACATTAAAGAAAGGGAGAGTGAGAGGACAGAGTAACAGAGGTAGAGAGAGCCAAAGGAAAAATAGAGACAGGAGACTTGAAAGGGGTCATCCTACCACACGAGGTTTGTATACTGGAGGACCAGTTATCAGTGGGACATCTTCCTTTCTCCAAAAATGGCTAGATCGCAGGAGCCATGGAGCTCTCTGTCTCTTGAAGAAGGCCCATTCTGTCCCCTTCAGCCTCTTTTGGGTTGGGAGGGGGAGAGGGAATTATTAACAAGATAAAGGGCTAGATAGGAGGGGCCAAAGGGCCCTGTAAAATGCCTCACCTTAAAAAATTATAAAAACCAAAAATTAAAGAAAGAGAGAGAGGACAGAGACAGAGGTAGAGAAAGTCAAAGACAGATAGAGACAGGAGACTTGAAAGGGGTCTTCCTACCACACAAGTTTTTTATGCTGGAGGCACAGTTATCAGTGTGACATCTTCCTTTCTCAGAAAATGGCTAGATCGCAGGAGACATCTAGCTGTCTGTCTCTTGAAGAATGCCCGTCCTGTCCCCTTCTGCCTCTCCTGGGTTGGGAGGGTGAGAGAGAAATTTTAACAAGATAAAGGACTAGGGAAGAGGGGCCAGAGGGCCCTGTAAAATGCCTCACCTTAAAAAATTCTAAAAACCAAAATTAAAGAAAGAGAGAGAGAGAGGGGAGAGACAGAGGTAGAGAGAGACAAAGACAGAGACAGGAGACTTGAAAGGGGTCTTCCTACCACACGAGTTTAGTATGCTGGAGGCTCAGTTATCAGTGGGACATCTTTCATTCTCCCGAAATGGCTAGATCACAGGAGACTTGGAGCTGTCTGTCTCTTGAAGAAGGCCCATTCTATCCCCTTCTGCCTCTCCTGGGTTGGGAGAGGGAAAGGGAATTATTAGTAAGATAAAGGGCTAGGTAGGAGGGACCAAAGGGGCCTGTAAAATGCCTCACCTTAAAAAATTCTAAAAAGCAAAAATTAATGAAAGAGAGAGAGAGAGAGAGGACAGAGACAGAGATAGAGAAAGACAAAGACAGATCGAGACAGGAGACCTGAAAGGGGTCTTCCTACCACATGAATTTTGTATGCTGGAGGCCCAGTTATCAGTGGGACATCTTCCTTTCTCCCAAAATGGCTAGATCGCAGTAGCCATGGAACTGTCTGTCTCTTGAAGAAGGCCCATTCTGTCCCCTTCTGCCTCTCTTGAGTTGGGATAAGGAGAGGGAATTATTAACAAGATAAAGGGCTAGTTAGGAGGGGCCATAAGACCCTGTAAAATCCCTCACCTTAAAAATTCTAAAAAGTAAAAATTAAAGAAAGAGAGAGAAAGGGAACAGAAACAGAGGTAGAGAGAGACAAAGACAGATAGAGACAGGAGACTTGAAAGGGGTCTTCCTACCACACGAGTTTTTTATGCTGGAGGCCCAGTTATCAGTAGGACATCTTCCATTCTCCCAAAATGGCTAGATCGCAGGAGCCATGGAGCTGTCTGTATCTTGAAGAAGGCCCGTTCTGTCCCCTTCTGCCTCTCCTGGGTTGGGAGGGGGAGAGGGAATTATTTACAAGATAAAGGAGTAGGTTGGAGGAACCAAAAAGCCCTGTAAAATGCCTCAACTGAAAATTTCTAAAAGGCATAAAATAATGAACGAGAGAGAGAGGGGACAGAGACAGAGGTAGAGAGATACAAACACAGATAGAGAAAGGAGACTTGAAAGGGGTCTTCCTAACACATGAGTTTTTTATGCTGGAGGTGCAGTTATCAGTGAGACATCTACCTTTCTCACAAAATTGCTAGATCGCAACAAACACCTAGCTGTCAGTCACTTGAACACTGCCCGTTCTGACCTCTTCTGCCTCTCCTGTGTTGGGAAGGGGAGAGGGAATTATTAACAAGATAAAGAGCAAGGTAGGAGGGGACAAAGGGCCCTGTAAAATGCCACACCTTAAAAAATTCTTTAATGCAAAAATTAAAAAAAAGAGAGAGAGAGAGGACAGAGACAGAGGTAGAGAGATACAAAGACAAATAGAGACAGGAGACTTGAAAGGAGTCTTCCCACAACACGAGATTTGTATACAGGAGGCCCAGTTATCAGTGGGACATCTTCCTTTCTCCCAAAATGACTAGATCACAGGAGATTTGGAGCTCTCTGTCCCTTGAAGAAGGCCCGTTCTTTCCCCTTCTGCCTCTCCTGGATTGGAAGGGGAAGAGGGAATTATTAACAAGATAAAGGGCTAGGTAGGAGGAGCCAAAGGGCCCTATAAAATGCCTCACCTTAAAAAATTCTAAAAAGCAGAGATTAAAAAAAGAGAGAGAGAGAGGACATAGACAGAAGTAGAGAGAGCCAATGACAGATAGAGACAGCAGACTTGAAATGGGTCTTCCTACCACACGAGTTTTTTATGCTGGAGGGCCAGTTATCAGTGGATCATCTTCCTTTCTCTTAAAATGGCTAGATCGCAGGAGCCATGGAGCTGTCTGTCTCTTGAACAAGGCCCGTTCTGTCCCCTTGTACCTCTCCTGGTTTGGGAGAGGGAATTATTAACAAGACACAGGGCAAGGTAGGAGGAGCCAAAGTCCCCTGTAAAATGCATCACCTTAAAAAATTCTGAAAAGCAAAAATTAAATAGAGAGAGAGAGGACAGACACAGAGCAAGAGAGAGACAAAGACAGATAGAGACAGGAGACTTGAAATGGGGTCTTTCTACCACACGAGTTTTGTATGCTGGAGGTCCAGTAAACAGTGGGACATCTTCCTTTCTCCCAAAATGGCTAGATCACAGAAGCTTTGGAGCTGTTTGTCTCTTGAAGAAGGCCCATTCTATCCCCTTGTGCCTCTCCTGGGTTGAGAGGGGGAGAGAGAATTATTAACAAGATAAAGGGCTAGGTAGGCAGACCCAAAGGACCCTATAAATGACTCACCTTAAAAAATTCTAAAAAGTAAAAATTAAAGAAAGAGAGAGAGAAACGAGAAACACAGAGTAAGAGAGAGACAAAGACAGATAGAGACAGGAGACTTGAAATGGGTCTTCCTACCACACGAGATTTTTATGCTGGGGGCCCAGTTTTCAGTGGGACATCTTCCTTTCTCCCAAAACGGATAGATCTCAGGAGACATGGAGCTGTCTGTCTTTTGAAGACTGCCTGTTCTTCCCCCTTCTGCCTCTCCTGGGTTGGGAGGGTGAGAGGGAATTTTTAACAAGATAAAGGGCTTGGTAGGAGGGGCCAAATACCCTGTAAAATGCCTCACCTTAAAAAATTTTAAAAAGCAAAAATTAAAGAAAGAGAGAGAGATAGGGCAGAGACAGAAGTAGAGAGAGACAAAGACAGATAGAGACAGGAGACTTCAAAGGGGTCTTCCTACCACACAAATTTTGTATACTGGTGGCCCAGTTATCAGTGGGACATCTTCCTTTCTCACAAAATGGCTAGATTGCAGGAGCCTTGGAGCCGTGTGTCTCTTGAAGAAGGCCCGTTCTTTCCCCTTCTGCCTCTCCAGGGTTGGGAGGGGATTGAGAATTATTAAGAAGATGAAGGGCTAGGTAGGAGGGGCCAAAGGGTCCTGTAAAATGCCTCACCTTAAAAAATTCTAAAAAGCAAAAATTAAAGAAAGAGAGAGAGAGAGAGTACAGACACAGATGTAGAGAGAGACAAACACAGATAAAGACAGGAGAGTTGAAAGGGGTCTTCCTACCACACGAGTTTTGTATGTTGGAGGCCCAGTTATGAGTGGGACATCTTCCTTTCTCCCAAAACGGCTAGATAGCAGGAGCCTTGGAGTTGTCTGTCTCTTCAAGAAGGCCCATTCTGTCCCTTTCTGCCTCTACTGCATTGGGATGGAGAGAGGGAATTATTAACAAGATAATGGACTAGGTAGGAGGGGCCAAAGTGCCCTGTAAAATGCCTCACCTTAATAAATTCTAAAAAGCAAAAATTAAAAAAAAGAGAGAGAGAAAGAACAGAGACAGATGTAGAGAGATACAAAGACAGATAGAGACAGGAGACTTGAAAGGGGTCTTCCTACCACACGAGTTTTGTATGGTGGAGGCCCAGTAAACAGTGGGACATCTTCCTTTCTCCCAAAATGGCTAGATCGAAGGAGCCATGGAGCTGTCTGTCTGTTGAAGAAGGCCCATTCTGTCCCCTTCTGCCTCTCCTGGGTTGTGAGGGGGAGAAGGAATTATTAACAAGATAAAGGACTAGGTAGGAGGGCACAAAGGGCCCTGTTAAATGCCTCACCTTAAAAAATTCTAAAAAGCAAAAAACAAAGAAAGAGAGAGAGACGGGACAGAGACAGAGGTAGAGAGAGACAAAGACAGATAGAGACAGGAGACTTGAAATGGGTCTTCCTACCACACGAGTTTTGTATGCTAGAGGCCCAGTTTCAGTGGGACATCTTCCTTTCTCCAAGAATGGCTAGGTTGCAGGAGACATGGAGCTGTCTGTCTCTTGAAGAAGGCCCGTTCTGTCCCCTTCAGCCTCTCCTGGGTTGGGAGAGGGAGACGGAATTATTAACAAGATAAAGGAATAGGTAAGAGGTGCCAAAGGGCCCTGTAAAATGCGTCACCTTAAAAAATAATAAAAATCAAAAAGTAAAGAACGTGAGCGAGAGAGGACACAGACAGATGTAGAGAGAGACAAAGACAGATAGAGACAGGAGACTTGAAAGGGGTCTTCTTACCACACAAGTTTTGTATTATGGAGGCCCAGTTATCAGTGGGACATCTTCCTTTCTTCCAAAATGTCTAGATCACAGGAGCCTTGGAGCTCTCTGTCTCTTTAAGAACGCCCTTTCTGTTCCCTTCTGCCTCTCCTGGTTTGGTAGGGGGAGAGGGAATTATTAACAAGATAAAAGGCTAGGTAGGAGGGGCCAAAGGGCCCTGTAAAATGCCTGACCTTAAAAAATTCTAAAAAGCAAAAATTAAAGAAACAGAGAGAGTACACACACAGAGGTAGAGAGAGACAAAGACAGATAGAGACAGGAGACTTGAAAGGGGTCTTCCTACCACATGAGTTTTGTGTGCTGGAGGCTCAGTTATCAGTGGGACATCTTCCTTTATCTCAAAATGGCTAGATCGCAGAGGCCATGGAGCTGTCTGTCTCCTAAAGACGGCCCTTTCTGTCACCTTCTGCTTCTCCACATGAGTATTGTATGCTGGAGGCCCAGTTATCAGTGGGACATCTTCCTTTCTCCCAAAATGGCTAGATCGCAGGAGCCTTGGAGATGTCTGTCTTTTGAAGAAGGCCGGTTCTTTCCCCTTCTGCCTCTCCTGGGTTGTGAGGGGCAGAGGGAAATATTAACAAAATAAAGGTCTAGGTAGGAGGGGCCAAAGGGCCCTGTAAAATGCCTCACCTTAAAAAAGTCTAAAAAGCAAAAATTAAAGAACTAGAGAAAGAGAGGGCAGAGACAGAGATAGAGAGAGACAAAGACAGATAGAGACAGGAGACTTGAAAGGGGTCTTCCTAACACACGAGTTTTGTACGCTGGAGGCCCAGTTATCAGTGGGACATCTTCCTTTCTCCCAAAATGTCTAGATCACAGGAGCCTTGGAGTTGTCTCTCTCTTGTAGAAGGCCCATTCTATCCCCTTCTGCGTCTCCAGGGTTGGGAGGGATAGAGGGAATTTTTAACAAGAGAAACGGCTAGGTAGGAGTGGCCAATGTGCCCTGAAAATTGCCTCACCTTAAAAAATTATAAAAAGCAAAAATTAAAGAAAGAGAGAGAGAGAGGACAGAGACAAGGTAGAGAGAGACAAAGACAGATAGAGACATGAGACTTGAAAGGGGTCTTCCTACCCCACGAGTTTTGTGTGCTGAAGGCCCAGTGATAAGTGGGACATCTTCCTTTCTCTCAAAATATCTAGATCGCAGGAGCCATGGGGCTGTCTGTCTCTTGAGGAAGGCCCGTTCTTTCCTCTTCTGCTTCTCCAAATGAGTTTTGTATGCTGGAGGCCCAGTTATCAGTGGAACATCTTCCTTTCTCCCAAAATGGCTAGATCACAGGAGCCTTGGAGATGTCTGTTTCTTGAAGAAGGCCCGTTCTGTCCCCTTTTGCCTCTCCTGCATTGGGAAAGGTAGAGGAAATTATTAACAAGATAAAGGGCTAGGTAGGAGGGGCCAAAGGGCCCTGTAAAAGGCCTCACCTTAAAAAATTCTAAAAAGAAAAAATTAAAGAAAGAGAGAGAGAGAGGACAGAGACAGAGGTAGAGAAAGACAAAGACAGATAGAGACAGAAGACTTGAAAGGGGTCTTCCTACCACAGAAGTTTAGTTTGCTGGAGGCCCAGTTATCAGTGGGACATCTTCCTTTCTCCCAAAATGGCTAGATCGCAGGAGCCATGGAGCTGTCTGTCTCTTGAAGAAGGCCCATTCTGTCCCCTTCTGCCTCTTCTGGGTTGGGAGTGGGAGAGGGAATTATTAACAAGATAAAGGGCTAGGTAGGAGGGGCCAAAGGGCCCTGTAAAATGCCTCACCTTAAAAAATTCTAAAGAGCAAAACTTAAAGAAAGAGAAAGAGAGAGGACAGAGACATATGTAGAGAGAGATAAAGACAGATAAAGACAGGAGACTTGAAAAGGGTCTTCCTACCCCATGAGTTTTGTACATTGGAGGCCCAGTTATCAGTGGGACATCTTCCTTTCTCCCAAAATGGCTAGATCGCAGTAGCCATGGAACTGTCTATCTCTTGAAGAAGGCCCATTCTGTCCCCTTCTGCCTCTCTTGGGTTGGGATAAGGAGAGGGAATTATTAACAAGATAAAGGACTAGGTAGGAGGGGCCAAAGGGCCCTGTAAAATGCCTGACCTTAAAAAATTCTAAAAAGCAACAATTAAAGAAAGAGAGAGAGAGAAGTCAGGGACAGAGGTAGAGAGAGACAAAGACAGATAGAGACAGGAGAATTGAAAGGGGTCTTCCTACCACACAAGTTTTTGTGCTGGAGGCCCAGTGATCAGTGGGACATCTTACTTTCTCCCAAAATGTGTAGATCACGGAGGCCATGGAGCTTTCTGTTTTTTGAAGAAGTCCCGTTTTGTCCCCTTCTGCCTCGCCACACGAGTTTTGTATGCTGCAAGCCCAGTGATCAGTGGGAAATGTTCCTTTCTCCCAAAATGGCTAGATCGCTGGAGTCATGGAGCTGTGTGTCTCTTTAAGAAGGCCCGTCCTGTCCCCTTCTGCCTCTCCTGGGTTAGGAGGGGGAGAGGGAATTATTAACAAGACAAAGGGCTAGGTAGGAGGTGCCAAAGAGCCCAATAAATTCCTCACCTTAAAAAATTATAAAAAGCAAAAATTTAAGAAAGAGGGAGAGGGAGGACAGAGCCAGAGGTAGAGAGAGACAGAGACAGATAGAGACAGGAGACTTGAAAAGGGTCTTCCTACCACACGAGTTTTGTGTGCTAGAGGCCCAGTGTTCAGTGGCACATCTTCCTTTCTCCCAAAATGGCTAGATCGCAGAGGCCATGGAGCTGTCTGGCTCTTGCAGAAGGCCTGTTTTGTCCCCTTCTGCCTCTCCACATGAGTTTTGTATGCTGCAGGCCCAGTGATCAGTGGGACATGTTCATTTCTCCCAAAATGGCTACATTGCAGAGGTCATGGAGCTGTCTTTCTCTTTAAGAAGGCCCATTCTGTCCCCTTCTGCCTCTCCACATGAGTTTTGTATGCTGGAGGCCCAGTGATCAGTGGGACATCTTCCTTTCTCCCAAAACGGCTAGATAGCAGGAGCCTTGGAGCTGTCTGTCTCTTGAAGAAAGCCCGATCTGTCCCCTTCTGCCTCTCCTGGGTTGGGAGGGGTAGAGGGAATTATTAACAAGATAAAGGGCTAGGTAGGAGGGGCCAAAGGGACCTGTAAAATGCCTCACCTTAAAAAATTCTGAAAAGCAAAAATTAGAGAACGAGAGAGAGAGAGGACAGAGACAGAGGTAGAGAGAGATAGAGGCAGATAGAGACAGGAGACTTGAAAGGGGTCTTCCTACCACATGAGTTTTGTGTGCTGGAGGCCCAGTGGGACATCTTCCTTTCTCCCAAAATGGCTACATTGCAGAGGCCATGGAGCTGTCTTTCTCTTGAAGAAGGCCCATTCTGTCCCCTTCTGCCTCTCCACACGAGTTTTGTATGCTGGAGGCCCAGTGATCAGTGGGATATCTTTCTTTCTCCCAAAATGGCTAGATCGCAGGAGCCATGGAGCTGTCTGTCTCTTGAAGAAGGCCCGTTTTGTCCCCTTCTCCAGAAGAGAGACTTCTGCAGTCTTCAGTCCACTGCAAAATGGAAACACACTTGCTCCTTTTCGAGGAAACATTCTCTTAAAAAGTATTCCGAAGTGAACACATCTCCCAGAGGCTAGAAGTAGAAGAAGAGCTTCAAGTCTGAATAAACCAGGAAATATGTCTCCATCAAAAGAACATAGTGACTCCCTTCCATCTCTTGAAAAAAATAAAACAGAGGAAGTTAACAAAATGTGTGAGAAAGAATTGAGCAGATTCATGGTGACCAAATTCTATGAGTTGGAACAGAGAAAAGAATAAACTATAGGAGATTAGAAAGTCCTTCCACAATATGAAAGAAGAAATGGACACACTAAGAAATAATCTGATGGAACTATTAGAGCTAAAGTCTATAATACAGGAAATCAAAAACTCTCAAAAGAATTAAAAGTCTATTAGACCATGCTGAAGATTGAATCTCTGGTATAGAAGATAAAACCTCGGACCTAGAGAAAATGATCAAAAATATAGAGAAAATAACAAACAAACCAAAAAAAAACCGAGGATAACATACGAGAAATACTAGAATCTATTATACACCCCCAATAACCAAATAACTGTTATCCCAGAAGATGAAGAAACTAATAAGGGCATGGAAAATCTATTCCATGAAATCTTGGAAGAAAATTTCCCAAGTCTAGAGAGGCACTCAAACATCCAGACCCAAGAAATACACAGGACCCCAAATAGAATCAACCCAAGATCTTCCCCAAGGTACATTTTAGCCAGACTGCTAAAGATAACTGATAAAGGTAAGATACTAAAAGAGAGAAATGACAAGTGACTTACAAAGGTCACCCTATCAGGCTAACACTGGACTTCTCTATGGAAACAATGCAAGCAAGAAAAGAATGGGAAGATTTACTCAAAGTATTAAGAGAGAAACAATTTGAACCAAGAATCTTATATCCTGCTAGATTATCCTTCGACGAGGATAAAAAGACTAAAATCTTCTCAGACAAACAAAACGTGAAAGAATTTGCCAACACCAGGCCAGCTCTTCAAGAAACCCTGAAGAAAGTACTGTTCCAGAAAAACTGAAGAAGTAACAGCCAGAAACAAAGGAATAAAAGGCAACTAAGACAATGGCCAACTTAAACATCAGGACAGGTCCAGTAACATCAATAATAACATTGAATGTTAATGGTTCAAATTCTCCAATCAAGAGACACAGACTGGCTGAATGGATTAAAAAACAGAAAACCTCTATCTGGTGCCTACAGGAAACCCACTTCATGGATAAAGACATACACAGACTGAAAGTGAAGGGTTGGAAAAAGGTTCTCCATGCAAATGGGAACCAAAAAAGAGCTGGAGTCATGATACTAATTTCTTTAGAACAAAAACGGTTCTAAGAGACAAAAAAAAGGGCACTATGTTGTAGTAAAAGGGTCAATCGATCAAGAAGTTATAACACTTACTAATATCTATGCACCTAACACAGGAGCACACAATAAGTGGAGGAAAGAGGGTTAGATCTAAAAGGGGAGATAGAGTGCAACACATTAATTATTAGAGACCTCAACACTGCACTATCCCCTCTGGACAGATCATCTAGACAAAAAAAAAATGGGTAAAGACATAATGGATCTAAATGATATCATAAATCAAATGGACTTTACAGACATCTATAGAAATTTCCATCCAAAAACCACGAAATACACTTTTTTCTCACCCCCACAGGGAACCTTCTCAAATATTGACCACATAATAGGGCACAAAGCAAGCCTCTACAGATTAAAAGGCATAGAAACTATATCCAGCATCTTCTCCAACCATGATGGAAATAAACTTGAGTTTAATTTCAAGAGAAATCATAAAAAATACTCAAATACATGGAAACTAAATAACCTACTCCTGAATGACTCCACAACTACTAAAGAAATAAAGACTGAAATCAAAAGATTCATGAAAGCCAATGACAACGAGGACACGAGATTCCATAAATCTTTGGGACACTGCTAAAGCAGTCATAAGTTCATGGCAATTAGTGCACGTAAGAGGAAGATGGAAAGAAGGCGAATGGATCACATAACATCACGCCTCAGAGAATTGGAAAAGCAACTGCAAAAAGATACAAAAAACTCCAGGAGAAAGGAAATAATAAAGATACAAGCAGAAATAAACGAAATAGAAAATAAACTATACAGAAAATAAACAAACTATACAGAAAATAAATGAAAGTAAAACCTGGTTCTTTGAAAAGATAAACAAAATTGATACGCCATTAGTGAGATTTATTAAGAAGACAAGAGAAAGGAACCAGGTGAGGGACCAGCAGTTAGCGTAATGGCTATGTCGCTGGACTCTCACATAGTCAACTGCAGTTCACGTCCCGGAACCGGTGGCTTAAAACTCACGCCGGCGCGCGTGTGCATGTGTGCCCAAGATCCCGAGAGGAGAATGGAGGAGAAGGGATTGCGGCGTGGCCATCCCCGCGGGGGGTGATTTCTCTCACTTTCGGTCTCTCTGTCTCTCTCTGTCTGGCTGGCGAGCGCACGCATCCTATAGCAAAAAAAAAAAAAAAAAAAAAAGGAACCAGATGAATCAGATCTGCAATGAAGCAGGCAAAATAACAACAGACATAGTAGAAATACAAAGTTTTATTAGAGGATACTATGAATATGTGTATGCCAAGAAACAAGACAATCTGGATGAGATGGACAAGTTCTTGGGCACATGTAATCTACCAAGATTGAGCCAGGAGAATATAGAAAGTCTGAATAGGCCCATAACAAGCCAGGAGATTGAATCAGTAATAAAGAACCTCCCAACAAAGAAAAGCCCTGACCCTGATGGATTCACCTCCGAATTCTACAAAATTTTCAAAGAAGAGTTAACCCCCATTCTGCTCAAGTTATTTCTAAAGATCCAGAAGGGTGAATCTCTCCTTAATTCATTCTATGAAGGCTCTATCTCCCTTACCCTTAAAACAGATAAGGACAGGACAAGGAAGGAATACTATAGACCAATATCCCTGATGAATATAGACACAAAGATTCTCAACAAGATACTAGCAAATCTTATCCAACAACTTATAAAAAAGATTATACATCATGATCAGGTAAGCTTTATTCCAGGAATGCAAGGTTGGTTCAACATACACAAAACCATTAATGTAATACACCATATTAACAGGAAGAAAGATAAAAAAAGAAAAATCTTGTGATCATATCGATTGATGCATAAAAAGCATTTGATAAGATACAACGTCCCTTCATGATCAAAACTCTCAGCAAAATCGGCATAGAAGGGTCATTTCTCAACACAATAAAAGCTATCTATGAAAAATCCATAGCGAACATTATTCTCAATGGAGAAAAGCTGAAAGCTTTTCCACTAAAACGGGTACAAGACAAAGATGCCCACTTTCTCCACTCCTTTTCAGTATAGTGCTGGAAATCCTCGCCAATGCAATCAGAAAAGAGGAAAAAATAAAAGGCATTCAAATAGGAAAAAAAGAGGTGAAACTCTCTCTATTTGCAGATGACATGATTGTATTCATAGAAGACCCAATGGTATCCATAAAAGAATACCTGGAAGTAATACATAAATAAAGTTTCAGGATACAAAATCAATATACAGAAATCTATAGCATTTCTATATACCAACAACAGGCAGACTGAGATAGAACTGATAAAAGGTATTCCATTTACCATAGCCACAAAAAGTATAAGATACTTAGGGATAAATTTAACCAAAGACGTTAAAGACCTCCACAAGGAAAACTATGAGAAGATAAAAAAAGAAATTGAAAATGCCACAAAAAAGTGGAAAAATATTCCATGTTCCTAAATTGGAATAATTAATATAATCAAAATGATAACTCTACCCAAATTAATCTACATATTTAATGCAATGCCAATCAAAGTACCAGACACATTCTTCACAGTTCTAGGAAAGACAATCATAAAGCTTGCCTGGAATCATAAAAGACCTCATATCACGAAAGCAATTCTGCACAAGAAGAGTGGAGTGGGCGGCATCTCACTCCCTGACCCAAAAATATACTACAAAGCTGTAGTAAACAAAACAGCATGGTTCTGGCACAGACTTGTGAACCAATGGAATGGAATAGAGTCCCCTGAAATAATCCCGAAACATCCAGTCAACTGACATTTGACAAAGGATACCAGTCAATCCATTTGGAAAAGTAATACCTCTTCAGCAAATGGTGTTGACAAAACTAGATTTCCACCTGCAGAAAGATAAATCTGAACCCCTACCTCTCACCTCTGACAAAAATCAAGTCAAGGTGGATCAAAGATCTAAACCTAAGACCTCAAACTATAAAACTGCTCCTGGAAAACACTGGGGAAACTCTGGAAGACATTGGGGTAGGGAAAGACTTCTTAAATAAGATCCTCAAAGAACAGTCAATAATCCCCAAAATAGACAATTGGGATTACATCAGACTAAGAAATATCCGCATGGCAAAAGACACAGTAATTAGTGTGAATAGACAGCCCTCAGAATGGGAAAATATTTTTGTAAACTATGCATCATCAAAGAGACTGATAACCAGAATTCGCAAGGAACTCAAGCAGCTGTTCCAAAAAAAAAGATGATGATTCATTTTAAAAGGTGGGAGTATGAGTTGAAAAAATCACACTCTAAAGATGACATATGAATAGCTAAAAGCCATATAAAAAAATGCTCAACATCCCTCACTGTAAGGGAAATGCAGATCAAAACAACAATGAGATACCACCTAAGCCCCGTCAGAATTACTAAGATTAAAAAAAGAGAGAGAGAGAGATAAGTGCTGCCAGGGTTGTGGTGAAAGGGGAACCCTCTTACACTGTTCATGGGAATGTAAATTGGTCCAGCCACAGTGGAGAAGAATTTGGAGACTCCTCAAATATCTACAAATAGAACTACCATTTGATCCAGCAATCCCACTCCTTGGTATCTACCAAAAGGACAGAAGAATACTTCATCGGAACAGTGCTTGTACATCGATGTTTATTGTGGCACTATTCACAATTGCTAAGTCATGGAAACAACCCAAATGCCCATGAACAGATGGATGAATAGAAAAACTGTGGCACATATACTCTATGGAATACTATTCAGCCATAAGAAAAAAATCCCTGGCTTTTGACATGAAGTGGATGAATATGGGAAATTTACTGCTGAGTGAAGCAAACCAGGCTATGAAGAAGAGGCATTGTATATCCCCACTTACTATATACCGCATGTCCGTACTCTATGACTGAAACTAATTGACTAAAGGATATAGAAACACAGTATATAGATGTAAATACCAGATATAGTGTGTGTGAAAGAGGAGGGTCTGAGGAAGGACATTTAGAAGAAAAATAGGGAAGCAAAGCATTAATGGCACAAAGAAATGTGGTATTATTTATTGAAGATATTTTGTAGTTTTATCAACTGTACTAGGGAGAAATGTTCACCTGTTGAAATATCCATTTTCTAATCCAAATAATAATATGAATTAATGTACAAAAGAAAATGAAATGAAAAAAGAAAATAAAGAAACAAGAAAAATATTTTAACAAATTGCTGAACCTATCAACAACTCAAAAGAAAGTAAAATGTTTAAATCGGGAAAACAAAGCATAGTTAAAAAAAAAAGAAATCATTACTGTTTTGCTCAAAAGTCATAAAATTTTATTTCACTAGTTCAGTCTTATATTCAAACTCTCTTCAGTTGAATGTGCAGTTACCGTGGACCAATCTTTCCATTTAAGTTCTGGGAGTTAACATTCAATGTCATTATTGATTTTTCTTGTCTCTAGCATTAAATTGGTCATTTTCTTGGTTACCTTTTATTATCTTATTTCTGTATGTGTCTTTAGTTTCCCTGGTTGAGCACTCCTTTCAGAACTTTTTGAAGAGTAGATAAGCTATTGGCAAATTCTTTCAGGTCTTGTTTATCTGAGAATGTTTTTATCCTTTCTTTCCATATGAAGGATAATCTTGCCGGGTATAGTATTTTTGATTGAAACTGTTTTTCACTTAACACTTTGAATATATGTTCCCATTCTTTCCTTGATCACATTGTTTCTGATGAGAGATCTGAGGTTAACCTGATTGGATAACCTTTATAAGTGACCTGACATTTCTCTCTTGCCAATTTTAGTATCTTCACTTTGTCTGTAGATTTGACCAGTCTGGCTATGATGTACCTTGGAGAAGATCTTCATGGGTTGATTCTATTAGGGGTCCTTTGTATTTCTTGGGTCTGGATATTTGAATGCCTCTCTAGATTTGGAAAGTTTTCTTCCAAGATTTGATGGAATAGATTATCAATGCCCTTATTACTTTCCCCAGCTTCTGGGTTACCGATTATCTGGATGTTTGGGCGCTTAATGCTGTCTAGTATTTCTCGTATAGTATTCTCAGTTTGAGGAGTTATTTCCTCAGTTTTTTGGGTTGTTTTTTCTAGATCAGAGGTTTTGCCTTCAACATCTGAGATTCGATTTTCTGCATGGACTAATCTGTTTTTAATACTTTCAAGGGAGGTTTTGATTTCCTGAATGGCATCCTTCATCTCTAATAGCTCCATCTGATTCTTTTTTATGGTGTGTATTTCCTCTTTCAGATCATGGAAGAACTTCAACACCTCCTGGAACTCATTGTCTCTTTTCTTCTGCATCTTCTGGAGGTCATTATCTCTCAGCTCTTGCATCTCATTTAGTTTTGTCACTATAAATATTCTGAAGTCTCTAACAGATATTTCTACAAATTATATTGGACTGTCTGTGGATGATGAGGGATTGTTCTTTTCCCTTAGGGGAGAGATATTTTCTTGGTTTCTTTTTTTTATTCTTTGCTTTTAGGGCACATGCGCTCACCAGACAGACAGAGACAAAGAGACAGAAAGCAGGAAATCACCCCTCAGGGGGCATGGCCACGCCGCAATCCCTTCTCCTCCACTCTCCTCTCGGGATCTTGGGCACACACACACACGCTCCCGGCGTGAGTTTAAGCCACCGGGTCCGGGACTCGAACCACGGTCTACTATGTGGGAGTCCAGTGACATAGCCATTACGCTAACTGCTGGTCCCTATTTTCTTGGTTTCTTATGTTTCTTGTGCCTCTGCGGTGTTTTCTGATCATTCTGTGACAAAATCTCTCCTCCACAGTGCTTTGCAATGTGATATCAACAGTAAGATTAGGTGTACAGATTTATAAAAAGTTTTTTTTTTTCATCAAAGCAGGAGGTTCAATAAGCATTGAGGATTTCAGTGACTCTAGAAGTATTCAGATTCTTGGCTATTGTGCACCTAGGCCTATCTAGACATTAAGTATGTAGAGTAAAGCTTAGAGTATGAAAGTAAGGTTACAAAATATAAGCAAAAAGGAAAATATTAACAAAAAAGAATAAAAATGAAAAAATGAATGCACCAGGACACACCTCAGCTTGATGTGGGATGTGTGGAGGAGTGGGGCCTGGGGAAGAACATTTGGAGGAGGGATACGGAGACAGCATTGTTAAGACAGAGAGGTAGTGTTGTTATATTTTGATCAACTCTACCGGGGAGAAATGTTCATATATTGAAATGATCACCTTGTAAGCTAATTAATGTAATTGAATGTATTAAAAAATGTAAATAAAAATGGTAATTAAAAAAAGCTGTCAAAAAAAGAAGTTCTATAACTTTTACTTTGTAAAAAGAAAGAAAAAAAGTAAATGAATGTATGAACAACCCCCATGTTTGTTTTTGTTTTGTTTTGTTTTGTTTTGTTTTTACTAGGAATTGACATTTTATTTATTTTATTTTTAAATTTTATTTCAAGTTCTTTTATACATTCAATCACATTATTTAGCTTTCAAGGTGAGTATTCCAACATGTGTGCATTTCTCACCATTCCAGCTGATAATACTATAAAGTTATCTTCAACGTATAATACCCCATTTTTTTGTCCATTAATGCTATGCCTCTCTATTTTTCTTCTTAATGTCCTTCCTCAGACTCCATACCTTCACCTACTGCTTTCCCATCCTATATCTGGTATTCACAACCATTTACTGTGTTTCTATATCCTTTAGTCATTCAGTTTTGGTCATAAAGTGTGGATGCTCTATATATATTAAGTGGAGACATGCAATGTCTCTCCTTCATAGCCTGGCTTGCTTCACTCAGCAGTAAGTCTTCCATGTTCATCTGCATTCTATCAAAAACCAAGGTCATGTTTGTTTTGTTTTGTTTTGTTTTGTTTTTGTTTGTTTGTTTTGTTTTTACTATTTTTATGGCTGAGTAGTATTCCATAGAGTATATGTGCCACAGTTTTTCACTCCATTTGTTTGTGTGCTTTGGATTGGTTCCATGTCTTAGAAGTTGTGAATAATGCCATAATAAATATCGATGTATAAGCACTATTATTTTTATGGCTGAGTAGTATTCCGTAGAGTATATGTGCCACAGTTTTTCACTCCATCTGTTTGTGGGCTTTTGGATTGGTTCCATGTCTTAGAAATTGTGAATAATGCCATAATAAATATCGATGTATAAAAATATGGCGTCTGAAATTATCAAGTGAAAGAAAAGGCCCAAGGTGAGGAAAGGTGCTTGAAAAAAATTTTTTTAATTTAAATTTAAAGAGAGAGACAGCATGAGACAGACAGATAGGCATCCAGAGACAGAGAGAAGACAGAGGTTGCTCTGCCTTGTCTGAATATTTTGGGAGTCTAGGAGATGGGTTTAGAACATAGCTTTCCTGAATACACCAGGATATACTACCTGTTCTTATTTATTTCTACTCTAATCTTTATTCATTCTTTTTTTTTTAGTATCTTGGGGGATGGGGTGGTTGTTACTTTTCCAGTTCCTTGAAATGTGTCACTAGGTTATTTATGTGTCAACTTTTGTGTATGTGTGTGTGTGAGCACAAATTGCTATAAACTTCCCTCTTAGGAGTGCTTTCACTGTGTCCCAAAGTTTGTGGAGAGTTGTGTGTTTGTTAGCATTGGTTTCAATGAATCTTAATTTCAGTCTTAATTTCTTCACTAGTTTTGGAGTTGTTCAGGAGTAAATTTTTTAGTTTCTATGTTTTATGTATTTTTAAGAGCTCTTTCTTTTGTTTATTTCAAGTTTAATTCCTTTGTGATCAGAAAAAGTACTAGATACATTATCTATACTTTTAAATTTGTAAAGGATTGTTTTGTGCCCTAATATGTTGTTCAGTCTTTGAAAATTTTCCCGTGTTGGTAGAGAAAAATGTGTATTTTGTAGTAGTTGGGCGAAATGTTCTATAAATGTCTGTCACATCTATTCGGTTTATGGTATCATTTATCTCCTGTATACCTTTGTTTATTTATTTTTTTGTCTAGATGACTTGTCCAGTGGTGACAGTGGAGTATTTAAATCCCCAACAGTTAATGTGCCACAGCTTATCTCTTTAGATCTAGTGTTCTTTCTTTCACATATTTGGGTGACCCCATGTTGAATGCATAAATTTTTATAATTGTTATATCTTCTTGGTGAACCAATCCCTTTAATACTACATAGTGTCCTTTTTTTTTACAGTTTTTATTTTGAAGTTTATTTCACCTGATATCTGCTGTATTGTAACTATAGCCTTTTTTTCTGCTTTTTGTTTTCATGAAATGACTTTTTCCAGCCTTTCACTTTCAGTATATGTATATCTTTATCAGTGAGGTGTGTTTCTTGTGAGCAGCATAAAGAAGAGTCCTGTTTTTGTTTTTCATTTTTCCACTCAGCCAATCTGTGTCTTTTAATTAGAGAATCCAATCCATTAACATTCAACATTATTATCAATATTTGTGGACTATTCCCTGCCATTTTGTTAGTCATTGTCTTAGTTGTTTTGTGGTCTTAGTTATTTTGTGCTCACTTATTTCTATTTGCCTACCTTTTATTTTTCTGATGTAGTAATCTGCTAAGCATACTTGAAGGAGTGGTCTAGTGTCAATTAATTCTTTCAGGTTTTTTATTCATCAGGGAATGATTTTATGTCTCCTTCCCATTTGAAGGATAATCTTGCCAAGTATAGCATTTTGAGCTATACTTTTTTCCTTTCATAATTTTAAATATGTCTCCTCATTCTTTCCTTACCTGTATTGTTTCAGCTGAGAGATCTGAGGTTAGTCTGACGTGTCATCCTTTACAAATAACTTGATGTTTCTCTCATACCATTTTTAGAACAGTGTCTTTGTCTTCAACTTTTGACAATTTGGTCATGATGTGCCTTGAATAGCATCTTCTTATGTTGAATATATTTAGCATCCTTTGAATTTCCTGGATGTCTTTATGTCTTTCTTGATTTGGAAAGTTTTCATATAGTATTTCAAGAAAGAGATTTTTTATGTATTTACCAATCGTATTGCTTCCTAAAATATCAATTAAGTGGATATTCAGCCTCTTAATGCTGTCTAAAATTTCTGGTATGTTCTTAATATTAAAGGAAAACTAAACCAGCCAATTTCATAGAATAAAGAGGTTTTTAAATTATTATTATTATTTATACATTCAATCACTATACTTCATTTAGATTGTAAAGAGACTTGACCCAGCATGATCTACACCTCAGTCCAACCAGTTGAGAATACTATACACATCCTCAACAACATATAATAAAACATATCTGTGTCCCACAAATGTCTTACCTCTCTATTTTTCCCCAAATTTCCTTTCCAATGTTCTTACCTTCCCACACTCTCCTTACACTTTGTCTCTAGTATGCATAACAATTTTTAATGATGTTATGTCCTCAGTCTCTACCATAGAATGCAAACAGTTGGTATATGTTAAGTGCACACATACAATGTCTCTCTTTCATAGCCTGACTTGCTTCACTCAGCAACAAATCTTCCATATTTGTCCACTTGCTATCAAATTCCAGGGCCTTGTTGTTTTTCATGGCTGAATAGTATTCCATAGAGTATATATGCCACACTTTTTCAATCCATTCATCTGTTTGTGAACATTTGGGTTAGTTCCATGCCTTGGCAATAGTGAATAATGCTGCAATAAATATAGTTGTGCAAGCTCTTTTCTGACTTAGCATTCTCCCAGGAGTGGAATTGCTGGATCATATGATAGTTCTATTTGAAGATCTTTGAGGAAGCTCCATATTGTACTCCATAGTGGCTAGACCAGTTTACATTCCCACCAAGAATGTAGGAGATTTACCCTTTCACCACATCCCCACCAGCACTTATCATTTTTTGTTTGTTTGGGTTTTTTTTAATCTTCACCATTCTGACTGGGGTTAGGTAGTATCTCATTGTGGTTTTGATCCGCATCTCCCTTATGATGAGGGATGTTGAGCACTTTTCAATATGCTTTTTGGCTGTTAATATGTCTTCCTTAGAGAGTTGTTCATTCAGCTCATTTTCCCATGTTTTAATTGGGTTAATCATTTCCTCCTGGGTAAGCTGCTTGAGGTCCCTGTGTATAATGGTTATCAGTCCCTATTCTGAGGCATAATTAACAAAAATTCTCTCCCATTCTATGGGTTATCAATTCACACTAATTACCGTATCCTTTGCTGTGCAGAAGCTTCTTAATCTGATGTAATCACACCTGTCTATTTGGGGGATTATTGACTGTGTTTTGGGGGTCTTGCTTAAGAAGACTTTGCCTATCCCAATGTCTCCCAGAGTTTCCCCAGTGTTTTCCACCAGTAGTTTTATAGTTCGAGGTCTTAGGTTTAGATCTTTGATCCACTTTGAGTTGATTTTTGTTAATGGTGACAGATAGGGGTCCAGATGCATCTTTCTGCAGGTGGATACCCAGTTTTTCCAGCACCGTTTGCTAAAGAGGTTTTCCTTTTCCCACTGGATTGAATGGTACCTTTTGTCAAAGATCAGTTGGCTCTATGTTTTGGGGTTTATTTCTGGGGTCTCTACTCTGTTCCACTGCTCTTCATGTCTATTTTTGTGCCAATAACATCTGTTTTTATTATCACAGTTTTGTAATAAATTCCACTCTTCTTATGCAGGATGGCTTTGGCAATATGGGGTCTTTTATGATTCCAGAAAAATTATATGATTGTCTTTTCTAGATCTGTGAAGAATATCTCTTGTAATTTTATAGGGATTGCATTAAATAGGTAGATTACTTTGGGTAGGATTGCCATTTTGACTATATTAATTCTGCCAATCCAGGAACATGGGATGTCCTTCCACTTTTTTGTGTCCTTCTCAATTTCCGTTTCAAGGTTTTCATAGTTTTCCTTATAGAGGTTTTTGACTTCCTTGGTTATTTTTATCCCTAGGTATCTTATACTTCTTGTGGCTATAGTAAATGGGATTACTTTCTTCAGTTCTGTCTCTGTCTGCTTGTTGTCTGCATATAGAAATGTTATAGATTTTTGTAAATTAATTTTGTAATCTGGCACTTTACTCTATGCATTTATTACTTTGAGAACTTTTTTTGTAGATACTATGCATACATCATGTCATCTGCAAGCACATTATTTCAGATCTTCTTTCCCTATTGGAATGCCTTTTATTTCCTTCTCTTATCTGATCGCATTGGGTAGAACTTCCAGTACTATATTAAATAGGAGCGGAGAAAGTGTACCAATTTTTTGTGGAAAAACTTTTAGCTTTTCCCCATTCAGTATAATGTTAGCTATAGGTTTTCCATCTTTTTCTTGTGCACACTAATTGCTATGAACTTCCCTCTGATTACTGCTTTTGCAGTGTCCCATAAATTATGGAACCCATTATCATTTGTTTCCATGAATCTTTTAATTTCAGTCTTAATCTTTTCAGTGGTCATGAAGTCATTCAGAAGTAGGTTATTTAGTTTTCATGTATTTGTGTATTTTCAAGGGTTTTGCTGAGATTAATATAATGGTCTGAGAAGATGATGGATATAGTTTCTACACCTTTGAATCTGTAAAAGGCTGGTTTTGTGCCCTACCATGTGGAGCTGAGACAAATTTATATTTTTGTGTTTTGGGGTGGAAAGTTCTATAGATGTCTATCAAATCCATCTAATTTCTGGTATCACTTAGGTCCAGAATCTCTTTGCTTATTTTTTGTCTCATTGACCTGTCTAAAGGAGATAATGGGGTGTTGAGATCTCCAACAATTACAGTGTTACATAATGCCCTTTTTGGTCCCTTGTTATGGTTTTTGTCTTAAAGCCTATTTTGTCTGAAATTAGTATAGCAACTCCCACTCTTTTTTGGTTTTCATTTGCATGGAATACCATTTTCCAGCCCTTAACTTTTAGTCTATGTATGTCTTTATCCATGAGATGGGTTTCTTGTAGGCAGCAGATGGAAGGTTTCTGATTTTTAATCCATTCAGCCAGTCTGTTTCTCTTGATCGGAGAATTTAATCCATTAACATTCAACATTATTATCAATATTTACAGATTTGTCCCTACCATTAAGTTGGCCATATATTCAGTTGTTTTTTGTTCTCTTATTGCTTTCTGTCTCTCTTTAATTTTCTTGGTAGAGTACTCCTTTCAGAATTTCTTGAACAGCTGGTCTGGAGTTGGTAAATTTTTTTCAGGTTTTGTTTATCTGAGAACATTTTTATTTTTCTCATATGAAGGATAATCTTGCCAGGTATAGTATTCTTGGTTGAAATTATTTTTCATTTAACACTTAGAATATATTTCCCCATTCTTTCCTTGCATGCATTGTATCCAATGAGAGGTCCAGTGTTAGCCTGCTGGGATAGCCTTTGTAATTGACTTGATGTCTCTCTCTTGCTAATTGTAGTATCTTGTCTTTGTGGTTTTGGCCAAACTAGGTATGATGTGCCATGGAGAGGATCTTGGATTGATTCTATTTGGGTTTCTTTGTATATCTTGGGTCTGGATGTTTGAGAGCTTCTCTAAACTTGGAAAGTTTTCTTCCAGAACTTCATGAAATAGATTATAAATGCCCATATTAGTTTCTTCACCTTTTGGGATACTAATTATTCAGATGTTTAGGCATTTCATGGTATCTAGTACTTCTCATATATTATCCTCAGTGTTCTTGGCTATTTTCTCAGTATTTCTAATAATTTTTTTCTAGGTCAGAGGTTTTGTCTTCTACTCCTGAGATTTGATCTCCTGCATGGTGTGACCTGTTTTTAATACTTTTGAGGGAGGTTCTGATTTCCTTTATTACAGCCTCCATATCTAACAGTTCCATTTGATTCTTTTCTATGGTGCCCAATTCTTCTTTCTTATTGCAGAAGAACTTCCTCATCTCTTGAATCTCAACATCTCTTTTCTCTTGCATCTCATAGATTTTTGTTACCATATATATTCTAAATTCTTTTTCTGACATTTTGGTAATATGCTCTAAATTTCTCTACTTGGAGACGAGTTACAATGTTCCCTTGCTGGAGATGTATTACTTGATTCTCTCACCCTTGAGGCTCTTCCCTGATTTTTAGTCATTTGGTAATGTATTCACTTTTGGCTAATTT
Source organism: Tupaia tana (assembly GCA_026018925.1). Classification (NCBI taxonomy): domain Eukaryota; kingdom Metazoa; phylum Chordata; class Mammalia; order Scandentia; family Tupaiidae; genus Tupaia; species Tupaia tana. Next base: position 121,194,659 of record JAKSZU010000009.1, read on the forward strand.
GTTGGAGAATTATTCTGTGACTGTGGGCTCATGTATTTCCCTTACTGTGAAATAGTTTGGTGCTATTTTCTCCCTTCTACTGTGTCCTCCAGTGTGGAAATCAAGAAGTTTTCCAATCAGATTTATGAAGGGGAATTTCGCTATTTTTGTAACCATTACAGTGAGGTGCAAAGAATTCTCTAAAACTCACAATGTTCAAATGTTTAGCTACTATGCACCTAGTCTTCTCTAGGCAGTGGATAAGGGCTGAGCAGTAAAACAGGAAAGTAAGGTAAAAGAAAAAGAAAATAGGAAATAGAAATAGGAAGAAAATGCAAAGAAAAATGAAAGAAAGAACTAGAACAAAAAGAGTGGGGTAACAGAAATCATGTCATAGGTAATGAAGTTGAGTTAAAAATGCAAAACTGTGCAGCACCGTAGCACATCACGTGAAGAACCAACACAGTCAGAGGTGGAGGTACCTGATGCTTTCTGTCCTAGTTGAGGGAAGAGGAGACAAATTAGCAAGAGAAAGGCACAAACAAAGCAGAAAGCTGTGGGTTTTTTTGTTTGTTTGTTTTTTTGTTTGTTTGTTTGGTTTTTTTTTGGAGAGGTTTGTCGCTATAGGGCGCGTGCGCTCGCCAGACAGAGAGAGACATAGAGACAGAAAGCGAGAAATCACCCCCCAGGGGGGATGGTCACGCCGCAATCCCTTCTCCTCCATTCTCCTCTTGGGATCTTGGGCACGCACGCACACACGCCCGGCGTGAGTTGTAAGCCACTGGGTCCGAGACGCGAACCGCGGTTGACTACGTGGGAGTCCAGCGACATAGCCATTACGCTAACTGCTGGTTCCCGGGTTTTTTAAGAAAAAAAAACGTTAGAAGCGACAGAGAAGAACAAGTGGGAGAGAGACATTTGCCTACCTGAATAGCACTGAAGTCTGGAAGGGGGAACCCTGGCTGGGGGTGGGCTTTACAGCCTTGAAGCTGAACCCAGAGGGCCAACACAGTCAGAAGTGGAGGTGCCTGGATGCTTTCTGTCCTGACGAGCACTGGGGTCTGGAAGGGGAGACTCTTGCTGGGGTGGGCTTCACAACTATGAAGCTGATCTCAGAGGGCCAACACAGTCAGAGGTGGAGGTACCTGGACACTTTCTCAATAGAGCAGAGTTTTAATAGAGCAAATCTTAACATGATTTAAATTGGGCAGTTGTCCTGGACTTCTGGACAACTCTAGCCAGTCTCGTTGTCAACTCTGCACTTAAGTCAGCAGAAAAGAAGTGACATGTGCAGTGAAAGGGAATGTGTCATACAAAAACATAAGTGATAGAGTAAGGTAGAAAAATTATTGGTTACATCCTGAAGTTTGTCTGTATTAACATGGTTTTAAAAGCAGGATGCTTGTGATTGACTGAAGCCTAGCTGCTGTGATTGGCTATAACCTAGCAACCAGCTCAGAAAAACAGCCAAACACATTCTATTTCAGCCACTCTGTAGGAATGCAAGTGTGAGAATACAGCAGCTGTTTTAGGCCAAAACAGTTTAATTTAACATTATTTTTAATGGTTTTTGTTGTTCTTTGTGGTGACTTTTACTATACTGGAAGTTTAGTCTTAAAAGCCAGAGTCTTGTGCATTGTCTAATCTGTTGTACTTTTGAGATAAATTTTTGTTTCCTATTTTGTGTGCTTCATCTCGAGAAGTTCTGTTTGATTCCTTTTTCAGGATTACTGTCACTTTTTAGAATTCCTCCTTCATGTCATAGAATGATGCTCTCATCTTTTGGAATTGAGTGTCCATTTTCTCTTGCATCTCATTGAGTTTTGCTATGATGAATATTCTGAATTCTTTTTCTGACATTTCTATGATTTCCTTTGTTTTATCCATTGTTGGTGCAGAATTATTATGTTCCTTTGGGGAGAGATATTTCCTTGTTTTTTCATATTTCTTGTGTCTCTGCTTTGATTGTTAAGTATCTGGTAGAGTATTCACTTCTAATTTTTGGAGTAGATTCTGAAAGGGGGAAGAACAGCCCTAGATCCTAAGTGTACCCCTGGAAAAGTGGTTTAGAAGAGGCCAGAAGCCAGATGCATCTTCCAGATCAGAGCAGTACTTTCATAGCCTGTGCATGAGGCGAGTGGGTCTTCAGACCTACATAGAGCATTGGCAAGGTTATCCAGGAGGGTGCAGAGGCAAGCTTATCTATTAAACCAAACATTTGAGTCTGTAGTGGCCTTTATGTAACCCCTGATGCAGGGTCTTTCTTTCTTTTTTTTTTAAAGAGAGAGTTATTTATTTATTTTATTTTATTTGTTATTATTTTTTTAATTTGACCAAAGAGACAGAGAGAGAGAAAAGGAAAGTGAGAAAGCAAGCCAACGGGTCCAGGACTTGAACTGCAGCTGGCCATTGAGGAATCCAAAGTCCCCAAACACTCCACCTGCTGGCCTTTACATGCCTTTCTTAAGGCCTGAATGTGATCTTTGGAAGGTGATGGAAGTAGGAGAGACAAGGAAGTCGTCTGTCCCTGGTGCGGCCCTGTCAAGGAGTTCAAGAAGGAGCCAGTGGCCAGCTAGCTATGTCTTTTAGATCCAAACCAGGTTTGTGCACCCTGCCTCTATTTACTGGCAGTAGGTGATCATCTAGACCTAAATGTGCCACAGTGTGCCACAGTGTGCCAGTAGGGACCAGGGGCTTGCTATGCCTTTCAGATCCAGGCTTATGTATGCTACTTCTAATTTCTGGCAACAGATGACCCTTCAGTCCTGAATGAGCCCTGGCTATGTCATCTAAGAGGTACCAGAAACAAGTCTCTGTTAGACATTAGAAACAGGCACCGTGTTGCCTACATGGGACACCCAGAGAAAGAAATGACCCTCCATGTCTGGATGTGGCCCTGGGAAAGTCACTGATGGGAGGAAAGAGGCAAATCTATTTATGAGGCCCTCACAAGAGGCTGAAGCTTATCACACCTGGGTGTTCAGGGAGGCTGCTCAGTTTTGAACAGATTTTCGCTAGAATTTTAGTTGGCTAGGTTATGCACTCCAGGATAAGAAGATGGTCTGGGGTGGTACCCTGTATTCATTACTCTGACCTTGAAGGGGGTTCTTTGGTACCATCTTCTCTGTTAGGTGTCCCTCCCCTTTCCTTTACCACACTTCAGGGAGGGCCAGAAGAGCTATGCTGTGGGTGGCAGCAGATGGGAATTGAGACAGGTAGCCATTTCTCTGGATTTGAGTCTGATGGTAGGGAGAGTGAGGGCCTACCTTGCCTGCCAGACAAGGGGTAGTGACCAATTTCCTCATCTCTGTTGGATTAGAGGTGCTTTTTTATAAAAAAAAAATTTATATACATTAAATCACATTATTTAGCTTACAAAGTGAACATTTCAATATGTGAACATTTCTCCCCAGTCCAGTTGATCAAAATATCTTCAACCGATAACAGCACACCTCACCATCCCGTCAATGCTCTGCCTCCGTATCCCTCCTCAAAATGTCCTTCCTTAGGGCCCACTTATCCACACACACCACATCTAGCATTAACTCCCATCTCTTGTGTTTGCACAACCTTAGGTCAATCAGTTTCAGTCATAGAGTGCAGATACTCGGTATATATTAAGTGGAGACATACAATGTCTCTCCTTCATAGCCTGGCTTGCTTCACTCAGCTGTAAATCTTCCATATTCTTCCACTTTCTGTCAAAAGCCAGGGTTTTGTTGGTTTTTATGACTGAATAGTATTCCATGGAGGTGCTCTTTTACATCATCTACTCTCTCCAAGCTGTGGAGTCTTTTTTTTTTAAGGAATTTGGCTTTTTCAAATTTTTATTATCATCATAATCTTCTTTATATTACATTGGATTACATATAACTTTACAGTGTATTACATTGCTTTTTCAAAAGGGAATGCCATGCATGTCAGTCAATACAGAGACATTAATCTCCCCACTTCATCATTCAATATCTTTTCTATGTTTTTCCCAATCATTATTTATTATTCAAATTATTTTTTAAACAGTCACTATTTCTCATTTTGCTTGTAAAAAGACTTTACCCATCATGAAATATTTCTCAGACCACTCCAGTTGAGAATACTATATATGTCCTCATCAACAGGTAATAAGCCATATCTGTTTCCCACCAGCGTCCTGTCTCTCTATTGTTCTCTTGCTATCTTTCTCTATCCTCTTTTCTTCACCCCCCCAAATCCACACTGTCCTATTCTCGTTAAGTACTTTCACTGCTTTTATGTCCTCCAATTTTTCGCTCTCTACCATAGAGTGCAGATAGTTGGTATATATTGAGTGGATACATACAATATCTTTCTTTCATAGCCTGTCTTACTTCACTCAGCAATAGATCCTCCATATCTGACCATTTTCTATCAAATGCCAGAGTCTTGTTATTTTTTATGGCTGAGTAGTATTCCATAGAGTATATATACCACACTTTTCCAATCCATTCATCCGTTTGTGGACATTTAGGTTGGTTCCATGTCTTGGCAATTGTGAATAATGCTGCAATAAACATTGATGTGCAAGCACTTTTCCGACTGAGCATTCTCCCGTCTTTTGGGTAAATACCCAGAAGTGAGATTGCTGGATCAAATGGTAGTTCTATTTGTAGATCTTTGAGGAACCTCCATATTGTTCTCCACAGTGGTTGAACTAGTTTACATTCCCACCAACAGTGTAGTAGGGTTCCCTTTTCACCACATCCCTGCCAACACTTATCACTTTTTATATTCTTAATCTTTGCCATTCTGACAGGGGTTAGGTAGTACCTCATTGTGGTTTTTATCTGCATCTCCCTTATGATGAGGGATCCAAGCTGTGGAGTCTTGATCACAAATGGTGCTCCACCTGCTGGTAGGCTAACTGGATGATGTAGCTCTCTTGCCAGCTTGAGATGAGGGTGGGGTATGAGGTCCAATTTATTTTGTTTTTCTGACTCTATATGCTCGTGCACTTCCCTACAATGTGTGTTAACTCCATTTCAGTTTAATTATTTTTCTGTGGTTTGATAATACTAGAATTCATGGTGAAGGTCTGGGGTTCTGAGTTTCAAAGGAGAGTTTCTTTCATTTTCTCCTTCAGAGGGGAGGTGGGGAAGAGGTCCTCCAAAACTTCACCAGCTTCAAGTGATTGACTCCTATTTGCATTTTCAAGTTGAAATTATGTTGAACCAGAAGTTCCTGCTGACTTTTTCCTGCACTTCTTCAGTCCCACCTAACTCTTCTCTCTAAGGAAACCACACGCAGGTGAAGACTGTGGCCCAGGTACCTTCAGGCTGCAGAGGCAGTTAGCTGGCTCTCCTCTTAGGTAGTGGACATGTTCCTTATGACTTATACCAATTTCTCTTGTCCTTCTGTAGCCAAGGGCTGAACCAGGGAGGTGTAGTGTGAGGGATAGCAGTTCAGAGTACCATGGTGGTTCAGCAGTGCAGGGTACTGTGGTGGTACAGGATGGTGTGGAGTGATGTTGTAGCTCCTACTTTAAAAAAATTATTATTTATTTAGTTTTATTATTATTATTTCATTTGCTATAGAGCACATGCACTCACCAGAGACAGAGACAAAGACAGAGAGAGAGAGGAAGTGAGAAAGCAAGCTACCAGGTCCAGGATTCAAACTCAGGTCAGCCATACGGGAATGTGGCACCTTAACCATCATGGCACCTGCTGGCCTTTTAGCTCCTACTTTTATAGCATCTCATTTTTGCAGGAACTGACCCATTTCTGTGAGAGCAGGAAGCTACTCCTTCATGTTAGGTAACATTAATATATTAATGAAAGCAGTGCCTCCATGATTCAAACACTGCCCACTAGACCTCATTCATCTCTTAAAGGTCTTTCTCACCACCTTCCAATGCTATTGCATTAGGGACCAAGCTTCCAGTTCATGAGCCTTTGAGGGACAGACCATTATTCAAACCATAGGAGCCTATTTGTTCAGACTCCTCTCTGTGACCCATCATCTTTAAAGATAAGGATTCTGCTTTCTTCTGTGAATAAGGAGAGCACCTCTCACATGAAGGTCTTATGACCTGCATCAGAGTAAGGTCAGAGAGTCCTTCCTAGGTTTCATGATCTGCTTCCAAAGATAAGGGAGAGGGTTAAGGGTATAAGATGAGAGTGACTATTCTAATTCTTCTGTTTTCTCCAATATCTTTAGCTTAATATATTCAAAATGCCAAGGTGCCATACTTTGGAGTAGTTGAAAACTAACATGTGACAATGAGCTTTTATAATAAATGGATTTTTTTAGAGGTTTTTCGCTATAGGGCGCGTGCACTCGCCAGACAGACAGAGACAGAGAGACAGAAAGCGAGAAATCACCCCCCAGGGGGGATGTCCATGCCACAATCCCTTCTCCTCCATTCTCCTCTTGGTATCTTGGGCACGCACACACACGTGCCTGGCGTGAGTTTTAAGCCACTGGGTCCAGGATGCGAACTGCGGTCGAATACGTCGGAGTCCAGCGACATAGCCATTACGCTAACTGCTGGTCCCATTAAATGGATTGTTTTAATGAAAAAGAAAGAAACAGGAGCAAAAGATAACTTATAGACTCTGAAAATCCCTTATGATAAAGATAATTTTATTCTGCAATTTCTTTAAATGGTAAGGAAGACTTCATTAAGGACTATTGCAGTAGGTGTCAAGACTATCTCAACAGGGGATGGAGATCAATTCCAAATATGGCAAAGAAAACTGGGGATTTGTAGTCAATGAGCAGAGCAAGGAATTCAGTGGATAGGAAATTACTAGAAGTCACCAACAGTAGGGAGAATTCTTACCAATTTTTCTTAACAAGAGTCTTGCTGAGGACTGGTCAGGATGATCAGATATCAAAGATGTGAGATGAGGAATTTGATCAGATTTTGAGAATGATCAGATATCAAAGATGAGGGTCTCACTAAATTTAGACATATTCTTGTTATGACTAGATGAAAAAAATTAGGATGCGCCACTCCAAAATATACCACTTTTGCCTAAGATTTTAAGCTGGAGGCATTTAGGTTCCTGAAAACCTCATCTGCCTAAAAGCAGAGCATCTTAAAAAAAAAAGAATTCAATTGTCATACTGTCATAAGAAAATGAAGGCCTGAAGAAACTGTTAAACTTGAGTGTTTTATGCTAAGCTTTGTTAAAATAAAATCTTTAGACAAACTAAATTTAGCAGAGTTTAATTTAGCAAAGGATGATTCCAAGAACAACTCTAATCTTCTCATAGATGAGAAGTCAGCACCACATTCAAACACATTGTCACAAGACTATCCTATCATCAATTTATCTTCTTAGGGTCCATTTATGTTTTGAAAAAAAAAAGTCATTTGCTTTTTATTTTTTTCTAAAGTGCATTCTTCCCTCTCTCTTTTTCCAAGTTAGATATATAAACCCCAAATTCAAAACATCCCTTTGAATTACTCATCACTGAGTGCTCCCATTATTATGCATCATGTACTCATTGATGAATTTTTTGTTTTTCATTGTTAATCTGTCTTTTGTCAAAGAAATTTTAAAAGTCCAGACAATGAATCCAAGGTAAGATGAAAAAAAAGTATAGTTTTACTTTCTTACATGAAAAAGGCAGGCTGTAGATAGGTTGAGGTTAGTATAAAAGAGAACTCAGAGGAGCTTTTCTAAAGTTTGGTCAAGGAGAGTCTGTTACTTTTAAGCTTAAATTACAGCTGACCACACTATATTACTGGGTGTCATTCAAACTCCAAGGGCACTCTGTAACTAAGACCTAAATAAACCCAATGACACAAATATGGCTTTTGAGTCTTCTGGCTTGATATCCTAGTTACATGTTGCTTTTACTATCCTAATCAAAATAATAATAATAAATAAAAATTAAAAAGAAAGAAAAGAAAAAAAGAAGAAATGCTACCTAATTTAAAATGGCCTAATGAGTGTTTATAAATCTCCCCAAGTCATATAAAACAATATTTCCATAGAAATTCTAATGTAGAAGAAAATACTAGAATTGTTTTTAATAAAAAGAGGAAAAGAGATTCTTGGCTGAATTCAGGAAGCCTTTGAGCAAAATTAGCATGGGTATATTCTAGCAGGAGTGAAATTTTGGTCCCTATTTCCTGACTAAACCATTTGTTGTGATGATTCTTCCTAGTTCTCTTGTCTTTTACTTCTACACACACACACATGGCTCCCTTCCATGCTTACTTTATCTCCACTTCTCCTCTCACTTCATTATCTACCTCTTGGGGCTCCTGTGTTTCAGCAAGTGGTTCATGAGCTCTGGCCACTCCCTTTGACTCACCAGAGCAAGTATATAGCCATAAAAATGATAAGGGAAAAGAGAGTGTGTAGAGACAAAAACTGCCCTACAGGAGAAATTGAGGGTTTGTTGAAAAAATAAAAAATTACTACAGAAAGATAAAATATACTGAATGTTTCTTGTCTCCATTCCCTCCTTTACCCCCCCCCCCATACAGTTCTAAACTGTCCACATTTTCCAAAAAGCCTTTTAAGGGACAACTTCAGGGAGTTAGTAGCTCAACAAAAAAGGTCTATAGCCACAGGAACTATGATAGAAGCAGATAGAAACAGATGACAGGAATCTCAAAGCCATTGGGATCAATATGCTATAGGGAAAGAAAAACATTTTTTTTTTCCTTTAACACTTCTAGGTTCTCAGCTGATCCTCTGTAACAAAAGACACATTGTAATTGAGCCATAAGAGAACCAAAGTGACTCCATATTGTAATTAGTCTTGAGAGTTTATCTTAATAGATTTGCACTTAGGCCTATGTTTAACTAATTGAAAGTTAACAATAACCATAGCAAAGACACTGTGCTATGAAAATATGGAAAAGGAGGATTCTAATAGCTCCCTCTCACATGACCAGGTGAGATTTAATCAGCCTAAGCATTGAAAAGCCACACTTAGACCCTCCTGCTCCTAAAATAGGATCTAAGTTGTCTTGACTTCCTTGATTTTGCTTCTGCCTCCTCATTAATCATTGCTTATCTTTAAGCCCCTTGCAGAGAACTAAAACTGGTCATTCAGTCCTACATGCCCAGAAGGAAAACTGGGCAGTGATTGCCCCCCTGTCATTATCAGGTTTCTGATCTTACCCAAAGACAATGACCAGGCCTCCTTATGATTTTTTTAAAGAGATTTTTGCTATAGAGTGTGTGTGTGCTCCAGAGAGACAGAAAATCAAAAATCACCTCGGGAGGGTGGCCATGCCATAATCTCTATTCCTCCATTCTCCTCTCAGGATCTTGGGCACGCACACACATGCCTGGCGTGACTTGAACTGCAGTCAACTACTTGGGAGGACAGCGACATAACTGTTATGTCATCTGCTGGTCTCTCCTCATGATTTTACCCCATGACAATGAATAACTTACCCTTTGCTTCTAGATGTCTATTCACACTGATCCTTTCCCCTATATAAATTATTTATCACATCTTGTATGGGAGAGATAATCTCTCTTTTTTAAAGAATTATTTCATTTTATTTATTCATTCATTTTTTTTAATTTGACCCAAGACACACACACACACACACAGAGAGAGAGAGAGAGAGAGAGAGAGAGAGAGAGAGAGAAAGAAAGGGAAAGTGAGAAAGCAAGCCACCAGGTCACCAGGTTCAGCTATGTGGGAATGTCCACATAGCTGGCCCTGAGGGAGATAATCTTAGACTCAGGTCTGCTATCTCCCTGGTATTGGCCTCACTGAATAAGTTCCTTTTCTTATTTCAACTCTGGTCTTTCAAGATTGGATTGTGTTGACTCAGACCTGAATTCTGGTCCTCCAGTCTATGGGCACCCTGTCTCATTCCAGTATCAATATTAACAAGAGAAAAACATATGTATTTATTTAATATAAATTTTTAGTGACACTGTAACCTTCATAAGGAAATGAAGATGTGAAGAAACATTTAAACTTGATTGTTTTTGTGGTAGGTTTTGTTAAAAGAAAAACTTTAGACAAACTAAATTTAGCAGAATTTAATTGAGCAAAAAAATGGTTACAGAATCAAGTAGCCCTCCAATTCAGAACAGGCTCAGAGAATTCCAGTCTGCAATGTGGTCAGGCAGAATTTATAGTCAGAAAATGGAAGTAAGGTACAAAGACAGTTAGATTGGTTACAGCTTGGCATTTACCTTATTTGAATATGATTTAATCAGTTGACTGCCTGTGATTGACTGAAGCTTGGCTGCTGTAATGGGCAGAGACAACTGTTTGTTGCAAAAGTCTGCTAAGTTAGGCTATCAGTTTATGTACTAAGTTAGGTTGCAGGTCATTACATAATGACTCAAGTGTGAAGACTTCCTCAGGACAAATTTAATTTAACAGTTTGAAGAAGTGTGGAGACTCATGGAAAAATGTTGATAGGACCATGAAGGGTATCGGAGAAACTGTGCAAGCCTTGTGTATTAATAACTGTCTTTCAGATCCCTCCATCTTTAGTGATAAAAATGTTCCTTTCCTGCAATTATAGAAAGGGCACCTCTCATACCGAGGCAGATGGAAGCAGGTAAGGGAGCTAAGATATCTACCTATGTGGCTGGATAAAAAAACTGATCAGGGCAGAAAATTTCCCGCCCAATGTAATGTAAAAGGAGGTTTCCGGTGAGGTGTGTCTAGCTGATTAAGCCACATTTGATATAGCCAATGAGATGAATCCATGGGCCCAGCCACATTTGATAGAGCCAATGAGGTAAGAACAATCAGTGGGTCCAACCAATGATCAAACAACAGGACCTCAATTAGAAAGTTATAAGCCTCACAAAACATATCTGCTGGGGCCTTTGAGCCACTCTTTGTCCACTCAAGCCTATTCCTACCTCTCAGGAGTGTACTTTCGCTTCTACTTAACAAACTACCTTTCTCTTTCACTATTGGTGTGTTTCATTCAATTCTTTGTCCAAAACACCAAGAACCTGAATATCATTGTAGAAGCCATCCTGCAACAACATGAGGGCTTTTCCCCTGCTTCAAGGGAAAGTCAGAGAGTCATTCCTACAAATCCATTTCTCAAATTCCTTTAGTTTAAAATAGTCAATATTCCTGGGCTAACAGCTGGTATAGTGGTTAAGGGCGCTGGACTCCCACATGGCTGAATATCGTTTGAGTTCCATACCTGGTGACTTGCTTTCTCACTCCCCTCCCCTCATTGCTCTATACGTATCTGGTCAATTTTAAATAAATAAAGTTAAATAAAAGAATTCTTTTTTTTTTTCCCTTTCTTTTTGGAGAGGTTTTTGCTACAGGGTGCGTGTGCTCGCCAGACAATAAAAGAATTCTTAAAAAAGGTCAATATTCCAGGGTTACATGTTCTGGAGATAGTGTGTCCTGAACCCCATCAGTGCACATCCTGGAACTCCACGTATTAAAGACTTAGAGAATCTGAAATCAACCCTTTACCCCCCCAGAAAATCACTATGTCTCATGCTGATCATACTGCAAGTCCAGCCAAATGGATTTATCTCTTCTGATTTTCTTATTCTTCCTAAATTCCTAACTCTAACTTCCCTGCCTTTAACCCCTTCATTTACCTTATGAGAAGTGCCTTGAGAGAAATATTTATGTTTCAGGGGGGAAACTCCACTCTTCAGGATTATCAGATTCTAGCCCTGTTCATTGTCTTTTAGCTATTTTTCAATTCTTTGTAATTTTGGAACTTTTATATATATATATATATATATATATATATATATATATACACACTATATATATAAATATATATATAAATATATATATTTATATATTTTATATATATATAAATATATATATTTATATATTTTATATATATATAAATATATATAAATGCTTACATATATATACATATATATGTGTGTATATATATATATATATAAGTTTACATATATATATATACATATGTGTGTGTGTGTGTGTGTGTATATATATATATATATGTATATATATATGTGTGTATATATATATGTAAATTATGTCCTATCTGGTAGTGGTTTTAATTAACTTCCCCCTAATTATGGGATTTGTGGACATTTGCAATTTATCTCAATATTCCTTTACTTCTGTGCTATTTGACATTTCCTGTGAATCTGTAATAACATCAGCCTGGTTCTTTCATTCCATAGGAGTGACAAAGACTCTCTCTTTGACCAAACTTAATTCAGGCTCCTCTGAGCCTTCTTTTAAATCTTTCCATCTGCTGCTCCCTTTCCCCAACCTCCTCTTCTTTTTTGGTCTTTATAGTAAGAATCCTGCTAAATCAGTGTTATGGTTTGAATGTAACCCCTAAAAGTTTTTGTGTTGGAAACCTAATCCTCAATGCAGCTTATTAGGGAAGTGGAGCCTAATAAGAGCTGATTGTGTCATGAAGGAAGAGTCCTCGTGAATGCATTAATGGCCATATTCTAGTGGGTTAGTTATGGGGAGAATGTTACAAAATGATTCCAGCCTCTGGTACCCCTTTGACACATGCTTCCTTGCCCTTCTGCTTTTCCATCATGTTTTGACCAGTAAAAAAGCTCTTTCCAGAAGGTGCCACTATGCCCTTGGAATTCCCAGCCTCCAGAACCATGAGCTAAATAAACTTTTTTTTTTTTAATAAATGACCCAGTCTGCAGTATTCTTCTATAGCAACAGAAATGGTCTAAGATAACTTAGAAAGCATCCCCTACTCTTGATGTCTTCTCTTAGTAATTTTTCATCCATTGAACTCTCTTATTCTCTTGGCTATAAATCCCAGCTGTCTTTGCTGTGTTTGGAATTGAACCTGAGGTCTCTTTTCCCCTATTACAATAGTTTCTGGGGGAAAAAAAATCTGTTTTCATCATTTTAACTATTTTAAGGCTCTGTTCTCTCTAACAAGAGCAAATTCTTCAACATGTGTTCATTTTTCTATCTGTGTGAGAGTCATAATTTTACCCTTTTCTAAAAAGTAGTCTTTGGGGAGGACCAGCAGATGGCAAAATGGTTATATCACTGGACTCCTACATAGTCGACTGTGGTTTGAGTCCTGAACCCAGTGGCTTAAAACTCATGTGCCCATGGGGCCGGCAAGTGGCGTGGTGAATAAGGGTACTGAATTCCCACATGACCAACCACAGTTCGAGTCTCAGACCTGGTGGCTTGCTTTCTCACTTTCCCTCTCTCGCTCTCCTTCTCTGTGTCTTTCTGGTCAAATTTAAATAAATAAATAAATAAATAAATAAATAAATAAATAAATAAAATGAATAAATAAAATTAAATAAATAATTCTTTAAAAAAAAAAATAAAAACTCATGTGCCCAAAATCCCAAGAGGAGATGGAGGAGAAGGGATTGTGGGGTGGTCATCCTTCCTGGAGAGTGATTTCTTGCTTTCTGTCTCTCTGTATCTCTCAAGAGCACAAATTTCCTATAAAAAAATTTCTAAAAAAAAAAATCTTTTTTTAAACAGCCTTCTCCAGCTCTCACCAAAGTATATATCTCAATTTTTTCAAAGGAAAAGTAACTCCGTATGTATCTTTTCCAGAAAATCTTTATGATGTGTTCCTTCGGTGTTTAATCACATCATGTGTGGTGAATCTTTGATGTGTTGCTTTGTTCTTATGAGGATTTACTATCCAAAATTAGATTGAGTTCCCAAGAATCAAGAGTTTTGTTTCCTTGATTTCCCTAGACAAGGGCCTTTCATAAGACTCTGCATGGAGTTTATGTTTGCAGTAATATCCTTCAAGGATGTCAGACTGAAAGATACCTCCACAAATTCAGAAGGCAAGAATCATACAAAAAGGCAATGGAGGGACCAGCAGTTAGCGTAATGGCTATGTCACTGAACTCCCGTGTAGTCAACCGCGGTTCGAGTCTCGGACCCGGTGGCTTAAACTCACGCCGGGTGTGTGCGCGTGCATGCTCAAGATCCCTAGAGGAGAATGGAGAAGGGAATGTGGCGTGGCCATCCCCCCTGGGGAGTGATTTCTCGCTTTCTGTCTCTGTCTGTCTTCCTGGTGAGGACACGCGCCTTATAGCAAAAAAAAAAAAAAAAAAAAAAAGGCAATGGAGCTCAGAAAACAGCCATTAACAAAGCCCATGCTCTAAGCTAACCTATTTTATTGCCTTGTGCACTCATTCAGACTTTGGAATTCCTTTCCATACACAACACATATTATCAAGCTTGTCCAGTTTCTTCTTACAGATTAAAAGCAATGACCTAAAAAGTGGGCTCTTAAATTCAGTCATTATAATAAGTTCATGTACCTACTATATGAACAGAATACTAACCTGTTTCCAGACTTTAAGTTTTAAGGAAATTTCCTTACCAATTCAAAACTGCTTTTCTTTATTTTTTTAATTAATTTATTTTTCTTTTTTTAACACTAGTACACTATACATCATTACAGTATACAAAATGAATTTTCCACCCAGAGCACTGTCTGTTGGCTCAATCAAGCACATCAACATACATGTTATCAACAAACAATTTTCCATTTCTTATGTCTTGTATATTTTGCTTTTTTTTTTTTTTTTTTTTTTTGCCATCCTTGATTCCCTATCCCTAACCCTCTGCCCTGTCCAACCCTCCTCCCATTGTCTCTGGTATCCATGATTGCTTTCTATGCCTTTTCCCCCCATTTAATTGATTTGCTAATGAACTTAATTTGTCTAAATATTTACTATAGCAAGCACAGTTCATATATACATACACAAGAACCCATGTCTGACTTTAGGCATAAACCTCAGGGAGTAGAATGAACATACTATAAAATAGTACCTACCTGGGGCTACATAGCTTATTGTGGTCATCAAATACACAGTTTTTTCTTTAAATTTTGCTAAAAGTTTTAGTATTTTTTTTCCTCTGAATTTTTTTTTAATTTACATTCATTCCCTGAGCATCATCACAACATACTAAATGTGGTTTCCCCTCTAGAGTAAACTGCATAGTGACTTAATCATGCATGTTATCATCCATAAAATTCCATTACTACTTTCATATATATATGTTTTTTACCCCATGTCTGACCCTCTGCCCTATTCCACTCTCTTATTACACTGTCTCTGCTGTCTACAGTTGTCTTCAATTCCTTTTCCCCCAACATTTTGTTGACCACACCATATCATAAGTAATCTAACTACTTTCAATAGCAAGTTCAGCTGGTGGTTTCAAGAAAGGCAGCTTTGAACTGGTAAGGATATTTCCTTAAAACTTGAAGCCAAGAAACAGGTTAGTATTTTGTTCAAATAGTAGGTACATGAATCTATTGACAGCTCAAGACAGGATAAAAATCCTTAAAAACGGACAACAAAGCTTAGAAGAAAAGCAGCAATATTTAGTCAAGTCAAAGAGTGCTGTTTTATCAGTTCAGACTCATGTACTTAATCTTTCTTCTGTTACTGTTGAGGTACGATCTTCCAGATTGAACTCTGGGATATAATACTCAACTCCAGACTTTGTCCCTACAATTATGTTGCCCATTTTCTTAGTTTTTGAACTCTTATTTCTGTGTGTCTGCATTTAATTTTACTGCCATAGCACTCCCTTAAGAACTTTGTGGAGATCTGGTCTGGTGCTGGTAAATTCTTTCAGGTTTTGTTTATCTGGGAAAGTTCGTGTCTTTTCTTCCCAAATGAATGATAACCTTGCTGGGTACAGAATTCTCGGTTGAAATTGCTTTTCCCTTAATACTTTGAATATATTTTCCCATTCTCATCTCGCTCACATTGTTTCCGATGAGAGGTCTGCCGTTAGTCTGATGGGATACCCTTTGTAGGTAACTTGCTTTTTTTCTCTTGCCAGGCTTAGTATGTTGTCTTTGTCTATGGTTTTGGTCAATCTGGCTATAACGTGTCTTGGAGATCTTCTTGGGTTGATTCTATTTGGGGTCCTCTGTATTTCTTGGGACTGAATCTTTGAGTGCCTCTCCAGGTTTGGAAAGTTTTCTTGCAGGATTTCATGGAAGAGATTATCAATGCCCTTATGAGTCTCTTCACCTTCTGGGATGCCTATTATCCGGATGTTTGGATGTTTAATTGTATCTAGTACTTCTCGCATGTTATTCTCAAATTTTTGGGACATTTTCTCAGCCTTCATGGTGGATTTTTCTAGGCCAGCAATTTTCTCTTCTACATTTGAGATTCTATTTTCTGTATGATCTAGTCTGCTTTTAATACTTTCAAGGGAGATTTTGACTCCTTGTATTATAGCCTTGATCTCTAACAGTTCCATCTGATTCTTTTGTAAAGTGTGAAATTCCTCTTTTAGATCTTGCATGAATTTCTTCACCTCCTGGAACTCTTCAACTCCTTTCTCCTTCCTCTTCAGCAGTTCCTTGTCTATCTTCTCTTCCATCTTTGTTAGCTTTGCCATTATGAATGTTCTGAATTCTTTATCAGACATTTCCATGATTTCCATTGAACTGTGTGTGGATGAAGAGGAGCTATCCGTTTTCCTTGTGGGAGAGGTATTTTCCTGCTTCCCCATATTTCTTGTGATCCTGCAGCGATTTCTAGTCATCTGGTGGATGGTCGGTTTCTTCCCAAACTTGGAAGTTCAACAGAAAATTAATTCATTTTCTTAATCCTGGACAAATACAGAGGTTTCTAAAATTATAGCTTTACAAAGATGACAAGTTTCTCAAAATTCATCAAAATGAAATGTTCTCTGTCACTAATATAAATATCCCATCAACACTCCAGTATGTTCTTTTTCTTCATAAAAAGGGGCCAAAATTCTAAAATTTACCGTCATGGACACCATGTCTGGCAGAGCGTGGTCAACACAGCAGCAGGTTCTCCCCAGCAACCACGCAGAAGGAACAAAGCCCAAAACTGCTTTTCTTGAAATTACCAGCTGAACTTGCTATTGAAAGTAGTCAGATTATTTAAGAAATTGTGTGATCAATAAAATGTGGGGAGAAAAGAAATGGAAGACAACTGTAGACACCAGAGATAGTGTGAGAAGAGGGTGGGAAAGGACAGAGGGTCAGACATAGAGGTGTATATATATATATATATATATATATATATATTTATACACATATATATCAAAAACAAAAAACAAATACAGGAAAGGAAGATTTGCAAAGCCACATGCACTCACACACCGATAAACCTCCAGATGAAAATTAATATTGTTACTAATAAATAATATAGATAATAATGTAATGACATGATGATTAGTTACCTGATTTGGGTTTTTGGTACAGTTCTGCACGGATAAGCTATGTGGTTTTGGTCAATATTACTTGGTTCTCATGGGTTTCAATTTCCTCCCTTATAAAAGGTGAGATTAAGCTATAAATGATTAATTTCCTGAAAAATAAATATAATAATTAAAGCATTTAAAAAGAATTAAAATTAAAAAGAAAGATGGTTCAAAATAAATAAATAAATACTATCATTATGACAAAGGGTAAGGAGTAGCTGCTATATAACCAAGAGAAGAGATTCTTTTAAGCAAACCAAAAAAAAATTAATAACTATAGAGGACAAAAGTCTATTTTTTCCTTTTCCGAATATTAACAAACCATTTTTCCCATTGATAACAGAACTCTTCCTATAGCCCATGTTTGGTGTAGTATCTTTGTGATGTATAGTAAGCCTTCTTATCTGTTAAAGTATATTGCAGACATTCTTTTGCTCATCTCTTCCTGAGACACAGACCCTCTTTTCCAATCACCAACCTAAAAATTTGTAAACCCACCTATAACCTACAAGACTCCACTTCCAGATGTTCCACCTTTGGGGGCCAGACGAATGAAAATACACTGAATTCTAAACTTTGTCTCTTGCTCTCAAAACCAAATGAAAGGAACTACTGTATCTGAGCACCTGAGAAACATGCTGGTCTTTCACCTGGTCAGTCACTCAATTTTATGCTTAGTAATAAACCGCATTAATTATTATTTCTACAAAGTTGTTTATTTCTGTTGACACTATATTGTTGAATAGTTTTTTTGTTTTGTTTTGCTTTTAATGGATGGCTATAGAGAAGGGCTTAGGGGACCATCAGGTGGTATGGTGGTTTAGGTGCTGGACTCCTACATGTCTGACCATGTCTCAAGTCCTGGACCTGGCAGCTTGCTTTCTCTCTCTCTCTCTCTCTCTCTCTCCCTCTCTCTCTCTCTGTCTCTCTCTCTCTCTCTCTCTCTCTCTCTCTCTCTCTCTCTCTCTCTCTCTGTAAGATCCCATTCAATAAAGCTCTTCTGAGCACCACCTGGTATCATTCCAGGCCTGACAAGGAACTAAGGCTGAACTTCTGCATAATTGGTCTTGGAAAGAGCCCATATTAAAGGTGCTGCTACTCCAAAGTCACACTGACCCAGGAAGTAGCAAAGACCCAAAGGGAGGAGAATTGGAAGGCCTAACTTCCTAGAGATGAATCAAAAGTATCCACCAGATGTTTCATGTGTGCTTATCCTACTATGCCTAACTCTCCTGCATATCACCCGCACATGAAGTCTCTCCAAATAGCTTGATTACCCTTATAAGAAACCCCCTCTCTCCTGGTGGGCAGCCTGAGGCACCTCCAACTTCAGACCCCCAGGGTGCTCTTTCTCTTAATTAAGTTTCCTTTTCTCTTGAGACAATGCCTCCTGAGTCTTATTCCAGACCTTGCCACACTCTCTGTCTCTCTCCGGTGAGTGCACATGTCCTATAGCAAGTTTAAAAATAATGACAATAATGATAAAAGAAATTGGGTTGGTAATTCTTATAACTGTGGATAATAGCCTCTACCAAATGTAGAACAAAGTATAATGCATTGTTGGAAAATGTACTTCATATATGTGAAGTATTTGTCACCAAACATATAGCTAACATTCATACTGTACACCAGCCCCTCCCCAAAGGTGTCTTTTACACTCACCATACAGCCCATGGTCTTATTAGAGCCTATTCCCTTCCTAATAGTGCCCTTTCTTTTAGACAACAGGATGCATGCCAGTAGTTAAGACAAGATCTCTACCAAAAAAAAAAAAAAAAAAAGGGGGGAACCAGCCAGAACCAAGATGGCACCTGAAAGAGCTACTGCCAAACCTTCATTGTACTGTATTAGCATGCTAGATGATACACTTTCCAGCACCATAATAGTTGACAATTTCCATGGTTATGACTGGAAATGACCTTATAGAAAGAAAAAGGACTGTTTTGGAATTCCAGGAAGTGCTTACCTTTTTCCAGGGAAAACTGCAAGTATTCCTCCCATCTATTACCCTATCCAATCCTCTTATTATCCCTTCTGCTATATCATTTTTTTTTGAGAGGTTTTCGCTATAGGGCACGTGCAGTCGCCAGACAGATAGAGAGAGACATAGAGACAGAAAGTGAGAAATCACCCTTCAGAGGGGATGGTCACACCGCAATCCTTTATCCTCCATTCTCCTCTTGGGATCTTGGGCACACACGCACACGCGCCCAGTGTGAGTTTTAAGCCACCGGGTCCGGGACACGAACCGTGGTTGACTACGTGGGAGTCCAGCGACATAGCCATTACGCTAACTGCTGGTTCCCCCCTTCTGCTATATCTTAAACTGCCCAGGTCCAGATGGGAGGAAAGTGATTCGCAAGCTGAGCTACCAGTTCTCCATTCCTTGATCATTGACTAAAGCTTGTCCCATGACACTCCGTTTCAGTCTCGTAAGTTGACTCAGTAACAAAGAATTGCAAAAAAAAATCCCATCTTTGAGTATAAATTAAAATTGGTAATATATTTATATATTTGACTCTCTTCCTTTAACAAGTATATCAGATAGATTTTTTTTTAATCTAGAAAGAAGGCCGAGGCAATACATGAAATAAAAGCAGTTTATTTGAGCCAGGGCTTCAGATAAATCATTCACATGAGCAAAATTCTAATTTCCCAGACACTCATTGAAATTGTGACTGAGAAAAGCTGGTTTATTTGACAAAGAGAAAGAAGAGGGGAACTTACAAGTTTGCTAAGCATTTACACTGGTTCATTTAAAATACAGGCAACTGATTGGCTAGATCTTATTCTTTGCATCACTAACTCAAGAACACTGGGAAGGATCCTTATGGCTTGCATGAGGTGGCGGCTTGGCACCACCATTTTGGCCAGTAGCCGTAAGAACACGCATGTGATTGAGAAATAGAGGCAAGAGCTGATTTGGCCTCTGTGCTCCCATCTGCGAGGGGATCGTTTTCTCCAGGAGAACTGGATATTCTTACTTCCTTATAATTATGGCGGACAAATTAACAAGAATTGCTATTGTCAAACATGACAAATGTAAACCTAAGAAATGTCAGCAAGAGTGCAAAAAGAGTTCCCCTGTGGTTCAAATGGGAAATTATGCATTGAGGTTACACGCCAGAGCAAAATAGCATGGATTTCGGAAACTCTTTGTATCGGTTGTGGTATTTGTATTAAGAAATGCCTCTTTGGCGCCTTATCAATTGTCAATTTACCAAGCAACTTGGAAAAAGAAACAACACATCGTTATTGTGCCAATGCCTTCAAACTTCACAGGTTGCCTATCCCCCATCCAGGTGAAGTTTTGGGATGAGTTGGAACTAATGGTATTGGAAAGGCAACTGCTTTAAAATTTTTAGCAGGAAAGCAAAAGCCAAACCTCGGAAAGTATGATGATCCTCCTGATTGGCAAGAGATTTTGACTTACTTCCATGGATTTGAATTGCAAAATTATTTTACCAAAATTCTAGATGATCTTAAAGCCATTATTAAACCTCAGTATGGAGACCAGAGTCCCAAGGCTGCAAAGGGGACAGTGGGGTCTATTATAGATTGAAAGGATGAAACAAAGACAAGCAATTGTATGTCAACAGCTGGATTTAAGCCACCTAAAAAAATGAAATGTTGAAGACCTTTCAGGAGGAGAATTTCAAATATTTGCTTGTGCTGTCGTTTGCATACAGAAAGCTGATATTTTCATGTTTGATGAACCTGCTAGTTACCTACATGTCAAACAACATTTAAAGGATGCTATTACTATACAATCACTAATAAATCCAGATAGACACATCATTGTGGTAGAGAATGATCTAAGTGTATTAGACTATCTCTCTGACTTCATCAGCTGTTTATATGGTGTACCAAGTCCTTATGGTGTTGTTACTATGCCTTTTAGTGTAAGAGAAGGTATCAACATTTTTTTAGATGGCTATATTCCAACAGAAAACTTGAGATTCAGAGATGCATCACTTGTTTTCAAAGTGGCCGAGACAGCAAATGAAGAAGAAGTTAAAAATATGTGTATGTATAAATATCCAGGGATGAAGAAAAAGATGGGAGAGTTTGAATTAGCGATTGTAGCTGGAGAGTTTACAGATTCTGAAATCATGGTGATGTTGGGTGAAAATGGCACCAGTAAAACATTTATCAGAATGCTTACTGGAAGACTTAAACCTGATGAAGGAGAAGTGCCAGTTCTAAATGTCAGCTCTAAGCCACAGAAAATCAGTCCCAAATCAACAGGAAGTGCTCACCAGTTAATACATGAAAAGATAAGAGATGCTTACACTCATCCACAATTTGTGACTGATGTGATGAAGCCTCTTCAGATTGAAAACATAATTGATCAAGAGGTGCAGATATTATCTGGTGGTGAACTCCAACGAGTAGTTTTAGCTCTTTGTTTGGGAAAACCTGCTGATATCTATTCAATTGAACCATCTGCCTATTTGGATTCTGAACAAAGACTGATGGCAGTCAAGTTGTCAAACGTTTTATACTTCATGCCAAGAAAACAGCCTTTGTTGTGGAACATGACTTCATTATAGGTACCTATCTAGCAGATCAAATCATCAGGGTTTTTTTGTTTGTTTGTTTGTTTTTTCTTTTTGGAGAGGTTTTTGCTATAGGGCGTGTGCGCTCGCCAGACAGAGAGAGACATAGAGACAGAAAGCGAGAAATCACCCCCCGGGGGGAATGGCCACACCGCAATCCCTTCTCCTCCATCCTCCTCTCGGGATCTTGGGCACACACGTACATGCACCCGGCGTGAGTTTAAGCCACCAGGTCCAGGACTTAAACCGCGGTCGGCTACATGGGAGTCCAGCGACATAGCCATTACGCTAACTGCTGGTCCCAAGTCATCATTTTTGATGGTGTTCCATCTAAGAACACAGTTGCAAACAGTCCTCAAACCCTTTTGGCTGGCATAAATAAATTTCTGTCTCAGCTTGAAATTACATTCAGAAGAGATACAAACAACTATAGGCTGCAAATTAATAAACTCAACTCAATTAAGGACGTGGAACAAAAGAAGAGTGGAAACTACTTTTTCTTGGATGATTAAACTCAATTTTGAGAATATCTACAAGACGTTTATTAAAAGAAACACTTACTGAAAACTTTTAATCAGGTTTAATGCCCCACGTACTCTGGAACTCAAAGTATAATTTACTTAATGTAACATCAAAAGACAGTTGTGTTGTAAACTATAGCCTGAACACAGAAAATGCCACTTTGCTATTCTTGCTAAGCCCCTTTTTGTGCATCATAATCTATGAAGACATTTCAAGCTATGTAAATTATCTCCAAGTTTTCATGATGTATGGGGAGATTTTCAATAGGTGTATATTATATTTATGTACAAAATGCTGATCAGTGTTGTCTTATTTTAAAAATCTTGAAAGGGGTTTCTGTATTTACCTGGTTTGCCAAGTATACCAGTATAACAAAACTGCCCTTATTTTAAAAGCTGGTGGAAGATTCCACTAATGAGATTTGATAAATAAATATTGGGATTATATTTAAAAAAAAAAAAAAAGAATACTGGGAAGGAAGGATTTTGACCACTGAAGATCCTCTGCCCAGACTTCACCTTTCTGCTCCCCAGTCTAGCCAGGAGTCAGGATAAGCTAATCAGAATCAGGTTAGAGCACCCTGCTTATTCTCTCTGTCTCTTTCCATCTCTCTCTCTACTTTTATTTTTTTTAATTTTTAAAATTAGCTTTCTGCTGCTCTTTTGTCTTTCTAATTCTTAACTTTCCCTTGCCCCCATAGGATAAGCCAATCAGCAGCCATCTATATTTGAGTTCTGAGTGGCCCCATTCATTTTTTGACAAAAAAATTTTTTTCTTCTCTTTTTCTTACATATTAGGCTGTTTTTCTGAGCTGGTTGCTAGATTATAGCCAATCACAGCAGCAGTCAATCACAGGCATCCCACCTTTTAAACCAAGTTACTGCAGACAAATTTCAGAATGTAACCAATGATTTCTCTACCTTACTCCCTCACTTACAGTTTTTGTAAAGCACTATCCTGTTTTACTGACTTAAATGCCAAGCAGACCACAAGGCTGGCCAGAGTTGTCCAGAAGTCCACAGACAACTAACCATCATGTTAAGATTTGCTCTATTAAAACTCTATTACATTGGGACCAGCAGTTAGCATAATGGCTATGTCGCTGGACTCTCATGTAGTAGACCGCGGTTTGAGTCCCCGATCGGTGGCTTAAAACTCATGCCAGGCGCTTGTGCGTGCATGCCCAAGATCCCGAAAGAGATCGCCCTGGGGGGTGATTTATTGCTTTCTGTCTCTCTCTGTCTCTCTGGCAAGCACACGCACCCTATAGCAAAACCTCTCAAAAAATTAAAAAATAAATAAATAAATAAATAAATAAATAAATAAATAAATAAAACCAACTCTATTACATTTGCTGGTTTATTTCTCTTTTAACAAAGGCCAAGGACTCCACTGGAACTGGTATAGTCCTGATTAGTTGATCAGAACCCTAATTCCATTGGCTTCTGAAGTATGCTATGCAGATGAAGGCTAGCGCCCAAGAGCTCTAATTAGCCAAAAAGATTCACAGTTCCATTGGTTCCTGAAGTTTTCTATGTATGTTAAGGCTTTAGCTTAACGGTTCTTATTAGCTGGCCACAGTAGCTCCTTCATTGGCTCCTGAAGGCAGATGAAAGCATGACCCTGATTGGTTGAACAGCATCACAGTTCCATTGACTCTTGAATTCTGCTTTGAAGATGAAGGCTTGAGCTGAAGTGTTCTGATTGGCTGGCCAGTGTTCTGTTCCATTGGCTCCTTAAGGTTGCTAGGCAGAAGGGTTGCTATGCTGTTCAAGGCTGATCCTGTCATGTTCCAACTGAACATGTTCCATTGGTCACAGTTCCATTGGTTCCTGAAGGTTACTGGGCAGATGAGGTCTTGAACTGAAGTGTTCTGATTGGCTAGCCAGTGTTCTGTTCCATTGGCTCCTGAAGGTTGATAGGCAGATGAAAGATGACCCTGTCAATTTCTGATTGGCTGACCAGAGTCTCGGTTCTATTGGCTCCTGAAGGATGCTAGGCAAATGAAAGCTTGACTCTGTAACGTTCTGATTGCCTGGTCAGAGTCCCAGTTCTACTGGCTCCTAATTTTGGCTATGCATATGCAGGCTTGAACTAAGGATTCTGATTAGCTGGCCACTATTCAGTTCCATAGGTTTCTGAGGGTTGCTAGGCAGATAAAGGGTTAGTTACTCCAGGTCACATTTGCCAGCCAGAGTCACAGTTCCATTGGTTCCTTAAGTTTGCTATGCAGATGAAAGCATGAGCTGAAGGATTTTGATTGGCCAGCCAGAATCACAGTTCCATTGGCTCCTGATGGTTGTTATGAAATGGTAGCTTGAACCCTGAGGATTCTGATTAGCTGGTCAGAGTCACATTGGCTCCTGAAGGTGCTAGGCAGACAATGTCTTGACTCTTGAGGGTTCTGATGAGGTGGCCATAGTGGCAGTTTTATTGGCTCTCGAAATTTGTTATTAAAATGAAGCCTTCAGCTGAAGAGTTTTGATTGAGCAGTATTCTGTTACATTGGCTCCTGAAGGTTGCTAAGCAGATGAAAGCTTCTCCTGTCAGTTTCTGACTGACTGACCAGAGGCTCAGTTCCATTGGCTCCTAAAGATAGACAAAGGCTGAACCTGTCAAGTTATGACAGGCTGAAAATGCATGCAGATCTATTGGATCCTAAATTATCTTATGTAGATAAAGGCTTGAGCTCAAGAGTTTTGATTGGCTGGCCACTGTTCCATTACATTAGCTCCTGAAGGCTGCTAGGCAGATAAAAGCTGGCTCTGTCCGGTTCTCATTGGCCATCAAGAGTCTCAGTTTCTTTGGCTCCTGAAGGTCGTTAGGCACGTGAAGGTTGACCATGTCAGTTTCTGATTGGCTGGCCAGAGAAGCAGTTCTAAATTTTCCTAAAATTTCCTGTGCAGAGGAACGCTTGATCTGAAGTGTTCAGATTGCCTGGCCAGACCTCAATTCCCTTGGCTCTTGAAAATTGCTAGGTAGCTAATGGCACAAGGGGTTCTTACTAGTGGCCAGAGTCACACTTGAATTGATTCCTAAAGGTTGTTATGCAGATGAAGGCACCATCTTTGGAGTTTCTGGTTAACTGGCCAGACTTGCAGATATATTGGCTCCTGAACTTTGCCAATAAAGGGTTGATTGGCCACCAGGTGTTCTGTTTCATTAGCTCCTGAAGATTGTTAGGCAGATAAGGCCTTGAGCTACAGTCTTCTGATTGGACACTACTCTGTTGCATTGGCTTCTTATGGCTTGTATGCAGATGAAGGATGATGCTGTCCGTTCAGATTGGCCAACCAGGGTCTCAGTTCCATTGGCTCCTGAGGGCAGCTAGGCAGATAAAGGTTTAAACTGAAGTGTTGTGATTGGCTGGTCACTTCTCTTCCGTTGGCTCCTGAACATTGCTATACAGATGAACGTTGACGCTGTCAGTCCTGTATGGCCAGCCAGAGTCCCAGTTCCATTAGGTCCTGAAGGTTGCTAGCAGATAAAGACTTAAACTGAAGGGCTTTGATGGCCTAATTAATGTCTCAGTTCCATTGGATACTGAGGTTTCCCATGAAGACAAAGGCTTGAAATGAAGGGTTGTGATTGGTTGGCCACTGCTCTGTTCCGTTGGCTCCTTATGGTTGCTATGCAGATGAAAGATGATGCTGTCCGTTGTGACTGGCCAGTCAGGATCACAGTTTCATTGGCTCCTGAAGGTTGCTAGGTGGATAAATGCTTAAAGTGAATGGTTGTGATTGGCTAATAAAAGTCACAATTCCATTGGGTGCTGAAGTTTCCTATGCAGATAGGGCTTGAAATGAAGGGTTGTGATTGGCTTGTCTCTGCTCTGTTCCGTTGGCTCCTTTTGGTTGCTATGCAGATGAAGGATATTGTTTTCCATTCTGACTGGCCAGTCAGCATCATAGTTTCATTGGCTGCTGAAGGTTGCTAGGCAGATAAAGACTTAAACTGAAAGGTTGCAATTGGTGGGTCACTGTTCTCTTACGCTGGCTCCTGACCATTGTTATGCAGATGAAGGTTGATGCTATCGGTCCTGTATGGCCAGCCAGAGTCCCAGTTCCTTTAGCTCCTGAAGGTTGCTAGCATTTGAAAGCTTAAACTAAAGGGTTTTTTTTTTTTTTTTTTTTTTTTTTTATAGACCACAGATTAGTTTATTTTTAACACCCATCATGCCATGAATTCATAGGGAATAGGTTCCAGTAGCTCAGGTTCCTTTCCATTGGTTCTCACAAAGTGTGCTTCTCTGGGTGGAGCAGGCTGGCGCTTTAGTTGAACCCAGGTCCCTTTCTCTTTGGCTTCTTTCTTTTTCTGGTCATTTTCCTTCACACGTTTTAGGAAGCTATCTCTGCTCTTAGAATGTTTAATATGCTCAATACGCACATTGATTCTCTTGGCAAGAATCTTGCCCTTAACTTGTTTGTTCACAACAATGCCAACAGCATGCTGGGTAACATTGTAGACTCTTCCAGTTTTGCCATGGTAACACTTGTGGGGCATTCCTTTTTGAACAGTACCCATTCCCTTAATGTCTACAATATCACCTTTCTTGTAGATTCGCATATATGTCGCCAAAGGAACAACTCCATGTTTTCTAAAAGGCCTAGAGAACATATATCGGGTGCCTCTCCTCTTTCCCTTTGTGTTCGTCATTTTGATTAATTACTGGAAGATGGCGGTTCCGGCCAAAAGGCAAGGGTTTTGATGGCATAATTAAAGTCAGAGTTCCACTGGATACTGATGTTTCCCATGCAGATGAAGGCTTGACATGAAGTGTTATGATTACCTGGCCCCTGTTTTTTTTCCATTGGCGCCTTATGGTTGCTATGCAGATGAAGGATAATTTTCTCAGTTCTGATTGGCCAGTCAGCATCACAGTTTCATTGGCTCGTGAAGGTTGCTAGGCAGATTAAGGCTTAATCTGAACAGCCGTGATTGGCTAGTAAAAGTCACATTTCCATTGGGTACTGAAGGTTTCAATGCAGATGAAAGCTTGACATGAAGGGTTATGATTGGCTGGTCACTGTTCTGTTCCATTGGTTACAGAAAGTAGCTATGCAGATGAAGACTGATTCTTTTGGTTCTAATTAGCCAACCAGAGCCTCACTTCCTTTGGCTCCTCATAGTTGTTATACAGATGAAAGCTGATGCTATCAATTCTGATTGGCCAGCCAGGGTGTCAGTTCCATTGGCTCCTGAAGGTTGCTAGGCAGATGAAGACTTAACTGAAGAAATTTGATTGCCTAATAAAAGTCATAGCTCCATTTGGTACAGAAGTTTCCTATGTGGATGAATGCTTGAAATGAGGGATTATGATTACATGGCCACTGTTCTATTCCATTGACTCCTAGAGTTGCTATGCAGATAAAAAGTGAAGCTGTCAGTTCTGATTGGTCAACTAGAACCACATTTCCATTGGCCTTTGATGATTGCTAGGCAGATGAAGGCTTAAACAGAAGGATTGTTTTGGCTAATAAAAATCACGGCTCTATTGGGTACTGAAGTTTCATATGCAGATGATGGCTTGATATGAAGGGTTATGATTGGCTGGTTAACGTTCTGTTCCATTGGCTCTTGAAGGAAGCTAGGCAGATGAGGGCTTACGCTGTCAGCCCTGTATTGCCAGCCAGAGTCGCAGTTTCATTGGTTCCTGAAAGTTCCTAGGCAGATGAAGGTTTTAACTGAAGGATTTTGATTGCCTAATAAAAGTCACAGTTCCATTGAGTACGGAAGTTTCCTGTGCAGATATATTCTTGACATGAAGGGTTATGATTGGCTAGCCACTGCTCTGTTCCATTACTGTTGCTTCTTATGGAAGGAATGCATCTGTGCAGATAAAGGCTGATGCTGTCAGTATGGATTGGCTGGCCAGAATCACAATTTCATTGGCTACTGAAGTTTGCTAGGTTGATGAAGGTTTAAACCAAAATTGGTCACTATTCTTTTTCGTTGACTTCTGAAGGTTGCTATGCAGATGATGCTGATGCTTTCTCTGGTCAGCCAGAGTCGCAGTTCCATTGGCTTCTGAACATTGGTAGGCAGATGAAGGCTTAAACTGAAGGGTTGTGATTGGCTAATAGAAGTCACAGTTCCAGTGGGTACTGAAGTTTCCTATGCAGATGAAGGCTTGAAATGGATGGTATTATTGACTGGCCACTGTTCTGTTCCATTAGTGGTAGACGCTTTTTTTTTTTTTTTTTGAGAGGTTTTTACTATAGGGTGCGTGCGCTCACCAGACAGAGAGAGACAGAAAGGGGCGATGGCCACAGCGCAATCCCTTCCCCTCCATTCTCCTCTCGGGATCTTGGACACACATGCACACACGCGTGAGTTTAAGCCACCGGGTCCTGGACACAAACTGCAGTGGACTACATGGGAGTCCAGCGACATAGCCATTACACTAACTGCTGGTCCCAATTAGTGATAGATGCTTTAACTGAAGGGTTGTGATTGGCCAGTTAGTCACAGTTCCTTTGTGTACTGAAGTTTCCTATGCAAATGAAAGTTTGAAATGAAGTGTTATGATTGGCTGACCACTGTTCTCTTCCATTCACTCCTGAAAGTAGCTATGCAGATGAAGGCTGATGCTGTTAGTTCTGATTTGCCAGCTAGAATTTCAGTTCTATTGACTCCAGAAATTTGGTAGGCAAATAAAGATTTAAACTGAAGGGCTGTGATTGGCTAATAAATTCACAGTTCCATTGGGTACTGAAGTGTCCTATGCAGATAAAGGCTTGAAATCAAGATTTATGATTAGCTGACCACTATTCTATTCCATTGGCTCTTGAGTGTCCACACTCTATGACAGAAACTGACTAAAGCATGTAGGAACACAATAAATGGATGTGAATACCAGATATAGTGTGTGTGAAAGAGTAAAGTCTGAGGAAAGACATTTAGAAGAAAAATAGAGGCAAACCATTAATGGGACAAAGAAATGTGGTATTATCTGTTGAAGATAATCTTATAGTTTTATCCTAGGGAGAAATGTTCATATGTTGGAATATTCACTTCATAAGCTAAATAATATGATTGAATGTATAAAAGAAAATGAAATTTAAAAAATAAAAAAAAGAAAGTTGCTTTGCAGATGAAGGCTGATTCTGTTAGTTCTGATTAGCCAGTCGGGGTCATAGTTCCATTGGCTACTGAAGTTTGTTAGACAGATGAAGGTTTGATCTTAGGTGTTCTGATTGACTATCAAGAGCTGGAATTCCACTGGCTCATGAAATTTGATATGTAGATGAAGGCTTGAGCTGAAGAGTTTCATTGGCTTGCCAGTGTTCTGGTCCATTGGTGCCTGAAGGTTGCTAGGCAAATGATAGTGACTATGTTAGTTTCTGATTGCTCTTCCATAGTCACAATTCTATTGGCACCTTAAGGTTTCTAGACAGATGAAATCTTGATCTGAAGGCTTATGATTGACTGGCCACATTTTTGTTCCATTGACTGCTGAAGGTTGCTACACTGATGAAGGCTGACCCTGTCATTTTCTGATTGGCCATCCAGAGTCCCAGTTCCATTGGCTCCTGAAGTTTTCTATGCAGATGAAAACTTGAAATTAAGGATTATGATTGGCCACTGTTCTATTTAATTGTCTCATGAAGGCAGAAGAAGGCTCAACCTTGTCAGGTTCTGCTTGGCTAGACAGAGTCACAGTTCTACTGGCTCCTGAACTTTCCTATAAGATGAAGTCTTGAGTTGCAATGGTTTGATTGGTTGACCATAGTTTTATTCCATTGGCTCCTGAAAGTTGCAGGGCAGATGAAGGCTTGACCCTGTGTGGTCTGATTGCCCCTCCAGCCTAGAGTCACACTTTCATTGGCTCCTAAAATTTCTCTGAAGATGAAGGCTTGAGATGAAATGTTCTAATTGGCTGACCAGTGTCATAGTTCCATGGGCTTCTGACGGTTCATATGCAGATGGAGATGTGAACTAAAGGATTGTGATTGGCCAGTAAAAGTCACAGTTACATTGGCTAATGTAGCTTCCTGCGCATAAGAAGACTTGACATAGAGTTTCCTGTTTGGCCAGGCAGGGTTTCAGTATTATTGGCTCCTGAATTTTGCTATGTTGATGAAAGCTTGAGCTGAAGAGTTCTAATGGGTTAGCTTGTGTTCTGTTCCATTGGCTCCTGAAGGTTGCTAGGCAGATGAAGGCTTGACCAAGTTAGTTGTAATTGGCCAACCATAGTCACAGTTTCATTGGCTCCTGAAGTTTGCTATGCAGATGAAGGCTTCAGTTGAAGGGTTCTGATTGGCTGATCCATATTGCTTTCATTGGTTCCTGAAGTTGATAGGTAGATAAAGACTTGACCCTGTTAGTTTCTTATTGGCCATAGTTGCAGTTTAATTGGCTCCTGAACATTATTTGCAAATTAAATCTTGAAAGCTTCATATTTCCATTGGCTCTAATGGTTGCTATTCAAATGATGGTTGACATTGAGGGGTTTTGATTGGCTGTCTACAGTGGCAACTTCCCTGTCTCCTGAGCTTTGCTATGCACGTGAAAGCTTGAGTCAAAGGGTTCTGATTGGCTGGCTAGTGTTGCTTTTTCATTGGCTCTTCAAGATTGCTATGCAAATGCGAACCTGAAATGACGCATTGTGCTCAGCCAGTGAAAGTCTCAGTCCCATTAGCTCTTCAAGTTTCCTATAAAGAATAAATTGAGACAGACTATCCTTCAAGGCTGCAGGCACCAGCTCCAACAAGAAGCCTCAGGCCAGCAAGGGACTCTGAGGGGAGGTCATCTCTGACCCCCACCCCACTTACAGTCTCTCCAGCCCCAGACTCCACCTCCTTGGTAGGTAGATAGAAATTCTCTGTGGCTTTTTTATCTTTTTTTTTTTCACTTGGAGCCCACAATTCCATTGCTAATTCCTAGCTCTGCCTCTCTTCACAGACTGCCCTTCCAGGCCGCAGGCACCAGCTCCAACTAGACGCTTCTGGACAGCAAGGGACACTGAGGGAGGGTTATCTCTGACCCCCACCCCACTTCCAGTCTCTCCAGCCCCAGACTCCACCTCCTTGGTAGGTAGATATAAACTCTCTGTGGATTTTCTTTTCTTTTTTTCTTGGAACCCACCCATTCTATTGCTAATTTCTAGCTCTGCCTCTCTTCACAGACTGTCCTTCCAGGCCACAGGCACCAGCTACACCTAGAAGGCTTCTGGGTACCAAGGGATTCTGAGGGAGGGTCTTCTCTGACCCCCACCCCACTTCCAGTCTCTCCAGACCCAGACTCCACCTCCTTGGTAGGTAGATAGAAATTCTCTGTGGCTTTTCTTTTCTTTTTTAACCTTGGAGTCAACCCATTCTATTGCTAATTCCAAGCTCTGCCAATCTTCACAGACTGTCCATCCAGGCCGGAGGCACCAGCTCCAACTAGAAGCCTCTGGCCAGCAAGGGACTCTGAGGGAGGGTCATCACTGACTCCCACCCCACTTCCAGTCTCTCCAGCCCCAGACTCCACCTCTTTGGTAGGTAGATAGAAATACTCTTTGGCTTTTTTTTCTTTTATTCCCTTGGAGCCCACCCATTCTATTGCTAATTCCTAGCTCTACCTCTCTTCACATACTGTCCTTCAAGGCCACAGGCAAAAGCTCGAACTAGAAGCCACTGGCCAGCAAGGGACTCGGAGGGAGTGTCAACTATGACCCCCACCCCACTACCATTCTCTCCAGCCACAGACTCCACCTCCTTGGTAGGAAGATAGAAATTCTCTGTGCCTTTTTTTTTTTTTTTTTCATTTTTTCCCTTGGAGCCCACCCATTCTATTGTTAATTCTTAGCTCTGCTTCTCTTCACAGACTATACTTCCAGGCCGCAGGCACCACCTCCAACTAGAAGCCTCTGACCAGCAAGGGACTATGAGGGAGGGTCACCTCTGACCCTCACCCCACTTCCAGTCTTTCCAGCCCCAGACTCCACCTGCTTGGTAGGTAGATAGAAATTCTCTGTGACTTTTTTTTTCTTTTCTTCCCTTGGAGCCCACCCATTCTATTGCTAATTTCTACCTCTGCCTCTCTTCACACACTGTCTTTCCAGGCCGCAGGCACCAGCTCCAACTAGAAACCTCTGGTCAGGAAAGGATTCTGAGGGAGGGTCATCTCTGATCCCAACCCCACTTCCAGTCTCTAAAGCCCCAGACTACACCTCCTTAGTAGGTAGATAGAAATTCTTTGTGGCTTTATTTTTCTTTTTAACCCTTGGAGCCCACCCATTCTATTGCTAATTTCTACCTCTGCCTCTCTTCACAGACTGTACTTCAAGGCCACAGACACCATCTCCAACTACAAGCCTCTGGCCAGCAAGGGACTCTGAGGGAGGGTCATCTCTGACCCCCACCCAACTTCCAGTCTCTCCCACCCCAGCCTCCACCTCCTTGGTAGGTAGATAGAAATTCTCTGTGGCTTTTCTTTTCTTTTTTTCCCTTGGAGCGCACCCATTATATTGCTAATTCCTAGCTCTGCCTCTCTTCGCAGACTGTCCTTCCAGGCCACAGAAACCAGCTCCCACTAGAAGCCTCTGGCCAGCAAGGGACTCTGAGGAAGGGTCATCTCTGACCCCACCTCACTTCCAGTCTCTCCAGCCCAAGACTCCACCTCCTTGGTAGGTAGATAGAAATTCTCTGTGGATTTTTTTCTTTGTTTTCCTTGGAGCTCACCCATTCTTTTGCTAATTCCTAGCTCTGCCTCTCTTCACAGACTGTCCTTCCAGGCCTAAGGCACCAGCTCCCACTACAAGCCTCTGGCCAGCCAAAGGCTCTGAGGGAGGGTTATCTCTGACCCCCACACCACTTCCACTCTCTTCAGTCCCAGACTCTACCTCCTTGGTAGGTAGATAGAAATTCTCTGTGGCTTTTATTTTTTATCCCTTGAAGCCCACCCATTCTATTGCTCATTCCTAGCTCTGCCACTCTTCACACACTGTTTTCCCAGGCCACAGGCACCAGCACCAACTAGAAGCATCTGGCCAGCAAGGTACTCTGAGGGAGGGTCATCTCTGACCCCTACCCCACTTCCAGTCTCTCCAGCCCCGACTCCACCTCCTTGGTAGGTTGATAGAAATTCTCTGTGGCTTTTTTTTTCATTTTTTGTCTTGGAGCCCACCCATTCTAGTGCTAATTCCTAGCTCTGCCTCTCTTCACAGACTGTCCTTCCAGGCCTCAGGCACCATTTCCAACTAGAAGCCTCTGGCCAGCAAGGGACTCTGAGGCAGGGTCATCCCTGACCCCCACCACACTTCCAGGCTCTCCAGCCCCAGACTCCACCTGCTTGGTAGGTAGATAGAAATTCTCTGTGGCTTTTTTTTTCTTTTTTTCCCCTTGGAGCCGACCCATTCTATTGCTAATTCCTAGCTCTGCCTCTCTTCACAGACTGTCCTTCCAGGCTGCAGGCGCCAGCTCCAACTAGAAGCCTCTGGGAAGCAAGGGACTCTGAGTGAGGGTCATCTCTAACCCCCACCCCACTTCCAGTCTCTCCGGCCCCAGACTCCACCTTTTTGGTAGTAGATAGAAATTTTCTGTGGCTTTTTTTTTTCCCTTGGAGCCCACCCATTCTATTGCCAATTTCTAGCTTTGCCTCTCTTCATAGACTGTCCTTCCAGGCCGCAGGCACCAGCTCCAAATAGAAGCCTCTGGCCATCAAGGGACTCTGAGGGACCGTCATCTCTGACCCCCACCCCAGTTCCAGTCTCTCCAGCCCCATACTCCACCTCCTTAGTAGGTAGATAGAAATTCTCTATGGCTTTTTTTTTCTATTTTTCCCTTAGAGCCCACCCATTCTATTGCTAATTCCTAGCTCTACCTCTCCTCACAGACTGTCCTTCCAGGCCGAATACCCCAGCTCCAACTAGAAGCCTCTGGCCAGCAAGGGACTCTGAGGGAGGGTCATCTCTGACACCCACCTGACTTCCAGTCTCTCCAAACCCAGACTCCACTTCCTTGGTATTTAGATAGAAATTCTCTGTGGCTTTTTTTTCTTGTTTTCTGTGGCGAGCACTGCATACGGAAGCCATCTTGAGCTATCCACCATCTTGGAAACCATTAGGCTTCACTTCCTCACTGAGCAAACCATTTCTCAGAAATCATGTGACCAACCGTTCTCTCCGGAAGTGGTTGGGTTTCTAGGCAACAGGAGAGATCCACCCACATCAATGACTGGTTCATGCTGTTCTCTCTCATTTGCATTTCGGGCAGCCAATTGGTGCCCACCAGCTGTATATAACTTGCCATTTTTCCTGAATAAAGAAAGTAGACGGAAGAAGACGACTTGATCAGCATCTCGTTGTGTGTGTGCGTGTGTTTGTCCCATCTCTCACTCCCTCCCCCAGGGAACCTGTTCCACTGTCCCGCGGGCCGGGACACGTGGCGCCTGAACACGGACTTGGGTACGAGGGGTCCAGTGAAGAGCTCCCGAGGAAGGCTCCAGTGCAGAGCAAGTGAGAAAAGCCGGCAGGAAAGGCCGCAGAAGCGGACGGCATAGACTCGTCCAGAAGGGGACGGCAGAGATTCATCCTGGTAAGTATTTACTTACGTTTTATTTTAAGTACAGGTAATAATGGGACAAAAGCTTAGTCAGCAAGAAATATCCGTTCAGAGCTTAATAGAAGCTCTTGTCATTATGGTCGCTAAGGGAGAGCAGATCATGCAAAATGATCAACCCCAGGAGGAGGCTATAGCCACCTCAGATCTAACCAAGGATTCTAAAATTGAAAAAGAACAGGGAGAGGATCTTATTTCCCTAGATAGTGAGGAAGAAGTTAAAAGCCCCGAAAGAGAGACAAAACTCAAAAAATCTAAAAAACTAAAAAAGAAAAACAACCTTAAGGCTCTCCAAGAGCCAAAGAAAAATGAGTCATTATCTAGTTCAGAGGATGAAATCTTAGAGGCCAAGACTGCCATGTGCAGTAACCCAAAATGGCCGTCTGAAGAAAAACTTTAGAAACAAACACTGCCACGTGCAGTAACCCAAAATGGCCGTCTGAACAAAAAACTTTAGAAACAAAGACTGCCACGTGCAGTAACCCAAAATGGCCATCTGAACAAAAAACTTCAGAAACGAAGACAGGCAAATACCATAATTTAAAATGGCCACCTTTCAAAAAACGACCGCCGTCTTACAATCCGGTGGCATCTGTGCTATCTTTGGTGTGTAATCATTCTTGCCATGAAAAGGCTGCCCCGCCATCTTTAGCGATGCCCGTTATTGATCCTAAGGCAAAAGTTCAGACTACAAAACTTAAGCCAGTTCAAAAACTACAATCATTGATAGATTTTGAGGGGCAGGAAGCCTTCCCGGTAACAGAAACCACAAATCCACAAGGACAAGCATGGCGCCACGTACGTGGCTTTGATTTTAACATTACAAAAGAAATTAAAACAGCAGTTGCTCAATATGGAGCTACAGCTCCATATACTTTAGCTATAGTTGACTCGGTGGCAGAAAATTGGTTTACACTAATAGATTGGCATACATTGGCCCGTGCTGCACTCTCTGGAGGGGATTACTTACTTTGGAAATCAGAATATGTGGCAAATTGTAGGGAGACCGCATGCCGTAATGCCCAGGCCAGCAATGGCTGGTCAGCAGATATGTTATTGGGAGAAGGCAATTATACAACTAGTGACACTCAAATACAATATGATTCAGGGCTATTTGCTCAAATTAATATGGCAGCCATGAGAGCTTGGAAAAACTTCCTACTAAAGGAGACTTAAGTACCTCCCTTACAACAATAAAACAAGAGCCTGACAAACCTTTTTCTGAGTTTGTTCATTGGTTAATTACTGCAGCAGGGAAAATATTTGGCAGTGCTGATGCAGGCACCAATTTTGTTAAACAATTGGCATATGAAAATACTAATGCTGCTTGTCAAGCAGCAAACAGGCCATATAGAAAAAAGACAGATTTATCAGGATATATTCGCCTATGTTCTGATGTTGGGTCAGCATACCAACAAGGATTGGCTCTGGCCACTGCTCTTAAAGGATATACTGTTTGCCAATTTCTTAACCGTAATAATGGAGGCAGTCGCTTCAATTGTGGTCAGCCTGGACATATGGGAAAGATCCTGATACAATCATCCAGCCGTATACTAAAGACCAAGTTAATTGGCTTTTCCAACAAACAGATTTCTGGCCTATCGCATGTGCTTCCTTTACTGGAACTATTGATAACCATTTTCCTCCAGATAAATTTTTATATTTTTTATCTGCCCATGATTTTGTTTTATGTTCATGTTTCTGTTGATACCTTTAACAGTTTCATTTTTGCCACGGCACAAACTGGTGAGGCCGGCAAACATGTTATTTCCCATGTACTTGTCGCACTCTCTGTTATGGGCAAACCTCAACAAATTAAGACAGATAATGGCCCAGGTTACACAGGAAACAATTTTGCCTTTTTTTTTTTTTTTTTTTGATAAACAACTTCACATTAAACATGTTACGGGAATTCCATACAATCCCCAGGGACAGGGCATTGTTGAATGTGCTCATCTTTCCTTGAAAAATACTCTCCAAAAGTTAAAAAAGGGAGAGCTTTTACAGACAAAGGGCTCACCAAAAAACCTTCTGGCACATGCTCTTTTTGTCCTAAATTTCCTGTCTCTTGATAAAGATGGAGACTCAGCTGCTGAGCACTTCTGGCATTCTACTACCAAAACAAAATTTGCCTCAGTTTTGTGGAAAGATACTCTGGACAATACATGGAATGGTCCAGACCCTGTCCTCATTTGGGGCAGAGGGTCTGTCTGCATCTATTCTCAAAAAATGGATGCTGCTCATTGGCTACCAGAAAGATTAATCAAACAGATTGATTCTAACAAGCCATTCAGGAATGATGAAAGCCCTGAGATATCTCTCTCTCCTTCCACAGATCAACAAAATAAAGAAACCTGATCCTCTTTTGCTTCTTCAATACTACCGCTGCTAGTTTTGATCCTGCGCCGCTCCTGACAGAACAGGGGGGTCTCGGTCTTGCTTTACAGGAACGCTGCTGCTTTTACACCAACAAGTCCGGCATCGTTCGTGACAACTCTCCGACAATCCCTTATGGTCTGCATGGAATGGATTCCTCCCCTTTTTTCCTCCCCATACTTGGTCTGATTCTGGGTTTACTGATTGTTTGCTCTTTGAGGCCTATTCTCTTTAATAAGCTCATGGCTTTCTTTAAACAACAGATAATTCCATAAAAATGCAGCCTATCCAAGTCCACTACCACAACCTGGAGTTGGAGTATCGCGGAGCCTAGACATTGCTCCTGCCTGAGGCGCTGAATCGGTTAGCCAAAGAGGGGTAAGAGAGTCTGATGAACCCAGTAACTGTTCAGTCCTTCCACCTAAGACAGGAAGCCCATCGTAGCTATGGGACTCTCCAATGACGGGTAAGGATGGACGTATGGTTCCATAAACGACTCCAACCTAAGACAGGCACGATTCCCCCAGGTTTTTCTCCTCTCTTTGAAAAAATAGAAAAGGGGGACATGTGGCGAGCACTGCATATGGAAGCCATCTTGAGCTATCCACCATCTTGGAAACCATTAGGTTTCACTTCCTCACTGAGCAAACCATTTCTCAGAAATCATGTGACCAACCGTTCTCTCCGGAAGTGGTTGGGTTTCTAGGCAACAGGAGAGATCCACCCACATCAATGACTGGTTCATGCTGTTCTCTCTCATTTGCATTTCGGGCAGCCAATTGGTGCCCACCAGCTGTATATAACTCGCCATTTTTCCTGAATAAAGGAAGTAGACGGAAGAAGACGACTTGATCAGCATCTCGTTGTGTGTGTGCGTGTGTTTGTCCCATCTCTCACTCCCTCCCCCAGGGAACCTGTTCCACTGTCCCGCGGGCCAGGACAGTTTTCCCTTGGAGCCCACACATTCTATTGCTAATTCCTAGCTCTGCCT
Source organism: Tupaia tana (assembly GCA_026018925.1). Lineage (NCBI taxonomy): Eukaryota > Metazoa > Chordata > Mammalia > Scandentia > Tupaiidae > Tupaia > Tupaia tana. Next base: position 121,232,788 of record JAKSZU010000009.1, read on the forward strand.
CTTTTCACAGACTGTCCATCCAGGCCACATGCACCACCTCCAACTAGAAGTCTCTGGCCAGCAAGGGACTCTGAGGGAGGGTCATCTCTGACACCCACCCCACTTACAATCTCTCCAGCCCCAGATTCCACCTCCTTGGTACATAGATAGGAATTCTTTTTGGCTTTTTTTTTTCTTTTTTTCCCTTGAAGCCCACCCATTCTATTGCTAATTCCTAGCTCTGCCTCTCTTCACAGACTATCCTTTCAGGCCGCAGGCACCAGCTCCAACTAGAAGCCTCTGGCCACCAAGGGACTCTGAGAAAGGGTCATCTCTGACCCCCACCTCACTTCCAGTCTCTCCAGCCCCAGACTCCACCTCCGTGGTATGTAAATAGAAATTCTCTGTGGCTTTTCTTTTTTTTTTCTACCTTGGAGCCCACCCATTCTATTGCTAATTCCTAGCTCTGCCTCTGTTCAGAAACTGTCCTTTCAGGCCACAGGCATCAGCTAGAACAACAAGCCTCTGGCAAGCAAGGGACTCTGAGGGAGGATCATTTCTGACCTCCACCCCACTTCCAGTCTCTACATCCCCAGAATCCACCTCCTTGGTAGGTAGATAGAAATTCTCTTTGACTTTTTGTTTCTTTTTTTCCCTTGGAGCCCCCTCATTCTATTGCTAATTCCTAGCTCTGCCTCTCTTCACAGACTGTCCTTCCAGGCCTCAGGCACCAGCTCCAACTAGAAGCTGATGGCCAGCTAGAGACACTGACAGAGTGTCATCTCTGATCCCCACTCCACTTCTAGTCTCTCGAACCCGTCTCCACCTCATTGGTAGGTAGAATGTTATTCTCTGTGGCTTTGTTTTCTTTTTTCCCTTGGAGCCCACCCAGTCTATTGCTAATTCCTACCGCTGCCTCTCTTCACAGACTGTCTTTCCATGCCGCAGACACCAACTCCAACTAGAAGCCTCTGGCCAGCTAGGGACTCTGAGGGAGGGTCATCTCTGACCCCCACCCCACTTCCAGTCTCTCCAGCCCCATACTCCAACTCCTTGGTAGGAAGATAGAAATTCTCTGTGGCTATTTTTTCCTTGGAACCCACCCATTCTATTGCTAATGCCTACTTCTGCCTCTCTTCCCAATCAGTCCTTCCAGTCCACATGCACCAGCTCCAATTAGAAGCCTCTGCCAAGCAGGGGATCTGAGGGAGGGTCATCTCTGACCCCCACCCCACTTCCAGTCTCTCCAGTCCCAGACTCCACCTCCTTGGTAGGTAGATTGAAATATTCTGTAGCGTTTTTTTCTTTTTTTCCATATGAGCCCAACCATTCTATTGCTAATTCCTAGCTCTGCCTCTATTCACAGACTGTCCTTCCATGCCCCAGGCACCAGCTCCAACTAGAAGCCTCTGCACAGCAAGGGACTTTAAGGGAGGGTCATCTCTGACCCCCACCCCACTTCAACTCGCTCCAGCCCCAGATTCCACCTCCTTGGTAGGTAGATAGAAATTATCTGTATTTTTTTTTAATTATTTTCCCTTAAAGCCAACCCCTTCTATTGCTAATACCTAGCTCTGTGTCTCTTCACAGTCTGTCCTTCCAGGCCGCAGGCACCATCTCCATCTAGAAGCCTCTGGCCAGCAAGGGACTCTGATGTTGGGTCATCTCTAACCCCCACCCCACTTCCAGGCTCTCCAGCCCCAGACTCCACCGCCTTGGTAGGTAGATAGAAATTCTCTGTGGCTCTTTTTTTTCGTTTTTACACTTGGAGCCCACCCATTCTATTGCTACTTTCTACCTCTGCCTCTGTTCACATACTGTCCTTCCAGGCCGCAGGCACCAGGTACAACTAGAAGCTTCTGACCAGCAAGGGACTCTCAGGGAGGGTCATCTCTGAACCTCACCCCACTTCCAGTTTCTCCAGCCCCAGATTCCACCTCCTTGGTAGGTAGATAGAAATTCTCTGTTGCTTTTTTTTTCTTTTTTTTTTCTTGGAGCCAACCCATTCTAGTGCTAATTCCTAGCTCTGCCTCTCTTCACAGACTGTCCTTCCAGGCCACAGGCACCATTTCCAACTAGAAGCCTCTGGCCAGCAACGGACTCTGAGGCAGAGTCATCCCTGACCCCCACCACACTTCCAGGCTCTCCAGCCCCAGACTCCACCTCCTTCATAGGTAGACAAAAATTCTCTGTGCCATTTTTTTTTTTTTTTTTTGGAGCCCACCCATTCTATTGCTAATTCCTACCTCTGCCTCTCTTCACAGACTGTCCTTCCAGGCCGCAGGCACCATTTCCAACTAGAAGCATCTGGCCAGCAAGGGACTCTGAGGGAGGGTCATCTCTGACACTCACCCCACTTCCAGTCTCTCTAGCCCCAGCCTTCACCTCCTTGGTAGGTAGATAGAAATTCTCTGTGGCTTTTTTTTTTTTCTTTTTTTCCCCTTGGAGCCGACCCATTCTATTGCTAATTCCTACCTCTGCCTCTCTTCACAGAATGTCCTTCCAGGCTGCTGGCGCCAGCTCCAACTAGAAGCCTCTGGGCAGCAAGGGACTCTGAGTGAGGGTCATCTCTGACCCCCACCCCACTTCCAGTCTCTCCAGCCCCAGAATCCACCTTTTTGGTAGGAAGAGAGAAATTCTCTGTGGCTTTTTTTTCTTTTTTTCCCTTGGTGTCCACGCATTCTATTGCTAATTCCTAACTCTGCCCCTCTTCACAGACTGTCCTTCAAGGCCACAGGCACCAGCTCCAACTAGAGGCCTCTGGCCAGAAAGAGATCTGAGGGACGGTCATCTCTGACCCCCACATCACGTTCAGTTTCTCCAGCCCCACACTCCACCTCCTTGGTAGGTAGATAGAAATTTTCTGTGGCTTTTCTTTTCTTTTTTTCCCTTGGAGCCCACCTATTCTATTGCTAATTCCTAGCTCTGCCTCACTTCACAGACTGTCCTTCCAGGCCGCAGGCACCAGCTCCGACTAGAAGACTCTTGCCAGCAAGGGACTCTGAGGGAGGGTCATCTCTAACCCCCACCCCATTTGCAGTCTCTCCAGCCCCAGACTCCACCTCCTTGGTAGGTAGATAGAAATTCTCTGTGACTTTGTTTTGCATTTTTTCCTTGGAGCACGCCCATTCTATGGCTAATTCCTAGCTCTGCCTTTCTTCACAGACTGTCCTTCCAGGCCACAGGCAGCAGCTCCAAATAAAAGGCTATGGCCAGCAAGAGACTCTGAGCGAGTGTCATCTCTGACACCCACCCCACTTCCAGTCTCTCCAAACCCAGACTCCACTTCCTTGGTATTTAGATAGAAATTCTCTGAGGCTTTTTTTTCTTGTTTTCCCTTGGAGCCCACCCATTCTATTGCTAATTCCTAGCTCTGCCTCTTTTCACAGACTGTCAATCCAGGCCGCAGGCACAAGCTCCAACTAAAAGCCTCTGGCAAGCAGGGGTCTCTGAGGGAGGGTCATCTCTGACCCCCACCCCACTGCCAGTCTCTCCAGTCCCAGACTCCGCCTCCTTGGTAGTTAGAAAGAAATTCTCTGTGACTTTTTTTTCTTTTGTTCCCTTGGAGCCCACCCTTTTTATTGTTAATTCCTAGCTCTGCCTCTCTTCACAGACTGTCTTTCCAGGCTGCAGGCACCGGCTCCAACTAGAAGCCTCTAGCCAGCAAGGGACTATGAGGGAAGGTCGTCGGTGACCCCCACCCCACTTCCAGTCTCTCCAGCCCCAGAGTCCACCTCCTTGGTAGGTCGATAGAAATTCTCAGTGGCTTTATTTTTCTTTTTTCCTTTTGAGCCCACCCATTCTTTTGCTAATTCCTAGCTCTGCCTCTCTTCACAGACTGTCCTTCCACGCCGCAGACACCAGTTCCAATGAAAAGCCTCTGGCCAGCAAGGGACTGTGAGAGAGGGTCATCTCTGACCCCACCCCACTTCCAATCTCTCCAGCCCCAGATTCCACCTCCTTGGTACTTAGATAGAAATTCTCTGTGGCTTCTTTTTTCTTTTTTTCCCTTGGAGCCCACCCATTCTATTGCTAATTCTTAGCTCTGCCTCTCTTCACAGACTGTCCTTCCAGGCAGCAGGCACCAGTTCCAACTAGAAGCTTCTGGCCAGCAAGGGACTCTGAGGGACAGTCATCTCTGACCACCACCCCACTTCCAGTCTCTTCAGCCCCACACTCCACCTCCTTGGTAGGTAGATAGGAATTCTCTATTTTTTTTTCTTTTTTTCCGTTGAAGCACACCCATTCTATTGCTAATTCCTAGCTCTGCATCTCTCCACAGACTGTCGTTCCAGGCTGCAGGCACCAGCTACAACTAGAAGCCCTCTGGCCAGCAAGGGACTCTGATTGAGGGTCATCTCTGACCCCCACACCACTTCCATTCTCTCTAGCCCCATACTTCCCCTCCTTGGTAGGTAGATAGAAATTCTCTGTGGCATTTTTTTCTATTTTTCCCTTGGGGCCCACTCTTTCTATTGCTAATTCCTAGGTCTGCCTCCCTTCACAGACTGTCCTTCCAGGTCTCAGGCACCCTCTAATACTAGAAAGCCTCTTGCCAGCAAGGGACTCTGAGGGACGGTCATCTCTGACCCCCACCCCATTTCCAGTCTCTCCAGCCCCAGACTCCACCTCCTTGGTAGGTAGATAGAAATACTCTGTGGCTTTATTTTCTTTTTTTCCCTTGGAGCCCACCCATTCTATTGCTAATTCCTAGCTCTGCGTCTCTTCAAGGACTGTCCTTCCAGGCTGCAGGCACCAGCTACAACTAGAAGCCTCTGGCCAGCCAGGGACTCTGAAGGAGGGTCATCTCTGAACCCCACCCTATTTCCAGTCTCTTCAGCCCAAGACTCCACCTCCTTGGTAGGTAGATAGAAATTCTCTGTGGCTTTTTGTTTGTTTGTTTTTTTCCTGAAGCCCACACCCATTCTATTGCTAATTCATAGCTCTACCTCTCTTCACAGACTGTCCTTCCCAGGCCCCAGGCCCCAGCTCCAACTTGAAGCCGATGGCCAGCAACAGCCAATGAGGGAAGGTCATCTCTGACCCCCAACCCAGTTCCTGGCACAACAGCCCCAGACTCCACCTCCTTGGTAGGTAGATAGAAATTCTCTGTGGCTTTTTTTCTTGTTTTCTCTTGGAGTTCACCCATTCTATTGCTAATTCCTAGCACTGTGTCTCTTCACAAACTCTCTTCCAGGCCGCAGGCACCAGATTCAACTAGAAGCCTCTGGCCAGCAAGGGATTATGAGGGGAGGGTCATCTCTGACCCCCACCCCTCTTCCAGTCTCTCCAGTCCTAGAATCCACCTACTTGGTAGGTAGATAGAAATTCTCTGTGGATATTTTTTCTTTCTTACCCTTGAAGCCCACCCATTTTATTGCTAATTCCCTAGCTCTGCCTCTCTTCACAGACTGTCCTTCCAAACCGCAGGCACCAGCTCCAACTACAAGCCTTTGGCCAGCAAGGGACTCTGAGGGAGGATCATCTCTGACCCCCACCCCACTTCCAGTCTCTCCAGGCCCAGAATCCAACACCTTGGTAGGTAGATAGAAATTCTCTGGGGCTTTGTTTTTTTATTATTACTTGGAGCCCACCCATTGTTTTGCTAATTCCTAGCTCTGCCTCTCTTCACATACTGTCCTTCCAGGCTGCAGGCACCAGCTCCAACTAGAAACCTCTGGCCCGCAAGGGATCTGAGGGAGGGGCATCTCTGACACCCACCTCACTTCCAGTTCCTCCAGCCCCAGACTCCACCTTTTTGGTAGGTAGATAGAAATTCTCCGTGGCTTTTTTTCCATTTTTTCCCCTTGGAGCCAACCCATTATATTGCTAATTCCCAGCTCTGCCTCTCCACAGACTGTCCTTCCAGACCACAAGCACCAGCTCCAACTAGAAGCCTCTGACCAGCAAGGAATCTGAGTAAGCGTCATCTCTTATTCCCACCACACTTCCAGTCTCTCCAGACCCAGACTCCACCTTCTTGGTAGGGTAGATAGAATTTTCTGTGGCGTTTTTTTCTTTTTTTCCCTTTGAGCACACCCATTCTATTGCTAATTCCTAGCTCTGCCTCTCTTCACAGACTGTCCTTCCAGACCGCAGGCACCAGCTCCAACTAGAAGCCTCTGGCCAACAAGGGACTCTGAGGAAGGGTCATCTCTGACCCCCACCTCACTTCCAGTCTCTCCAGCCCCAGACTCCACCTCCGTGGTAGGTAGATAGAAATTCTCTGTGGCTTTTCTTTTTTTGTCTACCTTGGAGCCCTCCCATTCTATTGCTAATTCCTAGCTCTGCCTCTGTTCAGAGGACTGTCCTTCCAGGCCACAGGCATCAGCTTGAACAACAAGCCTCTGGCCAGCAAGGGACTCTGAGGGAGGGTCATCTCTGACCCCCACCCCACTTCCAGTTTCTCCAGCCCAAGACTACACCTCGTTGGTAGGAAGAGAGAAATTCTCTGACTTTTTTTTCTTTTTTTCCCTTGGAACCCACCCATTCTATTGCTAATTCCTAACTCTGCCTCTATTCACAGACTGTCCTTCCAGGCCGCAGGCAACCAGCTCCAACTAAAAGCTTCTGGCCAGCAAGGGACTCTGAGGGAGGGTCATCTCTTACACCACCCCACTTCCAGTCTCTCCAGCCCCAGACTCCACCTCCTTGGTAGATAGAATGAAATTCTCTGTGGCTTTGTTATCTTTTTTTCCCTTGGAGCCCACCCAGTCTATTGCTAATTCCTAGCTATGCCTCTCTTCACAGACTATCCTTTCAGGTCGCAGGCACCAGCTCCAACTAGAAGCCTCTGGCCAGCAAGGGATTCTGAGGGAGGGTCATCTCTGACCCCCACCCCACTTCCAGTCTCTCCAGCCCCAGACTCCACCTGCTCGGTAGGTAGATAGAAATTCTCTGTGGCTTTTTTTCTTTTTTTCCTTTGGAGCCCAGACATTCTATTGCTAATTCCTAGCTCTCCCTCTCTTCTCAGACTGTCTTTCCAAGCCACAGGCACCAGCTCCAACCAAAAGCCTCTGGCCAGCAAGGGATCTGAGGGAGGGTCATCTCTGACCCCCACCCCATTTCCAGTCTCTCCAGTCCCAGACTCCACCTCCTTGGTACATAGATATAAATTTTCTGTCGTGTTTTTTTCTTTTTTTCCCTTTGAGACCACCTATTCAATTGCTAATTCCTAGCTCTGCCTGTCATCACAAACTGTCCTTACAGGCTGCAGGAACCAGCTCCAACTAGATTCCTCTAGCCAGCAAGGGACTCTGAGGGAGGGTCATCTCTGACCCCAATCCCACTTTCAGTCTCTCCAGCCCCAGACTCAACCTCCTTGGTAGGTAGATAGAAATACTCTGGCTTTTTATTCATTTTTTTCCCTAGGAGCCCACCCATTCTATTGCTAATTCCTAGATCTACCTCTCTTCACAGACTGTCCTTCCAGGCCGCAGGCACCAGCTCCAAATAGAAGGCTCTGTCCAGCAAGGGACTCTGAGAGAGGGTCATCTCTGACCCCCACCCCACTTCCATTCTCTCCAGCCCCAGAGGCCACCTCCTTGGTAGGTAGATAGAAATTCCTCTTTGGCTTTTCTTTTCTTTTTTTTTTCTTGCAGCCCTCCCATTCTATTGCTAATTCCTAGATCTGCCTCTCTTCACAGACTGTCCTGGAGGCTGCAGGCACGAGCTCAAACTAGAAGCCTCTGGCCAGCAAGAGACACTGAGGGTGGGTCATCTCTGTCCCCAACCAAACTTACAGTCTCTCCAGCCCCAGCCTCCACCTCCTTGGTAGGTTGATAGAAATTCCCTGTGGCTTTTTATTCATTTTTTTTCCCTTAGAGCCCACCCATTCTATTGCTAATTCCTACCTCTGCCTCTCTTCAAAGACTGTCCTACCAGGCCGCAGGCACCAGCTCCAACTAGGCAGGCTCTGGCCAGCAAGGGACTCTGAGGGAGTGTCATCTCTGACCCCCACCCCACTTCCAGTCTCTCCAGCCCAAGACTCCACCTTTTTGATTGGAAGAGAGAAATTCTCTGTGGCTTTTTCTCTTTTTTTCCCTTGGAGCCCTGTCATTCTACTGCTAATTCCTAGCTCTGCCTCTCTTCACAGACTGTCCTTCCAGGCCTCAGGCACCAGATCCAATTAGAAGACACTGGCCAGCAAGGGAATCTGAGGGAGTGTTATCTCTGAACCCCATCTCACTTTCAGTCTCTCCAGTCCCAGACTCTACCTCCTTCAAAGGTAGATAGAAATTCTCTGTGGCTTTTCTTTTCTTTTGTTCCCTTGGAGCCCAGCCATTCTATTGATAATTCCTAGCTCTGCCTCTCTTCACAGACTGTCCTTCCAGGCCTCAGGCACCAGCTCCAACTACAAGCCTCTGGCCAGCAAGGGACTCTAATGGAGGGTCATCTCTGACCCCCACCTCACTTCCAGTCTCTCCAGTCCCAGACTGCACCTCCTTGTAGGTTGATAGAAATTCTCTGTGGCTTTTTTTTTTCTTTTTTTTCCCTTGGAGCCCAGCCATTCTATTGATAATTCCTAGCTCTGCCTCTCTTCACAGACTGTCCTTCCAGGTCGCAGGCACCAGCTCCAATTAGAAGACTCTGGCCAGCAAGGGATTCTGAGGGAGGGTCATCTCTGACCCCCACTCAACTTCCAGTCTCTCCAGCCATAATCTCCACCAACTTGGTTGGTAGATAGTAATTCTCTGTGGCTTTTTTTTCTTTTTTCCCTGGAGCCCACCCATTCTATTGCTAATTCCTAGCTATGCCTCTCTTCACAGACTGTCCTTCCAGGCCTCAGGTACCAGCTCCCCTGGAAGCCTCTGTCGAGCAAGAGACTCTGAGGGAGTGTCCATCTCTGACCCCCACAACACTTCAAGTCTCTCCAGCCCCAGATTCCACCTCCTTGGTAGGTAGATAAAAATTCTTTGTGGCTTTTTTTTTCTTTTTTTCCCTGGAGTCCACCCATTCTATTGCTAATTCCTTGCTATGCCTCTCTTCACAGACTTTCCTTCCAGGCCTCATTCCCCCAGCTCCAAATTGAAGACTCTGGCCAGCAAGGTACTCTGAGGGACAGTCATCTCTGACCTCCACCCCACTTCCAGTCTCTCCAGCCCAAGACTCTACCTCCTTGGTAGATATATAGAAATTCTCTGTGGCTTTTTTTTTCTTTTTATTCCTTGGAGCCCACCCATTCTATTGCTAATTCCTAGCTCTGCCTCTCTTCACAGACTGTTCTTCCAGGCCGCATTCCCCAGCTCCAACTAGAAGCCTCTGGCCAGCAAGGGACTCTGAGGGATGGTAATCTCTGACCCCAACCCCACTTCCAATCTCTCCAACCTCAGACTCCACCCCCTTGGTAGGTAGATAGAAATTCTCTGTGGCTTTTTTCTCTGTTTTTCCCTTGGAGCCCACCCACTCTATTGCTAATTTCTAGCTCTGCCTCTCTTCACAGACTGTCCTTTCGGGCCTCATTCCCCAGCTCCAGCTAGAACCCTCTGGCCAGCAAGGGACTCTGAGGGACGGTCATCTCTGACTCCACCTCACTTCCAGACTCTCCAGCCCGAGACTCCTCCTCCTGGTAGGTAGATAGAAATTCTCTGTGGCTTTTACTTTTTATCCATTGAAGCCCACCCATTCTATTGCTCATAACTAGCTCTGCCACTCTTCACACACTGTTTTTCCAGGCCACAGGCACCAGCACCAACTAGAAGCCTCTGGCCAGCAAGGTACTCTGAGGGAGGGTCATCTCTGACCCCCACCCCACTTCCAGTCTCTCCAGCCCCGACTCTACCTCCTTGGTATGTTTATAGAAATTCTGTGGCTTTTTTTTTCTTTTTGTCCCTTGGAGCCCAACCGTTCTTTTGCTCATTCCCCGCTCTGCCATTCATCACATACTTTCCTTCCAGGCCGCTGGCACCAGCTTCAAACTAGAAGTCTCTGGCCAGCAAAGGACTCTGAGTGAGGGTATCTCTGACCCCCATCCCACTTCTAGTCTCTCTACCCCAGACTCCGCCTCCTTGCTAGGTAGATAGAAATTCTCTGTGGCTTTTTTTTTTTTTCCCCTTGGAGCCCACCCATTTTATTGCTAATTCTTAGCTCTGCCTGTCTTCACAGACTGTCCTTCCAGGACGCAGGCACCAGCACCAACTAGACGCCTCTGGCCCCCAAGGGACTCTGAGGGACGGTCATCTCTGACCCCCCACCCCACTTGCAGTCTCTCCAGCCTCAGACTCCACCTCCTTGATAGGAATATAGAAATTCTCTGTTGCTTTTTTTTTCTTTTTTTTTCTTGGAGCCCACCCATTCTAGTGCTAATTCCTAGCTCTGCCTCTCTTCACAGACTGTCCTTCCAGGCCACAGGCACCATTTCCAACTAGAAGCCTCTGGCCAGCAAGGGACTCTGAGGCAGGGTCATCCCTGACCCCCACCACACTTCCAGGCTCTCCAGGCCAGACTCCACCTCCTTCATAGGTAGTCGGAAATTGTCTGTGGCTTTTTTTTTTTCTCTTGGAGCCCACCCATTCTATTGCAAATTCCTACCTCTGCCTCTCTTCACAGACTGTCCTTCCAGGCCGCAGGCACCATTTCCAACTAGAAGCCTCTGGCCAGCAATGGACTCTGAGGGAGGGTCATCTCTGACCCCCACCCCACTTCCAGTCTCTCTAGCCCCAGCCTCCACCTCCTTGGTAGGTAGATAGAAATTCTCTGTGGCTTTTTTTTCTTTTTTTCCCCTTGGAGCTGACCCATTCTATTGCTAATTCCTAGCTCTGCCTCTCTTCACAGGCTGTCCTTCCAGGGTACAGGCGCAAGCTCCACCTAGAAGCCGCTGGGCAGCAAGGGACTCTGAGGGAGGGTCATCTCTGACCCCCACCCCACTTCCAGTCTCTCCAGCCCCAGACTCCACCTTTTTGGTAGTAGATAGAAATTTTCTGTGGCTTTTTTTTTTCCCTTGGAGCCCACCCATTCTATTGCTAATTTCTAGCTTTGCCTCTCTTCATAGACTGTCCTTCAAGGTCGCAGGCACCAGCTCCAAATAGAAGCCTCTGGCCATCAAGGGACTCTGAGGGACAGTCATCTCTGACCCCTACCCCACTTCCAGTCTCTCCAGCTCCATACTCCACCCTCCTTAGTAGGTAGATAGAAATTCTCTATGGCTTTTTTTTTTCTATTTTTTCCTTAGAGTCCCACCCGTTCTATTGCTAATTCCTAGCTCTGCCTCTCCTCACAGACTGTCCTTCCAGGCTGCATACCCCAGCTCCAACTAGAAGCCTCTGGCCAGCAAGGGACTCTGAGGGACGGTAATCTCTGACCCCAACCCCACTTCCAATCTCTCCAGGCACAGACTCCACCCCCTTGGTAGGTAGATAGAAATTCTCTGTGGCTTTTTTCTCTGTTTTTCCCTTGGAGCTCACCCATTCTATTGTTAATTTCTAGCTCTGCCTCTATTCACAGACTGTCCTTCCGGGCCGCATTCCCCAACTCCAGCTAGAACCCTCTGGACAGCAAGGGACTCTGAGGAAGGGTCATCTCTGACCCCACCTCACTTCCAGTCTCTCCAGCCCAAGATTCCACCTCCTTGGTAGGTAGATAGAAATTCTCTGTGGATTTTTTTTTCTTTGTTTTCTTTGGAGCTCACCCATTCTTTTGCTAATTCCTAGCTCTGCCCTCTCTTCACAGACTGTCCTTCCAGGCCTAAGGCACCAGCTCCCACTAGAAGCCTCTGCCCAGCCAAGGACTCTGAGGGAGGGTCATCTCTGACCCCCACCCCACTTCCACTCTCTTCAGTCCCAGACTCTACCTCCTTGGTAGGTAGATAAAAATTCTCTGTGGCTTTTATTTTTATCCCTTGAAGCCCCACCCATTCTATTGCTCATTCCTAGCTCTGCCACTGTTCACACACTTTTTTTTCCAGGCCACAGGCACCAGCACCAACTAGAAGCCTCTGGCCAGCAAGGTACTCTGAGGGAGGGTCATCTCTGACCCCCACCCCACTTCCAGTCTCTCCAGCCCCGACTCCACCTCCTTGGTAGGTTGATAGAAATTCTCTGTGGCTTTTTTTTCTTTTTTTCCCTTGGAGCCCACCCATTTTTTTGCTCTTTCCTCGCTCTGCCCTTCTTCACATACTTTCCTTCCAGGCCGCAGGCACCAGCTTCAACTAGTAGTCTCTGGCCAGCAAGGGACTCTGACTGAGGGTATCTCTGACCCCCACCCCACTTCTAGTCTCTCCACCCCAGCCTCCACCTCCTTGCTAGGTAGATAGAAATTCTCTGTGGCTTTTTTTTCTTTTTTTTCCTTGGAGCCCACCCATTTTATTGCTAATTCCTAGCTCTGCCTCTCTTCACAGACTGTCCTTCCAGGACGCAGGCACCAGCACCATCTAGACACCTCTGGCCCCCAAGGGCCTCTGAGGGAAGGTCATCTCTGACCCCCACCCCACTTCCAGTCTCTCCAGCCCCAGACTCCACCTCCTTGATAGGAAGATAGAAATTCTCTGTTGCTTTTTTTTTTCTTTTTTTTTTTCTTGGAGCCCACCCATTCTAGTGCTAATTCCTACTTCTGCCTCTCTTCACAGACTGTCCTTCCAGGCCGCAGGCACCATTTCCAACTAGAAGCCTCTGGCCAGCAAGGGACTCTGAGGGAGGGTCATCTCTGACCCCCACCCCATTTCCCATCTCTCTAGCCCCAGCCTCCACCTCCTTGGTAGGTAGATAGAAATTCTCTGTGGCTTTTTTTTTTTCTTTTTTTCCCCTTGGAGCTGACCTATTCTATTGCTAATTCCTAGCTCTGCCTCTCTTCACAGACTGTCCTTCCAGGCTGCAGGCACCAGCTCCAACTAGAAGCCTCTGGGCAGCAAGGGACTCTGAGTGAGGGTCATCTCTGACCCCCACCCCACTTCCAGTCTCTCCAGCCCCAGACTCCACCTTTTTGGTAGTAGATAGAAATTTTCTGTGGCTTTTTTTTCTTTTTTTCCCTTGGAGCCCACCCATTCTATTGCTAATATCTAGCTTTGCCTCTCTTCATTGACTGTCCTTCCAGGCCGCAGGCACCAGCTCCAAATAGAAGCCTCTGGCCAGCAAGGGACTCAGACGGACAGTCATCTCTGACCCCCACCCCACTTCCAGTCTCTCCAGCCTCATACTCCACCTCCTTAGTAGGTAGATAGAAATTCTCTATGGCTTTTTTTTTCTATTTTTCCCTTAGAGCCCACCCATTCTATTGCTAGTTCCTAGTTCTGCCTCTCTTCACAGACTGTCCTTCCAGGCCGCAGGCACCAGCTCCACGTAGAATGCTCTTGCCAGCAAGGGACTCTGAGGGAGGGTCATCTCTGACACCTGAAAGGTTTCAGCTGGCAGCCAGCTGAACTTCCTTGTCCAGGGAGTACTACAGCGACCCCAATCAACCACAAAAGTCGGTTCTTGATTTAAAGTACAAGAGGCTTTATTTCTAGTGCACTAGGACTCCACCCTCGGTTGTACAAGACACAACAGAGAGCGTGAAGTCCTGAACAAAGGGGCATTTAGGTTATATAGACACAAGTCCATGGGGGGAGGGGAGGAAAGAATGAGGAAGTAAGATAAGGGGCTTTTTACAGGGAGCTAGTAAATTGTCTAGGGTTTCCACAACTTCAGCAGTTTATCATGAGGGCTGTATTAGTTTTAGTACAGAAGCAAAAAAGGCAAAGGTTAAACTTTATCTTTACAAAACAGGATAAGTACAGTATAATTTTATTTTTACATTCCCCCATTTTGCATTTTTGGCAAGGAGTTTTAATCATAAAACTTGTGTACCCATAAGAGTATCGGAATAAGTGTCTCGGCTGCATTCCGTGGGCGTCAGGTAGCGGTCCAGGAGTTGGGTCGTAGTGCTTGGCCTCATGGCGGCAGCAGCAGCCCAGCCGTTGGTGGTGAGCGCATTTGTGCCTGTGCGGTGAGTCTATACAGAGGAGTCTAGGCTGAACCAGAACCTGAGGCTGCTGCCCTCGGACTTGTATTTTGTCCCTCCCAGATGTCGCAGTTCTTCCGGCTGGGCTGAGGACAGAAACTTGGGTGTCCTGGAGAGTTTGTTTTTACGTGTGGAGGTGACCCAAGACCGCCTTTACAGTCACTGAGCAGGACGTGGCTTAGGACGCGAGGAGGCCTGCTGTCTTGTCTCTACTGCACCTGGACACCTGAGACTTTATGGTGCATCTTCTTGCAGGCACCGAGGGAGAGGACAAGCTCTACCTCTTACCAGCTAGCAAGGACAGTGACCTACGTGTCTCCAGGAGCAGAGCGAGAAGGCTGAGCACCCCACGGGGGCTCCGGCAGGCAGAAGGGCTGCTTTTTTAGGTGGGGCTCAAATCTGCAGAAAGGGCTTGGACCAAAGAACAGACCTGTAAACGTGAGCAGGTCCCCAGCCGGGACCCCTGACACCACCAAGGTCGTCACCCACCGGGTCAGGGTGCTTTCACCCTGGGACGGGGCTGCCCTGTTCAGGCCACATACTTATTACACACTCCAGATTTTACATATTCACTCTGGCCACACACGACAGACACAAGGTACAACACTCCTAGGAGTACAGAGTGGTTACGGCACACTGTACGAAGCACATGTGCATCAGCACAATGGATGCGCAGGCTGGGTGGGGGGCCAAGGGACACCCCTGCAGGGCGCCGTGTTTCTCAGTTCCAGCTGGCAGAACAAGGGCCCAGAGTCCGACCTGCCCCTTTCTCAGCCCCCAACCCCATCTACCCAGCAGAAGGGAAAAGCAGGGCACGGCCTGGCAGGGGAATCCCGGCAGCCCACAGTGTCACTCGGTCACTTCAGGCATCAGCTGCCCGTCTTGTGGGTGGGTGTCTATTGTCTATTTGATTATTTATACCGGACATAAGGACCCAACAGGGCCCCCCTCCTGAGCACACGCAGACAAAATACAAGACAGACAAGGAGTCCTTCAACGTCTACCAGGGCGGTTGTGGGAGAGGGCTGAGCAGCGCTGTCGGGGGGCGCGGAGGTGATATGGCTTCCGGCAGGGGGTCCCACGCAGGGCAAGCAGGGCCAGGGCGACCCCGCTCACACAGGTGTGAACAGTAGGAGTGGCACTGGATGGCGGGAGCCTTGCTCTGCCTGCGGCTATTCAGAAAACGGCGGGAACATGCCGAGGTCGGCAAAGTCTTTAATGTTATAGTTGTCAGTCCCCTGGGTGGGGTCTCCTGGCATGGGCAGCATGTCCTGGAACACTTTAGTCTGACCGGGCTGCTGGTGGGAGTGCTGCTCACCGCTCTGCTGGCCGTGGTGCTGGCTCTGCCACTGCAACCAGACCTCCGAGGGCCACCCCTGGAACTGTCTGGTGTTCTGTCCACTTTCAGTGAAGCCCGGAGTCCTGTTGGCCAGACTGGAGTAGGCGTTCCCGCTTGGCGAGGAGGTCGCTGGGCTGGAGAGAGGGCTGTAGGACGAGGGGTCTGTCAGGTAGGTGTGGCTTGTCCCCATCCCAAAAGGAGATGACTGTGCCTTGCTGGACTGTCCCGGGAAGGGTGGCCGGCTCCCAGTCCACGTCACCTGGCCCTGGTTTAGCTGCCGGGAGATCTGGGACATGCTCTGGCCCATTGAGGAGGAGGACTGAATATCGTTCACACCCGGCACATGGACCACGGAAGAGCTGAAGGCCTTCCCCAAGTGTCCAGGAGGGAACGGGCTTCCTTGGGAGTAGATCTGCTGGCTTCCCGCCGCGGAGGCCGAGCTCATTATCTTTTTTTCTGATGTACTGATGTCTGTAAACATCTCTGGAAACTGAGGGTTTCGCTCCTGGGAGAAGATTGCATCTGTTTTGTCCACAGACTTTCCAGCCTCATGGACACCAGCTGGTAGGTTGGGGACAGGCACTTGAGATAAGTCATATGACGACAATCCATCTCTCTGGTGCACTTTTAGTTCGGTCTGCTGCTGCTGAAGCTGCTTGACATTGGTGTTGGTGCAGATGATGTACTCGATCTCGTCGGAGAAGGGGTACTGGAAGGTGAAGCTGCTGGTGCGGATGAGCATCCACTCCCAGTTCTTGGTGTGGTATCGGTATGACGGACAGTACTTGGCCTTTCAGCTTGACCACCTGCTGGAAGCTTTTTTGCAGGTGGCTCTGATCCTCGGGGTGGCAAAGGAGCAGTTTCCCATCTCCTGAGAGATCTGTTGGTGGTGGAGAGCAGTTCATGGGCCTGAGAGGTCTGGTCTAGCTGGACCTTCTGGGCCAGAAGCATCTTCTGAATTTTTTCCAGCTCCTCTTGCAGTTTGCATCTTCTGAATTTTTTCCAGCTCCTCTTGCAGTTTTCTGATCTTTTGTTCCAGTTGCCCAGCCTCATGGCAGAAATAGCAGTTGTTTAAGGCTTTTGGATCTAGTCCTTGGAGATTTTCCTGTATTGACACCAGCTTCTTGTTATAAATGGACTGGGCCAAGGAGATGTCTTTTGAGAGAGAGTCCACTTTCCTGAAAACCAGGGAGGCCAGCACGGCCACCGCCACCAGGAGCAGGGCTAGGAAGAGGTAAAGAATTCACACCGATGTGTGTAAAGACAGGTTTTTCTGGCAGCGGCTGCAGTAGGGCCTCAGCCAGCCCTCCTGGGTGCATGGGAAGGACGACATGTCCTCATCTTTTCCAGCCAGTTCCTCTTCTGTAACGCACAGTGCATTTCCGTCACCACTGGTCGACCTCACTTTCATGGTCCCTTTTGCCCGAGACTCGGGAGGGCCCCACTGCAGGCAGCTCGACCTGCGGTGGAGCTGGGAAGCCGGCGGGTGTGCTACCCGGCTGTCGACCCTACGAGCAGCTGGCGGGAGTGGGACTCTGGCTGGGAGTCATGCTTCGGTGTGAGGGTGAGGGGAGGGTCCCACGGGGTCGCGGCCTGGAGGCGCCCCGCCGGCTCTGCGCTGGGTCCGGCCGCCCAGGGCGCGCATCCCGCCGCACCCCACTGCTCGCGCGCTTCCCGCTGGAGCCAGCGAAGTCTGCCGCCGCCCCCTAGGCTGTCCACAACCTTTTTTTTTTTTTTAAGATCAGCACAGCACGGGAAATTACAAGTACGCCCCGCATTCCGCGCCGAGTATATTCAAGGTCACTTGGGATGGGAGCAGAGCTTGCGCTCTCCGGGCATCATACCCCCCCACCCCCACCCCGCACTTGCGCTCACCAGCGCCCACCTGGCAGGGGGCTGTGCAGGCGACGGGGTGGGCGGGCGCGGGGCGGGCCGTGGGCGTTCCCGGCGTGAGCAACCCGCAACTTGCAGAACCGCAGCCCCAGCGAGCGCCCCGCCCAGGGGCCGGACCCGGAGGCCGGTGTCTCCAGGGTGACCCGCGCTCCACCCCCTCGCCGCTCTACCCACCGCCTCGGCCCCTTTCTCCGTGTCCATTTCAGTCTCAGCCCCCGGGCCGCCCGCCCGGCAGGCCTGGCCCGCGCACAGCCCTTGCCTCCGGCTCGGCCCCACCAGGCCGGGACTGGCCCATCCCGGGCGGGCCGGAGCTCCGGCCTCGCCACTCACGGGCCGCACACAGCCGCGTCTAGGCCGGCCCCGCGCCGGTGCCGCCTGTCCTCCAGGCCCCATCGCCCTCCCTCCCCCCCCCCCCCCCCCAGCACCGGCAGGCCAGATTACGCAACGCTCCCCCCCGCCCTGTGCCCTGGTGCAGCGCCCCCGCCCCCTGCCCCAGGGGGCTCCTCGACCTGCTGCAAACAAAGCGTGTGCTGAGGGGCAGGCGGCGGCCATGTTGGGGGGGGCTGGTTTACCGAAACCTGAGGTGGGGGGTTGGGTGATCAGGGTGATGCCTGGGAATCCAGGGCCGGACCCGGGTGGGAGGATTTCGTATCAGATCTTGCCAGACGATGATGTACAGCTGTTGATCTGGATAACTTCCTGGTCCTTTCTGAAAAACAATGTCTTTAGTGGCAAGAACAGTTTTGAGATTGAATGTGCCCTCGGGTGGCCATCCGACATTGAAAGTGGGCCACTTGGATGTACAGAACGTCTGTCAGAGACCCTTCCTAATCTCTATAGATAGGTCACGACCTCTTCCCTTTACTTCAGTCCAATGTCCCAGAGTCAAATTCAGAGGAGTCATTACAGTCTGTCCCATCGTCAATGGACAGGTTAAAAACACAGACAAAAGAACAAAGAACAGGACAAGAGAAACAAAAAGCAACTTACCAACCTAGGTCTTCCACAATCTCAGAACAGATTCAGACGGGCATTAGCTGCGAAGGCCTCTACGCCCTTACCACAGGAGACAATCAGGCGTCCCTGATCCTCCCTTGCCCTTGGGGCATCCCCCAGGGCTGTAGCCTGTGGTCCTCCAAGCAGGTCGGCCAACCACAGTCGGGCTATTTTACAATAGTCCGAACAGCTTCGATACCAGATACAGGCATTTACAGGAAGACTGATAAAAGGATAGTAGACAGACAAAGGCTCACCTCTAAGGCCGAGGTTGTAGCAGTGGGGTGGCCATGAGCTTCCCGGCCAACGCACCAAATGAAAGGTTTCAGCTGGCAGCCGGCTGAACCTCCTTGTCCAGGGAGTACTACGGCAACCCCAATAAATCACAAAAGTCAGTTCTTGATGTAAAGTACAAGAAGCTTTATTTCTAGTGCACTAGGACTCCACTCTCGGTCATACAAGACACAACAGAGAGAGTGAAGTCCCAAACAAAGGGGCATTTAGGTTATATAGACACAAGTCCATGGGGGGGGGGGGGGAGAAAAGAATGAGGAAGTAAGATAAGGGGCTTTTTACAAGGAGCTAGTAAATTGTCTCCGGCTTCCACAACTTCAGCAGTTTATCATGAGGACTGTAATAGTTTTAGTACACAAGCAAAAAAGGTAAAGGTTAAGCTTTATCTTTACAAAACAGGATAAGTACACTTTAATTTTATTTTTACAGCCCACCCCACTTTCAGTCTCTCCAGCCCCATACTCTACCTCCTTGGTAGGTCATAGAAATTCTCTGTGGCTTTTTTTTCTTTTTTTCCCTTGGAGCCCACCAATTCTATTGCTCATTCCTAGCTCTGCCTCTTTTCACAGACTGTCCTTCCAGGCCGCAGGCACCAGCTCCAACTGGAAGCCTCTGGCCAGCAAGGGACTCTGAGTGAGGGTCATCTCTGACCCCCACCCCACTTCCAGTCTCTCCAGCCCCAGACTCCACCTCCTTGGTAGGTAGATAGAAATTCTCTGTGGATTTTTTTTTCCCTTGGAGCCCACCCATTCTATTGCTAATTCCTAGCTCTGCCTCTCTGCACAGACTGTCCTTCCAGACCGCATGCACCAGCTCCAACTACAAGCCTCTGGCCGTCAAGAAACTCTGAGGGTCATCTCTGACCCATACCCCACTTCCAGTCTCTCCAGCCCCAGACTCCACCTCCTTGGTAGGTAGATAGAAATTCTCTGTGGCTTTTTTTTTTTTCCCTTGGAGCCCACCAATTCTATTGCTAATTCCTAGCTCTGCCACTCTTCACAGACTGTCCTTCCAGGCTGCAGGCACCAGCTCCCACTAGAAACCTCTGGCCAGCAAGGGACTCTGAGGGAGGGTCATCTCTGTCCCCAACCCCACTTCCAGTCTCTGCAGCTCCAGATTCCACCTCCTTGGTAGGTAGAAAGAAATTACCTGTGGGTTTTTTTTTCTTTTTTTCCCTTGGAGCCTTCCCATTCTATGGGTAATTCCTGGCTCTGCCTCTCTTCATAGACTGTCCTTCCTGGCCGCAGGCACCAGTTCCAACTAGAAGCCTCTGGACAGCAAGGGACTCTGAGTGAGGGTCATCTCTGACCCCCACCCCACTTCCAGTCTCTCCAGCCTCAGACTCCACCTCCTTGGTAGGTAGATAGAAATTCTCTGTGGCTTTTTTTTTTTAATTTTTCCTTTGGAGCCCACTCATTCTATTGCTAATTCCTACCTCTGCCTCACTTCACAGACTGTCCTTCCAGGCCACAGGCACCAGCTCCAACTCAAAGCCTCTGGCCAGCAAGGGACTCTGAGGGAGGGTCATCTCTGACCCCCACCCCACTTCTAGTCTCTCCAGCTCCAGACTCCACCTCCTTGGTAGGTATGTAGAAATTCTCAATGGCTTTTTTTTTTCTTTTTTTCCCTTGGAGCCCACCCATTCTATTGCTAATTCCTTGCTCTGCCTCTCTTCACAGACTGTCCTTCCAGGCTGCAGGAACCAGCCCCAACTAGAAGCCTCTGGCAAGGAAGGGACTCTGAAGTACGATCATCTCTGACCCCCACCCCACTTCCAGTCTCTCCAGCCCAAGACTCCAACTCCTTGGTAGGTAGATAGAAATTCTCTGTGGCTTTTTTATCTTTTTTTTCCCTTGGAGTCCACCCATTCTATTCCTAATTCCTAGCTCTGCCTCTCTTCACAGACTATCCTTCCAGGCCGCAGGAACCAGCTCCAACTAGAAGCCTCTTGCCAGCAAGGGACACTCAGGGAGGGTCATCTCTGATGCCCACCCCACTTCCAGTCTCTCCAGCCCCAGACTCCACCTCCTTGGTAGGTAGATAGAAATTCTCTGAGCTTTTTTTTTTCTTTTTTTCACTTGGAGTCCACCCATTCTATTGCTAATACCTAGCTCTGCCTCTCTTTACAGACTGTCCATCCAGGCCGCAGGCACCAGCTCCAACTAGATGCCTCTAGCCAGCAAGGAAATCTGAGGGAGGGTCATATCTGATCGCCACCCCACTTCTAGTCTCTCCAGCCCCAGACTCCACCTACTTGTTAGGTAGATAGAAATTCTCTGTGGCTTTTTTTTTTCATTTTTTTCCTTAGAGCCCACCCATTCTAATGCTAATTCCTAGCTCTGCCTCTCTTCACAGACTGTCCTTCCAGGCTGCAGGCACCAGCTCCAACAAAAAGCCTCTGGCCAGCAAGGGACTCAGGGAGGGTCATCTCTGACCCCCACCCCACTTCCACTCTCTCCAGGCCCAGACTCACCCTCCTTGATAGGTAGATAGACATTCTCTGTGGCTTTTTTTTCTTTTTTTCTCTTGGAGCCCACCCATTCTATTGCTAATTCCTAGCTCTGCCTCTCTTCACAGACTGTCCTTCCTCGCCACAGGCACCAGCTCCAACCTGAAGCCTCTGGCCAGCATGGAACTCTGAGTGAGGGTCATCTCTGACCCCCACCCCACTACCACTCTCTCCATCCCCAGACTCCACTTCCTTGGTATGTAGATAGAAATTCTCTGTGTGTTTTTTTTCCTTTTTCTTTCCCTTGGAACCCACCTATTCTATTGCTAATTCCTAGCTCTGCCTATCTTCACAGACTGTCCTTCCAGGCCGCAGGCCCCAGGTCCAACTAGAACCATCTGGCGAAATCGCGTGCCACGCTAATGCACTGTGCGCGACTTTTTCTTTATCTCTCTCTTTTGTCTTTCATTTCATTTCATATTATCCTCTCCCCTGCACTTTTTACCCTGACAGAGGAACTAGACAGGTGTAGAATCACACATCTGAATTTGCCTAGTAACTCTAGTGTCTCTGGGATCCTTCCTTGTACTGATCACCCTGTGAGAACAGAGTTACTGCTTTTTAGACATCTCAGTTGAGTTACTCTCTTGAGATCTCATTGGTAAAAACAACAGAAGAGAGACTTTGGCAAACATCTATTCCCAGCCAAAATGAAACACTCCTACACCTAGTGGGAGAAACATTCCCCTAAGACGTTTTCAAAGGGAATACATTTTCCAATGGCTAGAAGTAGAAAAAGAGCCTCGGGTCTGAATAAACAAGGAAATATGTCTCCAACAACGGAAAACGCTCCTCCATGTCTCAAAAATATGGAGGACGTTACCAAAATGACAGACAAAGAGTTTTGAACATTCATGGTGACCAAATTCTGTGAACTGGAACAGAAAAGAGACAACGAACTGCAGGAAATTAGGAAGTCCTTCCAGGATATGAAGGAAGAAATGGATACTCTGAGAAAGAATCAGGTGGAACTATTAGAGATAAAGTCTATAATACAAGAAATCAAAATCACTCTGGAAAGTATTAGGAGCAGATTAGACCATGCTGAAGATCGAATCTCTTATGTAGAAGATAAAACCTCTGACTTAGGAAAAAAACACCAAAAAGATCGAGAAAATGACAAAAAAAACCATGAGGATAATATACGGGAAATACTAGACTCCATTAGACGCCCAAACATCACAATAATTGGCATCCCAGAAGGTGAAGAAACTAATAACAGCATGGAAAATCTATTCCATGAAATCCTGGAAGAAAATTTCCCAAGTCTAGAGAGGCACTCAACCATCCACACCTAAGAAATATAAAGGACCCCAAATAGAATCAATCCCAGATCTTCCCCAAGGCACATCTTAGCCAGGCTGTCTAAGACCACAAATAAAGAAATGATACTAAAACTGGCAAGAGAGAAACGAGAAGTAATTTACAAAGGTCATCGATCAGACTAACACTGGACCTCTCATCGGAAACAATGCAAGCAAGGAAAGAATGGGAAGACATACTGAAAGTGTTAAGAGAGAAACAATTTCAGCTGAGACTATTATATCCTGCAAGATTATCCTTCATATGAGAAAAAAAGATTAAAATCTTCTCAAAGAAAACCTGAAAGAATTCGCCAACACCAGACCAGCTCTTCAAGAAACCCTGAAGAAAGTACTGTTCCAGGAAAACTAAAGAATCAACAGACAGGAACAAAGAAGTAACAGGCAATTAAGACAATGGCCAACTTAAATATTAGTACAGATCCTGTAACATCGATAATAATGTTAAATGTTAATGGTTTAAATTCACCAATCAAGAGACACAGACTGGCTGAATGGATAAAACAACAGAAACCCTCTATCTGTTGCCTACAAGAAACCCACCTCATGGAGAAAGACATACATAGACTGAAAGTGAAGGGTTGGAAAAAGGTTTTCCATGCAATTGGGAACCAAAAAGAGCTGGAGTTGCGATACTAATATCTGACAAAATAGCCTTTAAAATAAAAACTGTTCAAAGAGACAAAGAAGGGCACTATATCGTAGTAAAAGGCTCTATAGATCAAGAAGATATAACGCTTATTAATATCTATGCACCTAAAACAGGAGCACCTAAATATGTGAAGGAAAGACTGTTAGATATAAAAGGGGAGATAGACTGCAACACACTAATTGTTGGAGATCTCAACACCGCTTTATCCCCTCTGGACTGTTCATCTAGGCAAAAAATACGTAAAGAGATAAAGGATCTAAATGACACCATAAATCAATTGGACTTAGACATCTATAGAACTTTCCACCCAAAAGCCACATGATATAGTTTTTTCTCACCCCGACATGGAACCTTCTCAAAGACTGACCACATCATAGGTCACAAAGCAAGCCTCTACAGATTCAGAGGCATAGAAACTATATCCAGTATCTTCTCTGACCATGACAGAATTAAACTTGAATTTAATTTCAAGAGAAGTCCTCAAAAATACCTAAAAACATGGAAACTAAATAACCTACTCCTGAATGACTCCACTATTACCGAAGATATAAAGACTGAAATAAAAAGATTCATGGAAGCCAATGACAATGAGGACACAAGTTTCCATAATCTTTGGGACACTGCTGAAGCAGTAATAAGAGGGAAGTTCATAGCAATTAGTGCACATAAGAGGAAGATGGAAAGAAGGCTAATGGACCACCTAAGATCAAGCCTCAGAGAATTTGAAAAGGAACAGCAAAAAAAATCCAAAAAATTCCAGGAGAAAGGAAATAATGAAGATCTGAGCAGAAACAAATGAAATAGAAAACAAACGTACTATACAGAAAATAAATGAAAGTAAAAGCTGATTCTTTGAAAGGATAAACAAAATTGATACACCACTAGCGAGACTCATTAAGAAGAATAGAGAAAGGAACCAGGTGAACCAAATCTGCAATGAGGCTGGTAACATAACAGACATGGTAGAAATTCAAAACATAATTAGAGGATATTTTGAACATCTATATGCTAAGGAAAAAGACAATCTGGATGAGATGGACAAATTCCTGGACAAATATAATCTACCAAGAATGAGCCAGGAGGATATAGAAAGTCTGAATAGGCCCATAACAAGCCAGGAAATTGAATCAGTAATAAATAACCTCACAACAAAGAAAAGCCCTGGCCCTGATGGATTCACCTCTGAATTCTACAAAACTTTCAAAGAAGAGTTAAATCCCATTCTGCTCAAGTTATTTCTAAAGGTCCAAAAGGGTGATCTCTCCCGAATTCATTCTATGAAGCCTCTATAACCCTTATCCTTAAAACAGATAAGGACAGGACAAGGAAGGGAAACTATAGACCAATATCTCTGATGAACATAGACGCAAAGATTCTCAACAAGATACTAGCAAATCGCATCCAGCAACTTATAAAAAAGATCATACACCATGATCAGGTAGGCTTTATTCAGGAATGCAAGGTTGGTTCAACATACACAAAACCATAAATGTAATACATCATATCAACAGGAATAAAGATAAAAACCACATGGTCATATCAATTGATGCAGAAAAAGCATTTGATAAGATACAACATCCCTTCATGATCAAGACTCTTAGCAAAATCGGCATAGAAGGGCCATTTCTCAATACAATAAAAGCCATCTATGAAAAAACCCATAGCGAACATCATCCTGAATGGAGAAAAGCTGAAAGCTTTCTCACTAAAAGCAGGAACAAGACAAGGATGCCCACTTTCTCCACTCCTTTTCAGTATAGTACTGGAAGTCCTCGCCAACGCAATCAGAAAAGAGGAAAAAATAAAGGGCTTTCGAATAGGAAAAGGAGAGGTGAAACTCTCTCTATTTGCAGGCGACATGATTGTATACATAGAAGACCCAATGGTCTCCGTGGAAAAATTACAGGAAATAATACATGATTACAGTAAAGTTTCAGGATATAAAATCAATATACAGAAATTGATAGCATTTCTATATACGAATAACAAGCAGAATGAGATAGAACTGAAAAAAGTTATTCCGTTTACCATAACCACTAAAAGTATAAGATATTTAGGAAGAAATCTTACCAAAGAAGTTAAAGACCTCCACAAGGAAAACTAGGAGAAGCTTAAAAAAGAAATTGAAAATGACACAAAAAAAAGGAAGGACATCCCATGTTCATGGATCGGAAGAGTTAATATAATCAAAATGGCAATTCTACCCAAATTAATCTACCTATTTAATGCAATGCCAATCAAAGTACCAGACACATTCTTCACAGATCTAGAAAACACAATCTTAAAATTTGTCTGGAATCATAAAAGACCCCGTATTGCCAAAGCAATTCTACACAAGAAGAGTGGAGTGGGCGGCATCTCACTCCCCGATCCAAAAGTATATTACAAAGCTGTGATAATAAAGACAGCATGGTACTGGCACAGAAACAGACACGTGGACCAATGGAACAGAATAGAGTCCCCAGAAATAAGTACCCAAACATACAGTCAACTGATCTTTGACAAGGGGTACCAGTCAATCCAGTGGGAAAATGAAAGCCTCTTCAGCAAGTGGTGCTGGAAAAATTGGACTTCCACTTGCAGAAAGATGAATCTGAACCCCTACCTCTCTCCTTTGACAAAAATCAAGTCAAGGTGGATCAAGGATCTAAATCTAAGACCTCAAATTATAAAGCTGCTCCTGGAAAACACTGGGGAAACTCTGGGAGACATTGGTGTAGGGAAAGACTTCCTAAAGAAGACCCTCAAAGCAGAGTTGATCGTCCCCAAAATAGACAAATGGGATTACATCAGACTAAGAAGTTTCTGCATGACCAAAGACAACAGTAGTTAGTGTGAATCGACAGCCCTCAGAATGGGAAAATATTTTTGTAAATTTTGCATCAGATAAGGGACTGATAACCAGAATACACAAGGAACTAAAAAAGGTGTTTGGAAAAAAGATGATTACCCCTATTAAAAGATGGGAGAAGGAGATGAAACACTCTCAAAAGATGACATACAGATGGCCACAAGGCATGTGAAAAAATGTTCAACCTCCCTCATCGTAAGGGAAATGCAGATAAAAACAACAATGAGGTACCACCTAACCCCAGTCAGAATGTCTAATATTAAAAAAACAAAAAATGGTAAGTGTTGGCGGGGGTGTGGTGAAAGGGGAACTCTTTTTACACTGCTGGTGGGAATGTAGATTGGTCCAACCACTGTGGAGAATAATTTGGAGATTCCTCAAAAATCTACAGATAGATCTGCCATATGATCCAGGGAATCCACTCCTCGGTATGTACCCAAAGGACAGAAGAATTCTTCATTGGAAAAGTGCTTGCACATGAATGTTTATTGCGGCACTATTCACAATTGCTAAGTCATGGAACCAACCCAAATGCCCCTGTATGGAGAAATGGATTGAATAACTGTGGCACATATACTCTATGGAATACTACTCAACCATAAAAGCCAACAGAACCCTGGCTTTTGACAGAAAGTGGAAGAATATGGAAGATGTACTGCTGAGTGAGGCAAGCCAGGCTATGAAGGAGAGACATTGTATGTCCCCACTTAACATATACCGTTTTTCTGCATTCTATGACTGAAACTGATTGACTAACAGTTGAACAAACACAAGAGATGGGTGTGAATGTCAAATGAGTTGTATGTGGAGGAGTAGGGCCTAACGAAGGACATTTGGAGAAGGTATACAGAGGTAGAGCATTGACGGGATGGGGAGGTGTGGTGTTATCTGTTGAAGATATTTTGATCAATGGGTCTGGGGAGAAATGTTCACATATTGAAATGGTCTCATTGTAAGCCAAACAACATGATTGAAAGTATATGCAAAAAAATAATAATAATAATAAATAATGTGAAAAAAAAGAGTAATGTGAAATGAAAGGCTCTGTTTAGCCAATCAGATTCACAATTCCATTGGCTCCTGAAGGTTGGTATGCAGGTGAGGTCTTGGAGCTGTGGTATTGTGATTGCCTGGCCAGAGTCACAATTCCATTGACTCCCTTTCTGCTTCCAAATTCAGCTTCAGGTCTCTTAGCTTTCTTGAGCATGAGTCCTGCAGGCAAACTTTTAAAAATTTATTATTATTTTTTTAAACATTCAATTGCTATATATCATTTGACTTGTATAGAGAATTTACCCAACATGAAATACACCTCAGGCCAGTCCAGGTGAGAATGCTATACACATTATCAACAAGTAATAAACTATTTCTGTGTCCCACAAATGTCTTGTCTTTCTTTTTTTTTCTTCCTGATTTCCTTCCCTATACTCTTCCCCTCTCCCATCTTCCTTTCACACTGTCTGCAGTGTCCATAACTATTTTCACTGCTTTTATGTCCTCCAATCTTTCAATCTCTCCTATAGAATGAGGACAGTCAGTTGATATTAAGTGGAGACATATAATGTCTCTGTTTCATAGCCCCCGCAGGCAAACTTACACAATGAAAGTTAGTAGTAGGTCCTTCTTAAGCCAATTCTAACTTTTTACTATTGTTTCGAAATAATATTGGAGTAACTGTAGTATTGTGTTATATTGCCTTGAGTTATGTGACTATTACATGGTAAGCATTTCTTGTAAGAATAATTAGGACAAGCTAGATAAGCAAAAGCAGGTTATAATTCAACATGTAAACAACTAATATTTCAGCAAATTATGGAAACTTGTTCCCCAGTTTCAAATCCCTAGAAGCTCATTCACATATAATAGTCTGCCTCTTTACAATAAAACAAATAGTGGCCTTGAGCAGTTCCGGACATCAGGCGGCCTGAGACTGCAGGCCCGACCACCCCGGACCTTCACACATCTCCACCCCTACTCTTCTTTAGACCTCAGGTTGGTTGCATGGGACTTTAAGATGAACTCGCACCCCACCCCACTCCACCTGCAAACCAAATAGAGCCGGCCAGCAGTTCCGGACACCAGGCGGCTTGTGCCTGCAGGCCCATCTGCCCAGGACCTATCACTCATCCTCTGGCCCTTTCCCACTTGCCTTTGGACTCTCTGAATTTTAGTGATTTGAATAGCATGCAGCACGTGTTGCCTGCTGTGCGATTACTTTTTTTGTTTTGTTTTTCTTTGCTCTTGAGGTGTTGCTTATTAGGTCAGTTGGAGGCTCACCACTCTTTAGAAACAGGGAGGACTTTGGGCCATCCAGGACTAGTGGCAACAGTTAATGGTAATAGTGAGCAACAGGTAGGCCAACCATAAGAGAAATCATCTATTTTCTAATCCTGTACAACTTTTAACACTCAGAGATACCTTAAATAAGTTAGGAAGCAACATTTAGATTACCTGATGACTAGGAACAATCACAGAGGCTCAAGAAGTATGAGCAACCAATAAAATGCCTCTCCCTCAAAGGAAATCATCAAGCCTACATCACCCACAGTCAATACAATGGACATTGTGGACATGTCTGATAAGGAATTCAGAATATTTGTAGCGACCAAACTAACTGAGATGGAAGAGAAAAGAGACAAGGAGCTCCAGGAGATGAGGAAGTCCTTTTATGACATGAAAGAAGAAATGGATACCTTAAACAAGAACCAGACGGAATTTCTAGGGTCAAAGAATGTGATACAGGAAATCAAAACCTCCCTTGAAAGTATTAAAAAGTAGGTTAGATCAGGGGGTTAGTGCCAGAAGTTGAGTGTGTGAAGAGGGACCTAAGGAAGGACATTTGGAAGAGGGATATGGAGAGAAAGCATTGACGGGATGGGGAGGTGTGGTGTTATTGGTGGAAGATACTCTGATCAACTGGACTGGGAAGAAATGTTCACACGCATACTGAAAGTTCACTTTGTAGGCTAAATAATATGATTGAATTTATATAAAAAATAAAATAAAGTAAGTGAAAATAAGATTGAATCTCTGACATAGAAGACAAAGCATATGACCTAGAAAAAAAGCATCAAGAAGATTGAGGAAAAAACCATGAAAAATGAGGATAATATACAAGGAATACTGGATACCATCAAGCACCCCAACATCCGGATAACTGGTATCCCAGAAGAGGAAGTAAATAAAAAAGGGCCTAGATAATTTATTCCATGAAATCCTGGAAGAAAACTTTCCAAACCTAGAAAGGCATTCAAATATCCAGACCCAAGAAATACATAGGACCCCGAGTAGAATCAACCCAAGAAGATCCTCTCCAAGGCACATCATAGCCAGACTGGCAAAAACAACAGACAAAGACAAGATACTAAAGGTGGCAAGAGGGAAAGGTCAAGTTACTTACAAAGGTCACCCCATCAGGCTAACATCGGATCTCTTGGCAGAAACAATGCAGGCAAGGAAAGAATAAGGAAACATAGTCAAAGTGTTGAGTGAAAAACAATTTCAACCAAGAATACTATACCTGGCAAGATTATCTTTCATATGGGAATAAAAAGATAAAAACATTCTCAGACAAACAAAATTTGAAGGAGTTTACCAACTCCAGACCAGCTCTTCAAGAGGTTCTGAAGGGAGTACTATACCAGGAAAACTAAAAAGTCAGACAGACAGTTATAGAGAACAAAAAGCAACCAAGAAAATGGCTCACTTAACGATAGGATCAGGTACGGAAATATCGATAATTACATTTAATGTCAATGGATTAAATTCTCCAATTAAGAGACATAGACTGAGGATCTTCGAGGGAGGACTGCCCCCCAGTAGTTCCAGCCCCGGGACCCCAAGCCAGACTCCCCTCTTTCAGCCAGTTTCTCAATCCTCACTTCCTTTATCTGCACCATCTCTGGCTATCCAGATAGGTCTAGAATTACAATTCTGAAACATTCTAGCATTTTAAGACTCACTAGAATCCTCCATTTCCCTGAAACACCTGTGAAGAAGGAGATACATTTCTTTGGACACCTAAGAGAATACTTTTTCTTGGTTTACATTACTAAACACAATTGAAGATAGACTTTGGCTGTCTCCATTCCACATCAGAAAGGAAACACACTTGCTCCTATTAGAAGAAACCTTCTCGTAAAAGGTTTTTCAAAGGGAACACATCTCCCAATGGTTAGAAGTACAAGAACCTCAGGCCTGAATAAAGCAGGAAATATGTCTCCATCAAAGGAACACAGTAACTCCCTTCCTGTTCCTGAAAAAATAGAGGACGTTACCAAAATGTCCAAGATAGAGTTTAGAACATTCATGTTGAACAAGTACTATGAGCTGGAACAGAAAAGAGACAATGAATTACAGGAGATGAGAAAGTCCTTCAACGATATGAAGGAAGAAATGCTGAGGAAGAATAAGACAGAACTATTAGAGGTGAAGTCTGAAATACAGGAAATCAAAAACACTCTCGAAAGTATTAAAAGTCGATTAGACCATGCTGAAGGTCAAATCTCTGATGTAGAAGATAAAACTTCTGACCTAGAGAAAACCACCAAAAAGATAGAGAAAATAACAAAAAAACATGAAGATAACATACGAGAATTACTAGATTCCATTAGATGTCCTAACGTCCGAATAATTGGTATCCCAGAAGGTGAAGAAACTAATAAGAGCATGGAAAACCTATTCCATGAAATCTTGTAAGAAAATTTCCCAATCATAGAGAGGCACTCCAACATCCAGACCCAAGAAATACAAAGGACACCAAATAGAATCAACCCAAGAAGATCTTCCCCAAGGCATATCATAGCCAGACTGGCTAAGACCACAGATAGAGATAAGATACTAAAACTGGCAAGAGAGAAATGACAAGTGACTTACAAAGGTCACCCCATCAGGCTAACACCGGACTTCTCAACGGAAACAATGCAAGCAAGGAAAGAATGGGAAGATGTATCGAAAGTGTTAAGAGAGAAACAATTTCAACCAAGACTATTGTATCCTGCAAGATTATCCTTCATATGGGAAAAAAAGATTAAAATCTTCTCAGACAAACAAAACCTGAAAGAATTTGCCAGCACCAGGCCAGCTCTCCATGAAACCCTGAAGAAAGTACTGTTCCAGGAAAACTAAAGAAGTAACAGCCAGAAACAAAAGAGTAAAAGGGAACTAAGACAATGGCCAACTTAAATGCCGAGACAGATCCATTAACATCAATAATAACATTGAATGTTAATGGATTAAACTCTCCAGTCAAGAGACACAGACTGGCTGAATGGGTTAAAAAAGAAAAACCCTCTATCTGTTGCCTACAGGAAACCCACTTCATGGATAAAGATATACATAGACTGAAAGTGAAGGGTTGGAAAAAGATTTTCCATGCAAACGGGAACCAAAAAAGAGCTGGAGTCGCAATACTGATCTCTGACAAAATAGGCTTTAAAACAAAAATTGTTCTAAGAGACAAAGAAGGGCACTATATTGTAGTAAAAGGATCAATCGATCAAGAAGATATAACGCTTATTAATATCTATGCGCCCAACACAGGTGCACCCAAATATGTGAAAGAAAGACTGCTAGATCTAAAAAGGGAGATAGACTGCAACACACTAATTGTTGGAGACCTCAACACTGCACTATCCCCCCTGGATAGATCATCTAGACAAAAAATAGGTAAAGAGATAAAAGATCTAAATGATATCATAAATCAAATGGACTTAACAGACATCTATAGAACTTTCCATCCTAAAACCTCAAGATACACTTTTTTCTCACCGCCACATGGAACATTCTCGAAGAATGACCACATCATTGGGCACAAAGCAAGCCTCTACAGATTCAAAAGCATAGAAACTATACCCAGCATCTTCACCGACCATGATGGAATTAAACTTGAGTTTAATTTCAAGAGAAATCCTCAAAAATACTCAAATACATGGAAACTTAATAACCTACTCCTGAATGACTCCACAACTACTGAAGATATAAAGACTGAAATCGAAAGGTTCATGGAAGCCAATGACAATGAGGACACGAGTTTCCATAATCTTTGGGACACTGCTAAAGCAGTCACAAGAGGGAAGTTCATAGCAATTAGTGCACATAAGAGGAGCATGGAAAGAAGGCAAATGGATCACCTAACATCATGCCTCACAGAATTGGAAAAGCAACAGCAAAAAGATCCAAAAAACTCCAGGAGAAAGGAAATAATAAAGATACGAGCAGAAATAAATGAAATAGAAAATAAACGAACTATACAGAAAATAAATGAAAGTAAAAGCTGGTTCTTTGAAAAGATAAACAAAATTGATACACCACTAGCGAGACTTATTAAGAAGAGAGAAAAGAACCAGGTGAACCAGATCTGCAATGAAGCAGGCAAAATAACAACAGACATAGTAGAAATAAAAAACATTATTAGAGGATACTATGAACATCTATATGCCAAGAAACAAGATAATTTGGATGAGATGGACAAATTTCAGGACAGGTATAATCTACCTAGATTGAGCCAGGAGGATATAGAAAGTCTGAATAGGTCCATGACAAGCCAGGAGATCAAATCAGTTATAAATAACCTCCCAACAAAGAAAAGCCCTGGCCCTGATGGATTCACCTCTGAATTCTACAAAACTTTCAAAGAAGAGTTAACCCCCATTCTGCTCAAGTTATTTCTAAATACCAAAAGGGTGAATCTCTCCCTAATTCATTCTACGAAGCCTCTATCACCCTTATCCTTAAAACTGATAAGGACAGGACAAGGAAGGAAAACTATAGACCAATATCCCTGATGAATATAGACGCGAAGATTCTCAACAAGGTACTAGCAAATCGTATACAACAACTTATCAAAAAGATTATACATCATGATCAGGTAGGCTTTATCCCAGGAATGCAAGGTTGGTTCAACATACGCAAAACCATAAATGTAATACACCATATTAATAGGAAGAAAGATAAAAACCATATGGTCATATCAATTGATGCAGAAAAAGCATTTGACAAGATATAACATCCCTTCATGATCAAGACTCTCGGCAAAATGGGCATAGAAGGGCCATTTCTCAACACAATAAAAGCTATCTATGAAAAACCCATAGCAAACATCATCCTCAATGGAGAAATGCTGAAAGCTTTTCCACTAAAAACGGGTACAAGACAAGGATGTCCACTTTCTCCACTCCTCTTCAATATAGTACTAGAAATCTTGGCCATTGCAATCAGAAAAGAGGAAAAAATAAAAGGCATTCAAATAGGAAAAGAAGAGGTGAAACTCTCTCTATTTGCAGATGACATGGTTGTATACATAGAAGACCCAATTGTTTCCATAAAAAAATTTCTGGAAGTAATACATGAATACAGTAACGTTGCAGGATACAAAATTAATATCCAGAAATCTATAGCATTTCTGTATACGAACAACAGGCAGACTGAGATGGAACTGAAAAAAGTTGTTCCATTTACCATAGCCACAAAAAGTATAAGGTACTTAGGGATAAATCTAACTAAAGAAGTTAAAGACCTCCATAAGGAAAACTATGAGAAGATAAAAAAAAAGAAATAAAAAATGACACAAAAAAGTGGAAGGACATCCCATGTTCCTGGATTGGAAGAATTAATATAATCAAAATGGCAATTTTACCCAAATTAATCTACGTATTTAATGCAATGCCTATCAAAGTACCAGACACATTCTTCACAGATCTAGGAAAGACAATCATAAAGTTTGTCTGGAATCATAAAAGACCCCGTATTGCCAAAGGAGTTTTGCACAAGAAGAATGGAGTGGGCGGCATCTCACTCCCTGACCCAAAAATATACTACAAAGCTGCGGTAATCAAAACAGCATGGTACTGGCACAGGAACAGACAGGTGAACCAATGGAACAGAATACAGTCCCCAGAAATGAATGCTCAAACATACAGCCAACTGATTTTTGACAAGGGGCACCAGTCAATCCTGTGGGAAAAGGAAAAGCTCTTCAGCAAATGGTGCTGGCAAAACTGGATCTCCACTTGCAGAAAGATGAATCTGAACCCCTACCTCTCACCTCTGACAGAAATAAAGTCAAGGTGGATCAAAGATCTAAATCTAAGACCTCAAACTATAAAACTGCTCCTGGAAAACACCGGGGAAAATCTGGGAGACATTGCGGTAGGGAAAAACTTCTTAAATAAGACTCCCAATGCACAGTCTTTGATCCCTAAAATAGACAAGTGGGATTACATCAGACTAAGAAGTTTCTGCATGGCAAAAGACACAGTGATTAGTGTGAACAGACAGCCCTCAGAATGGGAAAATATTTTTGTAAACTATGCATCAGACAAGGGACTGATAACCAGAATCCACAAGGAACTCAAGCGGCTGTTCCGGAAAAAGACAATCAATCCTATTAAAAGATGGGAGAATGAGTTGAAAAAACCACTTTCTAAAGATGACATACAAAGAGCTAAAAGGCATATGAAAAAATGCTCAACATCCCTCATTGTAAGAGAAATGCAGATCAAAACAACAATGAGATATCACCTAACCCCAGTCAGAATGTCTAAGATTAAAAAAAAAAAAATGATAAGTGCTGGAGGGGGTGTGGTGAAAAGGGAACTCTCTTACACTGCTGGTGGGACTGTAAATTGGTCCAACCACTGTGGAGAACAATTTGGAGATTCCTCCAAAATCTACAAATAGAACTACCATATGATCCAGCAATCCCACTCCTTGGTATCTACCCGAAGGACAGAAGAATACTTAATCGAGAAAGTGCTTGCACATCGATGTTTATTGCGGCACTTTTCACAATTGCTAAGTCATGGAAACAACCTAAATGCCCATGAACTGATGAATGGTTAGAAAAACTGTGGCACATATACTCAATGGAAGAGTCTTCATCCATAAAAAACAACAAATCTCTGGCTTTTGAAAGGAAGTGGATGAATATGGAAGACTTACTGTTGAGCGAAGCAAGCCATGCTATGAAGGAGAGGCATTGTATGTCCCCACTTAATATATACCGAGTGTCTGCACTCTAATATATTTGTATATATATATATATGTATGTATATATATATATATATATATATATGTATGTATATATATATTTTTGAAACCATTCTGCTTCTGTTGATATAGAGTTTTAAAATTTTACAAAATTATAAGACATATTTTGAACATTATCTTTAAAATTCAGTATTTTGAGATTTTGAAAGTTGTTTGTAAACTGTCAAGAATTGTGGAATATGAGCTAAAATTTTTTGCTATGTAAAGTAAATGTTTGTGGAAAAATGTAAAAATAAATAAATGAAAAAAAAAGAGACATAGACTGGCCAAATGGATAAAAAATAAAATAAAAATGAAACAGAAACCCTCTATCTGTTGCCTACAAGAAACTCACCTTATGGATAAAGACATACACAGACTAAAATAAAGGGATGGAAAAAGATATTCCATGCAAATAGAAATCTAAGACCTCAAACAATAAAACTACTGGTGGAAAATGTTGGGGAAACTCTGGGAGACATTTGAGTAGGCAAAGACTTCTTAAATAAAACTCCCAAAGCGCAGGCAATAATCCCTAAAATAGACAAGTGGGACTATATCAGACTAAGTTTCTGCACAGCAAAGGACACAGTAACAAGTGTGAACCGACAACCCTCAGAAGGAGAACATATTTTTGTTAAATATACCTAAGACAAGGGACTGATAACCAGAATACACAGGGAACTCAAGTGTCTTATGCGAAAAAAAATGATTAACCCAATTAAAAGATGGGAAAATGAGCTGAACAAAAATCTCTCTAAGGAAGACATACGAACAGCCAAAAAGCATAAGAGGAAATGCTCAACATCCCTCATCATAAGGGAGATGCAGATAAAAACCACAATGAGATACCACCTAACCCCTGTCAGAATGGCAAAGATTAAGAATATAGAAAGTGATAAGTGTTGGCAGGGATGTGGTGAAAAGGGAACCCTCCTACAGTGTTGGTGGGAATGTAAACTGGTTCAACCACTGTGGAGAACAATATGGAGGTTCCTCAAAGATCTACAAATAGAACTATGATACCATTTGATCCAGCAATCCCACTTCTGGGTATCTACCCAAAGGACAGGAGAACGCTCAGTCGGAAAAGTGCTTGCACATCAATGTTTATTGCAGCATTATTCACAATTGCCAAGACATGAAACCAACCTAAATGTCCACAAACTGATGAATGGATTGGAAAATTGTGGTATATATACTCTATGGAATACTACTCAGCCATAAAAAAATAACAAGACCCTGGCATTTGATAGAAAGTGGTCAGATATGGAGCATCTATTGCTGAGTGAAGTAAGCCAGGTTATGAAAGAAAGATATTGTATGTATCCACTTAATATATACCGACTACCCACACTCTATGATAGAGAGTGAAATATTGGAGGACATAAAAGCAGTGAAAGTACTTAACAAGAATAAGACAATGTGGAATGGGGGGATGAAAAGAGGATAGAGAAAGATAGCAAGAGAACAAATCGAGAGGCAGGACATTAGTGGGAAACAGATATGGCTTATTACCTGTTGATGATGACATGTATAGTGTTCTCAACTGGATTGGTCTGAGAAATATTTCATGGTGGGTAAAGTCTTTTTACAAGCAAAATGAGAAATAGTGACTGTTTAAAAAAATAATTGTAATAATAGTAATAATGATTGGGAAAAGCAATGAAAAGATATTGAATGATGAAGTGGGGAGATTAATGTCTCTGTAGTGACTGACATGCATGGCATTCCCTTTTGAAAAAGCAATGTAATACACTGTAAAGTTATATGCACTCCAATGTAATATAAACAAGATTATGATGATAATAAAAAAATAAATAAATAATTTAAAAAATAGTGGCCTTGGGACCAGCAGGTGGTGTGGTGGTTAGGACGCTGGACATTCCCACATGGCTGACTATGGTTCGAGTCCTGGACCTGGTGGCTTGCTTTCTCACTTTCTCTCTCTCTCTGTGTCTCTCTGGTCAAAATAAAATAAGTAAATGAATAAATAAAATTAAAAATAATTTAAAAAAATAGTGGCCTTTCCAAAACTGTCACAAGTATAATTTTGGGCATTAGCATTGCCAAGATAAATTATGGGCATTAGTATTGTCAAGATAACTGGTTAATGTCACCAGAGACTATCTCCTTACCTTTAGTGTTTTATCTGTGAAATTATTCACATTAGTAAATTGGTTCAAATTTTACCAAAAAAAAGTTGGTGAAGAAATTTTACTCACAACAAGTAGCCAAAATTTGCCTTCTCTGTCATTACCATAACTCAGGAAAAGCTGTTGAGAAAGACAAAGCTCAGAAACCCTCCCTACCTCAAAAATCACAAAATTTTGAATAATACTTTTAAAAAGGTTTGTTAATTGTATGATTGGACTGAATTTTTTCCTTGCTGAAGGCTAATGGTGTATGGCACACAAAAAGAGATGGATAGATGATAGATAAGTGGAAGACAGATATTGTTTTTCCCACCTGGTGAGTACATTTTTTACTCTCTAGTGATAGAAAATCTCACTTTACAAGTGAAATATTTAAGATACTGTATTCTCATTAAAACAAAAATTTCTGGGCAGGTCATGTGGCCTAGTAGTTAAGGGAGCCAGGTCTCACATGGCCAACCACATGGTCCCAGTCCCAACACAGCAGCTTGAAAAGCACACTAGGTACATGTGCATGCACACCTAAAATCCCAACAGGATGGAGAAATGGATGATAATGCAGCATGACTATGGGGGTACTGCCCCCTCATTTCTCTACCTCTGGCAAGCACACATACTCTCTGTCAATTTTTTTAAAAAAATATTCTTTGTTCATATTGACCCACTAAGTTTTGACAAAATAGAATGGGTTAATGATCTTTTAAAATCAAAATCGTCCCAACTTTTGGAAGAGTTTAAGCTCCCCTAACTTAAAATCTAATCATTAGCTTTAATGATAATATGATTATCATCTCAAAATCCTCAAGGGTCCTCCCCATAAGAAATAATTCCAGGAAGACTCATGAGACTGTAGAAACTCCTCCTCTATCAGATTTAACCTTCTTAATGCTTTGAGTTTGTCAAATATTTTCAAAAATGACATCATGTTTCCAACAGGTGTAAGCTGTATTTTTCAAAGAGAATACTATGAGACACACTTTTATATAATTTGCAGACAAGTTCCTGGAAGAGGAATCAATGAAAGTAAGCCTTGGAATGCAATGGAAAAGACAATTTCAGGTATTTTAAACTATGAGTACTGCATTAAACTCCAGGGTGTATATACATGGCTATTTGTAAGCCAATGTCAGTGTGCTAATGATCCTACCACCTGAACATTTCTCCATTCCCACTGTAGATTTAACTCTGAGGTTTATCCAGAGTACTCCAGAAACAGACTTCCTCAAGTGTACAGACCCTCCCCAAGACCCCAAAACAGGACCAAAAGATCCTCATTTTATTATTGTTGTTGTTTTAATTGCCAGAGAGTGCATTCACTCACCAGAGAGAGACAGAAAGGTGGAGGGGTGGAGAGAAGAGGAAGCACCCTCAATGGCGCATGGTCACACCACAGTCTCTTCTCCATTTCTCCATACTTTCAGGATTTGGGGCACCCCATGCACCAGCATGTTTTTCAAGCTGCTGGAGACTAGAATTCACACCACGGCTGGTCATGTCATCTGACTCCCTTAACCACTAGAATGCAGAATCCCATTTTATTATTTAACTCTTCTTTCTTCCCTTTATTGTGTTCGTATTGTGATAGTTCAAGATACTGGACTGTTAAAATGATTACCCTACTCTTTCCTTCTTTCCATTTTCTCAGTCACTTTCATTTCCAGAAACACTATGATTTGCTTTTCTCAAACAACTGCAACAACAGTCAGTCTTTCCAACCATTGGATATCTCATCCAGCCCCAGACCATTTAGTAAGAATCTTCCAGCCATGTCCATAAACCTAAACGGTACCAGATTTCACCCCAAGTCTGATTATTTCATTCCCTTCTTATCTTAAATACGGAAATATAAGCCTTGACAAATCTATATGTATTAACTGGACACTAGTCATCAACAATTAACTGTTGTGTGTCTAATATTTTCCAACCCCTTCAAAGAAGCCAGGTAGATATCAAGAATAGGATTATTTCTCCATAAAACCTACTATATGATTTTTCTAACTCCTTCCAGAGTGTTTTAGTTCATTTTAAAACCAATTAAATTCAGACAATAAGTGTTCCTACCATAGACAACATATTTGTGCCTTATGGATGTGCACCCTTTGAATTTCCTTTTGGTGTAATCAAATGGATTTCCTATGCT
Organism: Tupaia tana; assembly: GCA_026018925.1. Taxonomy (NCBI): domain Eukaryota; kingdom Metazoa; phylum Chordata; class Mammalia; order Scandentia; family Tupaiidae; genus Tupaia; species Tupaia tana. The sequence continues at coordinate 121,271,878 of JAKSZU010000009.1, forward strand.
TGTGAACTTAAAAATATGCCATACACTTTGAGTATACTTATTCAGCGTTTCCAAACATTCAAAATAGAACCTCCCAGTGCTCTCATTTTATCAATATTTTGACATGTTATCTAACCGGGTTGTATCCAACACACTGTATTTCATTGATGTGTGCAAAGATTTATATTCTGGCTAGGAGTTCCTGAACTAAATTTTATTATCCATAATTTACATCAGACTTTGTCTCAAATAGCAAAAGAAATATCTCAAGCACTAGAATCACAATAGATGAGCATAAATTTATCAGATAGATATTTTTATTTGCTCACCAACCAAGCTTGAGTCTAGGTAATGGATAACACATTTTATTACACCTGAATAAACACTTCAGGAAAAGTGAAACAGTCAATTAACTAAAAATCCACTTTCTTATCTAATACTGACCAAACTAATCCTTGCAACTTGCTCTCCTGGTTGGGCTTAGGCAAACTAAGAAACTGGACATGAAGTGGGTTCTGATATTCCTTATTATGATTTTCTTTAGACTTTTGGCCCTCCTCTACCATCTAACTTCCGGGTGTTTAAATGTTACTGTATAGCCAATATATCAATCAACAGTTAACTCATGTCAGGGTAGAAAGAACCTGAAGCCATCATTGTTGATCTGGCCAAGTTGCTAAGTGACTGAGAAGCAGTAGTTGAGAAATTCTGAGAAGGGAGCTGGTGCAAAGCTGGCACAGCTTAAATGGAGGCGCTAACTGAAAACAGTGACAGCTATGATAAAGACATAGAATGTCACGCATTGCTCAGAGTTAAACACCCAAGGACTTTTTGGGGAATCCACAAACAACTGAACTCATTTTCTTTAGAATCCAGCCTGCTTCCCAAGGACAGAATACCCCCACTTGCCCCTCTGCTGATCACCAATTCACTCAAGAATAAACCAAAGTTCACCATTCCAGATATTCTCTCTTATTTCTTGTAGATAAATCCTTTGTTAGATAAAATCCATCTATTTTTAGGGGTCTTTTTTGTATGAAAGTTAGTATGATAATAATTAACAATATGTATCTGAGCTATTCTTTGACAAATGTTACCTAACCTCTATAAGCCTCAGTTTCTTCATCTTGTAAAGTGAAAATGTACAATGCATACCTAGAGAAGAATTAAGTGGAATCACAAAAGTTACTGTGTCCAGCACTGGATTTGGCACATATGCAGAAAAGCTGCCTTCCAAGACAAAGTTAATAAAGAAGATGTTCAATCAGGCAACCAATAAGCATTATAAGTAGGAGCTTAAGTGGAATGCTAATCAATCACTTAACTATAATCTCTGTGTTATGCATCTCACTCTGGGGAAGATACAAAAAGACAGACAAGTTTCTTTCCTTTAAGGAAATAGATGAGTTGGGAAAATAAACTATACATATGAATCTATTCCTCAAGAACATGGCTATTTGAATAAACTATGGGAAGGCAAAGAAGAGTGAGGATACTTAGTGGAAGAATGCACAAACATGAGGAGGAGCAGAAGGAGACCCACCTGGTAATCAGAAGCTTCCATCTGATCTCCCTTCTGGTGCTCCAACAGAGTTCCTCAGTAAGGGTACAGGCAAGTACCCTACACTGAAATTTTGAGTTAGGCCCAACCTTGCTGGTGCAGGCCATAGGGGCACTGCTGTGCACTTCTATGTGCTGCTGGAGACCATGTAGAAAGGCTCCTGTGGCTAACTCAACATGCCAAGTACACCCATGATTCCAGCTGACCTCAGGGCTAGTGGGAAGCTTGTGGCATGAAGATCCTGGTTAGGGTGCCCCGCTCTCAATAAATAAACTTCTAAAAAAATCTTTTCTAAAAATTGCTATAGGTTGGGAACCAGCAATTAGCGTAATGGCTATGTCGCTGGACTCCCACGTAGTCGACCACGGTTCGCGTCCCGGACCCGGTGGCTTAAAACTCACGCCAGGCGCGTGTGCGTGCGTGCCCAAGATCCCGAGAGGAGAATGGAGGAGAAGGGATTGCGGCGTGACCATCCCCCCTGGGAGGTGATTTCTCGCTTTCTGTCTCTACATCTCTCTCTGTCTGGCGAGCACACACACCCTATAGCGAAAACCTCTCAAAAAAAATTGCTATAGGTTATGTGCATTCACCACAGACAGACAAAAAGGGAGAGAAAGTGAGAAAGCACCTCTCCAAGAGGTATGACTATGCTACCACAATCCTTCTCCTCCATTCTCCTCTAGGGGTTTTGGGCACACATGCCTGATTTTTTTTTTTTTTTTTTTTTTTTTTTTTTTTTTTTTTTTTTTTTTTTTTGAGAGGTTCTGCTATAAGGCGTGTGTGCTTGCCAGGAAGACAGAGACAGGAAACGAGAAACCACCTCTCCTCCCCAGCAAGGATGACCAAGCCTCAATCCTTTCTCCCCCATTCTCTTCTCGGGATCTTAGGCATCCATGCACACGCACCCAGCGTAAGTTTAAGCCACTGGGTCTGGAACTTGAACTGTAGTCGACTACATGGGAGTCCAGCAACATAGCCATTATGCCAACTGCTGGTCCCCCTGATGTGTTTTTCAAACCTCCAGGTCCAGGACTCAAACCATGCATTCAGCCATATGGGGGTCCAGCCACCTTAACCACTGCACCACTTGATGGCCCCCCCCCCCAAAAAAGTTATTTTTTCTTTTCTTTTTTTTTTTTTTTTTTTTGCTATAGGGCGTGTGTGCTCGCCAGACAGACAGAGAGAGACAGAGAGACAGAAAGCAAGAAATCACCCCCCAGGGGGGATGGCCACGCCGCAATCCCTTCTCCTCCATTCTCCTCTCGGGATCTTGGGCACGCACGCACATGCGCCTGGCGTGAGTTTAAGCCACCGGGTCCAGGACTCAAACTGCGGTCGACTACATGGGAGTCCAGCAACATAGCCATTACGCTAACTGCTGGTCCCGAAAAAAAAAAGTTCTAAAAAAGAAATTTTGAGCAATATGAATTCTTCATGCCTCAGTTTCCTCGCCGATGAAATACCTATCTTAGAGAACTATATGCTTTAAATGCTATAATGGGTGAAAAGTGCTTAGCATAGTGCCAGTACAGAATAGGTAATACAGTAGTTATTATGATTTCAGTTATTATCTGCTGTTGACATTGCCTTTCTATTCTTTATTTTCTCAAATCCTCTCCTGCAACCATGTTGCAAAACACCACTTTGCTCCCAGTTTGATAAACATTCCTTGCTCCTTCAGGCTGTACTTTATGCTGAATGTATCATAACTCCTTCACCCCACCCTTACCTAAGAGAGAGAAGAACACATTGACCTGTCACAAAGATCTCAGTTTTCAAGATATGAATTAAGTCTGCAAAGTATTTCCAGATTCACTGGCTCACTCAATTGCATTTTTTTTAACCTTCATATGGCACTCTTCACAGATAGCATTGTAATATTGTTGCCTTTGTAGTCAAAAGCCTCTAATTGACTTACAAGGCAAGCATATACTGCCTTAGTATTTTTTTAACTTCAAGTTCTTTTATACAATCACATTATCTAGCTTGCAAAGTTAATATTCCAACATGTGTACATTTCTCCCCAGTCCAGTTGACACTATAAAGTTATCTTCAACAGATAATACCCCATTTCTTTGTCGCAGTAATGATTTGCCTCTCTATTTTTCTCCTTAATGTCCTTCCTCAGAATCTACTCCTTCACTCACTCTCTTCCCACATTATATTTGGTATTCACAACCATTTACTGTGTTTCTATATCCTTTAGTCATTCAGTTTTGGCCATAGAGTGTGGTTACTAGGTATATATTAAGTAGAGACATACAATGTCTCTCCTTCATAGCCTGGCTTGCTTCACCAGCAATAAATCTTCAATATTCATCCACTTTCTGTCAAAAACCAGGGTCTTGTTGTTTTTTAGGGCTGAGTAGTATTCCATAGAGTATATGTGTCACAGTTTTTCAATCCATTTATCTGTTCATGGGCATTTGGGTTGGCTCCATGTCTTAGCAATTGTGAAGAATGTTGCAATAAACATCGATGTGCAAGGACTTTTCCGATTGAGAATTCTTCTGTCCTTTGGGTAGATAGCAAGGAGTGGGATTGCTAGATCATACGGGAGTTCTATTTGTAGATTTTTGAGGAATCTCCAAATTGTTCTCCACAGTGGCTGGACCAGTTTCCATCCCTACCAGCAGTGTAAGAGAGTTCCCCTTTCACCACACCCCACCAGCACTTATAATTTTTGTTTTTATAATCTTAGTCATCCTGACTGGGATTAGGTGGTATCTCATTGTTATTTTGATCTGCATTTCCCTTACAATGAGGGATGTTGAGCATTTTTTAATATGCTTTTTAGCTATTCATATGTCATCCTTGGAGAGTGATTTTTTTCAACTCATTCTCCTATCTTTTAATAGGGTCAACTGATCTTTTTTTCAGGACAGTTGCTTGAGTTCCTTGTGTATTCTGGTTATCAATCCCTTAGCTGACGCATAGTTTACAAAAATATTTTCCCATTCTGAGGGCTGTCGATTCACACTAATTACTGTGTCTTCTGCCATGCAAAAACTTCTTAGTCTGATGTATTCCCACTTGTCTATTTTGGGCATTATCAACTGTGCTTTGAGGGTCTTATTTAAGAAGTCTTTGTCTACCCCATTGTCTCCCAGAATTTCCCCAGTGTTTTCCAGGAGCAGTTTTATAGTTTGAGGTCTTAAATTTAGATCTTTCATCCACCTTGACTTGATTTTTGTCAATGCTGAGAGGTAGAGGTTCAAATTCTTCTTTCTGCAGGTGGAAATCCAGTTTTTCCAGCACCATTTCCTGAAGAAGTTTTCCTTTTCCCACTGGATTGACTAGTATCTTTTCTCAAAAATCAGTTGACTGTATGTTTGGGAATTTATTTCTGAGATCTCTGTTCTGTTCCATTGATCCACCTGTTTGTTTCTGTGCCAGTACCATGCTGTTTTGATTACCACAGCTTTGTAGTATATTTTTGGGTCTGGCAGTGAGATGCCACCCACTGCACTCTTTTTGTGCAGGATTGCTTTGGCAATATGAGGTCTTTTATGATTCCAGACAAATTGTATGATTGTCTTTTCTAGATCTGTGAAGAATGTCTCTGGGACTTTGATTGGGATTGCATTAAATATGTAGATTAGTTTGGTTAGAATTGCCATTTTGATTATATTAATTCTTCCAATCCAGAAACATGGGATGTCCTTCCACTTTTTTGTGTCATTTTCAATTTCTTTTTTTAGCTTCTCATAGTTTTCCTTGTGGAGGCCTTTGTCTTCTTTGGTTAGATTTATTCCTAAGTATCTTATACTTTTTGTGGCTAAGGTAAATAGAATCACCTTTTTCAGTTCTATCTGTCTGCCTGCTGTTCATATATAGAAATGCTATAGATTTCTGTATGTTGATTTTGTATCCTGCTACTTTACTGTATTCATGTATTACTTCCTAGGCCAGCCAAATCAAGTTACATAGAGAGCTGGTTAGAACCCCCAAATCAGAAATTCTTGATTTGGGTTCTCCAGGATAAAGGCCAATTTGCAACCTCTGCCTTTAGAGCTCAAAGGGGTTCCAACAGTGAATTGGTACCCCATGGAAGAACTGATACAGAAATCAGAACCAACAATCTGAACATCTGTGTTAATTGTGCACACTTTCAGAATTTTGAATAATCAACATTTTGGTGACTGAAACCCCTGACAATGGTAATTCAAAATCCCTGGGGTGTGTGTGTGTATGTTTGTGTGTGCATAGGTACATGTGTGTGAGTCCAAATGCCAAGAATATTTATATCATGTGGCTTTCTGCTTGTTTTTCAAAGTTTCAAAACCCATTCACCAGAGTGTATTTAGCTTTAACCTTGGCTGATATGAGAGCTTTCATTGTTTCAGAATGTATGGAGACTATTTTTTAACAAAATCCCAGTGTGCCCAATGGATGAATTGAAGTCCTCAATCCCATAGTAAAATATTACATTTGTTGATTTTTATTTATTCCTTCATTAAATATCACATCTTCCTTTGCGTGTTTATTAGCCTCATTAAAGATATTCTAGGGCAGATTCTGCAAACTAGCCATTTTGGGGAAACAGAAATCAAGACTTCCCACTGATAATTCGGCCTCCAGCACACAAAACTCGCATGGTAGGAAGACCCCTTCCAGGCCTCCTGTCTCTGTACCTGTCTTTGTCTCTCTCTACCTCTGTCTCTGTCTCCTTTCTTTTTTTAAATTTTGATTTTTAGAATTTCCAATTTTTGGTTATTCACTGAAATCTTTTTAAATATTAATTTTTTTAGTTTTATTGAAAAGGTTTTATCTTCGTTTTTTCTTCTCTTTTTCTGTTTCTTGTTTGTTTTTTGCTGTTGTTGCTGTTGTTTCTCTCTTTCTGTTTCCTTTTCTGAATGCTCCTCAATGCTCAGATTGAACTTCCAAGTTTGGGAAGAAACTGACAATCAACCAGATGACTAGAAATCACTGCAGGACCACAAGAAATATGACAAAGCATGAAAATACCTCTCCTCCAAGGGAAAAGGATAACTCCTCTTCATCCACACACAGTTCAATGGAATTCATGGAAATGTCTGATAAAGAATTCAGAACATACATAATGGCAAACTAACAGAGATGGAAGAGAAAAGAGACAATGAACTGCTAAAGAGGAAGGAGAAAGAAGTTGTCGAGTTCCAGGAGGTGAGGAAATTTATGCAAGATCTAAAAGAGGAATTTCACAATTTACAAAAGAATCTGGAACTGTTAGAGATCAAGGCTATAATACAGGAAGTCAAAATCTCCCTTGAAACTATTAAAAGCAGATTAGATCAAACAGAAAATAGAATCTCAGACGTAGAAGAGAAAATTGCTAGCCTAGAAAAATCCACCACGAAGACTGAGAAAATGGCCCCAAAATTTGAGACAAATATATGAGAAATACTAGATACCATCAAACGTTCAAACATCCGGATAATAGGCATCCCAGAAGGCGACGAGACTCATAAGGGCATTGATAATCTATTCCATGAGATCCTGCAAGAAAACTTTCCAAACCTAGAGAGGCACTCAAAGATTCAGTCCCAAGAAATACAGAGGATCTCAAATAGAATCAACCCAAGAGGATCTTCTCCAAGACACATTATAGCCAGATTGACCAAAACCACAGACAAAGACAAGATACTAAGACTGGCAAGAGAAAAATGGCAAGTTACCTACAAGGGGTATCCCATCAGACTAACAGCAGATCTCTCATCGGAAGCAATGTGAGCGAGGAAAGAATGGGAAAATATATTCAACGTGTTAAGGGAAAAGCAATTTCAACTGAGAATACTGTACCCAGCAAGATTATCATTCATTTGGGAAGAAAAGACACGAACATTCCCAGATCAACAAAACCTGAAAGAATTTACCAGCACCAGACCAGATCTCTAAGAAGTTCTTAAGGGAGTGCTATGTCAGTAAAATTAAATGCAGACACACAGAAATAAGGGTTCAAAAACTAAGAAAATGGGCAACTTAATTGTAGGGACAATGTATGGAGATGAATATTATATCCCAGAATTCAGTCTGGAAGATCAAACCTCAACAGAAGAAAGATTAAGTACATGAGACTGAACTGATGAAACAACATTCTGTGACTTGACTAAAATATTGCTGCTTTTCTTCTAAGCTTTGTTGTCCAGTTTTAAAGGATTTTGGTCCTGTCTTGAGCTGTCGATAAGTTCATGTACCTACTATTTGAACAGAATACTAACCTGTTTATAGGCTTTAAGTTTCAAGGAATTATCATTACCAGTTCAAAACTGATTTTCTTGAAATTACCAGCTGAACTTGCTATTGAAAGTAGTTAGATTACTTATGATATTGTGTGATCAACAAAATGTTCAGGGAAAAAGAATGGAAGACAACTGTATATGGCAGAGATAGTGTAATAAGAGATTGGGAAAGGGAAGAGGGTCAAACATGGGGTAAAAAACATATATATATATATATATATATATATATATATATATATACACACACACACACATACATATACATATATATGAAAGTAGAAATGGAATATTATTGATGATAATATGCATGATTAAGCCACTATGCAGTTTATTCTAGATGGGAAACCACATTTAGTATGCTGTGATGATGCTCAGGGAATGAATGTTAAGTAATTAAAAAAAGAAAGTTGCAGGAGGAAAAAAAAAACAGTAAAACTGTTCGTATCAAAATTTTAAAAAATGCATATTTGATGACTGCAGTAAGCTATATAGCCCCAGCTAGGTACTACTTTATAGTATGTTCATTCTACTCACTGAGGTTTATACCTAAAGTCAGATTTGGGTTCATGTATAGGTATATATCAGCAGTGGTAGCTATTAGATATATTTAGACTAATTAAGTTCATTAGCAAATCAATTAAATGGGGGAGAAGGCATAGAAAGTAACCATTGATACCAGAGACAATGTGGGAGGAGGATGGGACATGGCAGAGGGTGAGGGATAGGGAATCAAGGATGGCAAAACAAAAAACAAAGTATACAAGACATAAGAATTGGAAAATTATTTGCTGATAACATGTATGTTGATGTGCTTGATTGAGCCAATATACAGTGTATTTTGGATGGAAAATTCATTTGTATGCTGTAATGATGTATAGTGAATTAATGTAAAAATAAATAAATTTAAAGAGAAAAAAAGAAAGATATTCTAGGGCCATCTACACAGCCTGGTGGTCAAGGCAGTCAGATCCCACATGACCATCTCTCCAGTTCAAGTCATGGACCTGGAAACATGAGAAACATGCTGGGCACATGTGCATGCATGCCCAAAATCCAGAAAGAAGGGAGAAAAAGACGGGGAAGGGATTGCAGTGTGACATCCCCCATGAGGAGTGCTTTCTTCTCTCCCTCTAACTCTGTCTCTCTCTAGCGAGCACACACACACACACACTCTAACCAAAAAAAAGAAAAAACATTCATTTATTTTATGGCCATATCCTTAAAAGTAACGAAGGGCTCAATCAGAAGCTTTCAGAGTACCCTGTAGAGTCCCTTCCCTCTCTGCTCAATCCTGCCAGCTGCTGCCCTTCCAATGGCTGCATATTTTGAAAGAACAAACCAACGACCTTCAGCCAGCTTTCACTGAGTTTATGAAAACATATAGTAGTAACTCTAATGACTTTGGTTATGGTGTCCCAGCAGCAGTGGTGGCCATGGCTTATCTTGCTGACAAATGTGCTTCATAAGACTTGACCCTTATCTTAGGCACTGAGAAAGATGAACAGGATAATCCAAAAGATGACTGGGAAGTCATAGGGGCCTGGAGCCATCTGGTCAGGACAAAAATAAATCAGAAATGAAGCCTGCATGACTCTCCAGGGACTCTGGGAACTGAATTAACAGTACTCAGATTGAAGCTCAGATAAAACTGGCAGCAGATACCATTAAAACAACTTTAATTAACACACATGGAGCAAAGGGCTTTTAGAATGAAATGCAATATATTGTCTGATGCTAAAATACAGAGAAATAATTTGAAAGTCTCCCAGCTCGATAAAGGTAAATCAAAGCATGTATTCATTGGAGGATAAACTCTGGCCTGGCACAGGAACACAACAAAACAGAAAACAGAAATGTCATTTAGTTGGCAAATTAACAAACCAGTGGGTTCAACCAAGCAGAATTAGTCAGCCACCTTGTGTTAAGAAAACCAGCATACCTCTCTTTGACAATTCTGTGTAGACTTATATTTTCATATATGCATAGGGTTCTAGATATAGCAAATCGCCATTATGTAATATCTGGGACATAGTTATACTAAAAAAAGTCTTTTGTCCAAAATTCTAATTTAACTAGACATCTTATATTTTATTTGGCAACTCTACTGTGGCAATAAGTGAAGACCACCCAAATGAGAATAGAGGTGATTTGTTCAGAGCTTGCTTTTACAAGAAAGTCAGACACTAACCTTAGTATTTGGCAGAAATTCAAAGGCCCCGCGTGCCGTGGCCAGGGTCTGCCCCGTGTGCCGTGGTCGGGACTCTGCCCCGCGTGCCGTGGCCGAGGCCCTGTCCCGCGTGCCGTGGCCGGGGTCTGCCCCCGCGTGCCGTGGCCGGGGTCTGCCCCACGTGCCGTGGCCGGGACCCTGCCCCGCGTGCCGTGGCCGGGGCCCTGTCCCGCGTGCCGTGGCCGGGGTCTGCCCCGCATGCCGTGGCGGGGGTCTGCCCCCGCGTGCCGTGACCGGGTTCTGCCCCCCGCGTGCCGTGGCCGGGGCTCTGCCCTGCGTGCCGTGGCCGGGGCTCTGCTCCACATACCCTATCCGGAGGTCCGGCCCGACCGGGGCTCTGCCCCGCGTGCTGTGGCCGGGGCCCTGCCCCGCGTGCCGTGGCCGGGCTCTGCCCCGCATGTCGTGGCCGGGGCTCTGCCCCGCGTGCCGTAGCCGGGGCTCTGCCCCGCATGCCGTGGCCGGGTTCTGCCCCCGCGTGCCGTGGCCGGGGCTCTGCCCCGCGTGCCATGGCCGGGGTCTGCCCCGCGTGCCGTGGCCGGGGCTCTGCCCCGCGGGCCGTGGCCGGGATCTGCCCCGCGGGCCGCAACCGCTGATGGCCGTCTCTGTTTTCCTGAGCCGCGTTCCTGAAACTGTGTTCCATGGAGATTCACCTACATTTGCGGGGCTGCACGAGACCCACCCTTGGTCCAGCCCTGAGTGCAATCTACGTTTCCTATTGTTGGGAACTTTATGATCTGATAATTGGAAAAAAAAATCATGTTTATCATAAAAAATAATTAGAATAATAATAATAATGATTGGGGGAAACATAGGAAAGATATTGAATGTTGAAGCGGGGAGATTAATGTCTCTGTACTGACTGACATGCATGGCATTCCCTTTTGAAAAAGCAATGTAGCTGAGAGGTTCCGTGCCCCTGGTCCGGCAGCTTGTTTGGCTGCTGCCGTCACCTCATGGCGACGCGGGTAGAGGAGGCAGCGCGGGGAAGAGGCGGCGGCGCCGAGGAGGCGATTGAGGCCGGACGGGGCGGACGGCGACGCAGCCCGCGGCAGAAGTTTGAAATTGGCACAATGGAAGAAGCTGCAATTTGTGGGCTAGGGGTGAAAGCAGATATGTTATGTAACTCTCAGTCAAATGATATTCTTCAACATCAAGACTCAAACTGTGGTGGCACAAGTAACAAGTATTCATTGCAAGAAGGTGATGGCAGTGACTTTATAACAAAGAACAGGAATTTGGTGACTGCAGCATACCACACGCAAGAGCCAAGAGAGGAAATCCCTGGGCAAGAAGCTCGAACAGATCCCCCTGATGGTCAGCAAGATTCAGAGTGCAACAGGAACAAAGAAAAAACCTTAGGAAAAGAAGTTTTATTACTGATGCAAGCCCTAAACACCCTCTCAACCCCAGAGGAGAAGCTGGCAGCTCTCTGTAAGAAATATGCTGATCTTCTGGAGGAGAGCAGGAATGTTCAGAAGCAAATGAAGGTTCTGCAGAAGAAGCAAGCCCAGATCGTGAAAGAGAAGGTTCACTTGCAGAGTGAACACAGCAAGGCTATCTTGGCAAGAAGCAAACTCGAGTCTCTTTGCAGGGAACTTCAACGTCACAATAAGACATTAAAGGAGGAAAATATGCAGCAGGCACGAGAGGAAGAGGAACGACGTAAAGAAGCAACTGCGCATTTCCAGATTACTTTAAATGAAATCCAAGCGCAGCTGGAACAGCATGACATCCACAATGCCAAACTCCGGCAGGAGAACATCGAACTAGGGGAGAAGCTGAAGAAGCTCATCGAACAGTACGCACTGAGGGAAGAGCACATTGACAAAGTGTTCAAACACAAGGAACTGCAGCAACAGCTCGTGGATGCCAAACTTCAACAAACGACACAACTGATAAAAGAAGCTGATGAAAAACATCAAAGAGAGAGAGAGTTTTTATTAAAAGAAGCCACAGAATCGAGGCACAAATACGAACAAATGAAACAGCAAGAAGTACAACTAAAACAGCAGCTTTCTCTTTAGATGGATAAGTTTGAAGAATTTCAGACTACCATGGCAAAAAGCAATGAACTGTTTACAACCTTCAGGCAGGAAATGGAAAAGATGACAAAGAAAATTAAAAAACTGGAAAAAGAAACAATATGGCGTACCAAATGGGAAAACAATAATAAAGCGCTTCTCCAAATGGCTGAAGAGAAAACTGTCCGTGATAAAGAGTACAAAGCCTTTCAGATAAAACTGGAGCGGTTAGAGAAGCTGTGTAGGGCTCTTCAGACGGAGAGGAACGAGCTCAACGAGAAGGTAGAGGTCCTGAAACAGCAGGTCTTTGGCAAAGCCACCGATGGGAGTTTTGCAGCCACAGCAGCACCTGTGCCACAGCCCTGTGCCGCCCTGGGTTCCCACAGGGATCTGAACACCTCCAAGAGAGCCCCAGGAGTGCATGCGGGGGCTGAACCCAGGGCCAGCAGGGAGCAGAGCGCGGGCCCGGCCCCAGGCATTGAGTCAGTCGACTAGAACGAGGTGTGATTGCTGTGCTGAGAGATATATTTTGCGTATAACTTTCTGTTAGTAGTAACTATTGGTTTTGTGGTGAAAATTTTCTTACTTTTTCTATCATATCTGTATTTTCTTAGAACTACTGGACTTACGTGGTACAGGAGGCTGCTTAGCAGTTTGGAATAGTTTTAATCTAAACATTTTCCTCAGCTGTGTTGCACATCTGCCTCATTTTCCCTTCATTGGAATGCATGTGGCCATGGCCTTGTCCTTTCTCTTCCCTGCTCCTTGCACATAATTATCCCAAATAAAATTTCACCTAAGACAGGGCTAGCCATTCCAAGGGGACTTTGTTGTAATAATGGTTCCTTGATACGAAAACAATATTAAACGCCACGCCCTCCATTAATATTCAAAAAGGAAAGCACCAAGATGATTAGCTTCGTCAAACAGCCCATTAAAACTATTTTTAAAAAATTCACGTTAAGGCATGTGCACATGAGGGGGTAAGGGGGACAGCAAGACAGATACCCTCCACACAGTGGTCACACCACAAACCCCTCTCTCCAGCCTGCCAGAATCCTGGGCGCATGTGTGCACCCCACATACTTACAGGTTGATTGGGCTGGGAACTCAGACTAGTTTGGCACGTGACTAATAGCCCGTTTCAATGCCAAGTAAAAATAAAACTGTGTTGGGTCAGAAATGAGCACTGCACATTTGATTCAAATTAGGTTTTTGGTGATTTACATCACTTGACAAATCGGGATGGCTGCGAGCCTTGAACCCCTCTTAATTTTGGGCAAAACACACAAAGATGTCAGTTGTGAACAAAGCAGCATATACAGCAGAGGCTGATCCCTGGAAAAACAAGGTCAGTGTTTAACGACAGACTGCCTTGGTTTCAGGGTAGAGCTGTGTGTGGAATCTGGATCACCTGATGTTCACTGTAGAGAGGAAGGTGGTTTTTTAAATTGACTCCAATTTGGGTACATATTCCTCAAGTTCCCTCAGAATGTCAACTCTTTGAAACTGCTATTCACGTTTGCAGTCACATTATAGTCCCTTGTCACTTTAGGACAATGAAAGTTGGTTCTTGTGTAGTGTTCAGCAGGCCAAAGACCCCTGGGACCCTCTGGTTACTTGCATCTTAGTGTTCAGTGGCTCTAAGACCCCCACCAGCAAAGTACTCCAGGTCTTTTAAAGGGGAATTTTAATTATGGATCAGTGCTAACTGCAACTTATTTCAATTCCAAAACAAAGACTGGAGCCAGCATTTTTACTTTGGGAAAACTTGGCAGAGTGTTGAGTAGTCTGTCAGCTTTCAGTCTATTTCTCACCCATTTCTTAGTCTGCTTTTGTTTTGTTTAAATAAAAAACCCCACAGTATTAACAAGGTCTCTACACTCGGAATGGGGAAAAATTGGAAGTTAAGCACATACTTTGGAATTAGTTCTTTAACTTTCTTTTTTTTTCAGTGCTTAATGTGGCTCAATTATACAAATGATGCATCAAGCTGCACTGATGAAAGTATTTGACATCCCTGGTATCATTTGCATTGAAACACTTTACGAAATGGTTCTACTAGGACTGTTAGTACAGTCCACCGAGCGAAACTACCAAACTGACATTTCTTGAATTGTTTACTGGACTGAATAAATTGTTTTGTCCAGTTAACAAGGGTTTTTTCTCTTTGTTAAAAGTTTTATTGTAAAGTCCTGTCACGTTCATGGTCTAAACTGGGTTGAAAGAACTGAAAATTGTCCAATAGATAGGAAACAGTGCCTAGAGTGGAGGATTACATCTAAGCATCCACCTTTCGTCATGTTAATCAAGGGGCCAGACAGTGGAGGAAACGCACAAAGTAGGTTATGGAATTAGTCTGAACAGAAAACAGCAGCACCCTCCCACAGCCTCTTATAAATATCCCCACTGGCTACTAAAGGAAGGCATATCAAAAAATATAATGTACCTTAAAATTAGTACTAATGATCACATTTCACAAGAACACTGCTGGATGTACCCCTCTTAACATTTTATTAAGCCATTTATGTAGCCCACCACAGTTCTCTGTGGTGATTGTCCTGTGTGGAAGATTGTAAATCTTGAACCTGTTGCCTATTTTCAAGGGCTTTATAAAGCAATGTGATTAATAGTACTTGGCCTGCTGCTTTTGGCTTACTCTATGTCCTTCTCGCTAGATGCTATCATGGTGTTTAAAGGGTATGGGTTCTGTCTGGGATACATCTGGTGTCCTTACGTAATTTTCCACCCCATTATCCTGTGAATAAAACACATGGGACCCTCTGAAGACACCCTCCTAAAGCGATCACCTCACCAGCCCAGTGTTGTGGCTTTGTGGCACACTCTGTTACCTACCATATTCTAGAACACTGTTAACACTACTAGGCTGGCCCAGAAAAGGTTTAACTGTCGAATTCACTTAAATTGCATTTGTTGCACCATCACGGAATCTTGATGTGTATTATTTCTAGTGGCAGCAGACTCCAAGGTGTTGAGAAACTTGGGTCTTGGATAATGGACCACTTCATCCTCAGACTTATAGGAATACATTTCTTGGTCTTGAGACCAGTGTTCTTAGTTATGTATGCAACTGCCTTTATTACACCTGGTTATCACAATTCAATTCTCAGGTGTTGCAGAAAAAAATCTACCTCTTTCAGACTGTAGATGGAAATAACTGTGAAAAAAACGATGCAGATATCTTCTAGTTTGTGCTAAACACACTGCTTTATTTTTACAGCCCACGTCTTTCATGAGGATACGAATTGTTAAGAGGCAGTCTTGTTTTGCTTTTCAAAGACATTTTGTAGAGATTTTTCACTAATGTGAATCTGATTTTATCTACTCGATTCTGTATAGATGAAGTAAATATGTATGATAAATTTAAAAAAAAAAAGCAATGTAATACACTGTAAAGTTATATGTAATTCAATGTAATAAAAAAATAAATAATAAATAAATAAATAAATAAAAGAAAAAAAAAAGAAAAAAAAAAGAAATTCAAAGGCAAGCAAAAAAGTGGAAAAGCTTTATGCTGAAAGAAAAAATATGGCTTCAGGTGTGCCTTGATTGGACGCTGTTGGCATGAAGAAGTTGGAGGTAGACTAGGAGCAAGACTTGGTTTTGTTTTACTTTTTTTTTAGTTGTGTTTAATTCCTTATTTATTGATTTATTTTTAGAGATTTTTTTGCTATAGAGCACAAGCATGCTCCAAACAGACAGAGAAAGAGGGATAGAAAGCAAGAAATCACCCCTCAGAGGAGGATAGCTATACCACAATCCCTTCTCCTCCATTCTCCTCTCAGGATTTTGGGCATGCCTGCACAAGCACCAAGCATGAATTTCAAGGTGCCGGGTCTGGGATTCAAACTGCAGTGGGAGTCTGGTGCCTTAATCACCATGCCACCTGCTGGCCCCTCCTTTTATATTTTTACATTTTTTTAATTTACATTTAGTCACTGTACATCTTTACAGCATACAAAATGGTTTTGCCCAGCATGAATACAGTGCACATAGGTCAAATCAAAGGTATTACCACATACATTATCACCGACAGACAACTTTCCATTTCTGTGTCTGTTAAATGTTTTTTCTCTGATCCCCTTCCTTGCACCTTCTATTTCTCACCCACTCCTATGCAGTCTCTAGTATCTACAGTTACTGTCTCTGCTATCATCCCTTCCAGTCTTTCAGTTTATACCATAGAGTATATCTTTCATGATTGGTTTAGAGAGCAGATCTGGCCTCCTTTGGCTGGTCCTGAGTTGAAACTGGGGCAAAAAATAGGACAGTCATTGACGAAGTCCTGCTAATTTGGGGACAGCTGCTACAAAGGTTGTGATTTGGATTCCCAAGCCAGTTGCTGAAGAGGTGGGTGCTTAGGTGCAGGAGATGTGATGATTTTGCAAAGGAACTGAATAGACATGTCTCCAAAGAAGATACACAATTGACCAACAAGGACATAAAAAGACGACATTATTAGTCATTGGAGAAATGCAAATCAAAGTCGGTGACATGCCACTTTAAGTCCACTAATATCACTATAATTAAAATGATAGGAAATAAATAACAAACGTTGGTGAGGAGATATAGAAAGAGGAACCCTCATTACATTGCTGGGGGCAGTGCAAAATGGCACAGTTTCAGTGAAAAGCAGTTTGGCAGTTCCTCAAAGAGTTAATCATAGAGTTACCCTATAGTCCAGCAATTCTACTTCTAGGTTGTCAGGGCCTGGGACAAGAGGACAATAGAAATTGACTGCTGATGGGTACTGGATTTTTTTTTAGGGATAATGAAAATGTTCTAGAACTAGATAGTATTGATAGTTGCACAACTTTGTGCACATACTAAAAAACACTGAATTGTACACTTTTGACCAAAACCACTATGGGGCCAGTAGATGGCATAGCAGTTACATCACTGAACTTCCGCATGGCTGACCATGGTTCGAGTCCTAGACCCGGTGGCTTGAAAATCATGCCATGCACATATGTGTGCATATCCAAGATCCCAGGAGGAGAATGGAGAAAGGATTGTGGCATGGTCATCCCCCCTGGGGATGATTTCTCACGTTCCCTCTTACTCTCTCTGTCTCTCTCTCTGGAGAGTGAATGCACCCTAAGGCAAAAGTATCAAAAAAAAAAAAAACCAAAAAACTATGATTCTTTTTAAGGGCACATTTTCTACTCACCTCTTATGTTGAGTGAGAAGTATTTTCTAACTTTTGAAGCCCTCCTGAATGTACACCTTCTGGGTAGCTGTACAAAATGGATCTTATTTTGGTTTCTTGTCATCACCCCATGTTCTCCCACAGACACAGCTTCAATATCTTCTATCTTGGTCCATTACATACGACTGCTGATGGAGGCCCAAATAGAGGACTTGAGAAAACATCACAAGCTACTTGGTATAATACACATATTCAAGTAATCTTTTAAGGAATACAAGTACTCTAAATTTAGGAGTTATGTTTTCTTTTGTCCTTTCTTTCTGCTTTATTCTCTCTCCAGATTTAAAAATTATAATTTTTATAGCCTCTGATTATTTTTTTATTATTTTTTTAGAGAGAGATTTTTGCTATAGGGCATGTGTGCTCACCAAAAAGACAGAGACAGAGAGACAGAAATCAAGAAATCACCCTGCAGGGGGGATGACCATGCTGCTATCCCTTCTCCTCCATTCTCCTCTTGGGATTTTGGGTGTGTGTGCAAGAATGCACATGTGCCCAACATGAGTTTTAAGCCACCGGGTCCAGGACTCAAACTATGGTTGACTTTGTGGGAGTCCAGCAGTGCAATCATTTTGCCAATCTGCTGGTCCCACTTCTGGTTAGTTTTAATCACATGAGGTAAGCCAGAAAAATCCCTATGTGCAATTCTGATGTTCCTTTACCTCTCTTTGCTATTCCATCTGCAAATGCTTATGTTTGATTTCTCTAAAAACAGGTTTTTCCAAAAGTATTTGATCTACCAATCTTCAATAGCTGTTCAACTTTGAGACAGTAAAAGCTTCATGTTTTGTTTTCCCATTGCCACTAACATTTTATCAAAGGTCTACTATATGTTTTAAACCAGCCATTCTCAATTTCAGATACACATTCAAATAACCTGGGACATAATTTTAAAAGGCTGATGCCTGAACCCCAGGCCAAGCTTAATTGGTCTGGGGTGTGGCTTCAAAATTGTTATTTTTGCAGGGACCAACAGTTAGCATAATGGCTATGTCACTGAACTCCCACATAGTCGACTGCAGTTCGAGTCCGGACTCAAAAACATGACAGGTACGTGTGCGTGTGTGCCCAAGATCCCAAGAGGAGAATGGAGAAGGGATTGCAGCATGGCCATCCCCCCAGGGAGTGATTTCTCACTTTCTGTCTCTCTGTCTCTCTCTGTCTTTCTGGCGAGAACGTGCACTCTGTAGCAAAAAAAAAAAAAAAAAAAAAAAAAAAAAAAACCTGTTATTTTAAAAGTTTTATTATTATCATTTTTTATACATTTGATCACTACACAGCATTTGGCTTGTAAAGAGAATTTACTCAAAATGAAATACACCTCAGACCAGTCCAGTTGAGAATACTTATACATGTTATCATCAACAGGTAATAAACCATTACTGTGTTCCATAAATGTCTTGCCTCTCTATTCAAAATTGTTACTTTTTTAAAAAGTTCTTCCAGGCTTAGCTGGCCCTGTAGGCTAGTAGTTAAGGGAGCCAGATCCTACATGGCTGACTGCTGTTCAAATCCTGGCCCCAGCCACTTGAAAAACACACCAAGTGTGTGTGTGCATGCCTAAAATCCCAAAGGGATGGAGAAATGGAAGAGAAGGTACTGCAGCATGACCATACTCCACTAGGGGATAATTTTTCCCTTTCTTCTTCTGTCTCTCTTTCTAGAAAATGCACATGTCTCTGACAGTTACAAAAGTTTAAAGAAAACAAGTTCTCCCAGGCAATTCTGATGGGCAGACAGGGCTGATAAGAACTACACTAAAAATATCTATCAGAATGGCCAAAACACTGAGAATACTAAATGCAAACTAGGGTGTGAAGCAACAGGAATTTTCATTTATTACTGGTGGAAATGCAAAATAATACAGCCACTTTGGAAGACAGCTTCATGGTATTCTTACAAAAGTAAACATACTCTTACTATACAATTTAGCAATCTCCTGACATCTAACAAAAATAGGTAAAAATTTATGTCCACACAAAAACCTGCACATGGATGCTTTATTCATAATTGCCAAAATTGGAAGCAATCAAGATGTCCCTCAGCAGGTGAATGGGTAAACTGCGGTACATCCAAAAAATGGAATATTATTCAGCACTAAAGAGAAATGAGCTATCAAGCCATGAAAAGACATGGAGGAAACTTAAATGCATATTAATAAGTGGGAAAAAAGCCAGTCTTAAAAGGCTATGTATATAATTCCAACTATACAACATTCTGGACAAAGGCAAAACTACAGAGACAGTAAAAAAAAATCAGTGATTTCCAGGGATTACAGGGGAGGATTTCCTGCCCAAAATGTACACAGAGTGCCCTTAAATGTAAAGCAAATCTAAGAAGAGATTTGTTGGGTCTGGAAAAGGCTCAGTGTGCACACAGTAATACAGCCCCTGGCAAGGGGGCATAATGAAGCTAGTAAGCTAGTAAGTATAATGCTTCTGAGCATGATGATGTGAGTGAAATAAGATGCTATGTGAGGAGGGCATTTGAAAATTGTCAGATGCAAATAGTTGAATTGTTAAGAGTTTTTAGGAATAATGAGCTTAGTTAGGCAGATGTAGATCAGGGAACTACCTTGGAGCACAAAGAAACTTTAAGGAAAGACTATATGACTATCTGTATTTTGGCTCAAAACAATTTCCAGCAACATGAGTCCTACAAGATGCAAGACTGAGGAACAAGCCAAAAGAAAATTAACAAGCCAGAGGTGGCCTAAGGACACATACTTCAGATGAACAAAAGGTCTGAAACATGATAAAAGGAGACCCAGGAAAAGAGACAGGCCCTTGGTACTGGCCAGTTCTGTCTGTGGGACATATCTCCATTTCAATAAACCTTGTGCTCAACTTATCTCCTTGTCCTTCAATTCTTTGCCACAGTGGGGAGACACAGACCTCGATTTTCCTCAATCTAACAGAATGGCAAGGATTTGCCAGAGGGCCTGAGTCTCTGGTGGAGCATGTGTGTGAGTGTGTGTGTGTGAGAGAGAGAGAGAGATTCCCATAGAGACCTACATGTCATTCATTCCACAGGAACATACATACACTGCCCCCTGGCCAGGGGACACCTACCTTTCTGATGCTGGGCAGTTCAGAGTGTAACTTTGACTGTAATGTGCACTCACATAAATATAGCTCTGGACCCTGCAGAAGATCCCCACAGGTCAGTGGAGTCATGATCCCAATAGCTCCTAATCTCCTGAGTACTGTGACCCATGTGCTAGGTTTTAAACATAGGGCCTAACTTCCTTTTTTTTTCATTTTAAGAGATGTGAATTTAGTTTATATTCATTTTATATTAAGATATAAGTTAATGACTTATTCCTTATAGTATTTACCACAAAATGGTACTTCCCAGTGCATTTTAGCCAACAATAAACAATTTACTGAAGAATATTGATAATCACGTATGTAATAAGAGTTTATAAATGTACAAAACTTTGGGTAACTCAACACTTTATTTTCAAACATTCAATAAGCCTATTTCCCAAAAAAAATTTGTAAAGAAGCACAAGGTGTTACTGTGTTAAGACATAAGACAGGAAGGGGAGGCAAATACAGATTTGAGAACATAAGACTATCCAAACAATTTAGTCAATATTGAAAGACAAAATCAGACCATTTTTTATAATATTAAAAAAAATCCACATAATTAAATACTAGTTGAGTGAAAGAATATTACAGGGTATATATAACATTTATAAACCTGCATATCTTAAATTCAATGCAAAATGCCATGTTATGATTTCAATTTAAGACTATCATAACATGTAGTTCTTGGTGAATCTAGAAGTAATGGAATGACTGTTTAAATAGAAATGGCAGATCATATGAACCTTTTTATTGGTCATTATTGTTTTAACTCTTTAATGTTTTCCTTTTTTCCACTGAGTGAGACCAATTATAGAAATGAAATCCAAAAACAAAGAACATATATTGCATCTGCTTCTGGAAAAACACAAAAGGATCATCTTTAGTATGTTATTAAAATAGTAGTTGTGCTTAAACAAGCAAACAAACAAAAATTACTTCAACTCATGTATAAGATCACAAAGCAATATTTTAGAAATTTTATCTGGTATGTTTGCACCATAATAAAATAAATCTGGATAATTGGGTAAAATGTGCTTGAGTATGAACTAAAAAAATTCCCAGTTAGCACTGATTATGGTTTTTTTTTGTTGTTGTTTTGTTTTCTTTTTAGAGGTTTTTACTATAGGGCGCATGCGCTCGCCAGACAGACAGAGAGACATAGAGACAGAAAGCGAGAAATCACCCCCCAGGGGGGATGATCATGCCGCAATCCCTTCTCCGTTTTCCTCTCGGGATCTTGGGCACGCACGCACGCATGCACACACGCACGCCGGCGTGAGTTTTAAGCCACCGGGTCCGGGACGCGAACCGCAGTCGACTACGTGGGAGTCCAGTGACATAGCCATTATGCTAACTGCTGGTTCCGAGCACTGATTATGTTTTGAAGCAGTACATTGTCCTCAGTTTTTGTATCAGGAATCCACAATCCACCATCTATAGTTTTGATTTACTAAGAAATGAAAGTACTTGATCCTAGTGCATTCACTTCTTCCTCCCTTTGTTTTAACATTTTTACTTCCAGATCAGGCACTTTGTGCCCAGGAATATGGTACTGCACATTTACTAACAATGTATCCATCGATAGTAGAATAATTATATTAAATTTATAAAGGAAGATGATTTCTTTATTGAGAAAACAAAGCACTACCTTATAGTTTTACAGTTACAACACAAGCTTCAGCTCTTCTTAGGCACAGTGGAGCAACCTGGGTCCACTCATTCGTCTGGGGATCATAAGCCTCCACTGTGTTAAGGTAAGTCCGTCCAACATACCCCACAATTGCATATAGCTTATCACCAAGTAAACAGCTGCCCACTGTGTCTCTGCTGATCCTCATGGATGCCACCGCAGTCCATATGTCTGTTTTGGGTCTTATCTCTCCACACAGTCTAAGAATCAGGAAGTCAAGTTGGAAGCGGGGGCATCTCACCCTCCGATAGCATAGAGCAACCCATTCTAGGTTGTGACTCTTACACTGCCTTTCCTCTTGGACATCTGTGCACACGGCATCCATTTATTTGTGTGAGGATCAAAACACTCTACCAGGGACCAGCAGTTAGCATAATGGCTATGTCGCTGAACTCCCATGTAGTTGATTGCAGTTCAAGTCCCGGACCTGGTGGCTTAAACTCACGTCGGGCACGTGTGCGTGCATGCCCAAGATCCCAAGAGGAGAATGGAGGAGAAGGGATTGTGATGTGGCCATCCCCTCTGGGGGATGATTTCTCACTTTCTGTCTCTCTGTTTCTCTCTGTCTCTCTGGAGAGTGCACATGCTCTATAGCAAAAAACTCTCAAAAAAAAAAAAACACTCTTTTGACTTGAGACAAGAACTTCCATCACAACCACCAACTGCATAAAGCTTTTCATTCAGTACTGCCATACCTACTGTGCTCCTGGGAGTGGACATCACAGCAAAGAAATTCCACTGGCAGGACTGAGAGTCCCATCTCTCCTCCACATTCGGAGAGCTCCAGCCAGCATGCTCTCCAACCGCATACATGGGGCCCTCCAGTACAGCCACACCGAGGCTATGCTTATGTGTGGACATCAGTGGCATCAGACTCCAAGTTTTTGTTTTGGGGTTGTAGCACTTGGTATTCAGAGTCCTCAGTCCATCTCTGCCTCCCACCACGTACAGTTTGTCATCTAATACTGAACGTCAAACTGGAGCTTCCTCTGGTTCATGTTTGCTACTGGAGTCCACATATTTGTACAGAGAGCATACTTCTCAATGTTTGTTGCTCCTTTTGTGGAATCAATTCCTCTAACTCCAAATAATGTACAAACAGTAGACTTCCTAGGCTTTGTCTGAGGACTTCGTAACATGAGTCATCTCTCTAGTAATAAGTGATACTTCATTGCTTCCATAATGAGTTTTTGACATTCTACATCATCCTGAAACAGTGCATTATTTTCCATGTCTGCCAAGAACTGTGGTGCAAGAAGAGGCAGGCTAATATAAGCCAAAAATTTACTGAGACCTTTCAGTCTTTGTTCCAAATCCTGACAGACCCAAGTGAGAAGTGCATTCAATATTGTCTCTTCAATGGGAATGTTCATGTCATTACTGGTCAAGAGCTTTGAATTTTGCTAGCTGATAATGACACAAATTCCTGGTTTCTGACTACCTCCATGAAATGTTCCATTGTATAATTGTGAGCCACTTTGTGTAACCTGGGCATTGGCAAAATAACGGATTCCAAGACAGTTGGAAGGGTGAAGCTGTTTCATTAAAAACCTGCAGCATTAGGAACCAGCAGTTAGCATAGTGGCTATGTCGTTGGACTCCCACGTAGTCGACCGCGGTTCGCGTCCTGGACCCAGTGGCTTAAAACTCACGCCGGGCGCGTGTGCGTGCGTGCCCAAGATCCCGAGAGGAGAATGGAGGAAAAGGGATTGCGGCGTGACCATCCCCCCTGGGGGGTGATTTCTCGCTTTCTGTCTCTATGTCTCTCTGTCTGTCTGGCAAGCGCACGCGCCCTATAGTGAAAAACCTCTCCAAAAAAAAAAAAAAAAAAAAAAAAACCCTGCAGCATGCTTCCATGACTTGCGAGAGTTGTAAAAGCCACACTATAGATAGCAGGCACTCAATATTATCTTCTTTTAACTTGAGGTGGCCTGTATATGCATACTGAATCAAGGACCATAATGAATTCATTTCTACACTTTCCGTTTTTATCTCTTCTTGTCTTGCTTCTCTAACATCATTAGTAAACATTGCAGCAAAATAATCCAAGACAGAAAATAGCACCAGTCTGTGAGCAGAACTTCTATGATCACCAGCAACTAGAGTTAAATCACATAACTGTTTATGTCTCAAATAGTTTTCCATGTTTTTATTTATTTTTCTTTTGGAGAGGTTTTTGTTATAGGGCACATGCACTCGCCAGAAAGACAGAGAAAGACAGAGAGACAGAAAGCAAGAAACCACCCTTCCCCTCCATTCTCCTTTCGGGATCTTGGGAACGCAGGTACATGCACCCGGCATGAGTTTAAGCCACTGGGTCCGGGACTCGAACCGCGGTTGACTACATGGGAGTCCAGCAACATAGCCATTACACCAACTGCTGGTCCCCCAGTTTTCCATGTTTTTAAATATTTGCTCAGCATGACTAAGGGCTTGAAAAAATTCATCTGCTGAGCATGGCTCATAGTATGGCAAAATGATGTCTGACTACTATTGGAAGTCTGTGTCTGGCTCCGGAGGCAGCCTGGGTCAAGGCTGGGCAGAGGAGGGGTTGGGGCGGTGCTGGGGCCGGCCCTCAGGGAAGGGATGCTCCGCTGTGGCACGCCCTAAACCCCTTCCTGGCAGCCTTCCCCTGCACTCGCAGCCAGGAGCGAGCCACTCCCAAATTGCCAGGTTGCGCCAGGCTGGCGTCAAACTCGTCTGGCAGCTACGGAGGGGCGGGCGGGGGGGGGGGGGGAGGGCGGGGGGGGGGGGCGGGGGGGGGTCTGAGACAGGCTTTCCCTCAGTCGTGGCGCGGTGTTAGCAGCTGCCAGCCCCACCCCCTCCCTGGCCTTACTTCTAAATTGGCTGTAGTAAACACAGATTAAAGTGAGCACTGTCTTTAATAAATCCTTCCATCCTATCAAGATTGATAATATGTAAGAACATGTGGCCCTTAGAGATGATGTTTGGGGGTTTTTTTAGAGGTTTTTGCTATAGGAAGTGTGTGCTCGACAGACAGACAGAGACAGACAGACAGAAAGCGAGAAATCAACCCCCAGGGGGGATGGCCACACCGCAATCCCTTCTCCTCCATTCTCCTCTTGGGATCTTGGGCACGCACGCACACGCACCCGGCGTAAGTTTCAAACCATCGGGTCCAGGGCGCGAACCGCAGTCGACTACATGGGAGTCCAGTGACATAGCCATTACACTAACTGCTGGTCCCAGGAGATGATGTTTGGGTTTTGAGATAACATTATTGAGAGAGCTCAATGATGACATTCACAAATAATGATTAAGAAAACTGTCACTGGGAACCGCGGCCAGCGCGCTGGGCCGCTCGCCTCTGGGCCCGCGTGGGACCGGGGCCGCCCGCCTCTGGGCCCCGCGCGGGACCGGGGCCGCCCGCCTCGGGGCCTGAGCGGAACCGGGGCCAGCGCGCTGGGCCGCCCGCCTCTGGGCCCGCGCGGGACCGGGGCCGCCCGCCTCTGGGCCCGCGCGGGACCGGGGCCGCCCGCCTCTGGGCGCGCGGGACCGGGGCCAGCGCGTGGGGCCGCCCGCCTCTGGGCCCCGCGCGGAACCGGGGCCGCCCGCCTCTGGGCCCGCGCGGGACCGGGGCCGCCCGCCTCTGGGCCCGCGCGGGACCGGGGCCGCCCGCCTCTGGGCCCGCGCGGGACCGGGGCCGCCCGCCTCTGGGCCTGCGCGGAACCGGGGCCAGCGCGCTGGGCCTCCCGCCTCTGGGCCCGCGCGGGACCGGGGCCGCCCGCCTCTGGGCCCGCGCGGGACCGGGGCCGCCCGCCTCTGGGCCTGCGCGGGACCGGGGCCAGCGCGCTGGGCCGCCCGCCTCTGGGCCCGCGCGGGACCGGGGCCGCCCGCCTCTGGGCCGGCGCGGGACCGGGGCCGCCCGCCTCTGGGCCTGCGCGGAACCGAGGCCAGCGCACTGGGCCGCCCGACTCTGGGCCCGCGCGGGACCGGGTCCGCCCGCCTCTGGGCCCGCGCGGGACCGGGGCCGCCCGCCTCTGGGCCGGCGCGGGACCGGGGCCGCCCGCCTCTGGGCCTGCGCGGAACCGAGGCCAGCGCACTGGGCCGCCCGACTCTGGGCCCGCGCGGGACCGGGTCCGCCCGCCTCTGGGCCCGCGCGGGACCGGGGCCGCCCGCCTCGGGGCCTGAGCGGAACCGGGGCCAGCGCGCTGGGCTGCCCACCTCTGGGCCCGCGCGGGACCAGGGCCGCCCGCCTCTGGGCCCGCGCGGGACCGGGGCCAGCGCGTGGGGCCGCCCGCCTCTGGGCCCGCGCAGAACCGGGGCCGCCCGCCTCTGGGCCCGCGCGGGACCGGGGCCGCCCGCCTCTGGGCTTGCGTGGAACCGGGGCCAGCACGCTGGGCCGCCCGCCTCTGGGCCCACGCGGGACCAGGTCCGCCCGCCTCTGGGCCCGCGCGGGACCGGGGCCGCCCGCCTATGGGCCGGCGCGGGACCGGGGCCGCCCGCCTCTGGGCCTGCGCGGAACCGGGGCCAGCGTGCTGGGCCGCCAGCCTCTGGGCCCACGCGGGACCGGGGCCGCCCGCCTCTGGGCCCGCGCGGGACCGGGGCCGCCCGCCTCTGGGCCTCCGCGGGACCGGGGCCAGCGCGCTGGGCCGCCAGCCTCTGGGCCCGCGCGGGACAGGGGCCGCCCGCCTCTGGGCCCGCGCGGAACCGGGGCCGCCCGCCTCTGGGCCCGCGCGGAACCAGGGCCGCCCGCCTCTGGGCCTCCGCGGGACCGGGGCCAGCGCGCTGGGCCGCCAGCCTCTGGGCCCGCGCGGGACAGGGGCCGCCCGCCTCTGGGCCCGCGCGGAACCGGGGCCGCCCGCCTCTGGGCCTGAGCGGGACCGGGGCCGCCTGCCCCTGGGCCTGCGCGGAACCGGGGCCAGCGCGCTGGGCCGCCCGCCTCTGGGCCGGAGCGGGACCGGGGCCGCCCGCCTCTGGACGCGCGGCGCCTCTGCTTCACGTTCCGCAGTCGAGGCCGCCCAGCCCCTGCTGCCTCTCCAGCGCTGGGTGTGTCCCGCGCTCAACACCGACGCTGCCTGGCAGTGCTCTGACCGGGCAGGCGAACCGGAGGTGGCGCTGGGTCCCGCGCGCATTCGCGTGCTTGGGGGCTGGCGTGTGCCCGCTGGGCCCGCGCGTGGCTGCCGGGCCCGAGCGTTGCCGCTGGGCCTGAGCGTGGTTGCGCGCGCTCGGGCCTGACGTGTGGCCGTCGGGCCAGCACGTGACCGCCGGGTCGGCGCATGGCCGCCGGGCCTGCGAGTGGCCGCTGGGCACACGCGTGGCCCCCGGACTGGCGAGTGGCTGCCGGGTCTGAGTGTGGCTGCCGGGCCCGCTCCTATGCGTGGCCGCCGGGCCTGCGCCTACACATGGCTCCCGGGCCGGAGCGTGGTCGCTGGGCCGGCGTGTGGCCGCTGGGCCTGCATGTGGCTCCCGGGCCTGCGAGTGGCCACCAGGCCTGTGCCTGTGCGTGGCCGCCAGGCCTGTGCATGGCCCCCAGGTTGGCGAGTGTCCGCCAGGCCTGAGCATGGCCGCCGGTCCTGTGTGTGGCCGCCGGGCCTGCGCCTGTGCGTGGCCGCCAGGCCTGCGTGTGACCGCCGGCCCTGTGCGTGGTCGCCGGGCATGCGCCCACGCGTGGCCACCGGGCCCGCGCATAGCTGCCGGGCCTGCACCCGGGCGTGGCCAACAAGCCTGCCCGTGACCGCCGGGCCTGCGCGTGACCGGCGGTTGCGAGCAGCAAACTTAGGCTGAAAACAGGGATTAAGATCTTGCAAATATAAGCAGCAGAGGGAAACCTTGGATGTCTTAAACCAATTGAGAAATGTACTATATAGGAGGATTTTCGCTGCCTATGGGCAGTGAGAAGGCGATGGTACCAGCCCTGCATTACCTCAGGGAAAAACAAGAACTATTCTACCATTCTTAAGGAAACCAGATACTCGAGGATGACTCACGCTGCAGATCCCCACAACACCATTCTCGGTAATCACAGGATGGATGCTGTGCTGCATCGGCTGATAACCATCTCTGCCTACCAGAACTGCGTTCCTGAAACTATTCCATAGAGACTCACCTACAACTGCGGAGCTGCACGAGACCCACCCTTGACCCAACCCTGAATAGAACCTATGTTTCCTATTGTGGAAAACTTTATGAGCTCATAATTGAAAAAGGAAAGAAAAAAAAAGGGGTGAAAGATCTGGAGGGTATGGTCGCAGGGATGGCAGCTGCGGATGCTGGAGACAGCACGGGGGAGGTAATGGGAGTGAGTGATGGAGGGCGGCTCAGGGAACGATCATCACGTTTGATGGACACAGGGGTGAAGGGTGGTCTGTTGAAGATGATGTATGTGGGGGTATCATTGTCTTGGCTAGTGTGAACTGTACTCATGCTGGAAGGGTCCATGCTGTACACTGTAAAGATGTCCAATGGAAAAAAAAAATAATGATAACATTATCGGCACTCTGGCAGAGGGAGAGGGATCCGGTGATATGATGGCGGAAAGGATAGATGTGGATGCCGGAGGCTGTAAGGGAGGGGAGTGGGTGGTCAGGAGAGGGTGATAGAGAGTGGGCGTGGGGGGCAAAAGGAGGAATCATTTAACACCAAAAAAAGTAGAGTTCTCTGTTGAAAACTATATACATATATGTATATTGTATACATCATAATGGGAACTTTATGTAAAATGAATTTAATTAATCTGAGAAAAATAAAATTAAAAAAAAAAAAAAGAAAACTGTCACTCAAGGACTAGCAGGTGGTGTAATGGTTACATCCCTGGACTCTCATGAAGTCAACCACCGTTCAGTCGCATTGGAGTCCCAGGCCGACTTAAAATTCACGCCAGGCACGTGTGCAGGTGGCCAAGATTCTGAGAAGAGAATGGAGGAGAAGGGATTGCAGCGTGGCCATTCGCTCTTGGGGGTGGTTTCTTGCTTTCTGTCTCTCTGTCTCTCTAGGGAGCCCCTGCGCCCTATAGCAAAAACCTCTCTAGAAAGAAAGAAAAAGGAAAGGAAGGAAGGAAGGAAGGAAGGAAGGGAAAGGAAAGAGAAAGAAGGAAAGAAAGAAAAAGAAGAAATAAGAAACAAAAAGAAAGAAAAGAAAAGAAAACTATCACTCAAGAAGAAGACTCTAGTACCAAAACCAAGGTTAGATTTGAGTGGGGGCAGGTTGAAGAGCAAAGAAATCTAACCATCCCGTTGGGATGCTGATGAAGGTCACTGACAGAGTCTATACCTGCCAGTTCCCTCCAGCCACCTGAAAACCAACTGTGATATTGTAATATAATAGAAAATATGTATTTAGACTTCATTCCCAGTTCCCAGCACAGAGTTTCTAAAACCTGTGTAATTTCTTGAGTGATGACGATGGTAAGAGTATCTTTTGTTATAATATTTAGGTTCCTGACACTAGAGCTTTTAAGACCCTTGGAATCCCCTAAGTAATTTCTAGCTTGCTCAGACATTCTGAGACTCCCCCTTTACATACTAATGAGATGACCGGTGTTTGGGGTCCCTACATAGTATCAGGCTGGTCGCCAGAAAGATCAAGTCATGATTAGGGAGTTGGGACTTTCAGGCCCATCCCCTGACCTCTGGGAAGAGGAGAGAGGCTGGAGATTGGTCAATGATTTAATCAATCATGCCTATGTGATGAAGCCTGTATAAAAACCACTAAAGCACCAGACTGCTGGAATACCAATCTACTTTACAACTATGTCACTTTGGGCAAGTTACTGTCAACCTAAAAAGGTAAACTGAGGCAAAATATGTAAAGCTAAAGGAATTTACTTGGGTATACATTTTTTGTTTGGTTGGGGTTTTGTTTTTTAAATAATTATTTATGTTTATTATTATTATTATTATTATTATTTTGATTTGTTATAGGGCATGTGTGCTCACAAAAGAAAGAGAGAGGGAAAGTGAGAAAGCAAGCTGCAAGGTCTGGGACTTGAACTACAGTCAGCCATGTTGGAGTCTAGCACCTTAACCACTACACCACCTGCTAGCCCCTGAACTATTTTTTTTAATATTACATTTAATCACATATATCTTTACAGTGTATAACATTAGGACTGCACTCAGCATGCAGCCCCAATGAATGTATTCAGGTTGTCCCAAACATGTGCACTCTTGCCTTACATTCCTCAAGCACATTTTAAAGACAAAAACCACAAAGGTAGTAGGCAGGCTTATATTATTCTTTGCAGACTACCAATGAGGGTAAACTAACACCACCCTTTGTTATTGGTGTCATCATTGTCATTGGTTGTTATTGGTTGGACAGGCAGTTTCTGGGCAAATGCCCTCACAGTAGTCCTTGTTTTTCAGGTTGTAATGGCCTTTGTGAAAGAATGTGGTTCTGGCAGTCCTTTTGACAACTCTTTTTTTCAGGTATGATTGTTACCATGGCCTTCCACAGCCCAATTTAGTCAGAGTTTAACACAAGTTGGCACAAGTGACTCCGTTTTTGTTTTGGACAAACTTTCACATTACATAAACTCTCTGTGCATCAGTTTCCCTCTCTATAAAATGAGAAAACAAAGGTACCTTCCTGACAGCATTTCTGTGGAGATGAAATGAATTAGCACATGTGAAGTGTCTATAAAGGAGCCCAGATACTCATTAAAAGTTAGTTTTTACTATTAACAAAGGCCCTCAGGATGATGGCTTCAGCCACCAATAGACAACGATTAAGCCTTGGCTTCATCAACAACTAGTTGTGTGACCTGGAAGTAAGTCATGTATATTCTGTGTGCTTTAGTTTTCTGCAGTAATAATGGGGCCTGCACCTCCTCGAAGGAACTAAGGATTAAGTGAGATAATTCCTGGAAAGTTGTTAGCATGTTCCCAGCACTGAATGTCTAAACAGAGAGACTCTTCATGAATAATTAACTAAATTCATTTTATCTACAAAGCCCAATATCTCTCCTTGGGAGAGCCAGTGCTATTTCACTTACCCGGTTATTCTTTTTGAGGCTTTGCATGGGAGTTCTTTTTAAAAACTGGCTCAGACTCCCAGCTTTTGACCCCTGGGCCAGGATCTTCGAGGGAGGACTGCCCCCAGTAGCTTTTTCTTTATTCTACATATTATTTTCTTCCCACTTATTCAATCCTCACTTCCTTTATCTACACCATCCCTGGCTGTCTAGATAGGTCTAGAATTACAATTCTGAAAACATTCTAGCATTTTAAGACTCTCTAGAATCCTCTATTTCACTGAACCACCTAAGAAGAAGGAGATACACTTCTTTGAACACCTTAAGAGAATACTTTTTCTTGGATTACATTACTAAACACAATTGAAGAGAGACTTTGGCTGTCTCCATTCCACATCAGAAAGGAAACACACTTGCTCCTATTCGAAGAAACGTTCTCGTAAAAGGTTTCTCAAAGGGAACACATCTCCCAATGGTTAGAAGTAGAAGGACCTCAGGCCTGAATAAAGCAGGAAATATATCTCCATCAAAGGAACACAGTAACTCCCTTCCTTTTCTTGAAGAAATAGAGGACGTTACCAAAATGTCCAAGATAGAGTTTAGAACATTCATGTTGAACAAGTACTATGAGCTGGAACAGAAAAGAGACAATGAACTACAGGACATGAGAAAGTCCTTCAACGATATGAAGGAAGAAATGCTGAGGAAGAATAAGACGGAACTATTAGAGGTGAAGTCTGAAATACAGGAAATCAAAAACTCTCTCGAAAGTATTAAAAGTTGATTAGACCATGCTGAAGGTCAAATCTCTGATGTAGAAGATAAAACTTCTGACCTAGAGAAAACCACCAAAAAGATAGAGAAAATAACAAAAAAACATGAAGATAACATACGAGAATTACTAGATTCCATTAGACGTCCTAACGTCTGAATAATTGGTATCCCAGAAGGTGAAGAAACTAATAAGAGCATGGAAAACCTATTCCATGAAATCTTGTAAGAAAATTTCCCAAGCATAGAGAGGCACTCAAACATCCAGACCCAAGAAATACAAAGGACACCAAATAGAATCAACCCAAGAAGATCTTCCCCAAGGCATATCATAGCCAGACTGGCTAAGACCACAGATAGAGATAAGATACTAAAACTGGCAAGAGAGAAACGACAAGTGACTTACAAAGGTCACCCCATCAGGCTAACACCGGACTTCTCAACGGAAACAATGCAAGCAAGGAAAGAATGGGAAGATGTATCGAAAGTGTTAAGAGAGAAACAATTTCAACCAAGACTATTGTATCCTGCAAGATTATCCTTCATATGGGAAAAAAAGATTAAAATCTTCTCAAACAAAACCTGAAAGATTTGCCAGCACCAGGCCAGCTCTCCATGAAACCCTGAAGAAAGTACTGTTCCAGGAAAACTAAAGAAGTAACAGCCAGAAACAAAAGAGTAAAAGGCATCTAAGACAATGGCCAACTTAAACGTCGGGACAGATCCATTAACATTGATAATAACATTGAATGTTAATGGATTAAACTCTCCAATCAAGAGACAGAGACTGGCTGAATGGGTTGAAAAACAAAAACCCTCTATCTGTTGCCTACAGGAAACCCAATTCATGGATAAAGATATACATAGACTGAAAGTGAAGGGTTGGAAAAAGATTTTCCATGCAAATGGGCACAAAAAAAGAGCTGGAGTCGCAATACTAATCTCTGACAAAATAGGCTTTAAAATAAAAACTGTTCGAAGAAACAAAGAGGGGCACTATATTGTAGTAAAAGGATCAATCGATCAGGAAGATATAACGATTATTAATATCTATGCACCTAACACAGGAGCACCCAAATATGTGAAGGAAAGACTGCTAGATCTAAAAAGGGAGATAGACTGCAACACACTAATTGTTGGAGACCTCAACACTGCACTATCCCCCGTGCATAGATCATCTAGACAAAAAATAGGTAAAGAGATAAAAGATCTAAACGATATCATAAATCAAATAGACTTAACAGACATCTATATAACTTTTCATCACAAAACCTCGAGATACACTTTTTTCTCGCTGCCACATGGAACATTCTCGAAGATTGACCACATTATTGGGCACAAAGCAAGCCTCTACAGATTCAAAAGCATAGAAACTATACCCAGCATCTTCACCGACCACAATGGTATTAAACTTGAGTTTAATTTCAAGAGAAATCATCAAAAATACTCAAAAAAAAATGGAAACTTAATAACCTACTCCTGAATGATTCCACAACTACTGAAGAAATAAAGACTGAAATCAATAGGTTCATGGAAGCCAATGACAATGAGGACACGAGTTTCCATAATCTTTGGGACACTGCTAAAGCAGTCACAAGAGGGAAGTTCATAGCAATCAGTGCACATAAGAGGAGCATGGAAAGAAGGCAAATGGATCACCTAACATCATGCCTCACAGAATTGGAAAAGCAACAGCAAAAAGATCCAAAAAACTCCAGGAGAAAGGAAATAATAAGGATACGAGCAGAAATAAATGAAATAGAAAATAAACGAACTATACAGAAAATAAATGAAAATAAAAGCTGGTTCTTTGAAAAGATAATCAAAATCGATACACCACTAGCGAGACTTATTAAGAAGAAAAGAGAAAAGAACCAGGTGAATCAGATCTGCAATGAAGCAGGCAAAATAACAACAGACATAGCAGAAATAAAAAACATTATTAGAGGATACTATGAACATCTGTATGCCAAGAAACAAGATAATTTGGATGAGATGGACAAATTCCTGGACATGTATAATCTACCTAGATTGAACCAGGAGGATATAAAAAGTATAAATAGGTCCATAACAAGCCAGGAGATCAAATCAGTTATAAATAACCTCCCAACAAAGAAAAGCCCTGGCCCTGATGGATTCACCTCTGAATTCTACAGAACTTTCAAAGAAGAGTTAACCCCCATTCTTCTCAAGTTATTTCGAAGTATCCAAAAGGGTGAATCTCTCCCTAATTCATTCTATGAAGCCTCTATCACCCTTATCCTTAAAACACATAAGGACAGAAAAAGGAAGGAAAAGTATAGACCAATATCCCTGATGAATATAGACGCGAAGATTCTCAACAAGGTACTAGCAAATCGTATACAACAACTTATCAAAAAGATTATACATCATGATCAGGTAGGCTTTATCCCAGGAATGCAAGGTTGGTTCAACATACACAAAATCATAAATGGAATACACCATATTAATAGGAAGAAAGATAAAAACCATATGGTCATATCAATTGATGCAGAAAAAGCATTTGGTAAGATACAACATCCCTTCATGATCAAGACTCTTAGCAAAATCAACATAGAAGGGTCATTTCTCAACACAATAAAAGCTATCTATGAAAAACCCATAGCGAACATCATGCTCAATGGAGAAATGCTGAAAGCTTTTCCACTAAAAACGGGTACAAAACAAGGATGTCCACTTTCTCCACTCCTCTTCAATATAGTACTAGAAGTCTTGGCCATTGCAATCAGAAAAGAGGAAAAAATAAAAGGCATTCAAATAGGAAAAGAAGAGGTGAAACTCTCTCTATTTGCAGATGACATGATTGTATTCATAGAAGACCCAATGGTTTCCATAAAAAAATTTCCAGAAGTAATTCATTAATACACCAACGTTGCAGGATACAAAATTAATATCCAGAAATCTATAGCATTTCTGTACACGAACAACAGGCAGACTGAGATAGAACTGAAAAAAGTTGTTCCATTTACCATAGCCACAAAAAGTATAAGATACTTAGGGATAAATCTAACTAAAGAAGTTAAAGACCTCCACAAGAAAAACTATAAGAAGATAAAAAAAGAAATTGAAAATGACACAAAAAAGTGGAAGGACATCCCATGTTTCTGGATTGGAAGAATTAATATAATCAAAATGGCAATTTTACCCAAATTAATCTACCTATTTAATGCAATGCCAATCAAAGTACCAGACACATTCTTCACAGATCTAGGAAAGACAATCATAAAGTTTGTTTGGAATCATAAAAGATCCCGTATTGCCAAAGCAGTCCTGCACAAGAAGAGTGTAGTGGGTGGCATCTCACTCCCCAACCCAAAAATATACTACAAAGCTGTGGTAATCAAAACAGCATGGTACTGGCACAAGAACAGACAGGTGGACCAATGGAACAGAATAGAGTCCCCAGAAATGAATGCTCAAACACACAGCCAACTGATTTTTGACAAGGGGTACCAGTCAATCCAGTGGGAAAAGGAAAACCTCTTCAGCAAATGGTGCTGGCAAAACTGGATCTCCACTTGCAGAAAGATGAATCTGAACCCCTACCTCTCACCTCTGACAGAAATAAAGTCAAGGTGGATCAAAGATATAAATCTAAGACCTCAAACCATAAAACTGCTCCTGGAAAACACCGGGGAAAATCTGGGAGACATTGTGGTAGGGAAAAACTTCTTAAATAAGACTCCCAATGCACAGTCTTTGATCCCTAAAATAGACAAGTGGGATTACATCAGACTAAGAAGTTTCTGCATGGCAAAAGACACAGTGATTAGTGTGAACAGACAGCCCTCAGAATGGGAAAATATTTTTGTAAACTATGTATCAGACAAGGGACTGATAACCAGAATCTACAAGGAACTCAAGCAGCTGTTCCGGAAAAAGACAATCAATCCTATTAAAAGATGGGAGAATGAGTTGAAAAAAACACTCTCTAAAGATGACATACGAATAGCTAAAAGGCATATGAAAAAATGCTCAGCATCCCTCATTGTAAGAGAAATCCAGATCAAAACAACAATGAGATATCACCTAACCCCAGTCAGAATGTCTAAGATTAAAAAAAAAAAAAAAATGGTAAGTGCTGGAGGGGGTGTGGTGAAAAGGGAACTCTCTTACACTGCTGGTGGGATTGTAAATTGGTCCAACCACTGTGGAGAACAATTTGGAGATTCCTCCAAAATCTACAAATAGAACTACCATATGATCCAGCAATCCCACTCCTTGGTATCTACCTGAAGGACGGAAGAATACTTAATCGAAAAAGTGCTTTCACATCGATGTTTATTGCAGCACTTTTCATGATTGCTAAGTCATGGAAACAACCTAAATGCCCACGAGCTGATGAATGGTTAGAAAAACTGTGGCACATATACTCAATGGAATACTATTCATCCATAAAAAACAGCAAAACTCTGGCTTTTGAAAGGAAGTGGATGGACTTTCCATGCCTGCCAGCAGGCGAAAGGCCCTCCTACAAGCCTCTGGCCAGCAAGGGATACTGAGGAAAGGTCACCTCTGACCCCCACCACACTTCCAGACTCCCAGGCCCCAGACTCCACCTTCTAGACTTTCCGTGCCTGCCAGCAGGTGAAAGGCCCTCCTACAAGCCTCTGGCCAGCAAGGGATACTGAGGAAGTGTCACCTCTGACCCCCGCCCCACTTCCAGACTCCCAGGCGCCAGACTCCACCTTCTAGGTAGGTAGATAGGATCTCCCTGCAGCGGCTTTTTTCTTGAAACCCCTCAATTCTCTTGTTAATACCTAGCTCTGCTTCTCCCTCCAGACTTTCCGTGCCTGCCAGCAGGCGAAAGGCCCTCCTACAAGCCTCTGTTGTCTTTCCTTTCGTTGCATATTGTCCTCTCCTCCTCATTTTTTACCCTGCCAGACAGACTAGACAGGTCTAGAATCAAATATCTGAAATTTCCTAGTAAGGTAAGTGTCTCTGGGATCCTTCTTAGTACTGATCCCCCTGTGAAAAAGGAGATACTGCTTGTTAGACACTTCTGTAGAGTTCCCCTCCTGAGAGCACATTGGTAAAAACAACAGAAGGGAGACTTCAGCAAACATCTATTCTCATCAAAAAGGAAAGACTCTTACTTCTAGTGGGAGAAACGTTCTCCCAAGAGGTCTTTAAAAGGGAATTCATCTTCCAATGGCTAGAAGTAGAAAAAGAGCCTCAGGTCTGAATAAACAAGGAAATATGTCTCCAACAAAGGAAAACGCCCCTCCATGTCTCGTAAATATGGAGGACGTTACCAAAATGACAGACACAGAATTTCGAACATTCATAGTGACCAAATTCTGTGAATTGGAAAAGAAAAGAGACAACGAACTGCTGGAAATTAGGAAGTCCTTCCAGGATATGAAAGAAGAAATGGACACTCTGAGAAAGAATCAGGTGGAACTATTAGAGATAAAGTCTATGATACAAGAAATCAAAAACTCTCTGGAAAGTATTAAGAGCCAATTAGACCATGCTGAAGATCGAATCTCTGATGTAGAAGATAAAACATCTGATCTAGAAAAAAACTACAAAAAGATCGAGAAAATAACTAAAAACCAAGAGGATAATATATGAGAAATACTAGACTCTATTAGACGTCCAAACATCAGAATAATTGGCATCCCAGAAGGTGAAGAAACTAATACTGGAATGGAAAATCTATTCCATGACATTCTGGAAGAAAATTTCCCAAGCCAAGAGAGGTATCGAACCATCCGGACCCAAGAAATACAAAGGACCCCAAATAGAATCAACCCCAGAAGATCTTCCCCAAGGCACATCTTAGCCAGACTGTCTAACACCACAGAAAAAGACATGATACTAAAACTGGCAAGAGAGAAACGAGAAGTAACTTACAAAGACCATCCCATAAGACTAACACCAGACCTCTCATCAGAAACATTGCAAGCAAGGAAAGAATGGGAAGACATACTGAAAGTGTTAAGAGAGAAACAATTTCAGCCAAGACTATTATACCCTGCAAGATTATCCTTCATTTGGGAAAAAAAAAGATTAAAATATTCTCAGACAAACAAAACCTGAAAGAATTCACCAACACCAGACCAGCTCTTCAAGAAATCCTGAAGAAAGTACTGTTCCAGGAAAACTAAAGAAGCAACAGCCAGAAACAAAGAAATAACAGGCAACTAAGACAATGGCTAACTTAAATGTCAGTACAGATCCTGTAACATCGATAATAACATTGAATGTTAATGGTTTAAATTCTCCAATCAAGAGACACAGACTGGCTGAATGGATAAAAAAACAGAAACCCTCTATCTGTTGCCTACAAGAAACCCACCTCATGGAGAAATACATACATGGACTGAAAGTGAAGGGTTGGAAAAAGGTTTTCCATGCAATTGGGAACCAGAAAAGAGCTGGAGTTGCGATACTAATTTCTGAGAAAATAGGCTTTAAAACAAAAACCGTTTGAAGAGACAAAGAAGGGCACTATATCGTAGTAAAAGGCTCTATAGATCGAGAAGATATAACGCTTATTAATATCTGTGCTCCTAACACAGGAGCACCAAAATATGTGAAGGAAAGACTGTTAGATCTGAAAGGGGAGATAGACTGCAACACACTAATTGTTGGAGATCTCAACACTGCTTTATCCCCTCTGGACAGATTATCTAGGCAAAAAATAGGTAAAGAGATCAAGGATCTAAATGATACCATAGATCAATTGGACTTAACAGACATCTATAGAACTTTCCACCCAAAAACCACAAGATATAGTTTTTTCTGACCCCGACATGGAACTTTCTCGAAGATTGACCACATCATAGGACACAAAGCAAGCCTCTGCAGATTCAGAGGCATAGAAACTATATCCAGCATCTTCTCTGACCATGATGGAATTAAACTTGAGTTTAATTTCAAGAGAAATCCTCAAAAATAACTAAAAACATGGAAACTAAATAACCTACTCCTGAATGACTCCACTATTATCGAAGAAATAAAGACTGAAATCAAAAGATTCATGGAAGCCAATGACAATGAAGACACGAGTTTCCATAACCTTTGGAACACTGCCAAAGCAGTCATAAGAGGGAAGTTCATAGCAATTAGTGCACATAAGAGGAAGACGGAGAGAAGGCTAATGGATCACCTAGCATCAAGCCTCAGAGAATTGGAAAAGGAACAGCAAAAAAAATCAAAAAAATTACAGGAGAAAGGAAATAATAAAGATCCGAGCAGAAATAAATGAAATAGAAAATAAACGTACTATACAGAACATAAGTGAAAGCAAAAGCTGGTTCTTTGAAAAGATAAACAAAATTGATACCCGACTAGCGAGACTTATTAAGAAGAAGAGAGAAACGAACCAGGTGAATCAAATCTGCAAAGAGGCTGGTAACATGACAACAGACATAGTAGAAATTCAAAACATCATTAGAGGGGAACCAGCAGTTAGCGTAATGGCTATGTCACTGGACTCCCACATAGTCGACCGTGGTTCGCGTCCCGGACCCAGTGACTTAAAACTCACGCCGGGCGCGTGTGCGTGCGTGCCCAAGATCATGAGAGGAGAATGGAGGAGAAGGGATTGTGGCGTGACCATCCCCCCGGGGGCGTGATTTCTCGCTTTATGTCTCTATGTCTCTCTCTGTCTGGTGAGCGCACGTGCCCTATAGCAAAAAAAAAAACCTCTCCAAAAAAAAAAAACATCATTAGAGGATACTTTGAACATCTATATGCTAAGAAAAAAGATAATCTGGATGAGATGGACAAATTCCTGGACAAATATAATCTACCAAGAATGAGCCAGGATGAAATAGAAAGTCTGAATAAGCCCATAACAAGCCAGGAGATTGAATCAGTAATAAAT
This sequence comes from Tupaia tana, assembly GCA_026018925.1. Classification (NCBI taxonomy): domain Eukaryota; kingdom Metazoa; phylum Chordata; class Mammalia; order Scandentia; family Tupaiidae; genus Tupaia; species Tupaia tana. The sequence goes on from JAKSZU010000009.1 coordinate 121,311,463, forward strand.
AACCTTCCCCCAAAGAAAAGCCCTGGCCCCGAAGGATTCACCTCTGAATTCTACAAAACTTTCAAAGAAGAGTTAACTCCCATTCTGCTTAAATTATTTCTAAAGATCCAAAAGGGTGAATCTCTCCCTAATTCATTCTATGAAGCCTCTGTCACCCTCATCTTTAAAACAGATAAGGACAGGACAAGGAAGGAAAACTATAGACCAATATCTCTGATGAACATAGACGCAAAGATTCTCAACAAGATAGTAGCAAATTGTATTCAACAACTTATAAAGAAGATCATACACCATGATCAGGTAGGCTTTATTCCAGGAATGCAAGGTTGGTTCAACATACGCAAAACCATAAATGTAATACACCATATTAATAGGAAGAAAGACAAAAACCATATGGTCATATCGATTGATGCAGAAAAAGCATTTGATAAGATACAACATCCCTTCATGATCAAGACTCTTAGCAAAATCGGCATGGAAGGGCCATTTCTCAATACAAAAAAAAGCCATCTATGAAAAACCCATAGCAAACATCATCCTGAATGGAAAAAAGCTGAAAGCTTTCCCACTAAACACAGGAACAAGACAAGGATGCCCACTTTCTCCTCTCCTTTTCAATATAGTACTGGAAGTCCTCACCAACGCAATCAGAAAAGAGGAAAAAATAAAGGGCTTTCGAATAGGAAAAGGAGAGGTGAAGCTCTCTCTATTTGCAGATGACATGATTGTATACATAGAAGACCCAATGGTCTCCGTGGAAAAATTACTGGAAGTAATACATGATTACAGTAAAGTTTCAGGATATAAAATCAATATACAGAAATCGATAGCATTTCTATATATGAATAACAGGCAGACTGAGATAGAACTGAAAAAAGTTATTCTGTTTACCATAGCCACTAAAAGTATAAGATATTTAGGAATAAATCTAACCAAAGAAGTTAAAGACCTCCACAAGGAAAACTATGAGAAGTTTAAAAAAGAAATAGAAAATGACACAAAAAAATGGAAGGACATCCCATGTTCATGGATCGGAAGAGTTAATATAATCAAAATGGCAATTCTACCCAAATTAATCTACGTATTTAATGCAATGCCAATCAAAGTACCAGACACATTCTTCACAGATCTAGAAAACACAATCTTAAAATTTGTCTGGAATCATAAAAGACCCCGTATTGCCAAAGCAATTCTACACAAGAAGAGTGGAGTGGGCGGCATCTCACTCCCTGATCCAAAAATATATTACAAAGCTGTGGTAATAAAGACAGCATGGTACTGGCACCGAAACAGACACGTGGACCAATGGAACAGAATAGAGTCCCCAGAAATAAGTGCCCAAACATACAGTCAACTGATCTTTGACAAGGGGTACCAGTCAATCCAGTGGGAAAATGAAAGCCTCTTCAGCAAGTGGTGCTGGAAAAATTGGACTTCCACTTGCAGAAAGATGAATCTGAACCCCTACCTCTCTCCTTTGACAAAAATCAAGTCAAGGTGGATCAAGGATCTAAATCTAAGACTTCAAACTATAAAGCTGCTCCTGGAAAACACTGGTGAAACTCTGGGAGACATTGGTGTAGGGAAAGACTTCCTAAAGAAGACTCTCAAAGCAGGGTCGATTGTCCCCAAAATAAACAAATGGGATTACATCAGACTAAGAAGTTTCTGCATGGCCAAAGACACAGCAGTTAGTGTGAATTGACAGCCCTCAGAATGGGAAAATATTTTTGTAAATTTTGCATCAGATAAGGGACTGATAACCAGAATACACAAGGAACTAAAAAAGGTGTTTGGAAAAAAGATGATTACCCCTATTAAAAGATGGGAGAAGGAGATGAAACACTCTCTAAAGATGACATACAAATGGCCAAAAGGCATATGAAAAAATGTTCAACCTCCCTCATCGTAAGGGAAATGCAGATAAAAACAACAATGAGGTACCACCTAACCCCAGTCAGAATGTCTAATATTAAAAAAAAAAAAAAAAAATGATAAGTGTTGGCGGGGGTGTGATGAAAGGGGAACTCTTTTACACTGCTGGTGGGAATGAAGATTGGTCCAACCACTGTGGAGAATAATTTGGAGATTCCTCAAAAATCTACAAATAGATCTGCCATATGATCCAGGGAATCCACTCCTTGGTATCTACCCAAAGGACAGAAGAATTCTTCATTGGAAAAGTGCTTGCACACCGATGTTTATTGCGGCACTATTCACAATTGCTAAGTCATGGAACCAACCCAAATGCCCCCGTATGGAGGAATGGATTGAAAAACTGTGGCACATATACTCTATGGAATACTACTCAGCCATAAAAACCAACAGAACCCTGGCTTTTGACAGAAAGTGGAAGAATATGGAAGATGTACTGCTGAGTGACGCAAGCCAGGCTCTGAAGGAGAGACATTGTATGTCCCCACTTAACATATACCATCTATCTGCATTCTATATCTCAAACTGATTAAGTAACAGTTGAGTAAACACAAGAGATGGGTGTGAATGTCAGCTAGTGTGGTAGGGAGCCCCTCTGGCCTTCTATCTCTGTCTCTGTGTCTCTGAGGTCTCTGTTTCTCTCTGCTCCTGTCTCCTCATTTTTTTTTTTTTGGTAATTTTTCCTTTTTTCGATTTTTTTAAAGGTAGAGTTTCTCTCTGGCCCTCACCTCCATCTTTTGTTTTGTTAATAATCCCTTCTGCTCCTTTCTCCCAGGCAGGAGAGTTGAGCCATTCTCTGAGAAGATTCCTCATGGACACTGGGAACTAGATATTTCAGGGCACAGGAGAAATGAAGATTTTCTACTCATAATTCAGCCTCCAGCAAGCAAAGCTAGTGTGGTAGGGAGCCCCTCTGGCCTTCTATCTCTGTCTCTGTGTCTCTGAGGTCTCTGTCTCTCTCTGCTCCTGTCTCCTCATTTTTTTTTGGTAATTTTTCCTTTTTACGATTTTTTTAAAGGTAGAGTTTCTCTCTGGCTCTCAGCTCCATCTTTTGTTTTGTTAATAATCCCTTCTCCTCCTTTCTCCCAGGCAGGAGAGTTGAGCCATTCTCTGAGAAGATTCCTCATGGACACTGGGAACTAGATATTTCAGGGCACAGGAGAAATGAAGATTTTCTACTCATAATTCAGCCTCCAGCAAGCAAAGCTAGTGTGGTAGGGAGCCCCTCTGGCCTTCTATCTCTGTCTCTGTGTCTCTGAGGTCTCTGTCTCTCTCTGCTCCTGTCTCCTCATTTTTTTTTGGTAATTTTTCCTTTTTACGATTTTTTTAAAGGTAGAGTTTCTCTCTGGCTCTCAGCTCCATCTTTTGTTTTGTTAATAATCCCTTCTCCTCCTTTCTCCCAGGCAGGAGAGTTGAGCCATTCTCTGAGAAGATTCCTCATGGACACTGGGAACTAGATATTTCAGGGCACAGGAGAAATGAAGATTTTCTACTCATAATTCAGCCTCCAGCAAGCAAAGCTAGTGTGGTAGGGAGCCCCTCTGGCCTTCTATCTCTGTCTCTGTGTCTCTGAGGTCTCTGTCTCTCTCTGCTCCTGTCTCCTCATTTTTTTTTGGTAATTTTTCCTTTTTACGATTTTTTTAAAGGTAGAGTTTCTCTCTGGCTCTCAGCTCCATCTTTTGTTTTGTTAATAATCCCTTCTCCTCCTTTCTCCCAGGCAGGAGAGTTGAGCCATTCTCTGAGAAGATTCCTCATGGACACTGGGAACTAGATATTTCAGGGCACAGGAGAAATGAAGATTTTCTACTCATAATTCAGCCTCCAGCAAGCAAAGCTAGTGTGGTAGGGAGCCCCTCTGGCCTTCTATCTCTGTCTCTGTGTCTCTGAGGTCTCTGTCTCTCTCTGCTCCTGTCTCCTCATTTTTTTTGGTAATTTTTCCTTTTTACGATTTTTTTAAAGGTAGAGTTTCTCTCTGGCTCTCAGCTCCATCTTTTGTTTTGTTAATAATCCCTTCTCCTCCTTTCTCCCAGGCAGGAGAGTTGAGCCATTCTCTGAGAAGATTCCTCATGGACACTGGGAACTAGATATTTCAGGGCACAGGAGAAATGAAGATTTTCTACTCATAATTCAGCCTCCAGCAAGCAAAGCTAGTGTGGTAGGGAGCCCCTCTGGCCTTCTATCTCTGTCTCTGTGTCTCTGAGGTCTCTGTCTCTCTCTGCTCCTGTCTCCTCATTTATTTTTGGTAATTTTTCCTTTTTACGATTTTTTTAAAGGTAGAGTTTCTCTCTGGCTCTCAGCTCCATCTTTTGTTTTGTTAATAATCCCTTCTCCTCCTTTCTCCCAGGCAGGAGAGTTGAGCCATTCTCTGAGAAGATTCCTCATGGACACTGGGAACTAGATATTTCAGGGCACAGGAGAAATGAAGATTTTCTACTCATAATTCAGCCTCCAGCAAGCAAAGCTAGTGTGGTAGGGAGCCCCTCTGGCCTTCTATCTCTGTCTCTGTGTCTCTGAGGTCTCTGTCTCTCTCTGCTCCTGTCTCCTCATTTTTTTTTGGTAATTTTTCCTTTTTACGATTTTTTTAAAGGTAGAGTTTCTCTCTGGCTCTCAGCTCCATCTTTTGTTTTGTTAATAATCCCTTCTCCTCCTTTCTCCCAGGCAGGAGAGTTGAGCCATTCTCTGAGAAGATTCCTCATGGACACTGGGAACTAGATATTTCAGGGCACAGGAGAAATGAAGATTTTCTACTCATAATTCAGCCTCCAGCAAGCAAAGCTAGTGTGGTAGGGAGCCCCTCTGGCCTTCTATCTCTGTCTCTGTGTCTCTGAGGTCTCTGTCTCTCTCTGCTCCTGTCTCCTCATTTTTTTTTGGTAATTTTTCCTTTTTACGATTTTTTTAAAGGTAGAGTTTCTCTCTGGCTCTCAGCTCCATCTTTTGTTTTGTTAATAATCCCTTCTCCTCCTTTCTCCCAGGCAGGAGAGTTGAGCCATTCTCTGAGAAGATTCCTCATGGACACTGGGAACTAGATATTTCAGGGCACAGGAGAAATGAAGATTTTCTACTCATAATTCAGCCTCCAGCAAGCAAAGCTAGTGTGGTAGGGAGCCCCTCTGGCCTTCTATCTCTGTCTCTGTGTCTCTGAGGTCTCTGTCTCTCTCTGCTCCTGTCTCCTCATTTTTTTTTGGTAATTTTTCCTTTTTACGATTTTTTTAAAGGTAGAGTTTCTCTCTGGCTCTCAGCTCCATCTTTTGTTTTGTTAATAATCCCTTCTCCTCCTTTCTCCCAGGCAGGAGAGTTGAGCCATTCTCTGAGAAGATTCCTCATGGACACTGGGAACTAGATATTTCAGGGCACAGGAGAAATGAAGATTTTCTACTCATAATTCAGCCTCCAGCAAGCAAAGCTAGTGTGGTAGGGAGCCCCTCTGGCCTTCTATCTCTGTCTCTGTGTCTCTGAGGTCTCTGTCTCTCTCTGCTCCTGTCTCCTCATTTTTTTTTGGTAATTTTTCCTTTTTACGATTTTTTTAAAGGTAGAGTTTCTCTCTGGCTCTCAGCTCCATCTTTTGTTTTGTTAATAATCCCTTCTCCTCCTTTCTCCCAGGCAGGAGAGTTGAGCCATTCTCTGAGAAGATTCCTCATGGACACTGGGAACTAGATATTTCAGGGCACAGGAGAAATGAAGATTTTCTACTCATAATTCAGCCTCCAGCAAGCAAAGCTAGTGTGGTAGGGAGCCCCTCTGGCCTTCTATCTCTGTCTCTGTGTCTCTGAGGTCTCTGTCTCTCTCTGCTCCTGTCTCCTCATTTTTTTTTGGTAATTTTTCCTTTTTACGATTTTTTTAAAGGTAGAGTTTCTCTCTGGCTCTCAGCTCCATCTTTTGTTTTGTTAATAATCCCTTCTCCTCCTTTCTCCCAGGCAGGAGAGTTGAGCCATTCTCTGAGAAGATTCCTCATGGACACTGGGAACTAGATATTTCAGGGCACAGGAGAAATGAAGATTTTCTACTCATAATTCAGCCTCCAGCAAGCAAAGCTAGTGTGGTAGGGAGCCCCTCTGGCCTTCTATCTCTGTCTCTGTGTCTCTGAGGTCTCTGTCTCTCTCTGCTCCTGTCTCCTCATTTTTTTTTGGTAATTTTTCCTTTTTACGATTTTTTTAAAGGTAGAGTTTCTCTCTGGCTCTCAGCTCCATCTTTTGTTTTGTTAATAATCCCTTCTCCTCCTTTCTCCCAGGCAGGAGAGTTGAGCCATTCTCTGAGAAGATTCCTCATGGACACTGGGAACTAGATATTTCAGGGCACAGGAGAAATGAAGATTTTCTACTCATAATTCAGCCTCCAGCAAGCAAAGCTAGTGTGGTAGGGAGCCCCTCTGGCCTTCTATCTCTGTCTCTGTGTCTCTGAGGTCTCTGTCTCTCTCTGCTCCTGTCTCCTCATTTTTTTTTGGTAATTTTTCCTTTTTACGATTTTTTTAAAGGTAGAGTTTCTCTCTGGCTCTCAGCTCCATCTTTTGTTTTGTTAATAATCCCTTCTCCTCCTTTCTCCCAGGCAGGAGAGTTGAGCCATTCTCTGAGAAGATTCCTCATGGACACTGGGAACTAGATATTTCAGGGCACAGGAGAAATGAAGATTTTCTACTCATAATTCAGCCTCCAGCAAGCAAAGCTAGTGTGGTAGGGAGCCCCTCTGGCCTTCTATCTCTGTCTCTGTGTCTCTGAGGTCTCTGTCTCTCTCTGCTCCTGTCTCCTCATTTTTTTTTGGTAATTTTTCCTTTTTACGATTTTTTTAAAGGTAGAGTTTCTCTCTGGCTCTCAGCTCCATCTTTTGTTTTGTTAATAATCCCTTCTCCTCCTTTCTCCCAGGCAGGAGAGTTGAGCCATTCTCTGAGAAGATTCCTCATGGACACTGGGAACTAGATATTTCAGGGCACAGGAGAAATGAAGATTTTCTACTCATAATTCAGCCTCCAGCAAGCAAAGCTAGTGTGGTAGGGAGCCCCTCTGGCCTTCTATCTCTGTCTCTGTGTCTCTGAGGTCTCTGTCTCTCTCTGCTCCTGTCTCCTCATTTTTTTTTGGTAATTTTTCCTTTTTACGATTTTTTTAAAGGTAGAGTTTCTCTCTGGCTCTCAGCTCCATCTTTTGTTTTGTTAATAATCCCTTCTCCTCCTTTCTCCCAGGCAGGAGAGTTGAGCCATTCTCTGAGAAGATTCCTCATGGACACTGGGAACTAGATATTTCAGGGCACAGGAGAAATGAAGATTTTCTACTCATAATTCAGCCTCCAGCAAGCAAAGCTAGTGTGGTAGGGAGCCCCTCTGGCCTTCTATCTCTGTCTCTGTGTCTCTGAGGTCTCTGTCTCTCTCTGCTCCTGTCTCCTCATTTTTTTTTGGTAATTTTTCCTTTTTACGATTTTTTTAAAGGTAGAGTTTCTCTCTGGCTCTCAGCTCCATCTTTTGTTTTGTTAATAATCCCTTCTCCTCCTTTCTCCCAGGCAGGAGAGTTGAGCCATTCTCTGAGAAGATTCCTCATGGACACTGGGAACTAGATATTTCAGGGCACAGGAGAAATGAAGATTTTCTACTCATAATTCAGCCTCCAGCAAGCAAAGCTAGTGTGGTAGGGAGCCCCTCTGGCCTTCTATCTCTGTCTCTGTGTCTCTGAGGTCTCTGTCTCTCTCTGCTCCTGTCTCCTCATTTTTTTTTGGTAATTTTTCCTTTTTACGATTTTTTTAAAGGTAGAGTTTCTCTCTGGCTCTCAGCTCCATCTTTTGTTTTGTTAATAATCCCTTCTCCTCCTTTCTCCCAGGCAGGAGAGTTGAGCCATTCTCTGAGAAGATTCCTCATGGACACTGGGAACTAGATATTTCAGGGCACAGGAGAAATGAAGATTTTCTACTCATAATTCAGCCTCCAGCAAGCAAAGCTAGTGTGGTAGGGAGCCCCTCTGGCCTTCTATCTCTGTCTCTGTGTCTCTGAGGTCTCTGTCTCTCTCTGCTCCTGTCTCCTCGTTTTTTTTTGGTAATTTTTCCTTTTTACGATTTTTTTAAAGGTAGAGTTTCTCTCTGGCTCTCAGCTCCATCTTTTGTTTTGTTAATAATCCCTTCTCCTCCTTTCTCCCAGGCAGGAGAGTTGAGCCATTCTCTGAGAAGATTCCTCATGGACACTGGGAACTAGATATTTCAGGGCACAGGAGAAATGAAGATTTTCTACTCATAATTCAGCCTCCAGCAAGCAAAGCTAGTGTGGTAGGGAGCCCCTCTGGCCTTCTATCTCTGTCTCTGTGTCTCTGAGGTCTCTGTCTCTCTCTGCTCCTGTCTCCTCATTTTTTTTTGGTAATTTTTCCTTTTTACGATTTTTTTAAAGGTAGAGTTTCTCTCTGGCTCTCAGCTCCATCTTTTGTTTTGTTAATAATCCCTTCTCCTCCTTTCTCCCAGGCAGGAGAGTTGAGCCATTCTCTGAGAAGATTCCTCATGGACACTGGGAACTAGATATTTCAGGGCACAGGAGAAATGAAGATTTTCTACTCATAATTCAGCCTCCAGCAAGCAAAGCTAGTGTGGTAGGGAGCCCCTCTGGCCTTCTATCTCTGTCTCTGTGTCTCTGAGGTCTCTGTCTCTCTCTGCTCCTGTCTCCTCATTTATTTTTGGTAATTTTTCCTTTTTACGATTTTTTTAAAGGTAGAGTTTCTCTCTGGCTCTCAGCTCCATCTTTTGTTTTGTTAATAATCCCTTCTCCTCCTTTCTCCCAGGCAGGAGAGTTGAGCCATTCTCTGAGAAGATTCCTCATGGACACTGGGAACTAGATATTTCAGGGCACAGGAGAAATGAAGATTTTCTACTCATAATTCAGCCTCCAGCAAGCAAAGCTAGTGTGGTAGGGAGCCCCTCTGGCCTTCTATCTCTGTCTCTGTGTCTCTGAGGTCTCTGTCTCTCTCTGCTCCTGTCTCCTCATTTTTTTTTGGTAATTTTTCCTTTTTACGATTTTTTTAAAGGTAGAGTTTCTCTCTGGCTCTCAGCTCCATCTTTTGTTTTGTTAATAATCCCTTCTCCTCCTTTCTCCCAGGCAGGAGAGTTGAGCCATTCTCTGAGAAGATTCCTCATGGACACTGGGAACTAGATATTTCAGGGCACAGGAGAAATGAAGATTTTCTACTCATAATTCAGCCTCCAGCAAGCAAAGCTAGTGTGGTAGGGAGCCCCTCTGGCCTTCTATCTCTGTCTCTGTGTCTCTGAGGTCTCTGTCTCTCTCTGCTCCTGTCTCCTCATTTTTTTTTGGTAATTTTTCCTTTTTACGATTTTTTTAAAGGTAGAGTTTCTCTCTGGCTCTCAGCTCCATCTTTTGTTTTGTTAATAATCCCTTCTCCTCCTTTCTCCCAGGCAGGAGAGTTGAGCCATTCTCTGAGAAGATTCCTCATGGACACTGGGAACTAGATATTTCAGGGCACAGGAGAAATGAAGATTTTCTACTCATAATTCAGCCTCCAGCAAGCAAAGCTAGTGTGGTAGGGAGCCCCTCTGGCCTTCTATCTCTGTCTCTGTGTCTCTGAGGTCTCTGTCTCTCTCTGCTCCTGTCTCCTCATTTTTTTTTGGTAATTTTTCCTTTTTACGATTTTTTTAAAGGTAGAGTTTCTCTCTGGCTCTCAGCTCCATCTTTTGTTTTGTTAATAATCCCTTCTCCTCCTTTCTCCCAGGCAGGAGAGTTGAGCCATTCTCTGAGAAGATTCCTCATGGACACTGGGAACTAGATATTTCAGGGCACAGGAGAAATGAAGATTTTCTACTCATAATTCAGCCTCCAGCAAGCAAAGCTAGTGTGGTAGGGAGCCCCTCTGGCCTTCTATCTCTGTCTCTGTGTCTCTGAGGTCTCTGTCTCTCTCTGCTCCTGTCTCCTCATTTTTTTTTGGTAATTTTTCCTTTTTACGATTTTTTTAAAGGTAGAGTTTCTCTCTGGCTCTCAGCTCCATCTTTTGTTTTGTTAATAATCCCTTCTCCTCCTTTCTCCCAGGCAGGAGAGTTGAGCCATTCTCTGAGAAGATTCCTCATGGACACTGGGAACTAGATATTTCAGGGCACAGGAGAAATGAAGATTTTCTACTCATAATTCAGCCTCCAGCAAGCAAAGCTAGTGTGGTAGGGAGCCCCTCTGGCCTTCTATCTCTGTCTCTGTGTCTCTGAGGTCTCTGTCTCTCTCTGCTCCTGTCTCCTCGTTTTTTTTTGGTAATTTTTCCTTTTTACGATTTTTTTAAAGGTAGAGTTTCTCTCTGGCTCTCAGCTCCATCTTTTGTTTTGTTAATAATCCCTTCTCCTCCTTTCTCCCAGGCAGGAGAGTTGAGCCATTCTCTGAGAAGATTCCTCATGGACACTGGGAACTAGATATTTCAGGGCACAGGAGAAATGAAGATTTTCTACTCATAATTCAGCCTCCAGCAAGCAAAGCTAGTGTGGTAGGGAGCCCCTCTGGCCTTCTATCTCTGTCTCTGTGTCTCTGAGGTCTCTGTCTCTCTCTGCTCCTGTCTCCTCATTTTTTTTTGGTAATTTTTCCTTTTTACGATTTTTTTAAAGGTAGAGTTTCTCTCTGGCTCTCAGCTCCATCTTTTGTTTTGTTAATAATCCCTTCTCCTCCTTTCTCCCAGGCAGGAGAGTTGAGCCATTCTCTGAGAAGATTCCTCATGGACACTGGGAACTAGATATTTCAGGGCACAGGAGAAATGAAGATTTTCTACTCATAATTCAGCCTCCAGCAAGCAAAGCTAGTGTGGTAGGGAGCCCCTCTGGCCTTCTATCTCTGTCTCTGTGTCTCTGAGGTCTCTGTCTCTCTCTGCTCCTGTCTCCTCATTTTTTTTTGGTAATTTTTCCTTTTTACGATTTTTTTAAAGGTAGAGTTTCTCTCTGGCTCTCAGCTCCATCTTTTGTTTTGTTAATAATCCCTTCTCCTCCTTTCTCCCAGGCAGGAGAGTTGAGCCATTCTCTGAGAAGATTCCTCATGGACACTGGGAACTAGATATTTCAGGGCACAGGAGAAATGAAGATTTTCTACTCATAATTCAGCCTCCAGCAAGCAAAGCTAGTGTGGTAGGGAGCCCCTCTGGCCTTCTATCTCTGTCTCTGTGTCTCTGAGGTCTCTGTCTCTCTCTGCTCCTGTCTCCTCATTTTTTTTTGGTAATTTTTCCTTTTTACGATTTTTTTAAAGGTAGAGTTTCTCTCTGGCTCTCAGCTCCATCTTTTGTTTTGTTAATAATCCCTTCTCCTCCTTTCTCCCAGGCAGGAGAGTTGAGCCATTCTCTGAGAAGATTCCTCATGGACACTGGGAACTAGATATTTCAGGGCACAGGAGAAATGAAGATTTTCTACTCATAATTCAGCCTCCAGCAAGCAAAGCTAGTGTGGTAGGGAGCCCCTCTGGCCTTCTATCTCTGTCTCTGTGTCTCTGAGGTCTCTGTCTCTCTCTGCTCCTGTCTCCTCATTTTTTTTTGGTAATTTTTCCTTTTTACGATTTTTTTAAAGGTAGAGTTTCTCTCTGGCTCTCAGCTCCATCTTTTGTTTTGTTAATAATCCCTTCTCCTCCTTTCTCCCAGGCAGGAGAGTTGAGCCATTCTCTGAGAAGATTCCTCATGGACACTGGGAACTAGATATTTCAGGGCACAGGAGAAATGAAGATTTTCTACTCATAATTCAGCCTCCAGCAAGCAAAGCTAGTGTGGTAGGGAGCCCCTCTGGCCTTCTATCTCTGTCTCTGTGTCTCTGAGGTCTCTGTCTCTCTCTGCTCCTGTCTCCTCATTTTTTTTTGGTAATTTTTCCTTTTTACGATTTTTTTAAAGGTAGAGTTTCTCTCTGGCTCTCAGCTCCATCTTTTGTTTTGTTAATAATCCCTTCTCCTCCTTTCTCCCAGGCAGGAGAGTTGAGCCATTCTCTGAGAAGATTCCTCATGGACACTGGGAACTAGATATTTCAGGGCACAGGAGAAATGAAGATTTTCTACTCATAATTCAGCCTCCAGCAAGCAAAGCTAGTGTGGTAGGGAGCCCCTCTGGCCTTCTATCTCTGTCTCTGTGTCTCTGAGGTCTCTGTCTCTCTCTGCTCCTGTCTCCTCATTTTTTTTTGGTAATTTTTCCTTTTTACGATTTTTTTAAAGGTAGAGTTTCTCTCTGGCTCTCAGCTCCATCTTTTGTTTTGTTAATAATCCCTTCTCCTCCTTTCTCCCAGGCAGGAGAGTTGAGCCATTCTCTGAGAAGATTCCTCATGGACACTGGGAACTAGATATTTCAGGGCACAGGAGAAATGAAGATTTTCTACTCATAATTCAGCCTCCAGCAAGCAAAGCTAGTGTGGTAGGGAGCCCCTCTGGCCTTCTATCTCTGTCTCTGTGTCTCTGAGGTCTCTGTCTCTCTCTGCTCCTGTCTCCTCATTTTTTTTTGGTAATTTTTCCTTTTTACGATTTTTTTAAAGGTAGAGTTTCTCTCTGGCTCTCAGCTCCATCTTTTGTTTTGTTAATAATCCCTTCTCCTCCTTTCTCCCAGGCAGGAGAGTTGAGCCATTCTCTGAGAAGATTCCTCATGGACACTGGGAACTAGATATTTCAGGGCACAGGAGAAATGAAGATTTTCTACTCATAATTCAGCCTCCAGCAAGCAAAGCTAGTGTGGTAGGGAGCCCCTCTGGCCTTCTATCTCTGTCTCTGTGTCTCTGAGGTCTCTGTCTCTCTCTGCTCCTGTCTCCTCATTTTTTTTTGGTAATTTTTCCTTTTTACGATTTTTTTAAAGGTAGAGTTTCTCTCTGGCTCTCAGCTCCATCTTTTGTTTTGTTAATAATCCCTTCTCCTCCTTTCTCCCAGGCAGGAGAGTTGAGCCATTCTCTGAGAAGATTCCTCATGGACACTGGGAACTAGATATTTCGCGCGGCGCACTTGCGCGCCGCGCGGTTTTCTATTTTATGATTTTTTTCTTTTAAAAAAAAAAAGAAAAGCAATTATAATTTTTTATTTTTTTGTCTTTTTTCTCTCTTTTTGTTGTTGTTTCTCTCTCTCTTTTTCATTTTCCTTTGTCTTGTCTCTCCATCCAATATCTACTGAATGTGCTGCACCAGAGATCACAACTGAACGGCAATCAGATTCTAGAACACCTCTGTCTGCTTGCTCCTGAACATTGAGGCTTAACTTCAAGAATTTGAAAGAAACACGCCATTCATCAGATGACAAGAAATCACCGTCGGATCACGAGTAATATGGGAAAACGAGAAAATACCTCTCCTCCAAGGGAAAAGAATAACTCTCCTTCATCCACAAGCAGTTCGGTGAAAGTCATGGAAATGTCTGATAAGGAATTTAGAACATTCGTAATGTCGAAGCTAACAGAGATGGAAGAAAAGAGAGATAATGAACTGCTAAAGAGAAAGGAGAAAGAAGTTGCCGAGTTCCAGGAGATGAGGAAATTCTTGCAAGATCTAAAAGAGGAATTACACACTTTACAAAAGACTCAAACGGAACTGCTAGAGATGAAGTCTATAATACAAGAAGTCAAAATCTCCCTTGAAAGTATTAAAAGCAGACTAGATCATTCAGAAAATAGAATCTCAGATGTAGAAGAGAAAATGGCTGGCTTAGAAAAGTCCACCACGAAGACTGAGAAAATGGCTCAAAAATTTGAGAATGACATGCGAGAAGTACTGGATACCATCAAACGTCTAAATATCCGGATAACTGGCATTCCAGAAGGTGAAGAGACCCATAAGGGCATTGATAATCTATTCCATGAAATCCTGCTAGAAAACTTTCCAAACCTAGAGAGGCATTCGAAGATCCAGTCCCAGGAAATACAAAGGACCCCAAATAGAATCAACCCAAGAAGATCTTCTCCAAGACACATTATAGCCAGGTTGACCAAAACCGCAGACAAAGACAAGATACTAAGATTGGCAAGAGAGAAACATCAAGTTACCTACAAAGGACATCCCATCAGGCTAACAGCAGATCTCTCATCGGAAACAATGCAAGCGAGGAGAGAATGGGAAAATATATTCAGTGTTACGAGAGAAGCAATTTCAGCCAAGAATACTGTACCCGGCAAGATTATCTTTCAGGTGGGAAGAAAAGACAAGAACATTCTCAGATAAACAAAACCTGAAAGAATTTACCAGCACCAGACCAGATCTCCAAGAAGTTCTCAAGGGTGTGTTGTATCAAGAAAATTAAACACAGACACACGGAAATAAGAGTCAAAAAACTATGAAAGTGGCCAACTTAATCAGAGGGACAAGTCTGGAGTTGAATACTATATCCCAGAATTTAATCAGGAAAATTGAACCAGAACAGAACATAAAAGTACATGAGACTGATAGGTTCATGCACCTTCCATTTGAACAGAATCCTAACTTGTTTCCTGGCTTTAAGCAAAGTTCCTTGGCATTTCTTTGAGTTAAGTTAAAACTGGTTTTCTTAGTATTAATGAGTGAACTCACCATTGAAAGTAGTTATATTATGTAGGAAATTGTGTGATCAATGCAATGTGGGTGGGAAGGGAATGAAGGACAATTGTAGACACCGGAGGTGGTGTGAGAGGAGGGTGGGAAGAGACAGAGGGTCAGAAAGAGGGGTGGAAGTAATTCTAGGAACTAGTAATGGAAAATTTTTTGTAATGTGCATGATTGTATCACTATGCAGTGTGTACTGGATGGGAGATTGCATTTTGTATGCTGTGATGAAGCTTAGGGAAGGAATGTAAATTGAGTTACAAAAAAAAAAGTTTCAGAAAAAAAAATATATATCTATTCAATGACTGCAGTAGGATATGTAGCCACAGCTAGGTACTACTTTATAGGATGCGTAAAGTAAGACTTGTGTTCATGGAAATGTGGGTATCACCTGTGTTTGCTATGAGGGTATTTGGATTGATTAGGGTCTTTGGCGTTACAATAAAATGTGAGGAGAAAACAGTATAGAAAGCAAACATAGTTACCAGAGACTGTGGGAGGAGAGTGGGAGATGGCAGAGGGTAAGAGATAGAGAATCTAAGATCGGGGGAAAAAAGCAAAACATACAGAAGACAAGAAATGGAAGATCATTTGCTGATAATAACATGTTTGTTGATGTGCTTGATTGAGACAATATATAGTGTAATTTGGATGGAAAATCTCATTTTGTATGCTGTAATGATGTTCAGAGAATGAATGCAAATAAATAAATTGAAAAAAAAAAAAGAAGCTGGATCCCACATCATGACTATGGTTTGAATCCCTGGTCTAGTCAGCCTGAAACATGACAAGCATGCATTCAGGTGCCCAAGATCCAATGAACTGGAGGAATAGAAGAAGAGGATCCCAGTGTGACCAAACTCTATAGAGGGTATCTCTCTCTCTCCTCTCTCTCTCTCTCTCCCTCTCCCTCTCCCTCTCTCTGTCTCTCATTCTCATGTGCACACACACAAGTGTTATCATGAAGAAAAATAAATTCTAAAAAAATCAAAAATTATATAATGGATTTTTTATAAAAAGGAAAAACAACCCAAGTATATGCTATCTAAAATAAACTCACTTCAAATATAATGACATAGATAGATTAATTTTTTAAATTTTCATTTACTTTTTTATGATCAGATTTTTAAGAAAATTTATCAGTTATTTAATTAGGTTCTTGGCAAGAAATTTAGAACACCAATTTGTGAGGATAAACTCCATTTGTAAGGGCAAACACGGATCGCAGTTAGCCCTGGAGCTGAGGAATAGCTTTGATTTTTGATAAAATCCACAGGTCCTCAGTTTTCTGATCAACCTTGTGCTGCTTTGAAATCTTGTATTTCTCCTTCTCTGTGTCAAAGATGCCATCTTCCTGGTGTCTGTGCTTTCACAGCTTCTTTTTCTTGAAGTAAGCATCAGTGAGATGTTTAGGGATTTTTATTTTGCTAATATCAATTTTCGTGGAGGTGACAATGACAAATTTCTGGTGTGTTCTATGCGGTGGAACTTGATTGAGGACCATAGGTCCAGACACAAGTAGCAGGCAACTGCTCAGCTACTTCAAGAAAATCACTCTCTTGCCTCTGTGGCATCCAGTGAGGATGATCAGAATGGTTCCAGGAGTGATGCTGGCTCGCAGCTTTCTCACATGCTGTCTGAAGGGTTTCTTGCTGTGGCTCAACAGCTTTTGAGGCACATCTTCAGTAGGGTAATACCTGGACATTTTACGAAGTTTAACCACTCGGGTACCACCATTCTTGTCTCCACCAACTGGTTTTCTGACAGTGGCAAGACCCTTCTCCTTATTTTTCTTTTCAATTCTAGATTTAGTGGCCAAGTATTTCCTCTTGTAAATGGCATTCCTGAGATACATGGCAGATTGAGAGTATCTACCAATGTCCTGGACTAGGACCAAGTTTTGGCATCCACGGGGTTTCCCCTTCTCAGGCTTTTTAGCCTTGAGATC
The DNA here is from genome assembly GCA_026018925.1 of Tupaia tana. Taxonomy (NCBI): domain Eukaryota; kingdom Metazoa; phylum Chordata; class Mammalia; order Scandentia; family Tupaiidae; genus Tupaia; species Tupaia tana. The sequence continues at coordinate 121,327,802 of JAKSZU010000009.1, forward strand.
ATCCTTTTTAACCTTGCCACTGGCATTAGCTATCTTGGCTTCAGGTTTCTTCTCCTTAGTATCCTGCTTCGCAGCAGCTTTTTCACCCACCATCTTGTATAGTGGGAAAGAGAACTAAGCTCTCTCTTTTATTTTAATTTACATTTAATCACATATACATTCACAGTATACAACATTGCTTTTTTCAGCGTGAATACCATGCATATCAGTTAAGACAAAGACATTACCATATAAATTATCATCAGCAAATAGCTTTTCAATTTTTTTGACAATTAAACGTAGTTTTTTCTTCCCTTGTTCCCCTCTCTCCCTCTATTACCCACCCCCATACTACCCCTATCCTTACTATCTCTAGTATCTACATTCCCCCATCACCACCTATACTTTCAAACTTTCAGTTTCTGCTATAGAATGCAAACATTTGGTATATATTGAGTGGGGAAATACAAAGTCTGTCTTTCATAGTCTGGCTTGATTCACTTAGCATTAAGTCTTCCATATTCATCCACTTTGTATCAAATGTCAGGGTCTTATTGTTTATTACAGCTGAGTAGTATTCCATAGAGTATATATGCCACATTTTTCAATCAAAAATAGATTAAAATTTAAAATATACCAGATATTGGGGCCAGCAAGTGGCATGGTGGTTAAGGCAGCTGGACTCCCACCTGGCCAACCACAGTTCAAGTCCTGGACCTGGCAGCTTTAAAATCATGCTGGGTGTGTGTGCATGCATGCCGAAATCCTAAGAGGAGAATGGAGAAGAAAGGATTACAGTGTGGTCATCCCCCTAAGGGGTGATTTCTCACTTTCTCTCTCTCTGTCCCTCTCCAGTGAGTACCCATGCCCTATGGCAAAAACCTAAAATATATAATATATGACAGATAAACACTAATTTTAAAAATTTCGAATGACTGTATTAATATCTGACTAAATAGACTATAGAAGAAAATTATCAGGGATAAAAAGAGACATTACAAACTAATGAAAATTCACCAAGATTATATAATAATCCTTAATGTTCATGCACTTGTGTTGGAAGTCCGCAAAATTATCCCTCATTCAATTATACACTGAGAGGATTCACATAACTCAGCTTATAGTTGTACTCATGGCTGAGATTTATTATAGTTTAGGAATACTAAGTAAAATCAGCAAAGAGAAAAAGTGCACAGAGTGAAGTCTGAAGAAAACCAGCACAAGATTTTAAGAGTCTTTTCCCAGTGAATTCATACAATTCATTCCTCCAGAAATGAATTGTGATAACATGTATAAAGTGTTATCTGCCAGGACAGATCATTAGAGACTTGGTGCCCAAGCGTTTTTATTTTTTAAAGGATATGTTAATTTAATTTTATACATTATTGCTATTTTTTTAAATTTGCTGTAGGACATTTATGCACACCAGAGAGAGAGAGAGAGAGAGAAAGACATCAGGTCCAGGACTCGAACCACATTTGGTCATGTGGGAGTCCAGCACCCCAACCACCATGCCACCTGCTGGCCTGCCTAAGATTTTTATTGGGTACTCATCACATAAGCAATCTTGGCCCAGCACATATTAAGATTTCAGACTTGTAGAAAGAAAATAAGTGTTCAGTACAAAGCACATTGTTTGCATTTACAAACAGCTTAGGCACAGTAAATTACCCTTATCAGTTAGGAATTGGTGGGAACCTTCTTGAAATCCAACTTCCCAGGTTTCAGTTAAGGATCAATCTTATAAGCAATCCTTTCTAAGGATAGCAGTCTCAGGCTTGATATGTTAACTCTTTCTTGCATAGCATCCAACAAAAGAACTTCAAAATACATAAAAGCAGACATAACTAAAGGGAGTAACAAATCTATAGTCACAGTTGGAGATTCTAACACTCTATCAATAATATATAGAACTAGTAAAAAAAAATCAGCAAGAATATTGAAGAACTGAGTAATACCACCATCTACCAACTGGATTTAGTTGACATGTATAGAACCCTCCACAAAACAAGAGCAGAATAAACATTATTTTCAATTGCATGTGGACATTTTACCAAAATAAGCCATATCATGGATCATAAAACAAATCTTATCAAATATAAAATCATACAAAGAATGCTCTTTGACAACAGTGAAAATAAACCTAAAATAAATAACAGAAAGTTAACAAGAGAGCTGGTCCTGTTTTCTAGTGGTTAAAGAAGCTAGATCCCACATGTCCAACCACAAGTGCCCCAAATTCTGACAGGATGGAAAAATGGACAAAAAGGGATTGCAGCATTGACCACGCCCCACTTGAGATATGCTTCAACCTTTCTATCTCTCTATCTCTGTCTTGCTCACTCAAATGCCCTCTCACAACTAAAAAAAGAGAGAGAGCCAACCAGTGGTGCAGTGGTTAGGGTGATTGAATCCCACATGGCCAACTGTAAGTTCAAGTTTCAGACCCAACAGCTTGAAAATCACTCTGGGTACATGTGTGTCCCCTAAATCCCAAGAGGAGTGTAGAGAAGAGATTGTGGCATGGCCATCCCCCCCATGGGGTGCTTTTCTTCTTTCCCTTTTTCTCTATATCTCCCTCTGATGAGTACACATAACCTATAGCAAAATTTAAAGTAAATAAATAAATAATTAATTAAATGAAGACGAGAGATAAAGTTCAAAGAAAAATCTCCAAACACTTGAGAATTAAATAATACAAATCTAAGTAAGCCATGGGACAGAGTCTCCAGAATAATTAGAAAAAAAATTTAAGAATTATTTTTATTTATTTTAATTTGACCAGAGAGGGATAGAGTGAGAGAGAGAAAGTGAGAAAGCAAGCTCCCAGGTCTGGGACTTGAACCATGGTGGCCATGTAGGAGTCCAGCACCCTTAACCAACACACCACCTGACAGCCCAATTAGAATATTTTTAACAGAATGAAAATGAAATACAACATATTGGAATTTTCAAAATGCAACAAAAAAGTATCAAGAGGAAAGTTTATCACACTAAATGCTATTATCATAAAGAATAAACATCCTGAGTCAACTGGTAACATAGTGGTTAGGTCTACTGGATCCCACATCACCCACTCCACAGCAGGTTGAAAAACATGTAGAGTGCATGTGTGTGCATGCTCAAAATCCCAAGAAAAGAATGGAGAAGGGATTGCAGTGTGCCCATCCCCTTTAGGGTGTGCTTTCTTACTTTCCCTCTCCCTCTGTCTTTCTCCAGAAAGCACACACATCTTGTAGCAATTTTTTAAAATAAATAAATAAAATAAATATCTCAAAGCAATAAAGAAAGCTTCCATCTTATGAATCAAAAAAAGAAGAGCAGGGAACCAGCAGTTAGCATAATGGCTATGTTGCTGGACTCCCACATAGTCGACCGCGGTTCACGTCCAGGACCCAGTGGCTTAAAACTCACGCCGGGCGCATGTGTGTACATGCCCAAGATCCCGAGAGGAGAATGGAGGAGAAGGGATTGCGGTGTGACTATCCCCCCTGGGGGGTTATTTCTCGATTTCTGTCTCTATGTCTCTCTCTGTCTGTCTGGCAAGCGCACGCGCCCTATAGCGAAAACCTCTCCAAAAAAAAAAAAAAAGAAGAGCAGAATAAAACTAAAATCGGCAGAAAGCGGAAGATAATAAAAACTATATCAGAATTCAATGAGATTTAAATAAATAAATAAATGACACAAGTAACCAATATCAGGAAGAAAATAGGGTACAGACTCCACTCCATTAGAAGACTAAAAAGGAAATATTATCAATAATACTATGCACATACATTAGGCAACTTAAATGAAATGGAACAATTTCTTGAAAGACACAAACTATCTAAAAATAAACACAATCTGAATAGATCTGTATCTATCAAAAATTGAATACTTGAAAACATTTCAAAGAAAGAGGTTGCATGGAAACCAGCAGTTAGCATAATGGCTATGTCGCTGGACTCCCACGTAGTTGACCGCGGTTCGAGTCCCAGACCTGGTTGGCTTAGAACTCACGCCGGGCGCATGTGCGTGTGTGCCCAAGATCCCGAGAGGAGAATGGAGGAGAAGGGATTGCGGTGTGGCCATCCCTCCTGGGGGGGGTGATTTCTCACTTTCTGTCTTTCTGTCTCTGTCTGTCTGGCAAGCACATGCACCCTATAGTAAAAATCTCTCAAAAAGTAAAAATAAAAATAAATAAATAAATAAACTAACAAGTCATGAAAATACATGGAAGAATCTTAAATGCATATTATTAAGTGAAAAAGCCAACCTGAAAAGATTAAATACTGTCTGACTCCAATTACATGACATTCTGGAAAAGGTGAAAGTATGGAGACAGTAAAAAAATCAGTGGTTACCAGGGGAGGAAAGAATGAATAATCAGAACACAGAGGAGTTTTAGGGCAGTGAAACTATTCTGTTTGGTACTATAATGGTGGGTGCATGTCATTATTCATTTGTCCAAACTCCTAGAGCATACACCAAGAGTGAACCCTAATGTAAACTATAAACTTTGGGTGATGAAGTGTCAACATGGGTTCACTGATTATAACAAAGTTACCACTCTGGTGAGGGATTTTGATTATGGTGGAAGTGGGGCATGTGTGGGGGAAGAAGGTAAATAGGAAATATCTGTACTTTCCTCTCAATTTTGTTGTGAATCTAAAACTGATCTAAAAAAAATAAAGCCTTTTATCAAAGAAGTTACCAAGCCCAGAAGACTTCACATTTAGAAGAAATAATACTATTGTACATAATCTCTTCCAAAAAATATAAGACAGTATTACCTTCATACCAAAACCAGAGGGGAAAAGACAGTATAGAAAGATAAAACTGTGGTCCAATTTCCCTCATGAACATAGATGCAAAAAAAAGCACTCAATAAAATTTAATACAATCACATCTAATAATATATGAAAATAATAATACACCATGCCAAGTGAGGCTTATCATACGAATGCGATACTGGTTCAATATTCAAAACTCAAGAGATTGTACTTGGAAGTAGTGAATGCACCAACATGTCCCATGGTTCCAGCACTGGTTTTGACCACCACATTACTATTTTTTCACCTGAAGGCTGGCTCTACCAAGTAGAATATGCTTTCAAGGCTATTAACAAGGGTGGCCTTACATCAGTAGCTGTGAGAGGGAAAGACTGTGCAGTAATTGTCACACAGAAAAAAAGTTCCTGAAAAATTAATGGATTCCAGCACAGTGACTCACTTATTCAAGATAACTGAAAACATTGGCTGTGTGATGACAGGAATGACAGCTGACAGCTGATCCCAGGTACAGAGGGCATGCTATGAGGCAGCTAATTGGAAATACAAGTATGGTTATGAGATTCCTGTGGACATGCTGTGGGAAAGAATTGCTGATATTTCTCAGGTCTACACACAGGATACTGAAATGAGGTCTCTTGGTTGTTGTGTGATATTAATTGGTATAGATAAAGAACAAGGGGAACCAGCAGTTAGCGTAATGGCTATGTCGCTGGACTCCCACGTAGTCGACCGCGGTTCGTGTCCCGGACCCGGTGGCTTAAAACTCACGCCAGGCGCGTGTGCGTGCGTGCCCAAGATCCCGAGAGGAGAATGGAGGAGAAGGGATTGCGGCGTGACCATCCCCCCTGGGGGGTGATTTCTCGCTTTCTGTCTCTATCTGTTTCTGTCTCTGTCTGTTTGGCGAGCGCACGCGCCCTATAGCGAAAAACCTCTCCAAAAAAAAAAAAAAAAAAGAACAAGGTCATCGGGTGTACAAGTGTGATCCTGCAGGTTATTACTGTGGGTTTAAAGCCACTGCCTCAGGAGTTAAACAAACCAAGTCAACCAGTTTCTTTGAAAAAAAAAGTGAAGAAGAAATTTGATTGGACATTTGAATAGTCAGTGGAAACTGCAATTACCTGCCTGACTATTGTTCTGTCAATTGATTTCAAGCCTTCAGAAATAGAAGTTCGAGTAGTTACAGTTGAAAATTCTAAATTCAGGATTCTTACAGAAGCAGAGATTGATGCTTACCTTGTTGCTCTAGCAGAGAGAGACTAAACATTGTCATCAGTTTATCAAATCCATGATGCCACTTGCCTGTGTGTTTGGTGACAACAAACCAACATATGGAGGCCCTTGGATTGTAAAAAGAACTTCTTCCACTCCTACTGCTGAAACGGTTAGTACTCTGTATAAATAAAAACGGTGCTTTTGGAAAATTTTTTTAAAAATTCAAAACTCAATCAATGCAATACACCATACTGACATATTAATTAAACTACATAATCATATAAAATGATACATAAAAAGAATCTGAAAACATTCAACATCAATTCATGATTTTTTTAAAAAAATTATCAACAAGGGACCAGCAGTTAGCGTAATGGCTATGTCGCTGAACTCCCACGTAGTCGACTGCAGTTCAAGTCCCAGACCCGGTGGCTTAAACTCACACTGGGTGCATGTGCATGCATGCCCAGGATCCCAAGAGGAGAATAGAAGAGAAGGGATTGCAGCGTGGTCATCCCCCTTAGAGGGTAATTTCTTGCTTTCTATATCTCTGTCTCTCTCTGTCTTTCTGGCAAACACATGCGCCCTATAGCAAAAACCTCTAAAAAAAATTATCAACACAACAGGAATAGAACTTTCTTAATCTGTTGTGAACCATCTACCAAAAAAGAAGAAGAAAAAATCTAGACCTTAGACTGTACCTAGTAAAGAAAAACTAAGTGCTGTCTCCCCAAGATCAGGAATGAAACAAGAATGTCCACTCTCATCTCTGCTATTCAACATTGTATTAGAGGGATCAGCAGATGGCATAGTGGTTACATTGATGGACTCCCACGTAGTAGACCACAGTTCAAATCCCGGACCCAGTGGTTTGAAACTCACACACACCATATAGCAAAAATCCCTAAAAATAAAAAATAATGAATAAATAAATAAATAAATAAACATTGTATTGGAAGTCCTAGTTTACTAAGGCGAGAAAAAGAAGTAAATGGCTTACGAATTGTTAAGGAAGAAATAAAATAGCCCCAATTCGCAGATGACATGATTATCTACATAAAAATCCCATAGAGTCTATTAAAAGTATTCTTAAGCAATATTGCAGAACACAAATTCAACATGAAAAAATAAAGCATATTTTTATATACCAACAATCAACAATTGGAAACAAGAATTAAAAGACACACACACAATACTATTTACAATAGTTTCTCAAAAAAATTAACAAAACATGTGCAGGACCCATATTCTAAAAACCTTGAGAAGTTGATAAAAGAAACCAAAGAAGATCTAAATAAATGGAAAGACATACTGTGTTCATGAGTTGACAAACTCAGTATGGTTAAAATGTCAATTGTCCCCAAACTGATCTACTGATTTAATGCAATTCAAGGATTTTTTTTAAATATAGACTAATTAATTCATTTTTAAAATATTTATTTAATATTATTTATCATTAATTTATTTTTAGTTTGGGCTCATATGCTCAAGAGAGAGAGAGAGGGGAAACAAAAGCAAGCCATCAAGTCTAGGACTCAAACAGTGGTCAGCCATGTGGGAGTCCAGCACCTTAACTACCACACCACCTGCTGTCCCCAAGACTAATTAATTCTAAAATGTATGTGTCAAGGCAAAGGAACAAGAATAACTAAAATAATCTTGAAAATAAAAATAAAATTAGAGTACTAACACAGATTTAAATTGTCCTGACTTGATTATTACACAGCATATGCATGTATTAGAAAATCACACTGTGCCCCATAAATATGTCCAATTATTATTAGTTTAAAACTATTTTTAAATAAAAGTTAAAACTATAGCAAAAATAAATATTCTAAAGCTACAGTAATCAAGATAGTGTGGTACTGACAAAGGGATAGATAACACCTTTGTAAAAATCAATAGACCTTATTTGGGTGGGCAATTCAATGGAGAAAGTCTTTTCAACAAATGATGTTGGAATGATTGAACACCTAGGGTGTTTACTCTAGAGAAATTAAAACTTATATTTACACAAAAACCAATATGCAAATGTTTATGACACAGCTTTATTAATAATTTCCCAAAACTGGAAACAACCCAAATGTTTTTTAGTGGGTGAACGGATAAACAAAATATGCTACATTTTATTGCTTACTAGTATACAAAGGAATATTAGTCAACAATAAAAAATGATCTAATGACACACTCAACAGCTTGATGAAATTCAATGCAATTATGCTGAATGAAGAAGCCAATCTTATCTGCACATCAATGTTTATTATAGCATTAGTCACAATAGCTAAAACATAGAATGAACCTAAGTGCCCTACAACTAATGACTGGATTTAAAAAATGTGGCACATATACACAATGGAATACTACTCAGTCATAAAGAACAATGAGATCTTGTCATTTGACACAAAGTTGATGAATCTAGAAGATGTAATGCTAAGTGAAATAAGTCATACTATGAAAAATAAACACCTTATGTCCCCACTTAACATTTACCAAATGTCCACACTCTGGCAAAAATTGAAAGACTCAATGGCATAGAAGTAGAAGTAGAATGGTAGTTACCACAGTCTGCACTGGGTGGAGTTGGGAGGGTGGAGGGTAGGTGGAGAAGGACTCTGGAAAAATTAACTAACAGATACAAGAACACATGTAAACAAGGCAAATAGGCTACAGAACAGCATACCACAGCAGAATAAAAAATGGCATTGCCAATTTAATATATACCTCAAAAAAATAATACTAGGAGAAAAAATTTCGAAGGTACACAACATAATATAATGATCCTTGTTGAAGGTGCTGAGTACATTAATATCCTTGATTTGGGGGCCGAGAGGTGGCATGGTAGTTAAGGGTGCTGGATTCCCACATAGGTGACTGTGGTTCTAGTCCTGGACCTGGCTGCTTGCTTTCTCACTTTCCCTGTCTCTTGTTCTCTCCCATTTAGCCTTTCTCTGGTCAAATTTAAATAAATTAAATAAATAAATAAAGTTAAATGAAATAATTCTTGAAAAAAAATTTTTAATCCTTGATTTGAATATCCTATACTGTATGCATACTTTGAAAAACCATACAGGGGACCAGCAGGTGGCATGGTGGTTAAGGCACTGGACACTCCCACATGGTCGACCACGGTCTGAGTCCCAGACCTTGCTTTCTCACTTTCCTTCTCTCTGTGTCTACCTCTGGTCAAATTAAAATAAATGAATATGAATAAATAAATAAATTTAAATTAATAAATTTTAGAAAAAGAAAAGAAAAACCATACTGTACCCCACAGAGATATACAATGATTATATGTAAATCAGAAATTATAATTTTAAAAAATTTTAAAGCCAGACTCAAACGATAACAAACATATTGTTTCATTCTTTTTTTAATTAATTAATTTTTTTCAATTTATTTTCTTCCATACATTCAATCACATTATTATTTGTCTTGCAAAGTGAGTATTTCAACAGGTGAACATTATTCCCTAGCACAGTTGATAAAACTACAAAATATCTTCAACAAATAATACCACACCTCTTTGTGCCATTAATGCTTTTCCTCCCTGTCCCTCCCCCAAAAGTCCTTCCTCAAACCCTCCTCTTTCACACACACTATATCTGGTATTTACATCTATATACTGTGTTTCTATATCCTTTAGCCAATTAGTTTCAGTCATAGTGTGGACACTCTGTATATATTGAGTGGAGACATACAATGCCTCTCCTTCGTAGCCTGGCTTGCTTCACTCAGTAGTAAGTCTTCCATATTAATACACTTCCTGTCAAAAGCCAGGGTTTTGTTGTTTTTTATGACTGAATAGTATTCCATTGAGTATATTTGCCAGTTTTTCTATCCATTCATCTATTCGTGGGCATTTGGGTTGTTTCCATGACTTAGCAATTGTGAATAGTGCTGCAATAAACATCGATGTGCAAGCACTTTTCTGATTAAGTATTCTTCTGTCCTTTGGGTAGATACCAGGGATTGCTGGATGATATGGCAGTTGTATTTGTAGATTTTTGAGGAATCTCCAAATTGTTCTCCACAGTGGTTGGACCAATTTACATTCCCACCAGCAGTGTAAGAGAGTTTCTCTTTCACCACACCCCTGCCAGCACTTATCCTTTTTTGTTTTTTTAATCTTAGATATTCTGACTGGGGTTAGGTGGTATCTCATTGTTGTTTTGATCTGCATTTCTCTTACAATGAAGTATGCTGAGCATTTTTTCATATGCCTTTTAGCTATTTGTATGTCATCTTTAGAGAGTGTTTTTTTCAACTCATTCTCCTAACTTTTAATAGGATTGACTGTCTTTTTCTGGAACAGCTGATTGAGTTCCTTGTGTATTCTAGTTATCAGTCCCTTACTTGATGCATAGTTTACAAAAATATTTTCTCATTCTGTGGGCTGTCTATTCACACTAATCACTGTGTCTTTTGCCATGCAAGAACTTCTTAGTCTGATGGAATCCCATTTGTCTATTTTGGGGATTATTGACTGTGCATTGGGAGCCTTATTTAAGAAGTCTTTCCCTACCACAATGTCTCCCAGAGTTTCCCTGGTGTTTTCCAGGAGCAGTTTTATAGTTTGAGGTCTTAGATGTAGACCTTTGATCCACCTTGACTTGATTCTTGTCAGAGGTGAGTGGTGGAGGTTAAGATTCATCTTTCTACAAGTGGAAATCCAGTTTTACCAGCACCATTTGCTGAAGAGGTTTTCCTTTTCCCAGTGGATTGACTGGTACCCCTTGTCAAAAATCAGTTAGCTGTATGTTTGGGCATTTATTTCTGGGGACTCTATTCTGTTCCATTGGTCCACCTGTCTGTTTCTGTGCCAGCACCATGCTGTTTTGATTACCACCACTTTGTAGTATATTTTTGGGTCAGGGAGTGAGATGCCGCCCACTCCACCCTTCTTGTGCAGAATTGCTTTGGTAATACGGGGTCTCTTATGATTCCAGACAAAATTTATGATTGTCTTTCCTAGATCTGTGAGGAATGTGTCTGGTACTTTGATTGGCATTGCATGAAATATGTAGATTAATTTGGGTAGAATTGCCATTTTGATTATAGTAATTCTTCCAATGCAGAAACATGGGATATCCTTCCACTTTTTTGTGTCATTTTCAATTTCTTTTTTTATCTTCTCATATTTTTCCTTGTGGAGGTCTTTAAATTCTTTGGTTACATTTATCCCTAAGTATCTTATACTTTTCGTGGCTATGGTAAATGGAACAACTTTTTTCAGTTCTATTTCAGTCTGCCTGTTGTTCATATATAGAAATGCTATAGATTTCTGGATATTAATTTTATATACTGCAACTTTACTGTATTCATGTATTACTTCCAGAAATTTTTTCATGGAAACCATTGGGTCTTCTATGTATACAACCATTTCATCTGTAAATAGAGAGAGTTTCACCTCTTCTTTTCCTATTTGAATGCCTTTTATTTTTTCTTCTTCTCTGATTGCATTGGCCAGAACTTCCAGTACTATATTGAAGAGGAGTGAGAAAGTGGGCATCCTTGTCTTGTATCCATTTTTAGTGGAAAAGTTTTCAGCTTTTCTACATTCAGGATGATGTTTGCTATGGGGTTGTTTTGTTTTGTTTTGTTTTTGGGTTCTTTTTTTTTTTTTTTTTTTTTTTTTTTTTTGGAGAGGTTTTCGCTATAGGGTGCATGCGCTCACCAGACAGACAGAGAGAGGCAGAGAGATAGAAAGCGAGAAATCACCCCCTAGGAGGGATGGCCATGCCGCAATCCCTTCTCCTCCATTCTCCTCTCGGGATCTTGGGCACGCACGCACATGCACCTGGCATGAGTTTAAGCCACCGGGTCCGGGACTCGAACCACGGTCGACTACGTGGGAGTCCAGCGACATAGCCATTACGCTAACTGCTGGTCCCACGCTATGTGTTTTTCATAGATAGCTTGTATTATGTTGAGAAATAACCCTTCTATGCCGATTTTGCTCAGAGTCTTGATCATGAAGGGATGTTGTATCTTATCAAAGACTTTTTCTGCATCAATTGATATGACCATATGGTTTTTATCTTTCCTCCTATTAATATGGTGTATTACATTTATGGTTTTGTGTATGTGGAACCAACCTTGCAAACCTAGAATACAGCCTACCTGATCATGATGTATAATCCTTTTTATAAGTTCTTGGATACGATTTGCTAGTATCTTGTTGAGAATCTTTGCATCTATATTCATCAAGGATATTGGTCTATAGTTTTCCTTCCTTCTCCTGTCCTTATCAGTTTTAAGGATAAGGGTGATGGAGGCTTCATAGAATGAACTAGGGAGAGATTCACCCTTTTGGATCTTTAGAAATAACTTGAGCAGAATGGGAGTTAACTCTTCTTTGAAAGTTTTGTAGAATTCAGAGGTGAAGCCATCAGGGCCAGGGCTGTTCTTTGTTGAGAGGTTATTTATTACTGATTCAACCTCCTGGCTTGTTATGGGCCTATTCATACTTTCTATATCCTCCTGGCTCAATCTAGGTAGATTATACATGCCCAGGAATTTGTCCATCTCATCCAGATTATCTTGTTTCTTGGCATACAGATATTCATAGTACCCTCTAATAATGTTTTGTATTTCTACTATGTCTGTTGTTATTTTGCCTGCTTCATGGCAGATCTGATTCACCTGGCTCCTTTCTCTCTTCTTCTTAATAAGTCTCACTAGTGGTGTATCAATTTTGTTTATCTTTTCAAAGAACCAGCTTTTACTTTCATTTATTTTCTGTATATTTTGTTTTTTTTCTATTTCATTTATTTCTGCCTGTATCTATATTATTTCCTTTCTCCTGGAGTTTTTTGGATTTTTTTGCTGTTGCTTTTCCAATCCTGTGAGGCATGATGTTAAGTGATCCATTTGCCTTCTTTCCATGTTCATCTTATGTGCACTAATTGCTATGAACTTCCCTCTTAAGACTACTTTAGCAGTGTCCCAAAGATTATGGAAACTCGTGTCCTCATTGTCATTGGCTTCCATGAATGTTTTGATTTCAGTCTTTATTTCTTCAGTAGTTGTGGAGCCATTCAGGAGTAGGTTATTTAGAGACCAGCAGTTAGCGTAATGGCTATGTCGCTGGACTCCCATGTGGTCGACCGTGGTTCACGTCCCGGACCTGGTGGCTTAAGACTCACGCCGGGCGCGTGTGCGTGCGTGCCCAGGATCCCGAGAAGAGAATGGAGGAGAGGGGATTGCGGCTTGGCCATCCCCCCAGGGGGGGCGATTTCTCGCTTTCTGTCTCTCTGTCTCTCTCTGGCTGGCTGGCGAGCGCACATGCCCTATGGCAAAAAAAAAAAAAAAAAAAAAAAAAAAAACAAGGGAAAAAACCTCTCCAAAAGAAGACGTCAAACTCAAGTCTTTCCCTCCAAAGAAAAAAAAAATTTAATTTAATTTTAAAAAGGAGTAGGTTATTTAGTTTCCATGTATTTGAGTATTTTTGAGGATTTCTCTTGAAATTAAACTCAAGTTTAATTCCATCATGATTGGAGAAGATGCTGGATATAGTTTCTATGCCTTTTAATCTGTAGAGGCTTGCTTCCTGCCCTATGACATGGTCAATCTTCGAGAAGGTTCCATGTGGCGGTGAGAAAAATGTGTATCTCATGATTTTTGGATGGGAAGTTCTATAGATGTCTGTTAAGTCCATTTGATTTATGGTATCACTTAGATCCTCTATCTCTTTACCTATTTTTTGTCTAGATGATCTATCCAGAGGGGATAGTGCAGTGTTGAGGTCTTCAACAATTAGTGTGTTGCAGTCTATCTCCCCTTTTAGATCTAACAGTCTTTCCTTCACATATTTGGGTGCTCCTGTGTTAGGCGCATAGATATTAATAAGCGTTATATCTTCTTGATTGATTGACCCTTTTACTACAATATAGTGCCCTTCTTTGTCTCTTCAAACAGTTTTTGTTTTTTTGTTTTGTTTTGTTTTTATTTTGTTGTTTTGTTTTGTTTTGGTTTGGTTTTTGGTTTTTTGATGGTTAAGCAAGACTGGTGATCTTTATTTGGTGGTGCCAAAAAGTGCTACAATTCAGTACTTATACCTGCAATTAATGGTGACCCTTCTTTTTGCAGAGTAAGAAGACATATAAAATCTGAAAAGAAAACTGGAAGAGATGAGGACAGAGAGGCAGTGTTGAGAATCCAGCCACTGCCAGCTGCTATATGCCCCCTATGTTTCAGCAAGGACAGACCAGCCAAAATTCTGGACTGCTTTCCTTACTGACTTGAACAGTGCATTTTTCCTCTGAAAATCTTGTCAACGGTTACATCTCATGATACATATTAAAAATCAGCTATGATAACAAAATCACATTTTTCAGAAGAAATGTACATAATATATTCGGAATCATTGATTGCTTTTTCTTCGTCTTTTTTTCCCTGAACGTTTAGGTGTTTGAGTCTCTTGTGTTTCTTCCTTTACACTGGATACAGGCTGTTTGAAAATGATTTCATTATCTTTATCATCATCATTCATTTCAGCCACTTCAGATTTTCATTTCTCCAAAAATGTTGGTTTACAAACTGGTGTGGGGCCCTGGTTATCCACAGTCTTCTCAGGAGTGTTAGGGGTGCTTGAAACCTTGTTCTTCTTCTAAGGTAAAACCTGGATTTTTGTAGATTTCTGAAGATCAGTGTCTAAAAGCTTTTTCCCCTTTTTCTGTATAATCAAGGAAGGAAAATTATAGTCAATTCCTTTTTTAGCTAATCTACTCCTGAGTAATTTTTCTTTCCTCTTAAGACGCTTCTCCATCCGTTGCTTTTGCAGAGATGTCTGATCCTTATTATATAGTTTCACTGCTGGGTATGATGGCTGCTGAAATGGAGTATTCCAGTTTCTGAAAAGTTCTTTATGTACTTTTTCGGGTGGTACAAAATGACACTTCAGGAGTCTGTTACCAAACAGGTAGTTGTTCATGGTTTCAGCAACAATCTTGGCAACATCGTCAGATTCAAACTCTATAAAGGCATAGCCTCTGCTGTTCCCAGTCCTTTTACTTCTGGACAGTCTAAATCTTGTAATAGTGCCAAATTGAGAGAAATATGCTTTGATCTGGGTTTCATAAAGTGTGCTAGGTAGGTGGCCCACGTAGATTACTCCAGGAGTAAGTTTTCCTTGGTCTCGTTGCTTGGTTTTGCGCTGGCGAACGTGGGCAACCTCCTTCTGAAACTTGGTATCTTCCTGCGGATTCAGCGACAGGAGCGGCCCCGCGGGGACAACTAGACCCACCATGCTGAAAGCTCCCAAACACAAGCGCTCCACGCGGCGCCCCCAGAAATCACCGGCCAACAGTTTTTGTTTTAAAGCCTGTTTTGTCAGAAATTAGTATTGCGACTCCAGCTCTTTTTTGGTTCCCATTTGCATGGAAAACCTTTTTCCAACCCTTCACTTTCGGTCTATGTATATCTTTATCCATGAAGTGGGTTTCCTGTAGGCAACAGATAGAGGGTTTCTGTTGTTTTATCCATTCAGCCAGTCTGTGTCTCTTGATTGGAGAATTTAATCCATTAACATTCAACGTTATTATTGATGTTACTGGACCTGTCCAGACGTTTAAGTTGGCCATTGTCTTAGTTGCCTTTTCCGCCTTTGTTTCTGGCTGTTACTTTTTTAGTTTTCCTGGAACAGTATTTTCTTCAGGGTTTCTTGGAGAGCTGACCTGGTGTTGGCAAATTCTTTCAGGTTTTGTTTGTCTGAGAAGATTTTAATCTTTTTTTCCCATATGAAGGATAACCTTTTTTAATTTTATGTTTTTGAGAGGTTTTTGCTATAAGACACGTGCTCACCAGAGAGACAGAGAGACAGAAAGCAAGAAATCACCCTCCAGGGGGGATGCCCACGTCGCAATCCCTTCTCCTCCATTCTCCTCTCAGGATCTTGGGCACGAACGCACACACGTCCGGCGTGAGTTTAAGCCACTGGTCTGGGACTGGAACCACAGTTGATTACATGGGAGTCCACTGACATAGCCATTACACCAACTGCTGTTCCCCCCATTTGAAGGATAATCTTGCAGGATACAATAATCTTGGTTGAAATTGTTTCTCTCTTAACACTTTCAGTACATCTTCCCATTCTTTTCTTGCTTGCTTTGTTTCTGTTTAGAAGTCCAGTGTTAGCCTGATGGGGTGACTTTTGTAAGTCACTTGTCGTTTCTCTTTTGCCAGTTTTAATATCTTATCTTTATCTGTGGTCTTTGCCAGTTTGGCTAAGGTATGCCTTGGGGAAGATCTTCTTGGGTTGATTCTATTTGGGGTCCTTTGTATTTCTTGGGTATGGATGCTTGAGTGCCTCTCTAGATTTGGGAAATTTTCTTCTAAGATTTCATGGAATAGATTTTCCATGCCCTTATTAGTTTCTTCATCTTCTGGGATCCCAATTATTCAGATGTTAGGGTATCTAATGGGATCTAGTATTTCTCGTATGTTATCCTCATGTTTGTTATTTTCTCCATCTTTTGGGTAGTTTTCTCTAGGTCAGAAGTTTTATCTTCTACATCAGAGATTCGACCTTCAGCATGGTCTAATCGACTTTTAATACTTTCGAGTTTTTGATTTCCTGTATTACAGACTTCACCTCTAATAGTTTCATCTGATTCTTTCTTAGCGTGTTCATTTCTTCATATCATTGAAGGACTTTCGCATCTCCTGTAGTTCATTGTCTCTTTTCTGTTCCAGCTCATAGAATTTATTCACCATGAATGTTCTAAATTCTTTCTCAGACATTTTGGTAACATCCTCTATTTTCTCAAGAAATGGAAGGGAGTCATGGTGTTCTTTTTTTTTTTTTTTTTAGAGGTTTTTTTTGCTATAGTGCGCATTCGCTCACCAGACAGAGAGAGACAGAGAGACAGAAAGCAAGAAATCACCCTCCGGGGGGATGGCCACACCGCAATCCCTTCTTCTCCATTCTCCTCCCAGGATCTTGGGCACACACGCACATGCGCCTGGCGTGAGTTTTAAGCCACCAGGTCCGGGACGCGAACTGCGGTCAACTACGTGGGAGTCCAGTGACATAGCCATTACACCAACTCCTGGTTCCCCTCACGGTGTTCTTTTGATGGAGACATATTTCCTCCTTTATTCAGACTTGATGTTCTTCCTCTACTTCTAACCATTGGGAGATGTGTTCCCTTTGGAATACCTTTTAAGAGAACGTTTCCTCAAATAGGAGCAAGTGTGTTTCCCTTTTGCTGTGGAATGAAGACTGCAGAAGTCTCTCTTCTGTTATGTTTGGCAATGTGATCCAAGGAGGAGTATTCTCTTCAGGTGTACAAAGAAAAGTTATCTCTTTATTCACAGGAGGTTCAGTAAATGGGAAGATCCCAGAGAGTCTTAAAATACTAGAATATTTCAGAACTGTAATTCTAGACCTATCTAGACCACCAGGGAGGGTAGAGATGAAGGAAGAGAAGACAAAGTAAGTGGGAAGAAATAATAAGAAGAACAAAGAAAACGTCGTGTGCCACAAGCTAGCACAGCACGCGATTTCGCCAGGGGTCCAAAGATGAAAGTGGGGTGGCTATAGGGCTGAGGACAATCCTATGTGGTAAGAAGAGAGAAATTTACAAATGAAAGAAGAGGACAAGGAGGAAAAAAAAGAAAAAAGTTTACCTGGCTGACAGAGAGAGGGGTCTCTGGCTTGGGGGTCCTGGGGCTGGAGCTGGGGCGGGAATCCCTGCCTCAGTGTTCCTTGGCCCAGGGGTCCAAAGATGGAAGTCATATTGTTCCATTCTTAACAACGTTCTTGACAAGACCAAACTGTAGTGATGAAGGATTGCAAAGGCTCAGGGTGAAGAGAGGGTGTGACTATAAAGGGACAGCACAATGTGTTAGACATAAACAGGGTGAAACTTCCTCAACCCCCAGACAGAAAAGTTCCACCTGGGTCAGTCTGGCTTATTGTTAACAATTACAGATAGAAAGGGAATCAGCTAACTCCCACAAACCCTTGGGAAAGTCCCTATCTGTGTCTCTAGGCCAAACTCCTGCTTGCCTTGCCTCAGGCCTACAGTACCTCAATAAGCTACGCTTTGCTTACTTAGCACAAATTAGCATTGCAGTTTTGAGCTCTCATTCCACCCCTTGGGCTTTCATGATACATTCTGGAAAACTGCATGCACTGAAGTATGTAGGTTATGTAAGCTCCTGGCTGTCAATCAAAGACAACTCTATGAGAGGGGTCACCCAGGTGAGGAACCAGAAAAGGGAACCAGGGGCCTTCGGGTAGCATAGTGGTTAAGGCAACTGGATCCCACATGACTGACTGCACTGTTTGAGTCCCAGACCCAGCAGCTTGAAAAACACACAAAGCATGTGTGTGCGTGCACAAAAACCTGAGAGGAGAATGGAAGAGAAGGGACTGCAGCATAGCTATCCCCCCTAAGCAGTGTGTTCTTACTCCTCACCCCTCCATTCTCCCCATCCCCATCTCTATCTGCCTCCATGGAGCACAGGGGTCCTATACTCAGGGCTATTGTAGAAGAAACTCATCCAGTTAAGCCCAATGCTGGCTGGCTAATCTCACTTCAGCCAGCCCACTCTCCCTTTTTGCGAGTGTACTTTGTTTTGCTTAGCTAAATAAAGTTTCTATATTACCTTATTATCTGCTGGTATCTGCTTTCAAATCTTTGTTGGCAGACACCAAGAACCAAGGATCCTATGCACCCTATAACAAGTAGAGTTCTTTAGGGTGAAGGAACAGTTCTGCACCCTGTTTCTGATAGTGGTTACATGAATCTACATGTGTGTTCAAATTCATAAAACCCCAAAAATGAATTCTATTGGTTGATACTTTTTTTAATAATTATTTATTTAATTTTATTTATTCATTCATTTATTTTAATTTGACCAGAGAGAGATACAGAGAGAGAGAGAGGGAAAGTGAGAAAGCAAGCCACCAGGTTTGGTACTCGAACCGTGGTCGGCCATGTGGGAGTGTCCAGCACCTTAACCACCACGTCACCTGCTGGTCCCATTGTTTGATACTTTTTTAAAGTAAATTTTTAAAATTTTGCCAGGGGATAGCCAGTGGTGTGGTGATTCAGGTGGCTGGATTCCACATGGCCAACTGTACAGTTTGAGTCCCAGACCTGGAAGCTTGAAAAAACACACTGTGTGTGCATGTGTGGTCAAAATCCAAAAAGGAGTATGAAAGAGAAGGGATTGTGAAGTGGCCATCCCTGCCCCCTGGGAAGGGAGTTTTCTCACTTTCTCTCTATCTCTGTCTCTCTCCAGCAAGTACACATACCCTATAGCAAAATTTAAGTAAATAATTTTGACAATCAAGCAAGTGAGAATCTTGGTTTTCTGTAATACTGTTTTGACACAGGTGTACATATGCCGAAACACTAGTTTTGCTTGATTTTGAGCTATGTATAAAGAGAATCCTATAGCATGCCCTATTTTGTATCTGACTTCCTTCCCATTGTCTCCATGAGTGCCTTAGTTCATTCCTTCTCATAGCTGTGTAGTATTTCATGAGGTTGGTACGGCACAATTTACTTTGGCATTTTCTGTTGATGTACAATTGAGTTGTTTCCAGTTTTTTGCTGTAACAAATAAAGTTACTGCATGAACATTCCCTGTATCTCTCCTGGGTTTTCGTGCCTGCGCAAGAATGCTTATCATAGACAGTTTATGATGGTAGAATAGTAAATCACACAATAACTAACCATCCAATAGGAGAACTGTAACAAATAATAGCGTATTATCAAAATCACCTCAGAACATGTGAGCCACTGCAGGATAAATTACACAGGCATTAACCAGATGGCTGTTGTGGTAATGATCCATGGTATGTGGGTCACAGTAACCAAAAGGCAGGAGCTAACTGAGCTCATCTCGGGATCTGAGGGTAGAGGTGAGGACAAACAGGAAGGAGCTGAAGGTACCAGCAGCTGGCCACTCCAGAGCAGTACAGAGGCAACCTCCCCTGATGCCCAGGGCCCATGGTTCCTATCTTGGCCTCAGAGTGTCCATCTGCCTGACTGCCCCGAGCACTTCCAGGAAAGTAGCTCCTGGCCATGCCTGAGGGGCCCACATTAGTCCTTTCTAACCACCTCTGATCCACTTCTACTTCTCTTGGGCCAAATCCAGTTTCTCATCCCTTCAGCTCCCTCTGTTCATGAGCAGCTTCTGCATGCTAGAAGGGTAATTATGCCTATTGTGCAGAAGAGATTGAGCCCACAGACAGCTATAGCTGGACCTCCAGCTGCACAGCAGCTCAATGGGCAGGTAGTGGGTGGGATATCCCTCACCCCACAGCCCATATGCCCTTCAAACACATGGATAGTTTCTTTCTTTCTTTTTTTTTTTTGGAGAGGTTTTTTTCTATAGGGCACATGTGCTCGCCAGAGAGACAGAGAGACAGAAAGCAAGAAATCACCCCCCAGTGTAGATGGCCACGCCGCAATCCCTTCTCCTCCATTCTCCTCTCGGGATCTTGGGCGCGCACGCACACGTGCCTGGCATGAGTTTAAGCTGCCAGGTTTGGGACTCAAACCACGGTCGACTACATGAGAGTCCAGCAACATAGTCATTACGCTAACTGCTGGTCCCAACATGGATAGTTTCTGATACCTCTTCCTCTGAGGGGCCCTCCTAGTTATGTCTCCCTGCCAGACTTACAGTGCTGGTCCATCTACTCCCCTACAACTAGGGGTTCTAGTCTCAGCAGTCAGACCCTGGGAAGGGACTGGGGAAGGCAGAGCCAACTGGCTGGGGGTCAGTGGCCTTTTCTTACACCCAGGCTCTGTTGGGACTGTCTCCAGTGCCTTCAGGATCCAGGTCTATGCACTGAAGACTGGCCACTCTGTAGCCCAATCTGCCCTGGGGTTCAGGCTGCAGACCAGTACACCTTGTGGAAAAATCTCTAAAATGCCACGTTTTGAGTAAGAAAAATATTAAAAATATGAGAACTGGGCCAGCCTGTTGTGTAGTGGTTAATGCAACTGGATTCCACATGGAAAGCTATGTGGTTTAAGTCCCTGACCCAGCAGCTTGAAAAACATACCGGGGCTTTCTCCCAGGCAGGAGAGGCAGGAGAGGTGAGCCATTCTCTGGGAAGATTCCACATGGAGACTGGGAACTAGATATTTCAGGGCAAAGGAGAAATGAAGATTTTCTACTCATAATTCAGCCTCCAGCAAGCAAAGCTAGTGTGGCAGGAGAGGTGAGCCATTCTCTGGGAAGATTCCACATGGAGACTGGGAACTAGATATTTCAGGGCAAAGGAGAAATGAAGATTTTCTACTCATAATTCAGCCTCCAGCAAGCAAAGCTAGTGTGGCAGGAGAGGTGAGCCATTCTCTGGGAAGATTCCACATGGAGACTGGGAACTAGATATTTCAGGGCAAAGGAGAAATGAAGATTTTCTACTCATAATTCAGCCTCCAGCAAGCAAAGCTAGTGTGGTAGGGAGCCCCTCTGGCCTTCTATCTCTGTCTCTGTGTCTCTGAGGTCTCTGTCTGTCTCTGCTCCTGTCTCCTCATTTTTTTTTCGGTAATTTTTCCTTTTTACGATTTTTTTAAAGGTAAAGTTTCTCTCTGGGTCTCAGCTCCATCTTTTGTTTTGTTAATGACCCCTTCTGCTCCTTTCTCCCAGGCAGGAGAGGTGAGCCATTCTCTGGGAAGATTCCACATGGAGACTGGGAACTAGATATTTCGCCGCGCGGTTTTCTATTTTGTGATTTTTTTTCTTTAAAAAAAAAATAAAAGCAATTTTAATTTTTTATTTTTTCGTCTTTTTTCTCTCTTTTTGTTGTTGTTTCTCTCTCTCTTTTTCATTTTCCTTTTTCTTGTCTCTCCACCCAATATCTACTGCATCTGCTGCACAAGCGATCACAACAGAACGGCAATCAGATTCTAGAACACCTCTGTCTGCTTGCTCCTGAACATTGAGGCTTAACTTCAAGAATTTCAAAGAAACACGCCATTCATCAGATGACAAGAAACCACCGTCGGATCACGAGAAATATGGGAAAACGAGAAAATACCTCTCCTCCAATGGAAAAGAGTAACTCTCCTTCATCCACAAGCAGTTCGGTGAAAGTCATGGAAATGTCTGATAAGGAATTTAGAACATTCGTAATGTCGAAGCTAACAGAGATGGAAGAAAAGAGAGATAATGAACTGCTAAAGAGAAAGGAGAAAGAAGTTGCCGAGTTCCAGGAGATGAGGAAATTCTTGCAAGATCTAAAAGAGGAATTACACACTTTACAAAAGACTCAAACGGAACTGCTAGAGATGAAGTCTATAATACAAGAAGTCAAAATCTCCCTTGAAAGTATTAAAAGCAGACTAGATCATTCAGAAAATAGAATCTCAGATGTAGAAGAGAAAATGGCTGGCTTAGAAAAGTCCACCACGAAGACTGAGAAAATGGCTCAAAAATTTGAGAATGATATGCGAGAAGTACTGGATACCATCAAACGTCCAAATATCCGGATAATTGGCATTCCAGAAGGTGAAGAGGCCCATAAGGGCATTGATAATCTATTCCATGAAATCCTGCAAGAAAACTTTCCAAACCTAGAGAGGCATTCGAAGATCCAGTCCCAGGAAATACAAAGGACCCCAAATAGAATCAATCCAAGAAGATCTTCTCCAAGACACATTATAGCCAGGTTGACCAAAACCACAGACAAAGACAAGATACTAAGATTGGCAAGAGAGAAACATCAAGTTACCTACAAAGGACATCCCATCAGGCTAACAGCAGATCTCTCATCAGAAACAATGCGAGCGAGGAGAGAATGGGAAAATATATTCAAAGTGTTACGAGAGAAGCAATTTCAGCCAAGAATACTGTACCCGGCAAGATTATCTTTCAGGTGGGAAGAAAAGACAAGAACATTCTCAGATAAACAAAACCTGAAAGAATTTACCAGCACCAGACCAGATCTCCAAGAAGTTCTCAAGGGTGTGCTGTATCAAGAAAATTAAACACAGACACACGGAAATAAGAGTCAAAAAACCATGAAAGTGGCCAACTTAATCAGAGGGACAAGTCTGGAGTTGAATATTATATCCTAGAATTTAATCAGGAAAATTGAACCAGAACAGAAGATAAAAAGTACATGAGACTGATAGGTTCATGCACCTTCCATTTGAACAGAATCCTAACTTGTTTCCTGGCTTTAAGCAAAGTTCCTTGGCATTTCTTTGAGTTAAGTTAAAACTGGTTTTCTTAGTAGTAATGAGTGAACTCACCATTGAAAGTAGTTAGATTATGTAGGAAATTGTGTGATCAATGCAACGTGGGTGGGAAGGGAATGAAGGACAATTCTAGACACCGGAGGTGGTGTGAGAGGAGGGTGGGAAGGGACAGAGGGTCAGAAAGAGGGGTGGAAGTAATTCTAGGAACTAGTAATGGAAAATTTTTTGTAATGTGCATGATTGTATCACTATGCAGTGTGTACTGGATGGGAGATTGCATTTTGTATGCTGTGATGAAGCTTAGGGAAGGAATGTAAATGGAGTTACAAAAAAAAAAGTTTCAGAAAAAAAATATATATATATTCAATGACTGCAGTAGGATATGTAGCCACAGCTAGGTGCTACTTTATAGGATGCGTAAAGTAAGACTTGTGTTCATGGAAATGTGGGTATCACCTGTGTTTGCTATGAGGGTATTTGGATTGATTAGGGTCTTTGGCGTTACAATAAAATGTGAAGAGAAAACAGTATAGAAGACAAACATAGATACCAGAGACTGTGGGAGGAGAGTGGGAGATGGCAGAGGGTAAGAGATAGAGAATCTAGGATGGGGGGAAAAAAGCAAAACATACAGAAGACAAGAAATGGAAGATCATTTGCTGACAATAACATGTTTGTTGATGTGCTTGATTGAGACAATATATAGTGTAATTTGGATGGAAAATCTCATTTTGTATGCTGTAATGATGTTCAGAGAATGAATGCAAATAAATAAATTTAAAAAAAAAAAAAAAAAACATACCGGGTACGTGTGTGTGCATGCCCAAAATCTCAAACAGAGAAAGAAAGGGGGGAGAAAAGACTATGGCAAGGTCATTTCCAGCTTTATCACTTCTCCCACCCCATCTCTCTCAGGCAAGTGCACATACCCTCTGGCAAATTTTATGTTTTAAAAATATGAGAACCTCCTTTAACCACAGAAATAAACTTGTGGTAAGAAGAACAGGAGGGGAGAGACTTGGGCCCTTCAGGAGGAAGAAGCAGAACTGGCCCTAGGCTGCCCCCACCTGTCCACATGCAGAGAGAAAGGATCTGAGAGACACCCCAACCCAGACCTCACCCAACCAGAGGCCTGTGACTCTCTTCCCACTATCCACCCAAGAGTGAATGTTTAAGTCTCTGTACCTCCTATCTTCTCTGAGGGTTTTCCCATCTTGGAAATGAGCTTCCCCCTGCTGGAGAAGGTGAATATCGTTGTAACATGGACAGTCCTTGACTGAGCAATGCCTGGTGACACCAAGAGCTCACCGTGGTCTATGGTACCACAGCCATCCATAGGGCTAAGTGAGCCACCCATGATTCTTCTGACAGAAAGGAAAAGGTCACTCCGACTTATCACAGAAGCTCAGGTTTGGACCTGGCCTCACCCTGGACCATAGACATCCAGAATGGAAAGTGGATGGGTTGTAGGATGTGGGCAGATGACAGCTGGACTGAGAGCTGAGATCAGAGAGCAGGGGCTACAATGAAATGAAGATTCTGAGCCTAGGAACAAGGATAAGGAGGGAAGGAAGATCAGGAGTCTTTTACAGGGGCTGATAAGAACACAGAAGTCTCTTAGGGCCTCTGTTTCCTTATCTACAAACAGGTGATAAGAGTAGAAATTACACTCCCAGAATTGTGGAGAGAAAAGCATTATTCAGGCAAAGTGATCAGTTAGTTTCTGGCACACAGTAAGTATGAAATAAGTGCTCACCATATTGTCATTGCTATTTCATTTTTTTTAAGTTTTATTATTGGGCTGGCCCCATAAGTGTTAACGTGCTGTGCATTGGAAGTCAGAGCCCACATGGCTGACCATGGTTTGAGTCCCAGCCTCAGCAGCCAGAAAAACGTGTGTATGTGTACGCACCCCAAATCCTGATGGGATGGAAAAATAGAGGGAAAAAAGATTGTGGCGAGTGGCATGGTGGTTTTTATTTTTTATTTTTTGGAGAAGTTTTTTCACTATAGGGCGCTTGCGCTCGCCAGACAGAGAGAGAGAGAGAGAGAGAGAGAGAGAAAGCGAGAAATCACCCCCCAGGGGGAATGGCCACACCGCAATCCCTTCTCCTCCATTCTCCTCTCGGGATCTTGGGCACGCACGCACACGCGCCCGGTGTGTTTTTGTTTTTTTTTTTTAACATTCCATTTTTTTATTTTTAAAGAGATAGGAGGACATAATATGACTTACTGATAGAGTCGCACCTACAAAATGCTAAACTTTCACACATTCCTCTACAAATGCTTCTATGCATACACACAAGACAACAGTCAAGTTGGGAAAACACCTATATTTTTTTATGAAAGGATGCAATGAAAAATGAAAATAAAATCAGCATGGTGGTTAAGGTAGCTGGATCCGACATGGCCAACTGCACAGTTCAAGTCCCAGACCTGACAGCTTCAGAAACAGACAAGGTGCATGTGCATGGATGCCCAAAATCCTGAGAGGAGAATGGAGAACAGAGGAGAGAAGAAAGGGTTGCAGCATGGCCATCCCCCAGGGAAGGAGTTTCTCTCTCTCTCTCTCTCTCTCTCTCTCTCTCTCTCTCTCTCTCTCTACAGTAAACACACACACTCTATAGCAAAATAAAAACATTAATTAAATAGGAATAAAAATCATTTTGAACACACCGCAAAAAGCAAAATAGTGCACAAAGTCTATACAAAACTGAAAGTAAATGGCTAACAAACCTGTAAGTGTATTCAGTCTCACAGGTAATGAAATAATGTCCAGCTCTTTAATATGCCCCTTTTCACCTTATAATTAATCATTTTTCATATGAATACCCAGTGTGAGAGAAGGTACTGTGGAATGTATGCCACA
Organism: Tupaia tana; assembly: GCA_026018925.1. Taxonomy (NCBI): domain Eukaryota; kingdom Metazoa; phylum Chordata; class Mammalia; order Scandentia; family Tupaiidae; genus Tupaia; species Tupaia tana. Next base: position 121,353,805 of record JAKSZU010000009.1, read on the forward strand.
TGAACTGTGAGTGCAAGCATGTCCTTGATCTGAATCTTCTTAAATCGGAAACAGGAGAATAGAGCCCACCTTACAAAGAAAGATCTGACCTCACTTCACTGCATAGCCCTCCACACCTAACACTCCATTTCTTCACCACCCTTAATTTCAAAATATCTTGGAATTAGTGACTTTTGCTGGAAGCATTTGACACCTCCCATCCCCTCTTCTAATTGAACTTCCATTATTATCATTTCATGGCCAACATTGTCCCCTGCCTTGTTGAGTCCAATATTCCCTTCTCCTTTTAACATAACAACAGATAAATGCATTGATTAAGCAAGCAACTACTCTCAGATGTGAGCTAGGTTGGTCTAGCTCTCAGTTTACCTGGGGTAAACATTCTGGGCTTCCATTATCTCTGACCTACAGTGTCTGTTGTGCTTTCTGACTCACCTGTATGTCTCTGAGAAGATGGCCTCCGTGTGGATACCTGAACTCCTCTGTAGGTGATCTATGATGGAGACTGAAGCTGTGTCCCAGGCAAGACAGTGAGCAAGAGTCAAGCATCAGTCCCTGAGCCAGACTCCAGAATCCAAAAGAAACAACCATGTTCTTTCTGGCTCAAGGTGTGCTCTCTTAAGGACAACAGCAGAGGAGCTATTTACAACTCCCTCTACCTGCTCATTAGGCTCATTGCCCTGTTATTGTGACCTTGAAGTACGTGATCTCCCTACGGACACTGGTCTGGACAGGAAGAAAGATTTTCTTGCAGGGTGTTCTCAAGAGACCAGGTTAAAAATCCACTGAAGGGCCAGCAGGTGGTGTGGTGGTTAAGATGTTGAATTCCCACATGGCTGACCATGGTTCAAGTCCTGGATCCAACACCTTGAAAATTGCAACAAATAAACAGATAAATAAGTGAATAAATGTGTAAAACAAACAAACTTCAGAATAAAATGCAAACCATAAAAATAAAGTTAAGTGATGGCTCAATAGCCTTGCAAGGCTTTTTTTTTTTTTTTTTTTTTTTTTTTTTTTTTTTTTTTTTTTTTTTTTTGTGGGAGTCCAGCCAGCTTAACCACCATGTCACTTGCTGGTTCCAGTTTTTTGGGGTTTTTCTTTTTTTTTCAATTTATTTAATCACATTCATTCACTGAACATCATTACAGCATACAAAATGAGATTTTCCATCCAGAGTACACTATATATTGTCTCAATCAAGCACATCAACAAACATGTTATTGTCAGCAAATGATCTTCCATTTCTTGTCTTCTGTATGTTTTGCTTCCTCCCCCCCCATCCTTGATTCCCTATCTCTTACCCTCTGCCATCTCCCACTCTCCTCCCACACTGTCTCTGGTATCTATGTTTGCTTTCTATACTGTTTTCTCCTCACATTTTATTGTATCACCAAAGACCCTAATCAATCCAAATACCCTCATAGCAAACACAGGTGATACACACATTTCCATGAACACAAGTCTTACTTTACACATCCTATAAAGTAGCACCTAGCTGGGGCTACATATCCTACTGCAGTCATTGAATAGATATATATTTTTTTCCTGAAACTTTTTTTTTGTAACTCAATTTACATTCCTTCCCTAAGCTTCATCACAGCATACAAAATGCAATCTCCCATCCAGTACACACTGCATAGTGACTCAATCATGCACATTACAAAAAATTTTCCATTTCTAGTTCCTAGAAATATTTCCACCCCTCTTTCTGACCCTCTGTCCCTTCCCACCCTCCTCTCACACCACCTCCGGTGTCTACAATTGTCCTTCATTCCCTTCCCACCCACGTTGCATTGATCACACAATTTCCTACATAATCTAACTACTTTCAATGGTGAGTTCACTCATTACTACTAAGAAAACCAGTTTTAACTTAACTCAAAGAAGTGCCAAGGAACTTTGCTTAAAGCCAGGAAACAAGTTAGGATTCTGTTCAAATGGTAGGTGCATGAACCTATCAATCTCATGTACTTTTATCTTCTGTTCTGGTTCAATTTTCCTGATTAAATTCTGGGATATAATATTCAACTCCAGACTTGTCCCTATGATTAAGTTGGCCACTTTCATAGTTTTTGGACTCTTATTTCCATGTGTCTGTGTTTAATTTTCTTGATACAGCACACCCTTGAGAACTTCTTGGAGATCTGGTCTGGTGCTGGTAAATTCTTTCAGGTTTTGTTTATCTGAGAATGTTCTTGTCTTTTCTTCCCACCTGAAAGATAATCTTGCCGGGTACAGTATTCTTGGCTGAAATTGCTTCTCTCATAACACTTTGAATATATTTTCCCATTCTCTCCTCGCTCGCATTGTTTCTGATGAGAGATCTGCTGTTAGCCTGATGGGATGTCCTTTGTAGGTAACTTGATGTTTTTCTCTTGCCAATCTTAGTATCTTGTCTTTGTCTGCAGTTTTGGTCAACCTGACTATAATGTGTCTTGGAGAAGATCTTCTTGGGTTGATTCTATTTGGCATCCTTTGTATTTCCTGGAACTGGATCTTCAAATGCCTCTCTAGGTTTGGAAAGTTTTCTTGCAGGATTGCATGGAATAGATTATCAATGCCCTTATGGGTCTCTTCACCTTCTGGAATGCCAATTATCCAGATATTTGGACGTTTGATGGTATCCAGTACCTCTCGCATATCATTCCCAAATTTTTGGGCCATTTTCTCAGTCTTCATGGTGGATTTTTCTAAGCCAGCCATTTTCTCTTCTACATCTGAGATTCTATTTTCTGAATGATCTAGTCTGCTTTTAATACTTTCAAGGGAGATTTTGACTTCTTGTATTATAGACTTCATCTCTAGCAGTTCCGTTTGAGTCTTTTGTAAAGTGTGTAATTCCTCTTTTAGATCTTGCAAGAATTTCCTCATGTCCTGGAATTCATCAACTTCTTTCTCCTTTCTCTTTAGCAGTTCATTATCTCTCTTTTCTTCCATCTCTGTTAGCTTCGACATTATGAATGCTCTAAATTCCTTATCAGACATTTCCATGACTTTCACCGAACTGCTTGTGGATGAAGGAGAGTTACTCTTTTCCCTTGGAGGAGAGGTATTTTCTCGTTTTCCCATATTTCTCGTGATCCGGCGGTGATTTCTTGTCATCTGATGGATGGTGTGTTTCTTTCAAATTCTTGAAGTTAAGCCTCAATGTTCAGGAGCAAGCAGAGGTGTTCTAGAATCTGTTTGCCATTCTGTTGTGATCACTGGTGCAGCAGATTCAGTAGATATTGGTGGAGAGACAAGAAAAAGGAAAATGAAAAAGAGAGAGAGAAACAACAACAAAAAGAGAAAAAAAGACAAAAAAATTTAAAAATTATAATTACTGTCCTTTTTAAAAAAAATCACAAAAAAGAAAATCACGCAGCGCGCTAGCGCACCGCACGAAATATCTAGTTCCCAGAAGCCATTAGGAATCTTCTGAAGGAAGGGCTCAACTCTCCTGCCTGGGAGGAAGGAACAGAAGGGATTATTAACAAAACAAAAGGTGGAGCTGAGAGCCAGAGAAAATCTTTACCTTTAAAAAAATTGTAAAAAGGAAAAATTACCAAAAAAAAATGAGGAGACAGGAGCAGAGAGAGACAGAGACCTCAGAGACACAGAGACAGAGATAGAAGGCCAGAGGGGCCCCCTACCATGCTAGCTTTGCTTGCTGGAGGCTAAATTATGAGTAGAAAATCTTCATTTCTCCTGTCCCCTGAAATATCTAGTTCCCAAGAGCCATGAGGAATCTTCTGAAGGAAGGGCTCAACTCTCCTGCCATGCTAGCTTTGCTTGCTGGAGGCTAAATTATGAGTAGAAAATCTTCATTTCTCCTGTCCCCTGAAATATCTAGTTCCCAGGAGCCATGAGGAATCTTCTCCTGGTGTGAGTTTTAAGCCACCCGGTCCAGGACGTGAACCGCAGTCAACTACATGGGAGTCCAGCAACATAGCCATTACGCTAACTGCTGGTCCCAAGTGGCATGGTGGTTAAAGGCACTGGACTCCCACATGGGCAGCCACGGTTTAAGTCCCAGAACTGGTGGCTTGCTTTCTCATTTTCCCTCTCTCTCTCTCCCTGTCTCTCTCTGGTAAAATTTAAAAATAACAATAATAAAGTTAAATAAAATAATTCTTAAAAAAAAAAAGATTGTGGCATGACCAAACCCCACTGAAGAAATGTTCTCTCTTCTCTCTCTCTCTCTCTCTCTCTCTCTCTCTCTCTCTCTCTCTCTCATGCCCTCTGGCAATAAAATAAATAAACTTTTAAAAACAAAAAAAGTTATATTATTTATTTTATTCATGACAGAGTGCACGTGCATGCACATGAGAAAGGTGAGGGAGAGAGAAAAGCACCTTTGACAGGGTACTTCTCGGTGATACCCCTTCCCCAGCCCTCCATCTTGTCAGGATCTTGGACACATGCATACATGCCTGGCATGTTTCCAAATTGACCCAGGGACCCAAACTCCCATCTAGTTTCCAGCACTGCAGTTTAGTTTGCTACTGACTCTGCCATCAGGTTAGGCCACATTACTCTTATTATTACAAGAATCACTCTGTGTTGACTGTTGCCATGTTGTTCTCCCATAGATGGGCACCTTGCTCAACTGGCCATTGCTGGCTTGAAGATGAGGAAAGAGGGCATGAGCCAAGGACCTCGAGAAGACTCAGTGTGAAACTTGAAATGCTAAGGAAACAATGTTTTCCCTAGAGCCCCCAGAAGGAGTGCAGCCCTGCCAGCCTGTGATCTTCTGATCTCCAGAACTGTAAGATTGGATGGTTACTGCCCACATGGGTGAGGATGGATCCTCCTTACTCAGTTTACCAATTCAAATGCCAGTTTCTTCTGGAAACATTCATAGACATACTCAGAAATGCTTTAGCAGTAATCTGGGTATCTCTTAGCCAAGTCAACTTGACACCTGAAATGAACCATCACAAAAGTTTAAAAGGAGTCACTCTGTTAACTGTTGATATTCTGTTCTCCTCTATAGGATGGACATCTTCCTCCCTTCAAAAGTAAGTCCCTCAAAGGACCACTTAATGTCCACTGCTGTGGACCTAATGTGGGGGTAGTGACAGTTACCATAAAGGCTGGTCAAGGAAAGGTGTGCGTGGTGGGCAGAGTAATGGTACCCCAAACATGTCCGTGTCCTAAACTATAGAACCTGTTCTATGGGCAGTTGACAACAGCAGATATGACCTCAGTACTGCTGTGTGCCAGGTACTATTTTCAGTCACAGATGTGTCATCTCATTTCACCCTCATGTAACCCTATGAAGAGGTAAAGTTATTACCGCTGATGACAGATGACCAAAGGAAGGTGCAAAAAGCTTAAACCATTTACCTATGATGTGACACAGGGCCACTTCGGTCCTGGGGTGTGTCACTCCAGAGCCCCTGCTCTTACCTACCCTACTACACAGCCTTTATCACTAGATCAATCAGATGTGGCACAGCTCAGGGATGTCACATATGTTTTCTCAACACCTACAACTATCCTTCCTGGTGGGCAGTAGCCCCCTTTTATAAATGAGGAACTGAGACTCAGGAAAGGCATTTTACCTAAAGTCACGCAACCAGAACTTGGGGTTCTAGTCTTTTTTTTTTTTTTTTTTTAAGAGAGGCTTTTTGCTATAGGGCGCATGCGCTCGCCAGACAGAGAGAGACATAGAGACAGAAAGTGAGAAATCACCCCTCAGGGGGGATGGTCACGCCGCAATCCCTTCTCCTCCATTCTCCTCTCGGGATCTTGGGCATGCACGCACACGCGCCCGGCGTGAGTTTTAAGCCACCAGGTCCAGGACATGAACCACGGTCGACTACGTGGGAATCCAGCGACATAGCCATTATGCTAACTGCTGGTTCCCGGGGTTCTAGTCTTTTAAATGAGACCTGTCAACTTCAAACCCCACATGTCCTGGGTTACTAGGACCAATGCAAGATGGACTCCCATGTCTAAGGACAAAATAGGTAGATCCTGTCCATCCCCTGGGAGACATGTCCCTGCTCCATGCCTGGGGTCAGGAAACAATCCCCCACAACATGATTTCCACACCAAGACTGAGAGAGCCTTTGTAGCCTTCAGGATATAAGACAAGACCCAGAGCCCAGGGGAGGTTCTGAAGAAAGTAGGCCACCTGCACTTCTGGGTCTAGACCAGGAAACAGGGTGGCTAGGAGGCTGTGTAGAGGAGTCCTGGATAGCCCCCTTACTCCCACTGCACTTTGTTTTAGTTGGGATTTTTTTTTTTTTTTGCCTGAGAGTGTATGAAACATAAATGTACATTTTAATGAATACTAATGAATTGCAGGGCCAGCAGATGGTATGGTGTTTAAGGTGCTAGACTCCCACATGGCCAATCGCAGTTCAGGTCCTGGGCCTGGCGGCTAGCTTTGTCATTTTCCCTTACTTGCCCTCTCTCTGTCTCTCTCTGGTCAAATTAAAAAATAATAACAATGACACATGGAATTAAATAATTTTTAAGAGGTTTTTGTTATAGGGTGTGTGTGATCACCAGAAAGACAGAGACAGAGACAGAAAGTGAAAAATCACCCCCCAGGGGGGATGGCCATGCCGCAATCCCTTCTCCTCCATTCTCCTCTCGAGATCTTGGGCATGCACGCACACGTGCCAGGCATGAGTTTAAGCCACCAAGTCCGGGACTCAAACCATGGACGACTACATAGGAGTCCAGCAACATAGCCATTATGCCAACTGCTGGTCCCAGAATTAAATAAATATTTAAAAAATAAATTGCATATTCATGAACAACCACCCAAGTCAAGCAGTAGACCATTTTCGACATCCCAGAAGTCCCGTGCCCCTTGCCAACTATAACCTTCCCTCTCCTAGAGGTAAACACTCTCTAGATTTTGTGATAATTATCCCTTCACTTGTTTTTCAATGTTACCACTTATGAGGGATCACATTGTTTTACCTATCTGTGTAAATGGGGCATACAGTGTGTATGTAATCTTTTGCTTAGCTCCTTTTGCTCGATATCATACCTGTGTAATTCATCCTATCATTTCATGCAGTTGTAGATTTTTCATGCAATTGTAGATCTTCCATCTTATTGTACAATATTCCATTCTGTGAATACACCACAATTTATTTATATATCTGCTGGCATGCTCACTTTTTCTTTATTCTTTAGTTTTTCATATAGTTTTGGTTTGAGCCCTTCATCAGTTGTATGATGTTTATGTGCTTCCATTATCTCCTCTTAATTTGTTGCTTGTGTTTTCACTCTCTTTATGGTGGCTTTTGATCAACAGACATTTTTTTTGTTTGGCTTTGTTTTAGAGAGAGATTTTTGCTATAGGGTGTATGCATTCCCTGGAGTGACAGAGAGAGACAGAAAGTAAGAAATCACCCCCTGGAGGTTGGCCAAGCTGCAATCCTTTCTCCTTCATTCTCTTCTCAGGATCTCAGGCATACACACACACGTGCCCGATGTGAGTTTGAAGCCACCAGATCTGGGACTCAAACTGCAGTCGACTACATGGGAGTCCAAAGATGTAATCATTAAGCCATCTGCTGGTCCCTGGACATTCTTAATTTTAATGTCATTGAATGTTTTTATCATTTTCATTCAATGGTGCTTTTGTGTCTTGCTGAAGAAAAACTTCTTCCATGAGTATATGAAGGTATTTTGCCATATTGTATTTTTTTATTTTGTGTTGTTATTGTTTGCTATAGGGCATATATGCTCACCAGAGAGAGGGAAAGTGAGAAATCACCCCGAGGAGGAAGGGCCAGGCTGCAGTCCACTCTTCTCCATTCTCCTCTAGGCGTTTTGGGCACACATGGACGCATGCCTAGCGTGATTTTCAAGCCATTAGGTCCAGAACTCAAACTGTGCAGTCAGCCATGTGGGACCCAGCTGCCTTACCCTCCATACCACCTACTGGCCTGCTATATTATATTCTTTATTTTTTTAAGGTGTTTTTGCCTTAGGGTATAAAATTGCCTTCTCCTCCATTCTCCTTCTGGGATCTTGGGCATGCATGCACATCAGCCTGGTGTGATTTTTCAGGACACCAGGTCCAGGACTCAAACTGTGAACTACCATGTGGGAGTCCAGCAACATAACCACTATACCATCTGCTGGCCCCTATATTCTTAAAGCTCTTTGGTTTTTGCCTTTCACATTTAGATTTTGAATCCACCTAGAATTATTTTTGTCTTATGAGGTAGAGATCCAATTTCATTTTTTTTTCAATATGGATAACTAACTATTCCATTCACTGTAAGTCCAACCATTCCCCTTACTGGCCTACAATACATCCTTGGCCACCTATTCTGTCTCTACATATGAGTGGATGTTTCTGAGACCACTAGTCTTTCATTGATCTATTTGTCTACTCTTGCAACAATATCACACCATCTTAATTGCTATAACTTTATAATAAGTATGGGTGACCTGGCTAGTCTTGGCACTTCCACATAAATTTATGAATTAATTTGTCATGATCTATACACACACCAAAAAAAGTCTATTGGAGGAACCAGCAGATGACATGATGGTTATGTCATGGATGCCCATGTAGTCAACTGTGGTTTGAGTCCCAGACCCGGCTTCTTAAAACTCACACCAGGCACATGTGTATGTGTGCCCAAAATTCCAAGGGGAGAATGGAGAAAAAGGTATTGCAGTGTGGCCATCCCCCCGGGAGGCAATTTCTCACTTTTTGTCTCTCTCGTCTCTCCAGTGAGTGTACACAACCTATAGCAAAAAAAAAAAAAAAAAAAAAAAAAAAAACCTCTAAAAAAAATTCTATTAGAATTGTGTAGAATTGTGGTTGGATTTGTGGATTGGATTTGTGTTGAACCTAAAAAACACTGTAGAGGGAACTGAAACTGTTTACCTTTACCACTTGGCTCTTCCATTTGATGAGTATATGTTTCCATATAATGTCTTTTATTTCTTCCTTCTATGAGAGAGGGAAAGGAAAGGGAAGGAAAAGAGAGACAGAGAAAGAGAGGTACCCCCAACAGAGTCTTCATGCCATGATCCTCTCTCCAGCCTCAGCCAATCAGTATTACAGACACACACATGAACACCAAGCATGCATAGGTAGACCTTGGGAGGCAAACCCAAGACCTAGGCATATGGCCTCATCACTGCAAAGCAATGCATTACCACCATGGTGGGGCTAAAATGTCTTTCAATTAGGTTTTATTTTCTCTCCAAAAATATTCTGCCCCCTTTTGTTAATTTCTAAGTAGTTCATAAATGGCATCTTTATTAATAGGTTCTTTCTGTTGTTGGCATATTGAAGCAACAGTTTTTATTTAATTGCTATGGAGTGTGTTGCTTGCCAGAAAGAGGAAAGCATTTCCCCCCACAGTGGAGTGTGATCATCCACAATCCCTTCTCCTCCACTTCTCTATTCTGTCAGGATTTGGGACACACACACACACACACCACGCACCTGCCTGGCATGTTTTCCATACCGCAGAGGCTGGGAATTGAACCACAGTTGGCCATGTGGGCTCTAGTTCCTTTAACTACTAAGCTACAGAGCAGTCCCAGGAATACATTTTTTTTCTATTTTTTTTTTGAGAGGTTTTTGCTATAGGGCGCGTGCGCTCACCAGACAGACAGAGACAGAGAGATAGAAAGCGAGAAATCACCCCCCAGGGGGGATGGTCACGCCGCAGTCCCTTCTCCTCCATTCTCCTCTTGGGATCTTGGCCACGCACGCACACGCGCCCGGCATGAGTTTAAGCCACCGGGTCCGGGACTCGAACCGCGGTCGACTACGTGGGAGTCCAGCGACATAGCCATTACGCTAACTGCCAGTCCCCCCCAGTAATACATTTTTAAATATTGATTTTATACCCAGAAATCTTTCTAAATTCTTAATGATTCTAATAATTTACCCATGGATTTTGGAGTCTCTACATATATGATGGTATCATCTACAAGTAATGACAATCTGTTCTCCATTTTCAGTCTTTAAATAATTTCTTTCTTTTGCTTGCCTCACTGAGCCTGCTAGGGCCTCTAGCACAATGCTAAGTAGAAATAGTGATAGTGGGATCCTTGCCACATTTCCAGTGTCAAAGCTCTGACCATTTCACTTTTAAGTATATAGTTCACTGTAAATCTTTGAAGATACCCTTTATGCTAAGAAAGTTCACTTGACTAATTTGCTAAGATTTTTAAAGTCATGAATAGATGCCATTTTTTTAAAGGTTTTTGCCATAGGATGTGTGCACTCGCCAGAGAGACAGAGATAGTGAGAGAAAAAGTGAGAAATCATCCCCCAGGGGGGATGACCATGATGCAATCCCTTCTCTTCCATTCTCCTCTCAGGATTTTGGCCATGCACATACACATGCCTTTCGTGATTTTCAAACTGCCAGGTCCAGGACTTGAACTGCAGACAGTCATGTGGGAGTCCAGCACCTTAACCGTCACACAACCTTCTGGCCCCTAGATGACAAATTTTATCTAACTCTTTCTCTCTATTGAGATGATTGTGCATTTTTTCCTTTAATCTGCTAATGTGGCCAATTATGCTGATTGAGTTCAAATGATAAAATACATGGTATTTTTATAATAAATCCAACTTGGTCATATTACACTTTTTTAATATATTGGACTTAGGCAGCTATCATTTGGTTTAGAACATCTGTATCTATGTTCTTAGATTTTGTTGAAATATTATTTTTTAACTTACCAGGTTCTAATATCAGTTATATTGGTCTCATAAAGAGATGAGCATGCTCACTCTTTCTACACCGAAAATGCTTTTGTAAAAATGGAGTTATTTGTTCTTTAAGCCTAGAATTTCTGTGTAGCAAGACTCTTGGCTACAGGTTGTTACTTTAATGTTTATAGGGCTACTGAAGTTTTCCATTACTTTAAGGGTTTCAGTAAGTTATATATCTGTAGTAATTTGTCTTTTTTATCTAATTCTCAACCCAATAAGCATAAAAACCCAATAGGCCTTTCTAGACAATGATCAAATTATCGCATCAACAGAATACCATAGACACATCTGGATGCCAATATTTGGCAAAGTAACAATATACTCCTTGAAAGACAGAGGTGAAAGACAGGGCTATGTGGAATTTGTTTTAACTATTTGTTCTCTACATTTGGACCTCCTCCTTCCCTTCATTACCAGGCGGCTTCCTTGTCATTTTTGAAAATTCAGTTCAGGTACCATGTACTTCAAGATTTCCAGAGTCCCTGAACTGGCCTGAGCATCGGTCCACTATCCACTGGACCTACCACCGTTAGTGTGCTAGGCATGCTGGATTGAAATTCTTTTTCTGTGTCTGTCATCCCCACTAGACTGTGAGATCCTCACTGTGTCTTCAGAGCAGAGCAGAAATGGTTGGTCAATACCCATGGAGTTGAACTGAATTTGTAACCATGAAATGACAGACTAAGCTCTCTAGCCATGTCTCTCTGTATTTCTCCACATATGTTTGTTTGTTCCTTTGTTTATTTAACTCAATGGGTATTTACTGAACACCTACTATGGGCCAGGCATTATTCTAGAAGAGTGGCTGGTGAGGAAAAAAGAAAACTGGGAGAGTATGGCGCCCTGGAAACTAATGACAAAAGAGTTTCAAGGTCGAGATAATCAATTGTGTTGAATGCTGCCAATAGGCCAAGTAAGATGTGGTCTGAGACTTAACTGTTGCCATAACAATGTAAATATCATCAGTGACTTCAGTTGTTTTTAATGAAGTGGTTGAACAAAACATTTGACTGGGGCTATTTCAGAAAAGCATCAGGGCCCAGAAGGAGAAGAGAACTAAAGAAAGCTGGTATAAATATTTCAAGAAGTTTTGCTGTAAAAGTAAGTAAATAAATATATGCTTGATTTTGCTATGCAAAGAGGTTATCTGTGTGTAATAAATATATCTGTCCTTTCATAGTTTCTGGGTTCCTATTTTGAGTAGGAATGCAATATCTTTGGACAACAACTCTAGTACGAATTTTTCACAGTACATTAAATCCTCTGTCCTGAGGTCTTTTCTATCTTTGGGGCTAAGGGGTCTCCCTGCTAGTGTTTTTTCAGTAACCTCAAAACTTTGTGGTTGATTCACAACTAATGTTCCCACATCCACAACTGACCACAGCCACCACTGCAGCCACATGACTGACACCAAACCTTCATGTGGCCACCACTCTTTCCTCCCTGGCTCCCACCACCACCATCCATATGCACACATGCAGACTCCCAGAGGCAGAATGTAGAAAGGATCAAAGACCAAGACCATGAGGTGAGGAGACACAGATCCTCCAAGGCACACCAAAGCAGCAACAGGCATGGCCACATCCCTCCCAAACCCTGCCACTCCCCACCATGATCCTCCCACAGAATACAACCACCCTGCACACTCATGACCAACAGAACATTGCACAGCAAGATACTCATTTCTCATAGAGCTCTATTGTGGCATATAATAATAGGTACTCTATATAAATTAAATTAAAAATAAAGCTCCAGCAGGTTGCACAGGTTGACTGTTAATAAATATATCTCTGGGTAATTGTGCCCCAAGACCAGCTCATGACCACTCTCCCTCGTCCAGAGAATTATACAAAAATAAATACAGGCTGGGGGGGGGGGGGGGCGGCGGGGACATGCCCAGTTCCATTCCACAAGTTCTTTCACTCACACCATCCACTGGTCCCCTGTTTCTCTCCATTGGTGTCGCTGCAAGGAGCTCTGTACTGACTGGAGAGATCAGGGACAGGAAGGCCTCTCTCCAGTCAAGTATTCTTAGAAGCAAAGGACTAAGGTCCCCTCACTGCACGGGCCACATATTCCCATCTCTATCTTCTGGGGTGGTAAAAGGGCTGCTGCTCTCCAGACCCCAGAGAGGGAGAAGCCTGTTATTGCTGGTCCCACCAGCAGCCCCTACGAGAACCAGGCCAGAGAGAGGCACAGCGCAAGCACCAGGAGGGACACACCACTATTCAGAGCCACAGGGACTACCACCAGCCCAGCCAGGACACCCAGAGTCTGGGTCAAGGGCCCCCGGAGCTGGGGAGGTAAACCATACACACATTCTGCAGGGGCTGCTAGGGTAGGAGACTTATTCAGGGTCTCAAGGCTTGGGCCTGCACCCTCTTCATCCTGGGAGCATACATAGGTCCCAGTCACACTAGGACAGACTTCAGCCCCCAAGGGACCAAAAAAGGTGCGATTTTGCCCCCGCAGAAGGACTGGAGCAGCTGGATCCTTGCTGGATATAGGATCCATGCCATCTGCCCACTCAGAAGTAACCTCCAGCTGGGCTTCTGTCTTGGCCTCCCCCAGGGACTCAGTCACCCCAACTATCATCCTATTCATGTGTAAAGAGTTGGTATCCTTGCCCATCCCTTTTTCTGGATCCCCAGTGAACTGACCCTCTGTACCCAGAATCACAGGGCTGTCACATCCTGAACCCTCAGCCCATGGGAGCCACACATCTCCCATAGTGGCCACCATAGAACGGGCCCCAGAAAGGATTTCCGGAGGTGATTCCTTGGGGCTGTCCCCTTCTGGACTGGAGGGTATGATGGAGAGCCCCTCTTCGCCCTCTCCCTCCTCATCAGGGTCCTCAGTGTCCTTGATGAGCTCCACGCCACACCCCAGCCGGGCATAGTGCAGTGTGATCTCCTCAGCCAGGGCGCTGTTCAGGGCCCGCTCAGGGCCAGGCCACTTCAAGATCAGGTCGCGGTCTGTGAGTATGCCCAAGGGATGGTTGGGGGACATGCCCCCATCCATGGGGCCCTCCCCACCACCCCCTACACCACCTGCAGCCACAGCAGCCCGTAGGCGGCTCAGGTGGGACAGGTAAAGCTGCTCCAGCTCCTGGTCGATGGTGTCTTCGCCAAGCAGCTCCTCCAACCCACTCACCACCTCCAGACCCCCAGGGGGCTCATCCATAACAGCTCCCACCACAGGGTCCTTTCGACCCCCTCCGTTCTCACTCAATACTTCCCATGTAGCCTCCATCTGCTGCTGGCTGAGTTCCAGAAAAGGCCCAATGGCCCCCTCACTTGCATCAGGCCCTGAGGCCTGGTCCCTGGGGGAGCCAACCAGGCCACAGAGAGGGGAGGAGGGGAGTATCCTGATGGCTGGTGCCTGAGGGACCTCTGTAAAAGCCACAGGTGGACTGCTTCTGGGGATGTCACCTTCTTCTGGAGGGTTGCCCATCAATGTAACTTCAGAAACCTGGAGCCATGGGGATGGGGTGGAGAGAAAGGAAAGGAATGAAGTAGAAGAAAAGATGGGACAAGCAGAGATACTAAGAATGGGTGACATCCCATACCCTGATTAAAAATGCCTTAAAGAGCCTTCTGTAATCCTCCCAACTCCAAAGACTCTGTCATCTATATTAAAATAAGAATAAAAGCAGACAAGAAGGCTGAGGAATCCAGTAGGCATCAATATTTGGTGATGAAGCCAGCCCCATAGTATAACACGGTAGTTAAGTACTATGCAAAGGAAGCTGTATCTCACATGGCCAACCAGATTTGAGTCCTGGGTTCAGCAGCTTACATGCTAGACACACACATGCAAATGTGCCCAGGATCCTGATAGGATGGAGACTTGGAGGAAAAAGGATTGCAGTGTGCCCAAGCTCCATTGTGGGTGCTTTCTATCCCTCCCTCATTTACTCCCTTCCTCTCCCATCCCCTTAAGAATATGTACATGCACCTTCTGACATAATATAAGAAAAAAATGCTTTAAGAAATAGTTATAAAATATTTGGTAAATGACTGTCAATAAATACTGTTTACCTTTAAAAATAGCCAGAATATCCACATGAATTCATGACATATTTTCTCTTTTTAAAAAATTGTATTTGTGGGACCAACAGTTGGCGTAATGGCTACGTTGCTGGACTCCCATGTAGTCAACTGCCGTTCAAGTCCCGGACCCAGTGGCTTAAACTCACGCCGGGCGCATGTGCTGCGTGCCCAAGATCCTGAGAGGAGAATGGAGGAGAAGGGATTGCGGCATGGCTATCCCTGGGGTGGGTGATGTCTTGCTTTCTGTCTCTCTGTCTCTCCCTGTCTTTCTGACAAGCACATGTGCCCTATAGTAAAAAACTCTCCAAAAAAAAATTTATTTGCAGGGCTAGCAGGTGGTGTGGTGGCTGGGGCTCTGGACTCTGACACGGCCAACTATAGTTTGAATCCTGGACCTGGAGAACTTGCTTTCTCAGTTTCCCTCTTTTTCTCTCTCTGTCTCTCTCTGGTGAACGCATGTAATAATAATAAGTAAAATTAAATAATTATTTTTTAAAAAATATATTTGCTAGCTCTGTCTTTTGAAAATGTTTAGAAGTAATGACCAATCCAGTAGTCACAAATTCACCAAGCCCCCAGATCTTGGTTTCTAAATACCATTCTCTGCTAAAGGGAACCAGGACTTAAAAAAAAAAAAAAAAAAAAAAAAAAAAAAAAAAAAAAAAAAAAAAAAAAAGGCTGTGTCCAGGTTAGGAGCAGGAAAAGTATAGAATAGGTCTGGGACACCATGTCCTAGCAGGATGTGAAGGATTCACAGAAGGATGGGACAAGTCAAAAGGTCTAAATGCATTCCTACTGGCCAAGGAGTTATGTTTAATCATCAAAACAATAAATAAATATAATGAATTGAGGACAAGTCAAAAGGTCTAAATGCATTCCTACTGGCCAAGGAGTTATGTTTAATCATCAAAACAATAAATAAATATAATGAATTGAAGCTTATCAAATGTGTTTATTATCCATGAGTTCACAATGACACAAAGCCAAAAATCCTTCAATTGATCACCTTTAAAGAAGTTCTTTGTTCTTTGTTTTTTCTTTTTTCTTTCTTTTTTATTTTTTTTTAAAACTAACAAGAAGGAAAAAATTTTAAAATACTCTGTTTTTCCTGTACTAACTATACTTCAAGATTGCCAAATAGTTGATATGGGGCAGTTTTTCTTTAGAGAAGAATTCCAGCTAACAAAGGAAGTGGGAACAATAGAATGAAATAAATGTTCATTCTACTTAAATTAATAATAGATTAAATTTAATAATATATTAATAAAATTCATAGTTTAATATATTAATTAAATTTAATAATAAAATATTAAAGTAATTAAATAGAATTAATAAATAAAAACAGAATAAGAAACACGTTTTGGGCCAGTTTCTGTAGTGCAGTTGGTGGCAGACCAGATTGTAGAGCTAGAAGACACATTCCAAACACAGTTCAAGTCCCCAGCCTGGTCAGGCCTGAAAACACATAGGCACATGTATGTACCCAGGATCCTGGTGGGCTGGAGAACTGGAAGAAGGGGACTGCAACATGATCAGGTCCTGTGGAGGAGATTGCTTCTCTTTGTCTCTCTCTTTCCCATGAGTGTCCACACACGCATGTGTGAACATGCTCTATTATGAATTTTTTTCTTGCAGAGGTTTTTGCTAAAGGGTGTGTGTGCTCACCAGAAAGACAGAGAGAGACAGAGAGACAGAAAGCGAGAAATCATCCCGCTGGGCGATGGCCACGCTGCAATCCCTTCTCCTCCATTCTCCTCTCAGGATCTTGGGCAGGCACGCAGAAACTCCCGGCATGAGTTTAAGCCACCAGGTCCAGGACTCAAACCGCAGTTGACTACATGGGAGTCCAGCAACACAGCCATTATACCAACTGCTAGTCTGCTCTATCATAAATTTTTGAAAAAGAAAAAAAAAAAGAAGAAAAGAAAAGAAACATGTTTTCACCTAGATGTAATTGGCCAACTCAGGCTGTGGAAAACTACAGGAAAAATGACATTTCTTCAACAAATTGCAGGGAAAGAAATGGGGGATATTTTTTCAAATCTGAAGAGACATCAACCAAATATAATGTGTCAATCTTGTTTGGATCCCAAAATACTTATGAGATAAGGATATCTTAACACTGATCAGACATCTGATGATACTAAGGAATCACTATTAATTTTTCTGAGGTGTGATGATGGTACTGTGGTTTTTTTAAGAGTTCTTAATTTTCTGAGATATAAAGTGAAGTTTGTTTGTTTGTTTGTTTGTTTTTGGAGAGGTTTTTGCTATAGGGCGCGTGCGCTCGCCAGACAAACAGAGAGAGACATAGAGACAGAAAGCGAGAAATAACCCCTCCAGGGAGGATGGCCATGCCGCAATTCCTTCTCCTCCATTCTCCTCTCGGGATCTTGGGCACGCATGCATACATACCCAGCGTGAGTTTAAGCCGCCGGGTCTGGGACTCGAACCACAGTCAACTACATGGGAGTCCAGCACATAGCCATTACGCTAACTGCTGGTCCCTAAAGTGAAGTTTTTAAGGATGAGATGATGTCTGGATTTTTTTTTCCCCCACAGGATAAGGGAGGGAAAGAGGAAGGGGTTAGAGATAAAATAGAAATAGATGGGCATCCATATTTGTTGAAGCCAGGTGATAGTGTATGTGGGTTTGTTATACTAGGCTCTCTACTTTTACATATGCTTGAACATTTTTGTAATAAAAAGTTAAAATACAGACACACAAATACACATACACACATTACTCCAGAATGTCTCTACCTCTTCTGTCATCACTGACATGGCTCTCCTGGATAATGGCAGTGGCCTCCTCCTCCCTGATCTGCTGATCCTGTTCTGTCCATGCTCTCCACCCCAGTCTATTGCCCATGCAGAAACCTGAGGGAACCTGTTAAGTCCTAAATCAGACCAAGTCCCTCCTCTGCTCATGACCTCCCTGTGGCTCCCCCTTACTCAGATACAGGTCAAAGCCCTCGAGGCCCTCCTGACCACCTCTTTAACCTCACTACTGTACTGGCTTCCTCCCTGTTTCTAGTCATGGCCACCTCAAGAGCTTTCCACTTGCCTGGAATGTTCTTCTCCTAGTTATCCATGTGGCTCATTCTCTCACCTTCTCCACATCTTTGCTCGAATCTCACTTATCATAAGGCCTACTCAGGCCACCTGATCTAAAGTTGCAAATGTCTCCCATATCTAGCTATTTAACCCTCCTTCAAACTTCTCTCCACCTCTCTCTCTCTCTCTCTCTCTCTCTCTCTCTCTCTCACCCTATCCTTTAGCTTTTTTTTTCCTTAGCACTCATCAACACCTAAAATACCATATAATTTAACTATATGTTATCATGTCTCACCCCACTAATGTGTAAGGTCTCACCTTTCTAATATGTAAGGCCCACAAGGACAGAATTTTTGCTCACTATTGTAATTCTAGTATCTTTAACAATGCTTGGCATAGAGCAAGCATGCCATAAATACTGCTAAATTAGCAAATTAAATTTCAGTAAATTCAGGAATTAACTCCATTCTCTCCTTGTCCCATCAGGTTCTGACTTTTGTGACCTCCCTCTGAGCTCTGGCCCCATCACCTAGCCCAGCTGCAGTCAAGCTGGGAGCCTCCTATTAGAGCTATCTGCCCCAAGGCTGAAAAGGCCTGCTTACCTGAAGTGTCATCTGGGGCCATGGACGGAGAGGAGTGGGGGCCACCAGGGGACCCACTGACTCCTGGACATCAGAATGCTCTGCTGGAAAGAAGGACAGTATTGGGATGAGACAGGCATATAAGCAGACCTGATTTTGTTTAGAAAATCTGTTGTAGTCAATTGGAAGTTCTGCTTCTGAAGCTTTCTGTGATTACCAAAGGTAGAGGGTGCCTCTTAGTTTTCGTAGGAAAAAAAAAAAGAAGAGGGGAGGCAGGTCCAGCCCATGGTCTAGTAGTTGAGAGAGCCGGATCCCACGTAGCTGACTGCGTGGTTCCAATCTCAGCCCTGGTAGCTTGAAAAGCATGTCGGGTACATGTGACACATGCCCCAAATCCCAGCAGGATGGAGAACTGGAGAAGGGATGGCAGCATGACCACACCTCATTGGGGGATGCTTTTCTCCTCTCCCTTTCTCCTTGTCTCTCTCTGACAAACACACACACACCCTCTGGCAATAATAAAACGATGGAGCAACAGTGGCACAGAGGTAATGCAACACTGCAATGCTGGACCCATGTGGGAAGGTTCCAGGTTCCCACTCAGGGCCTCCCTGTACACGCCAGGCATGTGATCCAAGCTGGCTAAGGCTGGGGAGAGATTGCAGCATGAATAGCCCGTTGGCAGTGACACCTATCTCTTTCTCTGTGTGTCTCTCTCATGGAAAAAATAAATAAGTAAGCTTTAAAAACAAAAAGGAAAAGGAGAGAAAGAAATGGTAAGTAGGAGCCAAAACTGCTGAAGTTTGCCAACTGCTTACCCACAGCACGGGTATTATCATCCACGCTCTTCATCCTCAGCTCCTCCTCATTAGGCCTGTGGAGCAGAGGAGACAGTACATGGATCTGGCACCCTGAGAGGTCAGGCCTCACACACACACACATGCACACACACACACACACACACACACACACCACCCAGCACCTTCTGAGCCTCTGAGGGGACCCATCTGCACGTAACAGCTGCTGTTTCGCTCCTGCTGTCTCTATCCTTTGATCATAAAAGTCCCACACATTCATTGTAGAAAATTTACAAAATACAGGAAAGTAAAAGAAGCAGAAAAAAATAAATCATATCAGCCAGAGATAGCCACTGTTATCATTTTGGAAAATTTCATCTCAGACATCCTATGAAGTCATTTAGATTCTATACACATAACTTCACAGCTGGCTCCATCAAAAAGTAAGAAACATCATTACAGACTTTTGGAGATATTTATAATGACTGCTTAATGCTCATACCATATGGGCTCACCATAATTGACATAGCCATTCCATCTCTCATTTGGCTGTTACAAAGCAAATGTCAGCAAACCACCTTGGGCATAGTTTTTCAACATGTTGGGTTATTTCTCTAGTGTATATTCCTGATTGTGAAGGAACCCATCTGTTCTGTAAAAAGATAGGTATAGAAGACTGTGGGACACAGGAAGCAGCAGAGGAGAGGAAGAAAAGTGAATGGAGGAAGGGAAGGGATCAGAGAGGCCTGGATCCCTCTGCCGCCCCCACTCCAAGTCCCCATGTCAGCCTGGCAGATCAGTGCCCCTCCATACCTGTAAAAGGGGCACAGAGGGGCCAGGAAATTCACATCAAGTGCAGGGGAGTCAAGAGGTCTATAGTTAATAATAGCATACTGTTAGGATTTTTACTAAAGGATATTATAGCTATTCTTGCCACCCAGGCAAAAAATGGGTAACTATGTGAGATATGGATACGTTACTTTGGTCTGCTATAGTAACCATTTATATAAACACACACACTCCCACACGTGAGTGTACACATATTGTATATGTTTATATGTATATACTCATAACATCATGTTACATATCTTAAATATTCTTAAATAAAATATATCTTAAATAAAATTCATTTTTTAAAAAAGGAATGAATTTGGAAAGCCAGACATCAGGACCTGGCACAGAGCAAGGGTAAATCCATGGTAGATATTAGTCTTGTTCCTTCTTCTCTAGGCGAATCAGATCCCTGAGTGACATAAGTATATTTCAGAGGGTCTCATCATGGTGAAATCACTGTTCTTATACTCACACATGAGCATCAGATATCTACAGAGTAAAGCAAATGAGGGAAATCATAACTTTTGTAAAACCTGTTCAGACCTGGGAACCAGCAGTTAGCGTAATGGCTGTCGCTGGACTCCCACGTAGTCAACCGCAGTTCGCGTCCCGGACCCGGCGGCTTAAAACTCACGCCAGAAGCATGTGCGTGCGTGCCCAAGATCCCGAGAGGAGAATGGAGGAGAAGGGATTGCGGCGTGACCATCCCCCCAGGGGGTGATTTCTCGCTTTCTGTCTCTATGTCTCTCTCTATCTGTCTGGCGAGCACACGCGCCCTATAGCGAAAACCTCTCCAAAAAAAAAAAATAAAAACCTGTTCAGACCTGAGAGGAGCTGAGGTTGCTCAGATCTTTTTCTTCCTAAGAAGCAACTTCATGATGTTGATGTTTCTGGACACGGTTTAAACGTTTTGAAAACCCCTCATCACTTTCACAGAAATAGAATCTCACTAACTGACCAGTATGTAGTACTTATTACAGTGCTGGGCACTATTCTAAACGCTTCATGTATATTGATTTAATCTTCACAACCACCCTATAAGGTAAGTACTTCTAATCCTCTGGAGTAGGTAGTACTATCATGCCCTTCTTAGATGATGAAACGGGAGCAGTGAAAAGCTCAAGGTCATGCAGCCAGGATCCAAACCCAGGCCTTCTGGCTCTCAACCAACAAGTTACTGCTTCTTAGACAAGGGAGTCTGGGGTCTTACTCAAACCTATCTTGAACCCTTTCTAGAAGTAAATGGAAAAAGTTATCAGTAACAGATAAGATCGGAGATGATACAATGGCATAGAAGTAAAACATGATATTCTGTGAAGCTGATCCACATGGGAGGGTTTTGAGTTTGCATCAGGAAACCTCCCTGATACAACCCTGAGTGAGTACATGCTCATGATCCAGGGCTGGCTAAGGTTGATAGTCAATTTCAGCATCAGAACTATGTTGGGGTGCTGTCTCTCTCTCTCACTCACGGAAGGAAAAAAAAGAACTTTGAAAAAGTAGACAAGATCCTTACCTCCTTCATGCAGGCTTTTCTTTGGGCCTGTCTTTTGCCCAGATATTCATTCCGTTTCCCTCCCCACATGGGACGTGTGGCTAGGAGACCACCAGACACAGAATGGCTGCAAGAATTCCTTTTTTCTTAGCACTCTTTCAGAGAAAGTTTGAACCATGGAATGGATCTAGAGTCTGGACAAGAAGGTCTTTCTCCATGGTCTAAGGATACACATCCTACCAGAGGTATTTAAGTCGGAATACTAGGTGGCCAGGGATGGGGTGTCTCTGGAGCCCAGCCATCAATTCCTGCACAACATGAATGAGAAAGGGGGATTTAGGGAAAATCAGCTTGATCCTTCACCAGTCCCCTTAGTGTGTCTCAAATCCAGCTTTCTGGATCATGGTTTAACATGATTTCTGCCACGCTGCGCTAACTTCTTCTGCTGTGTAGCTTCATTATAAAAACATCATTTTCCTAGGACCTTATAATGCAAACCTCTTCAAGAAGACTAACAAAGAGGAAGAAAGCCAGCTCTCCTTCACATGGGTAGGACTAGACAAGCCTCCCCCGCCATCTGGCCCAGTCCTGACACGCATTACACAGTCATAGATGTGAGAGAGAAAAAGAAAAAAATTCAGGAAGCAGCCAGCCAGCAGGAAAAGGATTCCACAGTTCAGCTGAAGGAAAGAGAAAAAAGAGAAGAAAAACAAACACAAAATAAATCTTTCAGTTCACAAAGCATCTCTTCCACAGCCAAGGAAGGCAAGAAGAGGGGGACCATCCAAAAAGCAGGTCAAGCAATCATGCCAATCCCAAGATCCATGAAGTCAGCAGACAAACAAGTTGTTTTTCCTCTCTCCAAGTCAGAAAAATTAAAACAGGAGGCACAAGCATTTCATGCTCACCTCCTCCTCCAACACAGACCCTTTTCATTGATTCACCTAGTCATTTGAAAACCTTCACATCTATCCTTCAGACCACCTTTCCATTTTAACAATTGCAGAATTAAAGCTCAAGGAACTGTGCCTCTACACCCACTGACTATACACCACACTGACAACATCCATACAGAGCTCCACTTTGAAGAGTTTGAAATTGTGAGCTTTAAAAACAAAAACAAAAAACAGTATCTTTCACAGTAAAAATTTGGGGGTAGCTATGATGTTAATAAAAATGTGGATAGTAAGAGAAATTGAATACAATGTATACTGACTCACTGATCAGTAACAGAGAAGAGCAGTTCTTAGAAAAATGGGGAAGGAAGAGATTAAGAACAAAAACTGTACCTATGGTGTGCCTGCTAATTTTCAAGACGGAAACCTACTCTGTAGGCACTGGCCCCACAAATACCACATGGCATCCCCTCAAGGACAGTTGGTAGCAGTGGGTCAAGGCACACAGACCAGGGGACTTCATGGGCAGACATCAAGCTAGCATCACCTGGCAGGGGCCAACTCAGGCCTGCCTGAAAATTCCTCCTGCCATCAGGAAACTCGAGGACTGCTGACCTCAAACAGTACCTCCAGGAAACCAGGGGGTGAGATTTTGGAAAGGCCACATTGGCTACAGCCTAGGCCAGTTGAGACAGAAGAGAAATAAGAACCGCCAGAGTAAGAGGGTGGGTGAGCAAATGAGTGCCAAGTCCCACAAAGGAACACAAAGCAGACTTTTAGAGCAGTCACAACACTGCCATCACCACCACTACCCGAGTCCTATGTGCACTCCCAGCACGTTTCAAAGAACTTTGCCAAGCCAAAGTGGGTCAGACACTGAAACCCACAGGGAAAATCAGCAGAGCCAGGCTCCCATGTAGTCAGCCTGAAGATGTGCTGACTCTCTGGGGGGACAAGTAGCTTTAGAAACCAGCCCCACGATACTTGGAATCCCAGTTACCCTGAGCCATCTGCTTTCTTAAAAGAACAGGGTTTGAAGGCGGCTGTGAAATCTCCCAAGATATGTGGCTCGTTGCCTTGCCCTCCCAGCAAGTGTGTTGCCCTCCACTCCAGGGCATGTGGACAGTCCAGCAGGTGGAGGGAGGGGAGCAGTTTACTGTCCTGTGAGCTTTTATAGCAGTGACTGAATTCTCTGGCCATGACCCACAATACAAAGCCCATTCTATTAATACATCATGCTCCAACACACTCATACATGTGTAAATACACACACGCACACACACGTAACTGAAAAACACTGTTCTTTGAACCAAACAATACTTACCTTCACTTCATGTTGTGATGCACTCCGGTATTTTTTTTTTAATGTTTTTTGGAACCCAATAAATTGATTTCACATTTCAATAAAGGGTCAGGACATGCAATTCTGAATCATTCCAGTTCTGCCACCTACCAGCTGTGAGAACTGGAGCAAGTTACTTAACCTCTCTGTGCTTCAGTTTCCTCATCTGTAAACGGGGGGATAGTAGTAATATCTACCTCAGTGAGTCACTGAGCAGATTGAGGAAATATTTGAAAAGCATAAGTAGCACATGTAACAGTAATCCCCTCCAAATTCCGGAGAGAAAAGCTCTGAAAAGGAAACCAACCTGCCCAGGATTGCCCAGCTGGTAAGACACATGATCCAGACTGGTACAGCAGTTAACAACTGGGACACTAAAGCAGGACCACATGGGTTCAGATTCTGGCTCTGCCACTTTCATAGCATGTGTGTAGCCTCAGGCCCACAGCCCTAACCATGATGGCCCACCAGTTTTCTATGGAATAAAAGGGGTTTATTTTCACATTAAATTCTTACTCTCCAGACAACTACAATAACCCTTGGACCATCCTGTTTCAACCCCACTTGTCCTAGTTACCCCTACAGCTGCTAACTCAGATATCAAGTGGGACCCCCATCTACTCAGTTATAGGTGCACCTAAAGAACACTGAGGCCTTACTGTGCATCAGCCCTGGTGACAGCCCCTGGGGACACAATGGTGAGCAAACCCGACTAGGAAGCTTATGATCAGTGTGGAAGAAGACATAAAAAAAAAATACTCAAACTCATTCTTTGAACAAACATTTATTGAGCACCTGCTAAGTGCCAGGCACCATGGCAGGCCTGCAGGAATACAGTGGTGAACAAAAGCAGACCATGTCCCTACCCCTCACGGAGCTTACAGTCTAGCAGGGCAGAGAGAGTCACCCAATAATCCCCTAGGAAAGGTCTAACTGCAAAGTGAGGTCAGTGCCTTTAGAAAAGGAAAAGACTTGTCCTAGGAAAAGTGGTTCTGCCCAGACTGCAGGCTCAGGGTGGGCTTAAGGATGTTGAGGCTGGGGAGTGACAGGCTGCTCAGTAACCCTGTGAGGGCAGGTGATGAATGCTGTCCTAAACGAGGGGAGCTTGAGGATTCTTTGGGGCATCAGCCAAGTAGAGATACCAAGTTTGGATCCATGAGGCTGAAGAAAAGAGCAAGGAGTAAAAGGACTACAGAGTCAAAAGGAAAAGCAGTACAGCGTGGTCCAAGGTGACAGAAGAAAGTGTTTTCAATAGAAGTCAACTACTTCAAGAAAGAAATCAGAAAGCCACCTATGGAATCTGGCAGATGTGGAGAGCTGACGAACACATGGGGGTGAGATAGTGGTAACAGCGAATGCAGATGAAACCTTAGAGGGAGGTGGGCAGTAAAGAGGGAATGGTGATTAGCAGCAATAAGATGGGAGCGGCGGTAAGGGCACCAGAGATGCTGGCATGGGTAAAGTTAAAAGAGAGGATCAGGTGAGTAGGGCCATGCCTACCTGCCATAGAAAGGGTGACTGATGATGTCAGGTTCTGGAGCAAGTAGGAGAAAATGGACCCAGAGCACAGGAGGGGGAACTGGCCTGGTAGAGTAGAAGGGATATATATATACATATATACATACACACATACACACATACACACACACACACACACACACACACACACCCCTGTAAAACAAGGGAGGGAAATCAGTTTGCAGGCTTGGGGGCTGTAAGTTGTAGGGAATTCTATTCTTATAGTTTCTATTTTGTTTTTGAAGCAGGAGGTAAAGTCTGAAGGTAAAGAACATTTGAAAGAGTTGTATCAGAGAGGAGACAAAAGTGGATCAGAAAAATGACTGCAATGTAGAGTGAAAACTTATCCTGAATTTGTGGTGATGCTCATCTGTTCTGCTACATGCCATTCCCTACCACGGCTTGCCTGCTGGCCTGGTCATCACTATGAAAAAAAACAAGGGTCCAAGGAAGTTGGGATGAAGACTTCTATGACAAAGTCTTCTTGGAACTGCAGGATCAACATAAGGAGATTGTCAGGGGTGCAGGACAAACATTCCTAGTAAAAGAAAGAGTGTGAGCAAAGACCAAGGCAGGAAGGAATAAGGCCCTTTGGAGTAACAGAAAGACCACAGTGACAGGAGCTCAGAAACAGAGACCAGTATAAGGTAAGACTAGAAGCCACTGGAAGCCAGACTGAGGGACTGGGTGAGGGATGCTTGAAGGCATGGACAGGCTTTCTTGGTATTTATTTTTAAGAGGAACAGGATACTAAGGGTGTTAAGCCAAGGCAGACCAAGAGGGCTCCTCCCACACTAGTCCTGGGACACTGGATTCTGTGAGCCTCAGTTTATTCATCCAGGAAAGAGGGATTAAAAACAGTCTATCTCACAAGAAATGTTGCCAGAATTAAAAGAGACTTTACACAGAAATACTCAGTAAAGTGCCCAGCAAAGAGCAGGGCTTTGCCAGGTCTCATGCAACAAACCCACTGTCCCTGCCCCTCCCACCCAGTTCCGTAAGTCCTTTGCCATCTTAGGGCCAATCTGTGTCTTTTTCCTTGTTTGCACCTAGCACTATGCCCAGCACATAGTAGGCCCTCAATAAATGCTTGTTGCTGGATCATCTCCAGGCCTAAGGGTTATCAAAAGGCTGGTCCGGCAACCAAGGGAAAGCAGTCGTTTGGGTTTCTGAACTATTAATACATCCTGATGGCTACCAGACTTCTACTCCCCCCACCACTGGGTGTGGCTGTGCCCAGTGCACCGTGAGCCTGCAGCCAACATTTACTGAATGGGAAGACCTCTACTACAGGTCTCTGAAAGGTAAAGGATATCCTCTGAGATCCTCCACCATTTCCCAAGAGGGCTGGGTCACAAGGGGTGGCTGTTCTTCAACAGCGCTCCAAGTCACCAGCAGTACATGGGTCTTGAAACAATAATAAGTTGAACTGTACTCGCCAAGAAAGCCACCGACCTACAAAGAAAACCTTATCGCTGATCTTGCAATGAGCACCAACCTCCCCTTTGCAAGAGCTGAGATCAAATGATAAAGAAACTATCAAAAAACCATCTGCCCACTTAAAATAATATCACAAGTCATGTTAGGAACCACAGACCTGGGGCCAAATACCAAAACAATTGTCTGAACAGGCTGCTTCAATTTCTCCTTAAAACCACCCATGTATTTTAAAAGAAAAACACCCTCTCCACCCACTTCGGCCCTGCAAGGTTTTGATTTCTCTGTTCCTTTCCTTTCACACTCTTTAAAATGACCAAACTCTGTTACACAAGCTGTTGGATCTTACAGACAAGGCTCTCACTAGAGCTGAGAGGCGACTGGGATAAAAACTTGGGAAAAGTGAGAGAAAGGCAGGCAGTTCTGGGGCACTGGGACTGCTGGAGATCTTGATCTGGGTGATGGCTGCACAAGTGGATACATATAAACAAATCCATTGAGCCATACACTTAAGATCAGTACACTTCTGTAGGTATTCCTCAATAAAGCAAAAAGCAAAACAAACGAACAAAAAAGCAAGGTAAAAGCATAATATGCAGGAAACACCAAAAGGGGTATCCAGAATTTGCCCTGAATCCTACCAGGCCTTCAAGAGGATCAATAGTTTAAGCAGGCCCCAAGGAGAGAATGGGCCCACTGCTCTTAGCACAGACATCAGTAAATGTTGGCCACTATTGTCTTTCACAGCTGCATTTACCTTTTCTTGCCCATGTTTGCTGCATCCAATCCAAACAAAGTGACTGTCATTGCCCTTTAGCAGATGAGAAAACTGAGGCAAGACTACACAGCTGATGATGGACAGAGCCAAGTTTAGGAGAAGCCAAGGAACTATAGGTATGACTCCCTAAATAGTAATAATAGCTAAAATCGATTTGACAACTCTTTGAGCTGGGCTCAGTTTTGAGTGCTTTTACTTAAATACTATGAAGTAAGTGCTATGATTATGTCTTCAGAGGGCAGTCCCAAGGCACAGTGCGGTTAAATGAACTGACAAAGGTCACAAAGCCAGTAACTACCAGGGCTGGGATTTGAACCCAGGCAATCTGCTGCCCGAATCCACACTCACAACGCTGTAAGGAAAACTATGCTGACTGCCCCCCTTAGAACAGCAAGTGACGATGGAGTTCATAGATCAGTTAAGTGGTGCTTGCCTGCTTGCTCACTGACCCTGGCCTATCTGCCCACCAATCCAGAACTAGACCTTTCTAAACCACTCACAGCCTAAGGCCTTAACAGGATAGCAGTGCCACAAACATCTTGCTGCAGCCAGCAGATTCTGATCAAGCATGTACAAGGCCCAAAAAGCATTTCTCTGTTTTTATTTCTAGTCCTCCTAGGAGCAGGGAAATGTATGTATTTTCAGGAAAACCTATAGAGCTTGGGCTAGATTAAGGAAGGGGTGAAGGACAACTGGCTACTGCTCTAAAAGAACTCAGCTTGATAGAGGAGACCTAGGAAAATCTTGTATCAGGACCTCTGGGGGTATAATTTTTTCTCCCAGCCCCTGAATTTCACAGGTGGTGTGGCAAAAAAACAAGGGATATGAACTCCAAGTCCAGTACCCTCTAGATTTGCCTCTGTAAGAGCCACAGGTCCCCTGAGAGAAAATGGGCTCAGCCCTTCACCTGCAGAAGGCCTCAGACCAGATTAGAACATAACAGTAAATAGAGTGCACAGGCTTCAAGGTCAGACATGGCTGAATTGGAAAAGCCATCACTTACTCATCTTGTTTCCTCACCTCTGAACTCTGGTTTCCCTGCTGTTAGGTGGGGATCAGAGTCCCTAACCCCCACTAACAAGCCCTTTGGTCCACACTATCATGTCATTACATTTCTCTCCACTCCAGCACACTGACCATCATTCACACCAAGGTCACTCCCACCTCAGGACCTTTGCACTTGCAGTTTCCTCTACCTAGAACACCCTTATTCCATATATGTACGTAACTGTATTTTATCATTCAGGACTCAATATAAATAGCACCTCCTCAGAAGTCTTCCCTTTTCTACACTCTCCCCCCCTTATCTGTGCATCACTTTTCATTATCATCATCATCCAGGACTCACCTCCTCAGAGGCTCTCTCTAAACACCATGTCTAAGGCAGCCATTCTCACCCAATCCTTCCCCTTATTCTATTTTCCTTTCTTCTCAACAACTAATGGCATCCCTATTTATCTCATCTACTTGCTTACTTGTCTTTTTGAATTGTCTCCATAGGAACCTGTCTGATCCTTGAGGGCAGGGAAGATGTCTGTCTTGTTCAGGGTTTTACAGTGGAACTCAATGAATGAATGAAGTCCCAGTAATTAAAACAGTGCCTAGCACATGTCTGGCCTCCATTTCTTTTCACTGACTGAATGCGCCCTCCTCACTGCCCTGGAGAGCAGGCCTGAGGGGTTTTTGGGCCGGGATACTTGTCCTCCATCCTAGTCACAGCCCTGCGCTGGCGGAGGTGGCGCTGGCAGACATTACCTGCGCCTCACCGGCTTCATGCAGCTCTTCAGCTGCCTGGCCTCTGCCTCCACCGGGCCCTGGCACTCGGGCTGTGGCTCCAGCTGCTGCAGCTGCTGCTGCTGGGGCAGCCCTTCGGCATCAGTGGGTTTGGGAGCGGGTGCAATCCGGAGCAGGACTGTGTAGTTGCGGCCGTGGTTGTTGGCCCAGAAAGTGCCCTCGGGGGTCTCATAGCGCACCACGAAGTCGAGGCGTGCCCCATCGCCCGCGCCCTCAGCAAAGGGCAGCTGGAAGGCAAAGCGGTCAGTGCGGCCGCCGTCGTCGGGCGAGGAGGCTGACAACTGGCCGGGTCCCAGGCCGAGACCCGGATCCAGGATGGGATCTCCTGCTCCTGTTCCTCCCGCTCCTGCCCCCGGCGGGCTGCGTGGGACGTAGCGCGCAGGGTGGTCGCAGAAGGAAGCCCAGCCGTCGTGTGAGGCCCGCACGTGCACCGCCTTCTCGAAGGAGCGGTTCAGCACGCGTACCAACCCGCGCAGCACCGGCGGGCGCCCCCCAGGAACCCACACCCCGGCAGCCCCAGGGACCGCTCCAGGAGGCGGCAGCAGCGCCTCCAGCTCCACCATGACGCGCCCCAAGCGCTCCAGACGGCCAGGCGCAGGCGGCAGCGAAAATGTGGGCACCAGGTAAAACCCTCTGCCAGCGGGGACAGGGCAGAGCAGCGAGGGCTCTGGGCAAGCCTCCTCTTCCTCCTCCCCTTCATCCCCATCCTCGCCATCGTCGTCCTCGTCAGCCCCGCCGCCGCCGCCATCTTGCCCAGCCGCAGCCGCCATCTTGCCCGCCCCGGGCCCGCCCCACGGCCGGTAGCGGCGCAGCTGCGCCAGCGGCAGCCCCAGGGCCTCGTCGGCGAACAGCACCCTCCGCGGGGCCACCGCCGCCTCGACTGCGGTGCGGAGCTCGCCCGCGGACGGCGAGGGGGGGTGCAGGATGCCGCAGCGGCGGCTCCACAGGGGCCGTGCGCGCCATATCGGCGGCGGCGGCGGCGGCGGCACCGACGGCACCGGCGGCGGGACCGGCGGGGGCAGGGCCTGAAGGGGCGGGCAGCCAATGGGAAGGCTAGCGCGGGGAGGGGGTACGGCTCACAGGGGGCATAGGCGGCAAGATGAAGACAGGTATAGCAAAGAGCCAATGAACGGTCGCGAACGGGCGACGTAGGCGGTGACTTGCAAGCAGGAGAAGCACGCAGCCAATGGGGACGCCCGAGAGTGGGCAGTGTAGGAGGCGGGACGATTGGTGAATCAATGAGGCTGGAATGGGGGTGGTGTAGGATCTAGGTGAAAGAGAGCAAAGTAGAATAGCTGATGGGGCAGTCTGAGCGGGAGTGGTGGCTGGGCAGCAGGGAAAGTGGAATGGCTACAGGCGATAGGAGAAACAAGGAGCTAACAGAGCGGCTCGAAAGTGGGAGCTCCGTAGGTTGCGTAGGCAGTGGAATGGAAGATAGAGACAGAGAAAAGCCAATGGGGAAACTGCGCGAGTGACGTGGAGGCAGGATGACGTTAATAGCTGCAGTGAGCCAATGGGAAGTCCTGTAAGCGTGCATTACTCCCTCAACGGGCGGTACTAGGTTGTAAGTAGCCAATACAGAAACTAAGAGGAGACCAAGAGGCAGTGTGTGAGTGGCCACGGAGGCGGGATCATAGGGGCAGAACCAATGTAGATAGGGAATGAGCGGGTGTGAGTAAGATGCCAGATAACCAATGGGGAAGCCCTGGTGAAGGCAGTGCACCCTCAAAGGGCAGTGCTGATACGGATGAACCAATGCCGAGGCTAGAAAGTGTGGCGGGACAGAGAGAGGATTTGGAGGCAAGACCGGGAAATGCAGAACGAACAGGGGTGGTGTAGGTAGTGTGAGAGAAGACGAGAGTAGCCAATAAGGAGGCCAGAGGGGAGGATGGTGTGTAGGCAAAGCCTGGGCTATTGGGTGGTCAGACAGCAGAACGATTGAGTATAAGGAGGCAGTGGGAAGAGTGTTCCTCCCAGGGATGGATTTACCTCCTCCCTTTTTACCTCCTTCACCCTCTGTGACCCCCTATTGCCCCAGGAGTGCCCAGAGCCCCTGAAGACCTAGACTGAATCCTAGTGTGAGACCTAAGAAAGCAGGGCCAGCAGGTGGTGTGGTGGTTAATGGCACTGGACGTGGCTGACAAGCCCCGGACCTGGTGGCCTGCTTTCTCACTCTCTCTCCCTCTCCCTCCCCCCATCAAAACAAAATAAATAATCCCCCCTGGGGGGTGATTTCTCGCTTTCTGTCTCTCTGTCTCTCTCTGTCTGGCGAGCGCACGCGCCCTATAGCGAAAACCTCTCCAAAAATAAAAATAAAAATAAATACATAAAATAAAGTTTAATAAAATAATTTTTAAAAAAGAAAGCAAACAAAACTCTCCCATCGCACCTACTGAGTCCTCCCACCCACCCACTTCCCAGCCTTTGCCTTTGTCTTTGCCATAATGATGTACTAGCTCATAACCCCCCTGTTACTAGCTCTCTGAATGAATGACCAAATGGGAAGTTAAATTTTTGAAGGATTAGGTTTTTCTAACTTCAGTAAATATTGAGCCTGACAGTGTGATGCCAGCAGGAGTTGGTTGGGTATGTTCATAGATACTGGCTAATGTACTCATTAATCAAAGTCTTTTCCTTGCCCTCTATGACATTCCACATGCCACAGTGGCCTTACCTTCTTTCTGTTCCTCAGGAGTGCTATTCCTTCAGCTTCCTCCATCTAGGAGACTTCTTTCACTCTCTGAGTTCACACCTGTAGGAACTGAACTATAGCTTCTGTCCAATGAAGATGTCCATTCACTTTCCTCCTCCATCCTGGCAAGATTCACTGAACACCTCCTATATGTCAGGGTCTGAGCATACTGTTATCTAAGCCTCACAGCATCCCTAGGAAGGAAGTATCCCCACAGTAGTCCTTCTCCTCAGGTCTCAGTGTCCAGAGTAGAGTAGTCAGGAAAGAATACATTCAGCTGCAAGTAACATAAAAATCACAAAATAATGGGGCCTTAAACAAGATAGAATTTTTTTTCTCATCTAAAAGTTCAAGCTAGCAAGTAATTCAGGGACTCCTTCCTGCCTACCCAGTTTCGGCATTGTCTGTGTCCTGGTCTGGCCACAAGATTCTCATTCTTTAACAAATCCTGTCAGCTTTCTATTCAACATATTTCCCAGATCCACCCTCTTCTTATCTAGTCCACTGCCAGCACCATCACCAGCCCACCTGTACTACCTCTATAACCTCCTTGTTGGTCCTCCTGCTTCAACCCTTGACCCCTCCAGACCCTGTTGTACACTCAGCAGTGGGGCTGGACAGTGGCCCAGTTGTAAAATGTGAAACTGCAAGGCCAGCCCACATAGGAAGCCTCTGGGTTCACATCCAGAGACCTCCCTAAGTAAGCCTGGCATACACGTTCTCATCATCCTGGGTTGGCTAAAACTGGGTGGATGATGGTGTCAAGACCCTGTAGGGAATACTGTTTCTCTCTTTCTCTTATCCATGGAAGAAATAAGTTAACTTAAAAATAAATAAAATACACTCAGCAGTCTGGGGGCGGGGGGGTGGGTGGAATCCTGTTAAGTCCTGAGGTAGTTTATATCTCGCCTCTGCTCATAACCCTTCCGTGGCTTCCTCCTCACTCAGAGTAAAAGCCAAAGTCCTTACCATAGCCTACAAGATCCTACATGGTCTAACCCCCACTAGTCCTCCCTCTGACCTCATTTCCTTTCTTCCTCTCACTTCATTCTAACCATACCAGCTTCCTTGTACACCTGAAATAAATCAAGCACACTTCCACCTCAGGGCCTTTGCACTAGCTGTTTCTTTGGAGTTCTTCAAGTATCTACATAGCTTCCTTCCTCATCTGCTTTATGTCTTTGTCAAAGGTCTTCTCTGGGCGCTTTCTTTGACCTGTTTAATTCTGCCCACTCTCATCCAACTCACAACCCTCCCAATCCCCTTCCCCAGAAGCCTTCCATGTGTGAGGATATAGCCCAGTAGAGAGGGTATGGTGACCTCTGCTCCTCTTTCCCACCAGACCCCAGCCCTCATTATACAAGGATTCTAGCTTGCCATAGCAGCAGTAGTAGTATTCCTCCCTCACCCCAGGCCCTGCTCAAGTGGCTTCCTAGAACTCTTTAAGCCACCACCTTCTGTCAGTTTTCCTCTAACCTCTCTGGCCACTGTCTCTCATGGAGCAAGTGACAGTAAAGGGAAAGATGGGGGGACCAGCCCACGGCCTGATGGCTAAGGCAGCTGGATCCCACATGATCAACTGCACAATTCAAGTCTTGGACCTGGTGGCTTGGGAAACATACTGCATGTATGGGCTCGCATGCCCAGAATCCCAAAAAAGGTGGAGAAATGGAAGATAAAGGATTGCAGCATGACCATGTCCCATGGTGGGAGGTGCTTTCTCACTTAATTTCGCTCTCTCTTTCTGTCTCTTTCTCTCTATCTCTCTCTGCTGAGTGCACACACTCTCTGGCAAAATGTTTTTAAGAGGGAGGAGTAAATGGTCTAGGGAGGGTATAAAGACAACACCTCTGGGGACCAGCGAATGGTATAATGGTTACATTGCTGGATTCCCAAGTAGTTGACCATGGTTCGAGTCCCAGACTCAGTGACTTAAAACTCACACTGGGCACGTGTGTGTGTTCATGCCCAAGATCCCAAGAGGAGAATGGAGGAGAAGGGATAGTGGTGTGGCCATCCCAGGAGGGGGGGGCGGGGCGGTGATTTCTCACTTTCTGTCTCTGTCTCTGGCTAGCGCATGCACCCTGTAGCAAAAATCACTCTCTTAAAAAAAAAAAAAAAAGACAACACCTCTGACCTCAAAAGAAAAAGCCAGCCCCCTCTCTCAGAAGAGAACAGGTGCTAGAATAGGGAATGAGGCCTCAGCTTCTAGAACTGGCTTGGTTTATAGTTACACAGGAGGTGTAGAGAATGTTCAGACCCAGGTCTACAGGGAGCAGGGAGTCTTTAATCTTGGGGACATCCCTGCAGTCAGCTCCCCAGGACTCCTTTCTGACATCGTTCTTCTCCCCTCTCCCTTGCTCCCTCCCACATGCCATAATACCTGTTAAGCACCTGTTGTAAACAGGGCCTCTGAGGCCTAGGACCTCATCCCACCTTGGTGCCTCCCTAGCTGCTCAGCATACACAGGCCATATTTGGGTCTCAGACATGTCCCACCAACTCAGAAACTTCAACCAGTGAAAGTTTTGTTTTGAACTAATGGTAAAGAGGGCTGGGTTGTTTTTTTTTTTTTTTTCCCTAATTGTTGTTGTCTTTTTTTTTTTTTTTTTTTTTTTTTTTTTTTTTTGTCTTTTAGGTCTTGTTTTTTCTTTTTTTTTTTTTTAATTTTTTTGAGAGGTTTTTGCTATCAGGCGTGCACGCTCGCCAGAAAGACAGAGAGAGACAGAAAGCGAGAAATCACCCCTGGGGGGATGGCCATGCCACAATCCCTTTTCCTCCATTCTCTTTTCAGGATCTTGGACATGCACACACACGCACCTGGTGTGAGTTTAAGCCACCGGGTCCAGGACTTGAACTGCGGTCGACTACATGGGAGTCCAACAACAGCCATTACGCCAACTGCTGGTCCCATAGGTCGTTTTTTCTATTCACTTTTATTTTTTTTCTCTTTTGGTCTTCATAAAGCCAAGCCATCAGGCCCTCTCTGAGCTTTTCCAGAAAGGTAAGTGATTTGAGAAAAGAGGCTCTTCCTTTTCTGAGGGCTTAGAAGATGGGGAGAAGGTAACCAGCAAAGGGGTGAAGGGTTGGGTCTTGGCCAATGTGATTTGTATCATGTGAATAAAAGCTGTTTCTAATTTTTCTTCCCCAGGCCTGAGCCAGTCTTGTGGAGGAGCTGGAGTGGACTTTGGACGACTAGAACCCTAGACTACACAGGACTCTGGGGAGCCAGTGGCTGGAAGTCTCAGCCATGACTGGTCAGGAGAAGCCCCTGGGGCTGCCCTCCAATGTTGGAGGGGTGCACACTGAGGTGAGTAAATGCAGCCACCAATTCTTGGACCACCCTAAAACTTGAGGAATTTCCAAATCCCAGATCCTCCCTATCATCAACTCCTAGAATTTAAAACCTGAAAACACTGGGGTCAGGGAAACCTGAGAGTTTGAAAACCCAGTGCCAAGGAAGGCAGGGCCCACCCCCCACTTGCTAGCTCTGTGATCTTGAACAAGTTTCTTGACCCATTTTCCCCATCTGTGTAACAAACAACAATATGATAATGATGAGATGGGCCACAAATGGATTATAATGAGGAACATAATCATTTTTGAGACATATGCAATGCTGTGTCTTGCACATGGAATGTGGTGGATATTTGGAATCCTAAATCCTTTGAAACTAGGGCTTTTCAAGGTAGAAATCTCAAAGGCTGAGGGCCTCAGAAGAATTGGGCCATGTTGTTCCTGACACAACAGAGTCAGGGTCCCAAAGTGCCTCTGGGCTTTTTCATGTGGATGAATATGTTAATCCTGGAGGCCTGCTTGGAACCTTCCCCAGAGGGTGGTGACTGGATCAGAGGAATCAAGCCCAAAGGCATGATGAGGCAAGACTTTTCTCCCGTTCCTCACTCAGTGACTCTCAGTAATTCTTAGACTCAATTCTGTGAATTGTGGGGCCTGGGGGTAAATGCCCCACTTTTTTTTTCTGTAAAGTAACTTATGTGCCCCTCATGCTATAATGGTAAGTGGAGTTCAAGGGTATCCAGAATTCCCCACCTCCCCGGGCAGTATAAGCAGTCACAAACATATATATTTCACCTAGGGGGAAACTTAGGCCTGGATCAGGGCAAATCCAGCTGTATTTTGTCTTTTTCCCTGGTGTTTCTCTTTGTCACATAGTGCTTTAGATTCTTTTTCTTTCTTTCCCCAAAGACTCTCAAATATCCTTTCACTCACAGAATGGTGTGTCTGCCTGCCCCGGGATGCCCTGTGATTTATTTGCATTCTTTTCCCTTGTTTCTTTTTTTTTTTCTAACTACACACTTTTGTTTAAAAAACTGTGGTTTCTCATGAGCCCTGTTATCTCATTAATACCTCTCACCTCTGTGGTGAGGGGAAGAAATCATATTTTCAGATGACTGGTAAAGGGCAAAGAAAAAACCCAAAATTTCAAAATTTCCGTTTAAGTCTCATAATCAAGAAGAGGAGAAACACAGCAAGAGAGAGAGAGCAAAAACTATGAGAACCCCCCCACCCTGCGATTATCAGCACACACACTCATCGAAAAAAAAATTGGATTATTAGAAGAAAGGTCTGTGGCTTCTACGCCGTGGTTTTTCTTCTCGGTATAAAAGCAAAGTTGTTTTTGATATGTGACAGTTTCCCACAAGCCAGGCTGATCCTTTTCTGTCAGTCCACTTCACCAAGGTGAGTATCCGTGCTCTCACCCACCAGATGCGGGCCCAATGAAGGAGATGGCAGGGAGGTAAGCATCGAGGGGTCAGGGCCCCTACAGTACAGTTGTACATAGCCAGCTACTGTGGTCTTGGCCAGGTAAGGTCTTTTTCAAAATAATGATAGTCATAATAAAGGCTGGAAGACTGATAGATAATGTACTTAATCAGTGCTTGAGTAGGGGCAGAAATATATTGATTGGGTTGGTATGTAGATGGGTAGAATTGTTTAAATATGTCAACTACAAGCTTTTCTGGATTTCAGAGCTTTAGAATAACTTGAAATGCTGTTCAGATGTAACTGGAAATTTCAACTGTATCTCTCTCATCTCTTCTGTCTCACTACCTCCCACCCCTCTCTGTCTCTCTACTTAGCCGTCTCTTCACTCGCCCTTTCTCTCACCATCTCTCTGTCAGTCTCCCTCACATTCAGACTCTTCATCCCTCCATCTTTCCTATGCTCTGTCTCCCCTACCTCTATCTCCTCTATCTTTTTGTTAATATTTTATTTATTTCCTTCTTGAGAGTGAGGGACAGGGAGAGAGAAAGAGAGTCAGGGCCTGACACCACGATCCCCTCCCCCCAGCCTGACCTTCTCAGCCAGCCAGGGTCATGGGCATGTGTACCTAGCCTATCCAGGCCAGCTGAGGAACCAAATCCACAGTTTTCCACATGAATTCAGCATCCTTTGAGCAGTGCAGTAATACTGCACCACAGAGCTGGCCCTCAATCTCTTTAATCTCCTTTCCTCTGTCTCTGTCCTGCTCTTCTATCTCACCTTCCCCCACCTGCCTTTCCACTCAGCATCCAACACAGAGCCTGTACACAGCTGGTGCTTAATAAGAATGTGTTGAGCAACATCGCTGGGCACATTTACATCTTATGAGAATGAGCACCGATAGTTTTGCCAGCAGGAAGATTGTTTGCTGTTGGGTCAGGCCGAGCACTTGACTGAACTAGTATGGTTTCACTGTGTGGTCTGACCTTAGGATTGTGTGCATGTAACCAGAGTCCATGTCTAGGAAGGGAGCAGGTCATTCAAGACTAGCGTGAGTTCATCTCCGCAGGCTTAGTACAGTGCTTGGCACACAGCGCTAAGTGTTAACTATTAGTATTTTTTAACCAAATTAGAATCATGGGAACCAGCAGTTAGTGTAATGGCTGTGTCGCTGGACTCCCATGTAGTCAACTGCAGTTCACGTCCCAGACCCGGTGGCTTAAAACTCACGCCGGGCACGTGTACATGCGTGCCCAAGATCCCGAGAGGAGAATGGAGGAGAAGGGATTGTGGCGTGACCATCCCCTCTAGGGGGTGATTTCTCGCTTTCTGTCTCTATGTCTCTCTCTGTCTGTCTGGCGAGCGCACGTGCCCTATAGCGAAAACCTCTCCAAAAAAAAAAAAAAAAGAATCATGTGATACAAGGAGTCTTCAAAACATTCATGGAAAAGTCATATTATGAAAAAACTGTGCATGGATTTAAAAATGTTTTTGCACCAAAATAAACTCATATTTTCATTCTACTTTACCATAAACTTTCTGAAGTCTCCTCATATATTAGTTTTGTTCATGCTTTATTCAATTAATAATAGGATTTTGGGAACTCACTAAAAGGTGTTTGAAGACATGATATTTTATGGCTGTCCAGACTGTCCTCACATCAGAGTAAATTATGATTGAATTGACCAAGTGCTAATTGTTGGCCATTCTGATTGTTTCTACTTTTCTCCACATACATCCCCAATTGCTTCCTTGGATTCCCAATGTTGGGGCAAGAAGGGAGTGCATCTTTAAGACTTCTGACTCTCTGCAAATTATTCTTCCAAAAAGTTTCCTGTTTTATGTTCCTTCTACTCTACTTTCTATTATAACACATAAGAAAACATATTGCCACATCACTGAAATTTGCATTCTTTCATTATTTTTTAAAATTATTATTTAATTTATTTTTAATTTTGACCAGAGAGGGACAAAGTGAGAGAGAGAGAGAGAAAGAGGGAAAGTGAGAAAGCAAGCCGCCAGGTCCGGGACTCAAACCACGGTCAGTCATGTGGGAGCCCAGAACTCTTAACCACCATGCCACCTGCCAGCTCCCCAACATTCTTTGATTATTTTTATTGTTTATTTGTCTCCGTGCTTTTGCTATTTATTTATTTATTTTTGGTCTGACCATGTCCTTAGTCTTGATAGTGTATTTGTCTTTTTTTCTTATTGATTTGCCATAGCTCTTCATTTGAAAAGGATATTAACCTTCCATCAGTCTTACATATATAGCAAATATTTTCCTCAATTCATCATTTGCTTTTTCTGTTTATTTGTGGTGCTTTTTTGTAATGCTTATAATGTTTTTATACAGTCAAATAGATTATTCTTGTCTTCTGTGGTTTCTGTCTCTGGTTTTGTGCTTAGAAAGCCCTTTCCCACTTGAAAATGAGATAAATCTTCATCTGCGTTGGCTTCTATTCTCTTTTATGGCTTCATTTTTTCCATTTACTGTAGAGGTTAAGAGTGTGGGTACTGGAGTCAGACTGTCTGGGACGAACCCAGCTTCGCCCCAAGCCATCTGTGTAATTTTTAGCCAAGCACTTAACCTCTCCATACCACCATTTCCTTGTGTGTACTGTGATTATAAAAATACCTACTTCAAAGGATCTTTGTGAAGATGAACTCTACTAGCCATAGTAAGTGGTTAGCACAGGGCCTGACACACAATAAACCCCAGCTCAACATTATATTAAAATCAATCTCTTTAATTGGTCTGGAATTTGTTT
Source organism: Tupaia tana (assembly GCA_026018925.1). Taxonomy (NCBI): domain Eukaryota; kingdom Metazoa; phylum Chordata; class Mammalia; order Scandentia; family Tupaiidae; genus Tupaia; species Tupaia tana. Next base: position 121,393,284 of record JAKSZU010000009.1, read on the forward strand.
TAGGATATGTAATGATGATGACATTTCAAACTGAGCATGGAGGGGTTGGTGGGAAAATAGACCAATTATTCATTCAATAATTATATTTTCCCCTAATTATCTCAGAAACATTTGTTAAACAATCCATCCTCTGCCATCCCCCAGATTGAGATGCCACATTCATCACAAACTCGAGTCCTTCTATATACAGATCTGTGTCAGAGCTTTCTCTGGTCTGTTCTATTCCTCGGTATCTGTTCTTGTGCCAGGGCCACACTATTTTGCTGATTGTTTCTTTGCAACATAATTCACAACATGCCATTGGCATCCCTGACACCCTGCCCTTCTTTAGTCTTCATTATTTCAGGCAGCAACAGTTCCTCTTGTCAGAGACCAGCAACTTCTTACCTGGTCAATCTTCTCCCTCTGTTGACACATTCTCTATGTCCCTCTGCTTCTCTCAGTGTCTCTCACTCCCTCTTGTTCTCTCTGTCTCTCACCAGATGTGTCTGTTTCTGTCCCACATCATTTCTCTCTTGCCATCTCTATGTCTCTTGCTCTGTGTTTCTGTTTACCCAAGTCTGTCTGTCCCTCTCTGTTTCTATGTATCCCTGTCGCTCAGCCAATCCCCTAGACAGAGGGGCAGCTATCAACTTGAGCCCTGCAGGCACCTAACGACTCACCCAGATACAGAGCAGAAGAGCCTGGCCCTCATCTACACCTTACTTCCCCTCCCACTGTAGGAGGACAAACTGAGGCCCAGAGATGTACGAAAGGGCCTCTCGGTAGGCCTCATAGAGATCCAGTGGAAGAGTTGAAAGCCAAGCCCATATCTCAGGACACTCCATAGGACCCTGGCTCTGTCTCTCTCACCCACTGTGAATGGAGGCTGGAAGTCCAAGATCAAGGTATTTATTGGCAGGACTAGTTCATTCCCAGGGCTGTGAGGGAGAATCTGTTCCAGGTCTCTTGCCTTGCTTCTGGTGGTTTGTGTTCTGGCCATTTTTGCCAATCCTTGGCTTGTAGAAGCATCACCCTATCTATACCTTCATTCATTCACTCACTCACACCCTCAGCTCACCAACCTTCTCCCAGGGCCTTGTTCTGAGTCTCTATAGAGCTAGAATTCTCCCAGTTTTCACTGAGGAATGTTCTAACCATGGGACATAGCTTCACAAGAGCTAGGCTGGCTGGGGTCCTGGGCCCCATGGATCAGGAGGCCTCGTTGGCCAGAGAATGGTGATGACAAATGGATTTCAATCAGTCTACATGTCCCCATAACTGGTACTAGTATCTGAGAACCTCTATCCCAGGCCCCTCCAGAGAGCTGGGTGGTAGGCTCTGTATCTATTAGCAAAGGCCAGGATTTTTCCTTCCTCCTACTCCATGTAGCCCAGGCTAAAAGCATGCTAGCCACCTCCTTTCCTCCCAATCTCTGATGGAATGGCAACAAGTTTGGGAACATTGTCCCAGAATAGACAGGGAGACCAGAGCCCTGTAGGTGTCCATTTACCAATCACTGACATCTTACTAAGCATTTCTTGTGCATTCTCACTTTGGAAGATGGGGACTGTTTCTGTCCTGATTCACATATGAGACTGAGGAAAGTTAGTCTGTGGCAGAGTCTGACCCCCAGCTGGGGAAAGCAAAAGGAGCTCTTCTGATCCTCTGGTTTCCCAGAACTTGGGAAGGACACTTGCTGTGATTCCAGAACTGTGGGTAGGAGGACCTATGAAATTGTGAGCCTCCTGTCCTCTGGGTGGTTCCAGTGAGTTTGGATCCCAGGGGTATTGGCCTACACGTACTGAGATGTCAGACCCATGGACTCCACACCTACAGAGCCTGAAATTTTGATACTTGGGGACCCTTTGAATCTAAGAAGTGGTGTTCTGGGCCAGCTGGTGGTGTGGTAGTTAAGGCAGCTGGATCCCAGCTGACTGTGTAGTTTGAGTCTCAGACTTGGCAGCTTGAGAAACATGCCAGCACCTACACAAGTCCAAAACTCTGAAAGGAGGAAGAAAGAGAGAAGGGCTTGCAGCATGATCATACCCCTTGGGGGTGATTTCTTACTCTCTCTCTCTTTCTCTCTATCACTCTCCAGCAAGCGTGCAAAAATAAAGTTTTTAAGTGGCATTCTATGATTCTGAAGTTCTGGTGTTGAACTGTTTGAAGACCCTAGAGATCCCAATATCTGTAGGGCCTCCCTGGTACCAGCAGTTAGCGTAATGGCTATGTCGCTGGACTGCCATGTAGTCGACCGCGGTTCGCATCCCGGACCCGGTGGCTTAAAACTCACGCTGGGCACGTGTGCGTGCGTGCCCAAGATCCCGAGAAGAGAATGGAGGACAAGGGATTGTGGCGTGGCCATCCCCCCTGGGGTGTGATTTCTCACTTTCTGTCTGTCTCTCTGTCTGTCTGTCTGGCGAGTGCACGTGCCCTAGAGCAAAAACCTCTCAAAAAAAAAAAAAAAAGTGATATGCTTCAAATCTGGGGCCTCTCCATGGCCCAAGAAGGGCTAAGTCTACATAGCCCAGGGTTTGTCATAGTGGCCAGATGGACGTCACCCACCACATCCGCCAGCACCCACGTTACCCCACCTGGGCCAAGCCGGTTGCAGGATGGGCCAGCCAATTCTCGGAACGAAACCCGTGGGGTGGGGAGTCTGCCCCCTTCTCTTCCTCAGTACTGATGAAGCCCAGCGCATCCGGCCGCCATGACGTCAATGGCAGAAAAATCTGGGGAAGTTGGAGGCTGTGACAACAGGGCCCAGATGCAGATCCCGATACGAAAACATAATCTGTGTCCCATAAACATCCTCCATGCAGCTTCTGAGAAACCTAGTCAGAAAGGGACGCCCCAACAGACAGTGCAGGAAGCCAGCTGCCCAGCCCAGCCCTCCAGGTACCCCACTACCAGACAGACCATATCCAGGTCCCCTTTCTGAGAATGTGTCTGTGCTTCCCTGAGTCAGACCAGTCCAGACATGTTTGGGGAGATTTCTTATATGCTTAGCCCAAGCGTCCAGGCAGCTTCAAAAGTGACTGGCCCAGGCCAGAGCACTGGAAACTATCCACTCACTCACCAAAATTGGTATTAGTCTGCTTGGGCTGCTATAACAAAGTATCGCAAACTGGTGGCTTAAATAACAAGAATTTATCATCCCACAGTTCTGGAGGCTGGAAGTCCAAGATCAAGGTATCTGCTGGCAGAATTAGTTCCTTCCCAGGTCTGTAAAGGAAAATCTGTTCCAGGCCTCTCACCTTGCTTCTGGTGGTTTGCTAACCATTTTTGTTGATCCTTCGCTTGTAGAAGCATCACCCTGTATGTGCCTTCCTCTCATTCACTCACTCACCCCTTCGACTCACTAACATTCTCCCAGAGCCATGTTCTGAACCTCAATAGAGCCAGAATCCTCCTAGTTTTCACTGAGGAATGTTCTTACCTCCCTTACCCCACCCCCTGCGATTAACTAAGTTTAATACCTGGCTTCTCACATCCATCTCCCTTAGCATCACAGCTCTGGTAATCGCCATAAGGGAACAGCAAAGAAAGGAAGGAACAACTAACAACTCCCCCAGAACTCCCCATGCTGCCCTCAGCAACTGTGCCCAACCCAATGTTGTGAGGTGGGATGGAGACACACACACACACACACACACACACACACACAGCAGGGAGCTTGTGAAATGTGCACACAGGCACACACACACTTCCTGGAAAAAGAAGTGGAGGTCTCAAGTCACCATGGGACTATAAAACTCTGCACCTGAGTATCCCTTTCAGTAATATGGGGTTGCCTGGACAGAGAAAGTTCTGGCCTCTTCTCAGACTAATATCACAGGGTCCTGAGAAACCGAGGCCCTGCCCATCAAGGAGTATAAGGTTCTGGAGTTCAGCAGAGGGGCCTGGAGCCAATCCAGAGGGTTTTCAACATGGCAGTGTAAGAACAGGCCTTGTATGGCTGGGGTGGAGTGGGGGAGAAGAGGAAAAGTGGCATTCCAGGCAGGGTGAGCAGCATGAGCTAAGGCTTGGAAGCAGGCTCAGAAGGCAGAGACCAGGGTGAACCCTGATGGGGCTGATAAGGAGCTCCCACAGGCCCTGGCTCAAGAGAGCTCATCTCTCCTCCTCTGACACCTGCCATGCCCACTCCAAGCAGGGCAGGAGCCCAGAGCTGATCCAATTCCTGTACTCAGCTCCTAGCCCTGAGCTCCAGGCTCCTGTATCCTGCTGCCCATTCAACATTTCCACCCACATGTCTAACACCAAACTGTTCATGTCGTTCCACTTAGATTATCATCTCCAACCGTGCTCCCCCACACACACACCCTCGGTAATGTCAGCTCTGTCTTTCCAGCTACTCAAGCTAAAACCCAGAAATCACCTTGACCCTCCTCTCACCACCCCCCCATATCCAAGCTGTCAGTCACCTCTCCTGACTCTACCTTCAAAACACATTCAGACAACACCCAGTTCTTACCATCTCAGTCTATGCCATCATCATCATTTGCCTGGACTTTGCAGTAGCCTCCTCACTCATCCTGCTCCCACCTTCCTAGAGCCCATATCAGCTAAAATGAATATTTTGAGTTAAAGCCCAAGTCAATGGAGTAAAATAATGCCCCCAGGAGAAAGTCAGAGACCAGATGCAGCAGAATTAGCAGAGGCTATGTAGTTGTGCAGGGTGCAGGTAGGACCAGAGGGCTGAGGCTTGAAGGTGGACCTCAAGTGGTGGGGCAAAGGGGCTGAAACCTACTCTGGCTAAGGTTGCCCCACAAACTAATCCCTCATCACCCTCACAGAAGATACATCTGCACCAGAGCTGTGCAGGCAAAGTGGGTGCTGGATCTGTGTACATATGCACACGGGGCATACGTGGGTACACACACACACACACCGGTGTTCCTGACACCAATGTGTGTGTGTGTGTGTACATGTGCAAAATGACCAGGTACAGCTGGAGAGCCCTTTGGGACATGCCCCAGCCAATGCCTGCTCTGACCAGAAGGGGTGTCCACGTGGTTCAGGTGGTGGCACTCCCACTAACATGTTTGACTCCTTCTCCCATGTCTCCACAGCCTGCCCTCGGACAAGGACCCAATGCCCAATCCCAGGCCAACCAAGTCCTCGGCTACTTCCTTAGCCCTCAGCCCATCACCAGGAACCTCACCCAGCTGGAGGGCTGCATCCAAGGCCTCAGACCTGCTGGGGGCCAGAGGCCCAGGGGGAAACTTTCAGGGCCGAGACCTCCGAGGCGGGGCCCATGCTGCCGCTGCCTCCTCCTCCTCTTCCTCCTCCTCCTCAAACCCCATGCCACCATCACAGCTGCAGGTGAGGCCCAGGGTCCAGGATGGGGCAAGCAGGGTGGGGTACCTGGGCGTACAGGTGCCGACCTTTACTGTGGCACAGGGCGGGAGGGGAGGCTGGCTGGGGCACAGGAAGTGGTTTCTGGGTCCCAGGCAAGTCTGTGACTTATGCAGATGTCACAGAGCCAAGAAAGTCCCCACTTGCCAGGCCTTGGAGATTCAAGGCTCTCCCAACCTCTCAATCCTTGTCTCAAAAGAGGAGACCTTATCATGGTCCCATGGGCACAGCCATGTGTCCCCACACCCCCCCCCCCATATGAGAAAAGGAAAGGGCTGGGCCCCAAGGAGGTGAAGTGACAGGTTTGAGGCCAGTTCTATCACCTATTAGCTGTTTGAACTTGAAAAATGTCACTCAATCTTCATGATCCTCAGTTTCCACACATGTAAAATGGAGGTAATCATACCTACCATGTGGAGTTGTGGTGAGGGGCATATGAACTAGACATAGAACAGTGAGGATGAGGATGGCATCTCACCAGCCTTCTTTTCCCCCAGCTTCCCACAGTGCCCCTAGTCATGGTGGCACCGTCCGGGGCACGGCTGGGCCCCTCACCCCACTTGCAGGCACTCCTCCAGGACAGACCGCACTTCATGCACCAGGTACAGATGGTGATGGGCAAGGAGTAGGGAGCAGGTGGGACAACTGTGTTGAGGTGGCCCCAAGCCAGACTGAACCGTGACCCGCATGTGCCCCAGCTGTCAACGGTGGATGCCCACACTCGGACCCCCGTGCTACAGATGCACTCGCTGGATACCCCAGCCACAATCAGCCTCCCGCCACCCACTGCTGCTGCTGGAGTCTTCTCCCTCAAGGCCCGGACTGGCCTGCCACCTGGTAACACCTCAGCCTGCACCCCATGGTTTCAGAGAACCCTAGGGCCCCCGAATCCTTGAATGTGAGCAACGTAGGCTGTTGTAGATCACAGCCCTCTGGAGGTCAGAGGTATCAGGTCTTAGAGTCTTGGAAACTCCAGCCTCCAAAAAAATGTCAGGTTTAGAACCTTAAAGATGTAGAATGTCAAAGTCATGGAACCACAGATCTTTGCAAAATTAGTCAAAAAATGTCAGCACTTGTAAGTGGCAGTCTTTGAGCTGCTCCACCAGAAGCAGTAGATTTTGGGACAACAGAGCCCCCTGGGAGTCAGCGTTCAAGGCTCAGGAGAATGGAAACTAAGTAAGAGACCTGTGGGCTGAGCTCTAGAGCCAGCCTGCAATCCCCAGAGGTGCCTCATCTCCATCCCCAGGGATCAATGTGGCCGGCTTGGAGTGGGTGTCCAGGGAGCCAGCACTGCTCTGCACCTTCCCAAGCCACGCTGCACCCAGGAAAGACAGGTTAGTAGACAAGACTTTGAAGGCCCTTCTCCCTGCCATCTCCTCCCCTGACACCCTCTGTCTCCCCAGCACCCTTTCAGTCTTGCCCCAGGGCTCCTACCCACTGCTGGCAAATGGCATCTGCAAGTGGCCTGGATGTGAGAAGGTCTTCAAGGAGCCAGAGGACTTCCTCAAGTGAGTGACCCAGGCCCACCCCAGTCCAGAGTATCATGGTTTGCAGGGAGAAGGTCTGGGGTACAGGTCTCAGCTCAAGCCTCATCTTGATAGGTAGTAAGACAAAAGAGGCAAAAGCTGAGGCTGTGGGTTCAAATCCCAGCTACATCACTCACTAGCTGTGTGAGCTTGGACAAGTTACTTAGCTTCTCTGGGCCTCAGTTTCCTCATGTGTATACTGGTATAATAATAAAGGTGTGTTTATCCTCCAATGTTACCTCCATTTTACAGAAACTGAGGCTGAAGAGGTTAAGACTACTCAGTTCCTAGAAAAGGGATTGCAACATCACAAGACCCTGGCCAAGGGTGCCTCCCTCTCTCATGTGCACACATGCACTATCATTTAAAAAAAAATATCACCCAGTTCCTAAGTGACAGAGCTGGGTCTGAACCTAGGCAGCCAGGCTCCAGAATCTGCATTCCTGTTTTGCCATGCTACCCCTCATACCAACACACCAGCCTTTTATTGATTCCCCAGGCCCAGCTCCTCTAGGTGGCTGCTGCTGCCTCCCCTTAGCCTTCTCTCTCTCGCGCGCGCCCTTTCTCCGACCACACCCACCTATTAACAGCAATTTGGTGTGCCCTGTTTCCTTCACTGCCAGGCCTTTGCACAAGCTGTCCCCTCCACCCAGAATGCCTTTCCCACTCTCACCTTCCTGGCCCACTCTTAGCTCACTACCCTTCCAAAATCAGCTCTGACATGCTGGCTAAGCTTAGGCCTGGCACACAGTCAGTGTCAAGTGTCGCATGTTGAAGGAATAACAGGTGTGAGAGGGAGGCTGAGGTAGAGAGGGGGAAGGAGCTGAGGCTTTGAGGAGAGATTTCCTGGAGGGTCAGAGCCCTTCCCCACCCAGAACATGAAGCCAGGCTAGGCCCGCCATGGTCACCTGCATGGAATCTTCTCCCTACCCAGGCATTGCCAGGCAGACCACCTCCTGGATGAGAAGGGCAGGGCACAGTGTCTCCTCCAGAGAGAGGTGGTACAGTCTCTGGAGCAGCAGGTAACACCTAGAGGAGGGTGCTGGCAGGGGAGGGATGGTGGATGGTGGGTGAATGTTACAGTCACCCATGCCAGGAACCAAGCTTGCCCAGGATGAGGGCTGGCAGAAAGGCAGGAAGAGGGTAGGGTACTTGAAGGAAAGACACAGTCTGGGCAAAGGCATGGTGGAAAAGGGGCAGGCCAAGGCCTCACTCTTGCACCCATTCTTGTAGCTGGTGCTGGAGAAGGAGAAGCTGGGCGCGATGCACGCCCACCTGGCTGGGAAGATGGCACTGACCAAGGCTCCATCTGTGGTGAGCAACCCCAGACCCACAGGTGGCAGACTTAGACTGCTGGGAGATAGGGGAAGGGGCCCTGCAGGGGGGAGGAAACTTATTTTCACATGCAGGCCCTGGGATCTATGGGCTCCTGTCCCCCGCTCCAAACATGTCAAGAGCTGGGAACTGTCCCCACTCCATTTAAAAACCCTCATACCCTAAGACCATGAAACATCATGATACTGTCTTCAAAACAACAAAAAGCCAAACACTGAAGGCAGACTGTGTGCCGCTGGTAGGACCAGCTCCAGAACACACAGGGCCCACTACAAAATGAAAATGTGACACCCCTTTTTCAAATTCCAAATGGTGACCACAGAGCTTTAAAGAAAGCATGGGGTCCTGTGTGACCACATAGGTCACATGCCCAGGAAGCTGGCCTTGGGGAGCCACGCATTGTTTCTGAGCATTTTGGTGGTGTTAACTTATTCAGTGCTTGTGATGCCACCAGGAGGTAGGTACCATTATCCTCTCCAATTTGCAGATGAGGAAACTTGAGGCCAGGAAGGTTTAAGTGTGCCAAGGCCATAGCAGTTGCATGGCAGAGGGGCCCAATTCAACACCAGCCCATGAGCTCAGCATCATGGCCACACACAAGTGTCTATACCTACACACCAATAAACACTGTGTGGGACCAGCAGTTAGCATAATGGCTATGTCGCTGGACTCCCATGTAGTTGACCACGGTTTGAGTCCCAGACCTGGTGGCTTAAACTCACGCCAGGCGTGTGTGCGTGCGTGCCCAAGATCCCGAGAGGAGAATGGAGGAGAAGGGATTGCGGCATGGCCATCCCCTCTGGGGGGTGATTTCTCGCTTTCTGTCTCTCTGTCTCTCTCTGTCTGTCTGGCGAGTGCACGCACCCTGTAGCAAAAACTTCTCAAAAAAAAAAAAAAAAAAGAAAAAAAAGAAAAAGAAAAAAAATAATAAACACTGTGCAAGTTGCTTCATGAGATTCCATGCCAGACTGGAATGGACAAGTCACCAGCCTTCTCCCTCCCCACCCCCCACCCCCCACTAGGCATCATCCGACAAGGGCTCCTGCTGCCTCATGACTGCTGGCACTCAGGGAGGCATTGTCCCAGCCTGGCCAGGTCCACGGGAGGCCCCTGACAGCCTGTTTGCTGTGCGGAGGCACCTCTGGGGCAGCCATGGAAACAGTACATTCCCAGGTAAGAATGGTCCACGTTCTACATGGTGACCCCAAGCTCCTAATCCTGATTGGCTGTGCCGTATGGGGTACAAATGAGCTCCATAGTGCCCTTCCACACCCCCATCTCCACCCCCACCCCCAAACCTTTGGGAAAATGCAGCTGTTTGCAAAAGCTTCCTCTCAAGATGTCCATGGCCTGAAAGCCCCGCCACTATGGTCTCAAATGTCTAGCTCTAGCCATCTCCCTTGGAGTTTGGAGCCATGCCTCACCCACTCTGGGCTACAGTTACTCCATCCAGTCGTCAGAAGGGAGGGAGCTAACTAAGAATTGATATTTCCTAAGGACCCTCCTTTTTTCCCCCCACCAAAGAATATCAGGATGTATTCACCCAAGCTAACCAACACCCTACTATCTGCCAAGCCTGGGCTGTGAACTTAACAGGGATCAGAACCCTTGAGTGTCATCCTACCTTCACCACTTAACTATTTATATCCCTTTAGTGTGCAAATCACTTCACTTGTTTTAAATCTTGGAGAGAGGCATTTTGGCAGGAGTGGTACAAAGAGTAGGTGATGTAGCTTGTGTTGGGTGCTCAGCAAATAGTCCCTGTGCCCATAGATGCTAGTGTTGACAGTGGGTGGGAATTCAGGCAAATAGAGGGAGGGAGGGACAGTGAGCTACGAGGTCCGACAGGGGCCTGATTCATGCCCTCCCCACTCCTGACAGAGTTCTTCCACAATATGGACTACTTCAAGTTCCACAACATGCGGCCTCCTTTCACCTATGCCACCCTCATCCGCTGGGTAAGCCCAAAGAGGAAGGAGAAAAAGGAGGATGGGGGACCTGCCTCTTCAACTCCCACCTCCCACTGAGCACTCTTGGGGTAGAGTCTTGCAGGAATGCCCCCACCCGAGGAGCCCCAAGCCACACCTCCAACACGATTCCCCTGTGTTGGCTTCACCCCAGACCTGTCCCTGAACCCAAACCTGAACCTCCATCTAGGCCAGGATTCAGCCAGTACTGAACCTGCACCCACCTCAACCCTACACCCAACCCTCGACCTATAAAATAGCCCCAAAATGAATTCCACCTCTGCCCCTTGCCCTAAATCCACCTCAGGTCTTTCTCTAACTCTTTCTCCAGACTTTATGCCAATTTGACCCCTTATCTTTCCCCAGCCCCAGTGTACCCCATTATGCCAATATACTCCTGCTGGACCCCATCCCTAACCATTCCTTGTGGCACCCATCTGACCTTTAACCTCACCCCATTACTCCATCATCTCAACTTCTGATGCCTTCCCCAGATCTTCACCAGAGCCCACCAGACATCATCTTAGCCCCAAACCTAACCCCAAACATGAACATTAACCTAACCCAAACATGTTATATATTCCCTTTCTGAACTGAACCTTTGACCTAAGGCCATCCTGACACATCACCTCACTGCAATCATAATCACTGACTCTTTAATCCTATTCTCATGTCCAAACAGATCAAATACCTTGACTGTCATCCTCACTCCACATCTAACTGACAGCCTCATTTTTGACCCTGAACCTAAGTATATCCCTGACACGCAAAATACTTGATATTAGGCACATCTGACTCCTGAATTAACGCCACACATTATCCCATCCTTCACCCCAAAACTTCTAGTCCACCTCTAGCCTGACTCTTAAACAACTCCTTCCCTGACTGTAATGCTGCCCAGCTCCTTACGTCTCAAATCCTTAACTTGACCCCACTCCTGACCCTGTACCTTCCTAACCCTGAAATGTCACCTCCACAGAGAACCCCAACTCCAGCTCCATCCCAGACCTTTAACCTCATTCCAGCTCTAACCCTGTATAGGACCCCACTCCGAAACTCAGTCTTGATCCTTTACTTAATCTGGGCCACACCTGCACCACACATCTAATCCATTCCTTGACTCAACCCTCACCACACATCCAACTCTGTCCCTGATCCTTCACCCGCACCATTTCTTCCCTCCCCTTCACCTGCTCCCACAATTCCACCCCCACGTTAGACAACCCAGGTTTAGGCCACTGCACCCCACTGCCAAATGTGGGGATATATTCCCTTACCCCCGCCCTCCCAAACTCCAGGCCATCCTGGAGGCTCCAGAGAAGCAGCGGACCCTCAACGAGATCTACCACTGGTTCACACGCATGTTCGCCTTCTTCAGAAATCACCCTGCTACGTGGAAGGTGAGCTCCTTTGGTTGTGGCACTGGCTGGGGTGGCCTGAGTGCCACCACAAAAAAAGGAACAGGCAGGCCTGGGGCTAAGCTTACAAGCCTGTTAGCAAAGGGCAGGAGGTCGGTCACTGATAGGGACTCCTGACCTCAGAGGGTGACTGGCCACCTGCTCCCCTGGCCTGGCCGGCCGATCCTCCTTCCACAGAATGCCATCCGTCACAACCTGAGCCTGCACAAGTGCTTTGTGCGGGTGGAGAGCGAGAAGGGAGCTGTGTGGACCGTGGATGAGTTTGAATTCCGCAAGAAAAGGAGCCAGCGGCCCAGCAGAGGCTCCAACCCTGCACCCAGCCCCTAACCTCAAAAGCAAGGAAAGAAGGACGGACGGATAGAGGCCAAAATGGGAGGCAAAGGTGGCAGGTCAGGGCAGGGATGAGAGGCTCACAGGGGACATGCCCACAGGGACCAAGAAGTGAGGTGTCTACTGTCTTGCTTGTCAGGGCCCTTGCTCCCCAACTGACTGCTGCCTTCCTGGATCATAGCCTCTGCCCCAAGGCTGCTCAGAGGACCCCCCAATCCTGACCCCAGCCCCCACACCAGCTCCCCAAGATGGGCTCTCCAGCCAGCCAGAGCCTCCACAGCCAGCCATACACACAGCCTGCCTCAGCCACTCTCACAGACAACCTCAGGGCTGGAAAAGTCACACAAACACACAGATGGTCACAACTGTCCCTTGAATTCAATGCAAACCCCAAACCATAGAGCCTGTCTCCGTACACTCAGACAGCCTCAGAGCTGCACAGTCACACCAACAACCACATACAGAAAGTCCCATCCACTCAAGAATCCCAAAGCACACACCCACCGCCAGCCTCTGGGCCCACAGGCACCGTGTCACGCGGGGCTGTGCCCAGGTTCTGCCCAGTTGCAGCAGCATCACTACCCTCAGCATCTCAGGTCCCAGAAAGCCACAGACACATACCAGGTTATGCATGGTCTCGCACAGTTTCCAACATATATGCTCGGTCACAAACACAACCCACTGGTACTCACCTATATACCTCGCACACATGTGCACACACACACACCACACAGCCCCACATTGGGTCTCCCAAGTCCCATGCAGACACACATGGCCACACACACTGACCTGCCAAAACACCCTGCATCTCACCTGCCACCCACCCTACTCCACTGCCCTGAGCCCGATCCATGCCTCAGCTTAGACTGCAGGAGAGCCCCTCATTTATTTGGGATCCAAGGCCTCCCAACCCCCAGTACCCTCCCCAATAAACTGCACCAGAGCTCCCAAATGCTGGATGATCACCCCAGATAACGGTTGGGATTGGGGCTAGATGGATGGGGTCTGGGTTCAAGGCTGCAGTGGGAGGAACTAGATAGCAAGTGGTGGTAACAGCCAGAGCAAGAGCTTGACCACCACCTCAAGCACTCCAAGTCCCTGCCTAAGGCTGGGGGAGACCTCCGCAGGGAGCTCCTCAGGCCTCCCGGACCCGACCCAGGAGGCCAGCGTTCTCCTGGCGAAGGGCTCGGTAGTCCTCACGGATCTTCTCCAGGTTGCTGAGGGTCTTCTTGCCCATCTCTGTCTCGATCTAAGGAGATGTGAATACACACCCCTTCAGCATGCAGAGCCCCTTTCACAGCTCCTCCATTCCAGTCACTCTTCACCCACCTTACCCCCTCCAACCTCAGCCTGCTCTGTCCCACTGCCAGGCCTTTGCCCATGTCATCCCCTCCACCTAAAGCACTCTTTGCCACATGGCAAAATTCCCCAGCATATCTGCAAGCTGAGGCCTCTTTCCTCTCCCCTGGGAGGTATAAAATGGGGCTTAGAGGAGGCCACTGGACCATCCCAGGTCACAGGCACTAAGGGGAAGGGTTGAGCTTCTAGCCATAGGCTGTGTCTGGTCCCACAGCCCCTCTCGGCATAAACTAGGAAGCTACCCATGGTCTGCCATGGTTCCCCCTCCCATCCTCAGGCCTCACCTGTTCCTCAAGGTCTCGAACCTCCCGCATGATAGTGCCTGTGTCCTCAATGGTCTGGATGAGCTGGCTGCAGTTCTGGGGAGAGCAGGAGCAGGGGCTTGCACCCAGCCCAACCCCTCCCCAGCCAGCCCCTTCCTCTGCCCCCAGCTCATGTCTCCCTCACCTCATGCAGGGCAGCTAGGTACTTGTAGGCCTTCCGTACAGCATCATCCTTCTTGGCATCCTGACCAGACAAAGGGGACCTCAAAGGTATCAGTGGGCCACCCCACCCTCTTCATGCCCTCACAAGTCACCCTCTCCCACCTCTGACTTCACCTTCCACAAAGCCACCCAGGCCCAAGCATTTATGTACCTGCCAAGTTCATGCAGGGCCTTGGCCCATGGTGGCCCACATACAGATAGGCAGATAACAGCCCAGTGCCACCCCAACCCTCTTGCCACCCAGCCTGCCCCACACCTTGAACACGAGCTCATCAGTCACTGCAAACGTTCGGTCCAGCTTCCCAGAGAGGGAGTTGATTTCCTTCTGGAGCTCCTTTGTGTCAGATAAGATCTGGCAGACACCAGGGTGGCCATGAGCCCACGTCAGGGGCAGGTGGCTAGCCTGTGGTACTCGTGCACACTCTCACGGCTAGGCAGGACTTGTGTCACCGCCTCAGGGGTGGCTGGGGTGGACTATATATGACTGTTCTATGTCAGGGTGCAGCTGGATAGCTCTGCCTAGCAAAGGGAGGTTTCCCTGTGACCATGCTGTGTGAGTCTGCCCAGATGACCCACCCTCCATGACCACGTGGTACACCTTAGTGATCTCTTCCTTCTGCTTCCTGATGTTGCCCACAATCTCCAGGATGCGCTGGGTATAGGCCAGCCGGGACACGTCGCGGGGTAGAGTCTCCAGCTCTGACACCTAGGCAGGGACACAGCAGGCACTCTCCCAGGACTTACACCCCACATATCCAGGCTTCCCAGGACCTCCACATAGGCCTTACCAGCTGCTTATAGACTTCCTCCTTCCTGCGGGCCTCTTCAGCAGCTGCCCGAACACTCTGGTGCAGCTCCTGGATCTCTGCCAGCCGTCGAGAAGATTCCAGCTGCCAGGATCCCATGGCAGAAGGCAGTGAGCAGAGCTCAGAGATGCCTCCCTAGGGAGGGAGGGACAGAACCTGCCCCACCCAAGACCCTGCCACTTACCTCTCTACAATCCTGAAGCTTTCGGAGGTGGCGGTACTCAGCAAGGAGTGGGACCCGGTGCTTTTCCCACTGACCTGCCAAGTGGATGACCCGCTGGGCACTACTCTCCACCACATGCTAGGGGAAGGGGATACATGTCACAAGGCTGTGCCCACCCTGCCCCTCCCTGCCTCATCCTACCCAGTCCCAGCCCCAGCCCTACCTGCAGCTTGGTGAGGTTGGCAGCCCCATCAGGCAGCAGCTCCACCGCCTGGCTCTTCAAGCGCAGGGCCTGCTCACGCTCTGCCATGCTGAACTCGCTCTGCCGACGCTCAGATTCCATCTGGCACACCGTCAGCCCCACTCCCAGTCACATGTCATAGTCCCTGGTCTCCCACTGAGCCTGAAAACCCTGACCCAGCTTGACCCACCCCCCAGATGACCATACACCCCTCTACCTCCTCCAGGCCTCTCTGACCCCTCCAGTTCCACAATGATGCCCAGGAGCTCTAAGGTGCCCTACAAACCCCTGCCCAGACATTCCCATCCTGCCCCACAAATGCCCAAAGACCCTCACACCCCTCCTAATGCTCACAGCCACCTACAAGGCCCACAGATGTCTCTAGGCCCTACAGGTCCCCCAAGCCCCTTGAGTACTCATCCCTGCCTCAGCCCAATCAATTCTCCTGAACCCTTAAGAGCCCTGGTGGTCCTCAGTGTCCCCCGTGAACCCTTCTGATATCTGTAGACCTCTACAGAATACCTCTAAGACCCCTAAGTCCCTCAAACCTCTTTTTATTTGGGGGGGGGGAGGTTTTTGCTATAGGGCGCATGCACTCGCCAGACAGACAGAGAGAGACAGAGAGACAGAAAGCGAGAAATCACTCCCCAGGGGGAATGGTCACACCGCAATCCCTTCTCCTCCGTTCTCCTCTCGGGATCTTGGGCACGCACGCACACGCGCCTGGCGTGAGTTTAAGCCACCGGGTCTGGGACTCGAACCCCAGTCGACTACATGGGAGTCCAGCGACATAGCCATTATGCTAACTGCTGGTCCCAAGTCCCTCAAACCTTTCTAGGGCCTAATTCTGACCTGCCCTTCCTGCGGCTCCATGCTCCCCGACTCACCTGCACGAGGCTGATTCCCAGGGTTTTCATGTTGGCTTCAACCTCTTCAATGCTGCGGTTCATTCCCTCCAGCTGCTCCCGAAGGGACTCTAGTTCCTGTTCTTGAGCTGCCCACATATCCTGGGGGACACAGGCCAGTCAGAGTAAGGGCTGTTAGGCCTTGTAGACAGGCAAGGGCCCAGGACCACCCATCCGCCTCTCTGTTCTGCTCACCTGTTCAGGCCTCCGGGAGCTGGCCGGCACATCTGACAACTGGGCTGCCTGAGCCTGTGGCTCCTAAGGCAGTGAGGAGAGACATCCTGACTGTCAGAGAAGGCCCTGCCCCTCATGGTCCAGCCCAGAAGCATTTTTCTAGTGCTATGCCCATGCCCACTTAACTGCTGATGGCTGTCACACTGTGACTGTGTGAGGGGACAGGGACTGTCTGCCACCTCCCTGGAGAAACCTCCCTGATCTGACACAGCTCCGACCACCTGCCCTGTCTCTCATGCCTCAAATGTCCCTGAGAAAGATGGGAGCCCCCCTAGGTAAGCATCCAATGGGAGAAGAAATACCCAGAGGAAATTGCCTGGGGAAAAGTCAGGTTCATACCTAGAGCCTCCTGATACCCTTACATTTTGGGTTGTCAGGAAAGTCATGATACGTTTTTGCAATGGAAAATGTGTCATGACTTACCTGACAACCTAATAATTCCCACCTATCCACCCTTTCACCACTGAAGACCTCAAGGTGCTAGGGATCCCTCTGGGGATCCATTCCCAGTAGGGAGAGGTCCTAACCTATGGGAACATGGGAACCCATGCAGATGCGAGTGTGTTATATGTACACAAAGCAACCTGCCAAGTCTGCCATGCCCTGATAACACACCCCATGTCCCTCAGGCCCACGCACCAGGTGGAAGGTGAACTTCTCTGAATGTGTGAAGCGGGATCCCTTGGGAGCAGCAGTCCTGGTCCCTGCACCCCAGGCCTGCAGAAGCTCTCCAAGGTCTCGGGCTTGTGGGGGGGCCCTGAGTGGACCCCAACTTTGGCGCAGATGTTCAGCCAGTTGCTTCTGCATCCGCTGCCACCGAGCCCATGGATCCTCCTAGAAAGAGAAAGCAGGGGGAAAAGGAATGTATGGAAGCTACCAAGTGCCAAGACCCTGCCTCCTCCAAGGCCACCTCACAAGGGGCTACAGTCAAGTCCTACCCACCCTCTGGCTTCCCTCCAAGGCAGGCCCCTGACCTAATATCCTGCCCCATCACTGTGGATATCTTGGAGGGCAGGGCTTCCTCTTTCCTCATAGCCACGCTTTGCTCCACACACTCACTCCTCATACAGAACAAGGATATTGGAAGAAGGAGAATGAAGCCTGGAGTCCCCAAATCAGACAAAGAAACAGAAAGGATGGCGTGGAGACAGACAGAGAAGAGACAAAGAATCAAAGGTTCCAGACACAGAAGTGAGCAGAGTCAGAGAAAGGAAAGGCAGAGAGGCAAGAACAGAGCTGGTTTCAAGACAACTGGGAAAACTGATTAGGAACTCAGTATTAAGTGGCAGTAGGAGATCACTGTTGATCTTGTTAGGTGTGAAAACGGTTCAATGTTAAGTTTAAAAAATGAATGCCCCAAGGCCGACAGGTGGTGTGGTGGTTAAGGCACTGGACTCCCACATGGCCATCTGCAGTTCAAGTCCTGGACCTGGCAGCTTGTTTTCTCATTCTCCCCACCCCTATCTCTCTATGGTCTAATTTAAAAATAATAATAAATAAAATTAAATTTTAAAAAGTGAATGCCCTGAGACCAGTAGGTGGTGTGGAGGTTAAGGCAGCTGGATACCACGTGGACAACTGCACAGTTTGAGGCCCAGACCCAGTAGCTTGAAAAATCACAGCAGGCACATGTGCATGCATACCCAAAATCCCAAGAGAAAAATGGAAGAGAAGGGAATGTGGAGTGGCCATCCCCTCTGGGGGAAGGGATTCTTTCTTTCTCTCTCTCTCTCTCTCGCGCTCTCTCTCTCTCTCACCCTCCCTCTAGCAAGTGCACACACTCTATAGCAAAATAAAACAAATTAATGTCCTTTGAGTTAAAAGATATAGTCTTAAGTGTTTAGATTTGAAATGACATAATGTCTGGAATTTGCTTTAAAATAATACAGAATTGGGCCAGCTCCATGGGCTGGTGGTTAAGGTAGCCGAATCCCACATGGCCAACTGCATGGTTCTAGTCCCAGACCCAGTGGCTTGAGAAACATGCCAGGCACATGTGTATGCATGCCCAAAATCCCCAAGGGAGGGAGAGATGGAGAAGAGATTGTAGCATGACCATTCCTCATGGGAGGTACCTTCTCATTTTCTGTTTCTCTGACAAGTGCACATGTCCTCTAGACAAAATAATAATAATAATAAACTAAAAATAGGGGCTAGCAGGTGGCATGGTGGTTAAGGCACTGGACTCCCACACGGCCAACTGCAGTTCGAGTCCCAGACCCAGTGGCTTGAAAGTTACACCAGGCATGTGTGCACACATGCCCAAAATCCCAAGAGGAAACTAGAGGAAAAGAGATTCCAGCATGAACATCCCCTATGGGGTGTGATTTCTCACTTTCCCCTCTCTCTGTCTCTGTCTGTCTGTCTCTCTCTGGCAAGTGCACATGACCTTACATAAATAAAAGAAAAATAAAACAATAGAGAAAAGGATTGGGAGAAAATAAAGGACATTGTCAAATGGTATAGTCAATTCACTAGAATATTCTTGCTAGTCTTATGTTCAAAAACCCTTATGAGTTTAAAAGAGAGAGACTGAGGTAAAAGTGGAAGGAAAGTCAGCCGGGGAGGCAGGGACAGACAGAGACATGGATATGAAGGTCAACAAAGGGGAAGGGAGCAGATACATAGGTATACAGGGAGGAAGAGGAGAAGGGACAGATAAAAAGGTGATAAAAAGTTGGAGACAGGAAAGGGAGGAGAGATACAGAAGTGGACAAAGGGAAAAGGAAACAGATAAAGAAGTAGATGGAGGGGTGGAGGAACAGATGAAAAAGTAGACAGAGGAGGAGAGAGATGCAATCCAGAAATGAGAGGAGCAAGAAAGAGGGGCAGCAAAACCATGAAGAAGACAGGAGGAGACAGTACAAAAACCTAGAGACAGAAAAGTGAACACTGGTGACAACTGCAGAGACAAAGAAAGAGTAAGAGTAGGGACAGGAAGAAGGTGGCAGAAACAGCAAGGAAGGTAGTAACCCCTCCTGTCTGGACTAGCTGCTCAAAACTTTGTGTGTGTTATTCAATCAAACTGCTAACTCGAGAGGAGAGCGCTATTACTACCCCAGTTTTCAGAGCAGAAAACTGAGGCTCCAAGGAGGGATACTGACTTGTCCCAGGTTCACAATCTTTCTGGCTCCAATGTCCTTCAGGTGGGGCACCAGGCAGGTGTACACGGAGAGGAAATGATAAAAGAGAGTAACAAAGTGAGGAAAGAAGAGGGGAGAGGAGACAAACAGAAGTATTGGGGAGCAAGAGCAGGGAACCGGCCTTGGGCTGTACCTGGGGTGCAAGGTGGGGTACCCGGCGGAGCCAGTCCTCATCCCCTGGGTGGTCCCGGCCCATGTGCTGGCAGAGCTGGATGGCGTGGTGTTCGAGGAGTGAGGCTGCCCTCCCAGCAAGTTGGGGTACCTGGGCCAGGGCTGGAGGCAGCAGGGGACTGGCCTGGAACTCCCGTGGTTCTGGAGACAGGAAAAGAGTTAGTCAACCCCGGCCCTGGCCGGAGGGCCGGCCCGGCCGGGGCTCTGCTCCGCGTGCCGCGGCACGGACCGCCCGGCCCCCGCTGCCTCTCCGGCGCTGGGTGTGTCCCACGCTTGGCGCCGACGCAGGCCAGCGGCGCGGATTGGCCGAGGTCGCCGTCCTTCCTTTCTTTGAACGGGCGGGTGGGCGGGAGGTGGCACTGGGATCCGCGCGCATTCGCGCACTCGGGGCTGGCGTGTGGCTGCTGGGCCTGCGCGCGGCCGCCAGGCCTGAGCGTGGTCGCCGGGCCAGCGCGTGGTCGCCGGGCCAGCGCGTGGCCGCCGGGCCTGCACGTGGCCCCCGGGCCTGCGCATGGCTGCCGGGCCCACGCCTGTGCGTAGCCGCCGGGCCTGCATGTGGCCGCCGGGCCTGCACCTGCGCGTGGCTGCTGGGCCTGCGAGTGGCCGCCAGGCCTGCACGTGGCTGCTAGGCCTGCGCCTGCGCGTGGCCACCAGGCCAGAGCATGGCCGCCGGGCCTGTGCCTGTGCGTGACCACCGGGCCTGCGCGTGGCCGCCGAGCCTGCGTGTAGCCGCCGGGCCTGCATGTGGCTGCCGGGCCTGTGCTTGTGCGTGGCCGCCGGACCTGCGCCTGCATGTGGCCGCCGAGCCTGCGAGTGGCCACCAGGCCTGAGCGTGGCTGCTGGGCCTGAGCCTGTGCGTGGCCGCCGGGCCTGCGCGTGGCTACCGGGCCTGCGCCTGCGCGTGGCTGCCGGGCCTGCACGTGGCTGCCGGGCCTGCGCCTCCGCGTGGCCCCCGGACCTACGCATGGCAGCTGGGCCTGCGCCTTCGCGTGGCCGCTGGCCGCGGGTGGCAAACTGAAGCCGAAAACAAGGATTAAGAACTTGCAACTATAAGCAACAGAAAGAAACTTTAGCTGTCTTGGGCCAATTGAGAAATATATTGTATAGGAGGATTTTCTCTGCCTATGGACAGTGAAAAGATGATGGTTACCAGCCCTGCATTACCTCAGGGAAAAACAAGAACTACTCTACCATACTTAAGGAAGCCAGATTCCCGAGGATGACTCACGTTGCAGATCCCCACAACACCATTCCTGGTAATCACAAGATGGATGCTGTGCCGCATCAACTGACAACCATCTCTGCTCACCAGAACCACTTTCCTGAAACTGTGTTCCATGGAGACTCACCTACAATTGCAGAACTGCACGAGACCCACCCTTATTCCAACCCTGAATAGAATCTGTGTTCCCTATTGTTGAAAACTTTATGAGCTGATAATTGAAAAAAAAAATTAAAGAACTGGAGGGTATGATAGCAGGCATGGCAACTGCAGATGCTGGAGACAGTATGGGAGAGGTAATGGGAATGAGTAATAGAGGGCGGAAGGGAGGGATTCAGGGAACAAACAACACACTTAATAGACACAAAAATGAAAAGTTGTCAGTTGATGATAATGTATATGGTAATGTCATTGTCTTGACTAATGTACACTGTACTCATGCTGGGAAAAACCATGTTGTACACTGTAAAGATGTGCAATGATAAAAAAAAAATACATCAGCACTCTGGCAAAGGGAGAAAGATCTGAAGATATGATAGTGGAACGGTTGAATGTGGATGCCAGAGGCTGTAAGGGAGGGGAGTGGGTGGTGGAGAGTGGGCGTGGGGGGCGGGGGAAGGAAAAAAAAAAACAGACAATATGGCATATAACACTTAGAAGCTATGTATTTTTACTGATGTAAAAAGATACATGCATATTTTAAATATTGTGCATTTAGGATTCATATTTCATGTGTCTAAAATTCATAGAGTAATCTTTCTGTTTAAAAGAATGTAGGAAAAACTATTGGACTCTGACTTCAACACTTAAAATCTTTGATAAATAATTAAATGGAAAGTTACAAGATAGGTAAAACGGTTAAGAATTTGTGATTAACATATAATACTTTGCTACCTTATTTGCATTGTTTTCAAATTCTGAAATATTTCTAAATGATTGTTGACTAGAATGCAGAGATAACTTTATTGTATTCCTAAAAAGCACAAATGACCATGTTGTTAAAAAGCCTAGGAAAGTAAATAAAGTTTAAACACTGAAAAAAAAAAAAGAGTTAGCCAACCCCTCCTCCATCCTCCTCCCAGACCTCCCCACAGTCTCCTCCTCACCTCCTCTGGAACTCAATTCAGGCATGACCAGCCTGCTGGTATGGAAAGGCTTCTGGAGGGCTGAACCCTGGTGGGAGAAAGGAATCTGAGCCTCCAGAATGAAGCAAGATGGGGATCACTGGTAGGAGGGGCCCAAAAACTTGCCCACCCAGATGAGGACAAGGGAGGCAAGGCAGGGACAAAAGAAGACCGACAAGAGTTGAAGGTCCCACCTGGAGGTGCTGCAGCTTGGGAGTACGCAAGGAAGGGGGGACCCAGGGCAGGGCTAGCTGGTCCCGGATTTGGCTCCCAATAGCCCTGAGAAGAATAGCTGAGTCACCTGGAGGGGGAAGTGTTAATCAGGTGACAACACTGCAAATCCAAAAGTGCAGCCAATGCTCCTGACCCCTCATCCAGCAATGCTTCCTTCTCCAGCTATCATTCTCACACTCGTTTATTTGGCAACCACTTACTAAGCACCTACTATGTACCAGTCACTGTTCCAGATACCAGGGAACAAACCGATGCCCTCATGGAGCTGGCAAGCTAGTACAGGGGAGAGATCATGAATGGGCTTGCAAGTAGCCTGGACCTCGGGCAGATGCTGAGATAGAGAGGAGGAGAAGGACTGTTAAGAGGAAGCTTTCATGTAAGACAGTCAGCAGAAGGTCTCCTGGAGGTGACAGCTGAATGGAAACCTCGAAGAGGTAAGGGAGGGTACCCTGAGGATATCTGAGGGCTCTGAGGCTGGAATGTGGCTGCCATGTTTGAGAAGCACCGAGGAGGCCCATGTGGTTGGAATGGAGTGAGCAAGAAGGAAGGCACAGGCGATGACAGGGAGCTCCCCCACCCCCTGCCAGCACCACTCACTACCTGGGACAGCCTAATCCCATCCCCAAGACCTGGCCTGCATCCCCTCTCTGACCCCTAATCCTCTCACCTAGCTCTCCCAAAGACACATATTCCCAACCCATCCATCACCTTTGTCACCATTTCTACCTCTCTCAGCTCCTAGAACCCTTAGAATACCCTCCTCTCCTCTCACCGCCCCAGGCATCCCAAACCTGCAGGCTGGTCTGCATCCTCAGAGGCATCAGTGGGCAGCCGTTCAGCCAAGAAGAGAAGCAGGTCCCGGAGGTCAGGCTCACTGGGGTAGAGGAAGTTCTGATAGCCAAGCTCCAAGGGGTAGCCAAGGTCCTGGCAGTTGGGGAGAGGTCCCCATTAGCAGAGAAGGCAGGATCCTCTGGGCCTAGGTCACAAACACTCCCACCCTCTCACCAACCACCACTCTCTGAACCTCCCTCAGCCCTGAGGCAAGGGGGAGTCACAGAGTGATTACAGTCAACACAACAGTGAAAGAAGATTAAAGCTCTGGCCTAACTGTGACTCAAAATCCAGAGGTCATAAAAGAGAAGATGGGTATTTCCGAATACATGAAAAGAAATGTAAAATTTTTTAAAAAAATACAATAAGCAAAGTCAAAAGGGTAATGATAAGCTGGGGGTAAATACCTGGAGCCCATATAATGGGCAAAGAGCAAATCTACCTATTATATTAAAAGTGACTAAAAATAAATGGGCAAAAAAGGCCAGCAACACAATAGCTTGGAATCAAAGGACTCAGGAGAGCTCTGGACGAAGACTGGGAAAGAGGCTAGGGAAGAAAATAAAAACACTTTTTTGCCAGAATTGCTGTTGGTTTGGAGCTTCCTGGACTCTAAAAGCAGAACCCCTGGCTTCAAACCCAAGCTTTGCCTCTTATCAACTGTGTGACCTCAGGCAAATCACGTAACCTCTCTGTGCTTCACTTTCTTCATATGAAAAAAAAGGGATATCAACAGTACCTACCTCAGAAAGTTATCATGAGAAATTAATGAGTTAGCACCAAGTTACCACACAGAGTATATATACACACACACACACATACACATAAAGGAATTATATACTCTTGTGTGCCCTAGGTCACGATGTTCATATATATTTATTTCAGAGGGTCATAGTCAAAAAAGTGCAAAAACCACTGGCTTTTAAGCTACTTTGAGTTTTTTCCAACATCTGCCATCAAAGAGTTGCGACTGATACAGAAACTTGTTCCAGGAGTGGGAGTGCACTGTGAGATACCAAAATACAGATGTGGCTGAGACATAGAAACTGGTGCCAGGAGCAGGGCACATGAAGAGGAAAACACCAGAACCTGGCAGTGCTGGCCGGGGTAAGGTGGCCTATGGGGTTTCACACAGCTGGGTTAAGAAAGACCCTTTCTTCCTGCTGCTAGCAAATGGAGGCTGCTAGAGCAATGATCCCATCTACCTCTTGACCACTGAAAGAGTCACACTCAGGGCCAGCAGATGGCAGAATGGTTACATCACTGGACTCCCACATGGCTAACAGTGGTTTTAGTCCTGGACCTGGTGGCTTGAAACTCATGCTGGGCATGTGTCCATGTGTGCCCAATATCCCAGGAGGAGAATGTAGAAGAAGGGATTACAGTATGGCTAACCCTACTAGGGAGTGATTTCTCACTTTCCCTCTCACTGTCTCTGTCTCTGTCTCTCTCTCTCTCCCTGGTGAGCACACATGCCCTAAGGCAAAAACCTCTTTTAAAAAAAGAAGAAAGAAAGAAAGAAAGAGCCACACACTCTCTCTCTCTCTGTCTCTCTCTGGTCAACTTAAAAGAAAAATAATGGGGAACCAGCAGTTAGCGTAATGGCTATGTTGCTGGACTCCCACGTAGTCGACCGCGGTTCGCGTCCCGGACCCGGTGGCTTACACTCACGCCGGGCGCGTGTGCGTACGTACCCAAGATCCCGAGAGGAGAATGGAGGAGAAGGGATTGCGGCATGACCATCCCCCCTGGGGGGTGATTTCTCGCTTTCTGTCTCTATGTCTCTGTCTGTCTGTCTGGCGAGCGCACGCGCCCTATAGCGAAAACCTCTCAAAAAGAAAAGAAAAATAATGAGGGACCAGCAGTTAGCATAATGGCTATGTCGCTGGACTCCCATGTAGTTGACCGCGTCCTGGACCCAGTGGCTTAAAACTCACACTAGGCGCCTGTGCGTGCATGCCCAAGATCCCGAGAGGAGAATGGAGGAGAAGGGATTGCAGCGCGGCCATCCCCCTGGGGGGTGATTTCTCGCTTTCTGTCTCTCTGTCTCCCCCTGTCTTTCTGGCGAGCGCACGCGCCCTGTAGCAAAAACCTCTAAAAAAAAAAAAGAAAAAAGAAAAAAGAAAAAGAAAAAGAATGATAACAGATAGTTAAATAAATAATTAGTTTTAAAAAAGAATTATTAAAGTTAGTGTGAGCAAAATCAGGTAAACACAAAACCCAGTGGGATACAGCCCTGAGAGAGCTAAAGACCAGAGAAAACTAACCCCCCACACACATCTTAACATCTCCCACTGTGTACCCTTCCTGTCAGACAGAAGATACAATAACTTCCCCTTTATAAAGTGCCACCCTGGGGGGCGGGGATAGGGTGGACAGTGGCACAGTGATAATGTGACACTTTCCAAAGCGACCCACATGTGGAAGTTCCAGGTTTGTGCCTCCCTGAGTACTCCTGGCATGCACATGCTCATGATCTGGAGCTGGCTGAGGATGGACTATGGTATGAGGACCCTGTCAGGGTTGCCGTTTCTCTGTTTTTCTCTCTCTCCTTCTTTCACTTATTCATGGAATAAATAAATAAATAAACTTTCTTAAAAATTTAAAAATAGGGGACCAGCAGTTGGCCTAATGGCTATGTTGCTGGACTCCCATGTAGGCGACCATGGTTCGAGTCCTGGACCCAGTGGCTTAAACTCACACTGGGCGTGTGTGCGTGCATGCTCAAGATCCTGAGAGGAGAATGGAGGAGAAGGGATTGTGGCGTGGCCATAACCCCTGGGGGGTGATTTCTCACTTTCTGTCTGTTTCTCTCTCTCTCTAGCAAGCACACGCACCCTATAGCAAAAACCTCTCCAAAATTTAAAAATAGAACCAGCAAGTAGTGTGGTAGTGAAGGCAGCTAGATCCCACATAGCCGACTGCACGGTTTGAGTCCTGGATGCAGTGGCTTGAAAAACACACTGGGCATATGTGCACGCATGCCCAAAATCAATTTTTTCAATTTAAAAATAAACACACATACATTTAAAGTACCATCACCAAAAACACAACTCTAGGCCAGGAGACAGACTGCCTGTCTTGTAAGGCCACCAAGGGCCCCAGGCAGATGAACCTGAGAATTCCTGAGAATAAAATAAACCTGAGAGTGAAGGCATGAACAGAGCTCCGAGGCCTACTGCTAAGAGACAGAAACTGCTCAAGCAAGGCCCAAATTCAACAACTCTAAGCACTCTGTCCTCTTTTTCTGAAGGAATTTGATTTGTTTTAAGTTTATTTTATTTCTTCCATGAAAGAGAAAAAGAAAACTCCAGCAAGGCTTTCACACTGCAATCCACCCCAGCCTCAGCCAGCCCAGTCACAGGCACACATGCAGATGCCCACTGTGCATGGGGAGACCTCAGGACATGAACCCAGATTCTTCCCATGCCAGGCCAGCATCACAGAGGTTTATATTACTGCTGCACCATTACCACCAGCCCCAAATTGGAAGTTTTCACTGGAGTTACTCTATTGTCCCTCTATGATCCTATATAGCATTGGGTGTGCTGGAAATGTTTCTATTCACTGTGTAGCCACAAGTTGCTGAAATACAAGCAGCCATATCTTCCCTATCTAACACAGTAACACCACTTACACAACACTTACTATATCCAACTTGTCATGTGTGAACTCATTTTTAGTCCTCATGGCAACCCTACATGGACTGTATAATTCTTATACTCACTTTACACATGTGAAAAGTTAGGCCAGAAGAGGTTGAAAGATTGGCCCTCAAAGCCACAGAGCTAGTGAGCCACAAAAACAGGCATTACTCAGAGCTCTTGAACATAGTAACTGGACACAGCTCTGTACTATGGAGGAAAGAGTCAGGAAGACACTTTATCTGTCTTAAGAACATTTTGAAGATGCCTATCTATACAGCTACCATTTTCACATTCAGTCATTCAACAAACACTGAGCACCCATAAGAGATCTGCCAGGAGAGGCAGGATATCTGTGGTTGCGCAGGAGTAAGGTGACCATGACACTATTACTTGACCAGTACATACATCCCTCCCTCAACTCCATGAGATCCTGAAGTAGTAGCCAATCATGTGTCCTATAGGGATGACCACGTGAGCCAAGCTGGGCAAATCAGAGCATATACTGATTAGTTTAGAAGTGAGCATGGGGCCAGCAGGTAGCATGCTGGTTAAGGGCACTGGACTCCCACATGGCCAGCTATGGTTGGAGTCCCAGACCTGGTGACTTTCTTTCTTTCTTTCTTTCTTTCTTTCTTTCTTTCTTTCTTTCTTTCTTTCTTTTTTTTTTTTTGGAGAGGTTTTTGCCATAGGGCGTGTGCACTCAGCAGACAGAGAGAGAGAGAGAGACAGAAAGTGAGAAATCAACCCCCCAGGGGGGATGGCCACGCTGCAATCTCTTCTCCTCCATTCTCCTCTTGGGATCTTGGGGCATGCATGCACATTCGCCCAGCATGAGTTTTAAGCCACCAGGTCCAGGACATGAATCACAGTCAACTATATGGGAGTCCAGCGACATAGCCATTACGCTAATTGCTGGTCACCCTGGTGGCTTGCTTTCTCACTTTCCCCCTCTTTCTCTTTTGCTCTGTCCCTCTCTAGTCAAATTTAAATAAATAAATAAAGTTAGATAAAATAATTCTTTAAAAAAAATAAAAAGGAATGAGTATGTTACCCAAGCAGAACCTTTTATGGAATTGGTAAATCGATACTATGAAGGTGAGGGGGATTTTGGTTCCAAGGTTAAAATGTGAAAGCCAGAGGCAGCCCAGATTTAAACAAGACCAACTCATTGAATCCTCACAACAGCCCTACTTTTACCATCTCCATCTCTTATATAGGAAAACCAAGACCCAGAAGGGTTAGTTGGCAAGCGGTGGAGCTGGGGTCTAAACTACTCAGGCAGTTTGACCATACATCCCGTAGCCTTAACCACTAATGAACGGTAAGCCACAAGGGGAGGTGGCCGAGAGGAAAGGCAAGAGTTTCAAAGGAGTCTGGTGACTTTGTGAAGGAGGAAGGAAGAGGATATGTATATTGAGAAGAGGGCACTCACCATGCAGGCCTGAGCCAGGCTCATGGCCAGGCGGAACCGGGCAGACATGGCGAGAGGCAGCAGGGGGCTGAGGCCAGAGCCTACCTCAGGATTGATCACACGCAGACAGCGGACCACAGCCTCTACAACCAGCTCAGTGGTGAAGGCTCGCAGTGTCTGCACATCTGGAGGAACTGCCCTGAAGAAGAAAGGGGCAGGTCTGATGGGAGGAATAGTCAGGATACAGAGATCAGGCTGAACCATAGAGCCTTCTGGAAGCACTAGGTACCAGAATGGGAGTAGAGAGGATGCCCCCAATCCAGACAGACCCTCGGATGTTGGTGACTGTGACTTCCATTTAGAAAACTAAGAACTAGGGAAATTCTCGGGTCCTAAGACCTTGGTGTAGAACAGGAGATGGAAGGGACCTGAATGTGGAAAAATTTCAAATTTCCCCTATGCTTAAAAACCTCAAATTTGGAGGTGGTATGGTCTCTGAGTTTCTGGATCCCCAGATAATCATGTTCTCTGTATGTCAGGGACCTCCAGATATTGAGTTGCTAGGGTTTTGAGGAGACTAGAAATTGGAAATCTGGGATTTTCAGGAGTTCCAAATGTCAAGGTCTCTAGGTATAAAGATTCCTAGATATCAAGACCTCCTGGTTTCTCTAGATGTTGGCATCTAGATTTTTAAAGCCCTTGAATGGAAGGGTCCTTCTGTGTCAAGGTGACCAAATACTAATGTCACAAGATTTTACAGTCCTGGGGGTTAAAATGCCCCATATATTTGGGGAACTGGAGTTTGAAGGTTTTTAAGTATCAGTCCAAGAGACTGGGGACTGCCCCAGTGCCAGGGTCCTGAATTTTAAGTCCTTTAATTCTCAGGGTACAAGTGTCTTAGGGTCTCCAGATATCAGGGCCCCAGAGTATAGATGTCAAGATCCACAGACATCCACAAAATCCCATATCAGGGATTTTGAGGTTCCAAGGTTCTACGGTGTCAGAAAGGTTGGTCCCAGAGTTTGGAGCTTTCCAGATGTTGGGAAACCTTTGATATCAGGGTATGTGTGTTGAGTGCATAAGTGCGTGAGTGTGTAAGGGGGTGGGATCTTAAGGTCCTGGAAGTTGGGATCCTGGATAACAAGGTCCCAGCTTTTAAGGTTCCCGGGTAATAGGGTCCCGGGTTTTGGAATCCCGGATGTGGCATTTGCGGGTAGAGAGGGGCTATGTCCTTACGTGCCAGCCTGGCGCAGGGAATGAATGAGAATTCGGTCCGCCTCCTCCATGGTGAAGCCGTGCCGTAGCCAGGGGCCAGGTCCAGGGCCGGGTCCGAGAAAGTGGGGCGCAGCTGTTGAAACCCCGCTCCGCGTTCAGGGTCCACCAAGTGTCACGGGCCACGCGAGGAGAGTTGGGAAATGTAGTTCCATGAGAAAGTGTGACGTATCCCGGATGCGTGGGGGCTTGGAGTGAGTGTACGCGCGCGCAGGCTTGCACGCGCAGTGGCTGCTGGGAATGGTAGTTTTTCCACCCGCAGTACAATGAGCTCTTCAAAGGGAAAAGGAACGTGTTTTCGCGCGCGCGCGTGTATAGTGGGGTGAGGCGGCGTAGGACAGAGTGGGACTTTTTCATTCATCCATTGAAGACAGTATTCATTTTCCTGTAAAAGGGTACAATTTAAAAGCAATTTTAGCACAAAGTGACTGCTTCTGTATCTTAGCTTCCTCATCTATAAAATGGGACTATTGAGAGTGCCTGTTTCGTGGGATTAAAATGTAAGCAATTTATGTAAAGCATGTTGTACTATGTCTGACACATTATACAGTAAGAGAGCACTATGTTAGGTTATAGTTACTAGTATTCGTACATTCGATAAATCCTTTAGTGTGCTATAGCACATCTGTATACCTCAAAGATCACAACAAATATCTATGTAACCACTATTTATTGAAAAGTCTATCCTGTCTTCACTACTCAGTGGTGCCATGTTTGTCATAAGCCATATGTTTGTATGGCTTATCTTCTGAATCTATTGTTTTTGATCATTGTAGTTTTATAACAAGCCTTGATATCAAATATGGCAAGTTCTCCCATCCTGTTTTCTTTTTTTTTTTTTTTTCTTGAGAAGTTTTTTTTCACTATAGGGCGCGTGCGCTCGCCAGACAGACAGAGACATAGAGACAGAAAGCGAGAAATCACCCCCCAGGGGGGATGGTCACGCCGCAATCCCTTCTCCTCCATTCTCCTCTCGGGATCTTGGGCACGCACGCACACGCGCCTGGCGTGAGTTTCAAGCCACCGGGTCCGGGACGCGAACCGCGGTCGACTACATGGGAGTCCAGCTACATAGCCATTACGCTAACTGCTGGTTCCCCCATCCTGTTTTCTTTCAAAGGATTTTGGCTTTTCTATGTCCTTCATACATCAATATACTAATTTTAGAATCAATTTGTCAAATTCCTCAGAAAAATCTTTTGAGATTTTGTTTTGGATTGCATTGAACTACTAGACTGCTTTGGAAAGATTTTTTTTTTAAATATATTTGCTATAGGGCACATGCGTTTGCTGGACAAAGACAGAGAGACAGAGACAGAGAAGGAAAGTGAGAAAGCACCCCCCGGGGGGAGAATGGCCACGCCACAGTCCCTTCTCTTCCATTCTCCTCTTGGGATTATGGGCACGCATGCACATACACTGGGCACATTTCTCAAGCCTCTGAGTCTAAGACCCAAACCTCACAGTCAGCCACATTTGATCCAGCCACATTAACCTCCACATCACCAACTGGCCACACTTTGGAAGGCTTTGACATCTTCACAATATTGAATATTTTGATCTGTAAACATTATCTATTTCTTCACTTATTTAGGTCCCCTTTAATATCTGACAATATTTGATCATTTTTTCCATGGATATATTGCACATACATACATTCTGGGTTTTTTTTTTTTACCTTATTTATTTATTTATTTACTTTAATTTTACCATAGAGGGAGAGAGAGAGAAAGTGAGAAAGGAAGTTACTGTGCTTGCTTCGGCAGCACATATACTAAAATTAGAAAGCAAGCCGCCAGGTCCAGGACTCAAATTGCGGTCGACCACATGGGAGTCCAGTGTCCTTAACCACCACATCACCTGCCAGCCCTCATACATTCTTTTTTTAAAATTTGCCAGAGGGCATGTGAACTTCCGAGATAGAGACAGAGAGTAAGGGAAAAGGAGAAAGCATACACCAGTGTGGTGTTGTCATGCCGAAATCCCTTCTCCTTCATTTTCCTCATCTTTTTGGGATTTGGGGCAGGTATGCACATGTGCCTGGTGTGTTTTTCAAGCCACCCACTCTGGGATTTGAACTGCCAGCTGTCAGCCATGGGAGATCCAGCTCCCTTAGCCACCAGGCCATGGGGCCAGCTAGCATATGTATATTTTTAAGTTTGTTTATTTTTTTTTCTTGACAGAGGCAGTGGGGGGAACAAGAGGGAGAAAAGAAGAGAGGTAACCTTTATGGAGTCTCACACTGAAATCTCTCCCCCACAGCTTTTTCCAGCCCTTTAGGATCAGGGACATTCACGTGTGTGTCCCCAGCATGTATAAATTGACCCTGGAACAAAACTCCCGTAGCTTCCAGCATTACAAAGCATTGGGTTACCTCTGCGCCACCACAGTTGGGCCACACACATATATTATTTTAGCTTTTTCTGACATACTTAAAACTTCAGATACTGTTGGAAAATGATACCATTTTTTCTTATTTTAGTTTCTAATTATTTGGAGCATGTTAAACGTTTCACTGGTGCCTTTTCTGTTGCCAGGCTCCAGCCCACAAATGTCCCATTTGCGCCCCTGTTCTCCCTCCCATCCAACCCTGTTATTGCCCCGCCCTGTGACCTTAATCCCTCCAAAGCTGGGGGAAAAGAGGGGGGCTGTGTGCAGATGGCCCTTCAGTCTCGAAAGGAGGATGTCGGAATCTGAAGGCGGGAAAGGTGAGAGCAGCCTTCCACCCCTGCAGACCCTTGGAGCAAGCCTGGGCTCTGCTCCACCCTCAGTCCCTCTGACCCACCCCTGCCCACCCGAACCCCACCCATGGAGTACCTCCGGAGGAGCAGAATCACATCCACCCTGTTCCGATTCCAGCCATCCTCTCTGCCACCTGAGCCTCTCTCTCACCTGAGCCCTGTCGCTTAGCCTGCTCCAGACACTCCTTTCCATGACCTCCCAGCCCCATCCACAACCTTAGCTGCCAAATGAACTTAACCTCGATCCTAGCCCTAGCCCCTGTCCTAGCACCCACCCCAACTCCAGCTCCAAAGTCAGCCCCATAACACAAACTCTACCAACCAGAAGGCAAGCCCCCGTTAAGAGTCCAAACCCCAGCCTGGATACAGACCTTGCCATGTGCTCTAAAGTCACCTAACCTTAACCTCAATCTTCAGCTGTCAATAATGTTCGTGAGTGCAGTCTCTGACTTTACAGAAAGAGCACAGGCCCTATTAAAAACAGAGCAACAACAACAACAAAAAGACAGGGAGAACATGTACTTGATGGTGGTAGTAAGTTGTAAGGGCCCTGGAGTCCAACTGTCTGTTTGACTCTCAATTCAACGACTTCTTCAAGTCATTTAAACTTTCTGCCTCAATGTCCTCACCTGCAAAATGGGAATAATACTATGTCAGGAATTCTTCTGAATGATGAATTCTTTTCATTCTCACAACACCCCTATACTGTTGGTATTCTTATTATCATCCTTATTATAAAAATGATGAAATTGAGGTTCAGAGAGATTACAGTTGGTCATGCAACACACAGCTATGAAGTGCTACAAGTCAGAATTTAAACTCAGACAGCATGTTTGCTCTAGAGCTGAGGATCTTAACCAGGCCAACCTACTCAGCCTTGAAGACTGAAACAAGGCCATGGGAACTGGAGATAGCCTCAGTTGAAAATCCCAATGCAAAATCCAAATCCCATTCAAAACTCAACTGCAACTTTAACCTTGATCCTAATAATAATCCCAATTCATTCAACCAGTCCTAATCCTAAATCAAATTTCAACCCCACTCCTACATATATTTAAACCTAACCCCAACCCAACCCAAAATCTACCATTCAAACTTAACCTTAAATTTGACACCAGCTGGGGCCAGCAGGTGGCGTAGTGGTTAAGGCACTGGACTCCCATGTGGCTGGCCATGGTTTAAGTCCCAGGCCCGGTGGCTTGAAACTCATGCTGGGTGCATGTGTGTGTGTGCACAAAGTCCCAAGAGGAGAATGGAGGAAAAGGGATTACAGCGTGGCCATACCCCAAGTGGTGATTTCTTGCTTTCTATCTCTCTCTCTCTCTCTCTCTCTCTCTCTGGCAAGCGCACACGCCCTATGGCAAAAATCTATTAAAAAATATTGCCACCAACTATAAACCTAATCCTACTCCCTGAAAAATTTGTAAGAGTAATTTTATTTAATTTCATTTATTTATTTATTTAAGTTTGACCAGAGCGAGCGAGGGACGGTCAGCCATGTATGAGTCCAGCGCCCTTAACCACGCCACCTGCTGGCCCTTATTCCTGCTCCATGGAAATTTAAACTCTACCCTCAAGTCTAGCACAAAACCTTCACCTCCACTCCCCTAAAAACTCTCAATCTACCCCCAATTTTAATCTCAACACCAACTCTTACCCCAAACCCTTAACTCAGACACCTCAAATTCTCCTTCATTTTACATGTTCTTCTCTCCTTCCTTCAGATAGAGAGATGAGATCAGTGGGAGGCAGCCATGATCTCTCAAATACTCTGTCCCTCCCTGACTTGATTTCTCCACACAGATACCATCCCAGAGCCCAGTTCAGCCAATGGAGCAGGCCCGGGTCCTGAATGGGGGCTGTGCTCTGAGCCCCCAGCTGTGGGGGATGAAAGCAGTGGGGCATCAGGTCCAGGGACCCCTAAGCGAAGAACCCAGCACAGCAAACACAAGACTGTGGCAGTGGCCAGTGCCCAGCGGTCACCACGGGCACTCTTCTGCCTCACTTTGGCCAATCCCCTGCGGCGTTCCTGCATCAGCATCGTGGAATGGAAGCATCCTGGAAGGTCAAGAGCAGGGGTCAGGGGTAAAGGTCTTTGGAGCACCAAGTCAAAGATAGGGTCAGGGCTGAAATGGAGAACTGAGGTCATCAGGGATTAAGGGTCAAGAGCTGGATTAGAGAGGGGGTTCAGAAAAGTAAAGTTCACAGGGAGTCAAGAGTCAAGGGCTAAATCACAGCAAGAGTTAGAGATGATTAAGGTTTTGGGGTGGAAGGGTGAATCACAAGGCTTTGGCTGGGGCAGGGGCCCAGAATGTGTCAGGACTGGTCACCATGGAGTCAAGGGTCAACACTGGGTGAGGAGGGCCCAAGGGAGTGTGTGGGTTCCAAAACCACTCTGCCTGGGTCCTTGACTATGTCCACCTGAGGCCCTTCGACATCCTTATCCTGCTGACCATCTTTGCCAACTGCGTGGCCCTGGGGGTCTACATCCCATTCCCTGAGGATGACTCCAACACAGCCAACCACAACCTGGTAAGGCCCGCCTGCCCAATCTCCAACCAGATTCAGCCCCAGTAGAGCCACACCTCAAGCCTTCCAGTCAAGCCCTCCCCTCTCTGACCCAGACAGCCCACCCCTGCAAAGTCCCACCCTTGGCTTCCCTTCTATGTTCCCCCCCTTATCCCCAACCCCCTCTGTCAAACCGCAATCCCATATGACACCTCCACTTCCCACCTGCCCCAACTCCACCCCCAGGAGCAGGTGGAGTACGTATTCTTGGTGATTTTCACTGTGGAGACGGTGCTCAAGATCGTGGCCTATGGCCTGGTACTCCACCCCAGCGCCTACATCCGCAATGGCTGGAACCTACTTGACTTCATCATCGTCGTAGTCGGGTGCGCGTCTGCGAGGTCACCCTACCCTAATTCACCTTCCTATCCCAGGCTCGCTCAATTCGGGACTCAGGGAAGTGCCTGCATCAAACTACCCCTGGTTTGGTAGACAGAATAAGGAATATTGACGTATTTAAAAATCCATTCGCATTTCCAGTTACAGGGACTTGTGGCTTTCAGAGGAGAAGAGAGGGGTGGAGGGGGTTTCTGAAGGCCCCCTGCCTCTCTGTCCCATGCTTCCCCATCAGGCTGTTCAGCGTGTTGCTGGAGCAAGGCCCCGGTCGGCCAGGAGATGCTCCACATACCGGAGGGAAGCCGGGGGGCTTCGATGTGAAGGCGTTGCGGGCGTTTCGGGTGCTGCGGCCACTGAGGCTGGTGTCTGGGGTCCCGAGTGAGTGGCATACTCTGCGGGGTTGAAGGTGGGGCTGGAGGTGGGGCTGAGTTGACTCCGCCCCTATGTCGCCTCTGCCTCTCTGAAGGTTTGCACATAGTGCTCAATTCCATCATGAAGGCGCTGGTGCCGCTGCTGCACATCGCACTGCTTGTGCTCTTTGTCATCATCATTTATGCCATCATCGGGCTCGAACTGTTTCTAGGACGCATGCACAAGACGTGCTACTTCCTGGGATCTGGTCAGCCAGCCCTCCCCTCCCCAAACAGGGAACACCCACTCCACTGGCTCCTTGGCCCCATCCAGTTCTCAAGGAAACCCGATCAAATTTACAAGACTCTGCCCCCAGGCTCAGGCTCCACCTCCAGATAATCAAATCCCACCCTTATACTCAAAACTTCATCCTAAATCCCGAGTACTACCCCACCTCGCCAGTAGACCCTGTCTCACACTTGAGATTCTATCCTCCACAATTAGCAATACGTTCAGACCCCAGTCCAAGCCTTGCCTCTGTCTTCTTTTGGAGACTCTCCCAAATTCACAAGACTGAGCTCCTAGGCTCAAGCCCCACTTATTTACAAGACTTGGTCCAGGATTTACAGCCTCATTCCTCCAGATCCCTGTGGGTGGGACTCACAACTTCCCAGTGTTTCAGAATAAGGACCTCGGAGGATTCTGTTTTAAAGACAAGAATAGAAGTTGCCGTTGTCTTAGAAAAATCTAGATCCTGGGTGGGCGGGGCTCAGGGTGGTATTGGTGAGCTTCAAAACCCCAAGCACCAGTCTTCCTACAGATGTGGAGGCGGAGGAAGACCCATCACCCTGTGCATCTTCAGGCTCAGGGCGAGCGTGCACACTGAACCAGACTGAGTGCAGGGGCCGCTGGCCAGGACCCAATGGCGGCATCACCAATTTCGATAACTTCTTCTTCGCCATGCTGACTGTCTTCCAGTGTGTCACCATGGAAGGCTGGACCGATGTACTTTACTGGGTAAGGTGGACAGTGTGCACACAGATTGGAGGCTGCACTTGCTTTTGCTCCCCAAGGGCTCCAGCAACACTACCCTAAGGTTTGCATTCTGTCTCTTCCCAGATGCAGGATGCCATGGGTTATGAACTGCCCTGGTTGTACTTCGTGAGCCTTGTCATCTTTGGGTCCTTCTTCGTCCTCAACCTTGTGCTTGGTGTCCTGAGTGGGTGAGGGATCTAGACATTCTCTCCCTCCTGCTCCTTCTTTTTGGTGTCTAGAAAACTAGGCATCCTCCAAAACCCATCTGAAATACTCTTTCATTCAATCATGAGCACCTACTGTGTGAGAGGCCTTGTTTTAGGAATGGAAAAAGAGACAAAAATTCTTGCCTTCCTAGATATTACATTTTGATAGAGATAGGCAGGCAATAGCAACATACCCAGTAAATAAGTCTGGGTTACCCCATAGTGTAGTGCTAGCCAGATCTCACAGGGCCCACTGAACTTCAATCCCAGCCTGTCAACTTGAAAAACATGGCAGACATGTGCAAAGGTGCCTGGGATCCTGACAAGATGAACTAGAGAAAAGAAGGATTGCAACATGATCAGACCCCATAACACAGACACACAGATAACACAGACAAAGTGTTATCACACATTCCATAGGAAATGGAATGTGTGCTACAGAAAGAAAGGAAGGATAAGAGCAATTGTATTGCTTTCATACTTATAAACTTCATTAAAGTCATATACTCTAGAAAAAAGACAGACATGGGAAGATCTTACAATTATAAATAGGAGCGTTAATATGGGTCTCCTTGGAGAAGGGATTGCAGCGTGGCCATCCCCCGTGAGGGGGTGATTTCTCGCTTTCTGTCTCTCTCTCTCTCTGACTTTCTGGCCAGCACACGTGCCCGATAGCAAAAACCTCTCAAAAAAAGTGAAAAGAAAAAGAAAAAAGAAAAGATGGGCCTCCTTAAGAAGCTGTTATCTGAGTAAAAACATGAAACAGATAAGGGAGTGGGACATGTGGGTAGCTGAAGGAAGTCTTCTAAGCAAAGTCTCCAAAGCTAGAATGTGGTTGGCATATGAAAAAAAAAAAAAACAGTTAAGATACTAGTGGAACAATGAAGGCAGGGGGATCAGAGTGGCTCCCCCACCTAACTCTCTATCCTCCTCTGTCAGGGAGTTCTCCAAGGAGAGGGAAAAGGCAAAAGCAAGAGGGGACTTCCAGAAGCTGCGGGAGAAGCAGCAGTTGGAAGAGGACCTGCGGGGCTATCTGGACTGGATCACACAGGCTGAGGAGCTGGATGCAGAGGACCCCTCAGGAGACGGCAACTTCGGTTCTGTGGCTGAAGAGGG
Source organism: Tupaia tana (assembly GCA_026018925.1). Taxonomy (NCBI): domain Eukaryota; kingdom Metazoa; phylum Chordata; class Mammalia; order Scandentia; family Tupaiidae; genus Tupaia; species Tupaia tana. Next base: position 121,430,801 of record JAKSZU010000009.1, read on the forward strand.
CCGGGCTGGACGTCGTAGGCAACTCCAGTCTGGCCCATTCCCTGCTCTATGCATGCCCTGAACGTGGTTTGCCCTCCTGAGATGCAGCCCCAATCTGCAACAACTCTACACCCAGCCCCCAGTTATGGCTCTGGGCACAGAATCTAGACCCAGCCTCAGAGACAAATACTCCAAATAATACCTCTTCTGCTAGATAGTGCTCTAACCCTGCCCTCAGACAGTCCTCACCAACTGTCCCCTCTGTCCTCACAGGGCCACAACTGGCTGAGCTGACCAATAGAAGGCGTGGACGTCTGCGCTGGTTCAGTCACTCCACTCGCTCGACACACTCCACCAGCAGCCACGGTGGGGGCCCAGCTAGACTGGGATAATGGGGCTAGGGACAGGGTGGGTAGACAGAGAAAGCTAAGGGAGGGCCCTTGGGGTCTTCAGGTTCTGATCTCTATTCCCACCTTGCACACAGCCAGTCTCCCAGCCAGTGACATCGGTTCAATTGCAGAGATCCCAGGCGATGAGGAGGAAGAGGAGGGAGCTCTGGCCAGCTGCACACGCTGCCTGTGAGGGCCCCCAAGCCTTGACCCCTGATCCAACCCAGAGTCCAGTCCAGACTCTGACCTCAGTCCTTACTTTAGCTTCAAACCTTGACCTCAGCCCTTGAACCTCCAGCCCCAGCCGCTGACTCCTTTGCTCTCTTATGACATCTATCTCCCGCCCCGACTTTTTTCCAGAAACAAAATCATGAAAACCAGTATCTGGTAAGTTGGGAAAGTTACAGGACTCCTTGACCCTATGACTACACCTTGAAGCCCTTCATGCCCTCTGGGTTCCCTGACCTGAGCTCCCCAGGACAGGCTTAGATAGGTGATCATAGCCAATGGGCTCTGCTTTCCCCCAGCCGCCGCATTCGTCGTGCCAACCGGGGCCTTCGGGCACGCTGCAGGCAGGCCGTGAAGTCCAATGTGTGCTACTGGGCTGTGCTGCTACTCGTCTTCCTCAACACGCTGACCATTGCATCAGAGCACCACGGGCAGCCCATATGGCTTACCCAGATCCAAGGTATGCCCCCCAACCTAACAGCCCTCTCCCCAGTCCCCTGTTCTCTCCATCCCAGAAGCTCAAATCTAGGATCTCCAAGGTGCCTCAGACCCCCAGACACTGCTTTCCTGCCCAAATAAGTGAAGAAACCTTAGCCTGTCCCATCCCACCTTGTAAGTTACACTTAAGCAGCGCTTGTATGTGTCAAGCTCTGTTCTCAGCACTTCACATGTTTGGTACTAAGGCAATTTTTCTTCATCACAGCCTTATGTGAATTAAATACTAAGGTGCAAACTACTGAACATCAAGCACCAAGGGTTAAGAAATTAATCCCAGGATTCAGTTAGGGAATGACAGAACCAGAATTAGAACCCAGGCAGCCTGGCTCCAGGACCCAGGCTCTAAACACCATACTGTCTGGACAAGTTCACTCCTCGGTACCTCAGTTTCCCCATCCACATAATGGAGGTGATAATAGTACTTCATGGGGTGGTCAGGAGGATTAAATGAATTGAAGTAAAAAGTGCCTAGAACACTACATGGCCCACAAAGAGCTAGCACTTTGTAAGTGTTAGCTCTATTATTCATTATCATCTCAACCCACACTGAACAGTGAACACACTTCTAACCTCTACCCCAAAACCAGCCCTAGCCCCAACTAAACCTTTGATTCTAGCACTACCCTTGAAGCAGTATTTCTGGACTCATAGAGGCTGACTCTAACCCCCATCCCAATTCTGCCCCTCACCTCAGTTCCAGACCCCTCAAAACCTCACCCACTCTAATTTACAAACTCACCTCAAACCCTAACCCCATCCCCTGGCCTGCACCTGACTTGATACCAGTTACCCCAGAGCACCCTATGGTTCTGACATCCCCACCCCTTTCATCATGAAAACTGGCCAGCCCAGGCACCCCTGCTCCTCTCCCCATAGAATACGCCAATAAAGTGTTGCTCTGTCTGTTCACGGTGGAGATGCTTCTCAAGTTGTATGGCCTGGGCCCCTCTGTCTATGTCTCTTCCTTCTTCAACCGCTTTGACTGCTTTGTGGTCTGTGGGGGCATCCTGGAGACTACGTTGGTGGAAGTGGAAGCCATGCAGCCTCTAGGCATCTCAGTGCTCCGATGTGTGCGCCTCCTCCGGATCTTTAAGGTCACCAGGTATGTGTGTGTGTAGAGGGAAAGATTAGGACTCCAAATGCAGCTACAACAGTCCACACCCCAGCTCCAATGATAATTTCATTGCATCACCATTCATTTAGCAGACATTCATTAAGTACCTACTGCATGCTGGGCATCCTTTCAGGTCCCAGAGAATCACCAGGAATCAAAACAAACACAAGTTCTTGTTTTCATGGAGATTAGAATCTACTGGAAGAGTGTCTATTTCCTTTCCTCCCCCTTCCTCAACCTCAACTCCTGATTGAATATTATCCCCAACTTCATCTCAGAACTCAACTGCATACCCATCCCCACCCAAACCTCATCCCCAAACTCCAACCTTAACACCATCTCTAACCTCAACACCCAACCACATGTCATTCACAAGCCCATTTACAACCACAACACCCAAAGTCAAGTCCAACCCTATTTTCCACCTCATCCTTAACTCCCAGTCCCATCTCTGTCATTAATCACCAACCATCACCAGTCCATGAACACAACTTTCACATCCCTAGCCCCTTGCCATCACTCTATCTCCAACAGCCATTCATTCCCTGCCCCAGCCCAATAACATCCCCATCCAACCACATCTCCAACTCCGCCTCCACCCCCAAATATTTCACAGCACCTAACCACAACCTCATCCCCAATTCCCATCCCAATCTCAGCCTAAAATCCAATTATAGCTTCACCAACTTTCATCTAAACTTCCATCCTAACCTCATCTCCCATATACCTCTAACTGCAAACCCTAACCCCAAAGTCAACTTTCCCCTCACTTCTTATTCTCACCACACCCCAACTCCAAAATCACTTCCAACCCTGATAGCAAAGTCTGTTTTAACCTAGCCAGGCTCCGTACCTCCCAGGCCGGAGCCTGCCCTGGCTCCTGACTCTGTGGGGGATGTGGCATCAACCCGGTCCCCTTTCATCTCTGCTACAGACACTGGGCATCACTGAGCAATCTGGTGGCATCCCTGCTCAATTCAATGAAATCCATCGCATCCTTGCTGCTTCTTCTCTTCCTCTTCATCATCATCTTCTCCCTGCTTGGCATGCAGCTGTTTGGGGGGAAGTTCAACTTTGACCAGACCCACACCAAGCGAAGCACCTTCGACACCTTCCCCCAGGCCCTCCTCACTGTCTTTCAGGTGGGGCCTAAAGACTCTAAAATTGGAGGAGGGAAGGGAACCCTGTATTTGGATAGGGGTCCCAAGAGCTTCACTGTGAACCCCCTCCCCCAGATCTTGACTGGCGAAGACTGGAACGTGGTCATGTATGATGGCATCATGGCCTACGGTGGCCCCTTCTTCCCAGGGATGCTCGTGTGCATCTATTTCATCATTCTCTTCATCTGTGGCAACTGTATCCTCAAATCCCTGGGAGGATGCAGTGTGGAGAGGGATAAGAGGGTGGATGAGGGACCTGGGTGATCTGCAGGCAGGCTGCTTCTACAACCTTTGCAGCCTTAGCTCGTGCCAGACATCCTGCTGAACGTGTTCCTTGCCATTGCTGTGGACAACCTGGCCAGCGGAGACACAGGCACTCCCAAGGAGGACAAGGGCAGGTGAGGTCTGGCTCCACCCCCAAGACAATCTCACCCTGAGATCCCTGAATGGAAACCCCATACACATCCCACAATTACCAGAGATTCCTCTGGTTACCATGGTAGTCCCTGCCTTCAAATACAGCCTGCCAATCCTCCTTCATTCAATGGGCATTTATCAAGCACCTACTTAGTGCCAAGTACTATTCTAGGCACTGAGGAAACAGCAGAGGCCAAGACAGAGTCCTTCATGGAGTTGACATTTTAGTCAGGGAAAGTGAGCAAAACACAAACAATTGAATATATACTATCACTTAAGGATATGTTAATAATATGTAATGAGGGCCTGAGTGCTGGTGCAGTGATAGTGCTACTAAACCCTGGGTTTGAATCCCTAAACCTCCTGAGCATGCTGAGCATGCACATGGCTATGATACAACCAGCTGAGCCTGAGGGTAAATCTCAGTATGAGGCCCAGTTGGGGATGTGTTTCTCTCTCTTGAAAAAGATAAATGAATACACCTTTAAAAAATAATATGTGGGGACCAGCAGATGGCGTAATGGCTACGTCACTGGACTCCCATGTAGTCGACCGTGGTTCGAGATCCGGACCAGGTGGCTTAAACTCACACCAGGCGCATGTGTGTGTGTGCCCAAGATCCCGAGAGGAGAATGGAGGAGAAGGGATTGTTACATGGCCGTCCTCCTTGGGGGGTGATTTCTCGCTTTCTATCTCTCTGTCTTTCTGGTGGATAAATAAATAAATAATATGTGATAAAGAAAAAAGTAAAATGAAATGATAAAAGAGACATATAGGTTACTATTTTTATTTAAGTAGTCAAGAAAGGTCTCTATGAAGAGGTGACATTTGAACAGAGACCTGAATGAAGTGAGGAAGTCAGTCATGCAAATATCTTGGGGAGTCATATTCAAGGCAAGGGAATAACAAGCGAAAAGGTCCTGAGGTGGTAATGTTCTTTGCACATTTAAAAAGACCACCCATGAGGTCAGAATGGAGTGAGCAAGGAAGAGAGTGGTAGGAGTTGAGGTCAAATGGGAGGAGAATAGAAGGGCCACATTGAAGACATTCTGGGCCAGGGAGATAATTTTGGGTTTTGCTGAGTTGGAGAGCCACAGGAGGGTTGTGAGCATAGAAAGCACTTGCCAAACAAGATTTCATAAGCTCCCTCTGGCTCTGTGAGAAGAACAGACTGTGGGGAACAGAGGCGGAAGGTGAGATGGAACCCAAGAAAGGTCTGTTTTGATGGCAGTGACTCCCCCCAGCCTTGCCCATCTGCCACAATCTGCAGCATTCACCTCTATTTCCTCACACAGGGAGAAGAGCAGTGAGGGAAACTTGCCACAAGAGAATGGAATGTTGGTGAGTTAGAAGCCTGGTGACTGTCTACATCTCCCCCTACCATCAACACCTGTCTATGTGTATGTGGCTCTAACCCCTATCCTCTGCCCATCCATTCCTCCATTATTGCATCCCTTCCATGCCTCCCCTGTGTCCATCCCCAGGTGTGTTTCCTCAACCATCAGTGACCCCCATCTTCCTGTCCCCAGGTGCCTGGTGGACAGAATGAGGAAGAGGAGGGTGCAAAGAATGAAGAAGCAGGCAAGTGGGCAGGACTGAGTGGAGGAGGTATGGGACACTGGGGACAGACAACTTCTGCCCCCTGAGACTCTCCTCTCTGGGGAGCAGTCTTCTCTAAGATCATCCTGAAAATAATGGACTTGAAGAATGGCCAGCAACATTTGGTAACACTGAGGTGAAAGAACAGAAACAGATATTTTGATTTACTGCAGAACTTCTCAGAGCCTTTATTATAAAAGAGTGTGTATATACAATATTCATTTAGTGCATATTTACTGAGCTCCAACTGTTTCCCAGGCACCATCCTAAGTGCTGGGGACAGTGGTGCTGGGGTTAGCAGTGCACAAAGACTAAAACCCATTCCCTGAGAAGGTGGCATTCATTTGGGGAAATAGGAAGACTGCCATGCGACAAGGACCTTCCTAGGTACATTAAATCAATTTTCTCAGTTAATTCTTTCTTTTGCTCTTTTTATGGTGCCAGGGGCAGAGGAAGAGGAGGAAGAGGAGGAGGAGGAGGAAGAGGAAGAAGAGGAAGAGGGTGCAGGGCATGTGGAACTCCTACAGGAAGTTGTTCCCAAGGAGAAGGTGGTACCCATCCCTGAGGGCAGTGCCTTTTTCTGCCTCAGCCAAACCAACCCGTGAGTATTGGGGCTGGGGCAGGTGAAGGCCACGGGGCAGCCAAGGTGGGAGCAGGGGCATAGCCTGTTGCAATAAGACCAGAGCTGTCCCTTCGGGCAGCCCTGATCAACTCTGGTCCTGAGTTCTGAGTGCAGCCCTCTCCTCTCTCCAGGCTGAGGAAGGCCTGCCACACCCTCATCCACCATCACATCTTCACCAATCTCATCCTGGTGTTTATCATCCTCAGCAGTGTGTCTCTGGCCGCTGAGGACCCCATCCGTGCCCACTCCTTCCGCAACCACGTGAGACTTTGGCTAGGGGCTGGGGGATACTCCCAGGAGTGCCCAAGTGGGCACAGGCTGGGGCTAGGGTGGAGTTAGTTAGGTCAAGAGAAAGGATCAATAAAGACAGCCACTGCAGTGCCAGTCTTGACTGTGTGCTGCAATTTGTTGAAGTGCCAGGGAGGGAATCAGTATTCAGCTGAGCAGGAAGCTGTGTTCCAAAGGTTAAGCAGACTGAGAGCACCCATGGAGCTGAGGCAGAAAGGTCCACACTTGAACCTTCGTCTTTCTTTCTTTTTTTTTTTTTTTTAATGTATTTTCTTTTTCTTATAAGTATTTATTTATTTAATTTTATTTGTTATTATATTAATTTTTTATTTGACCAAAGAGATAGAGAGAGAGAGTGAGAGAAGGGGAAAATGAGAAAGCAAGCTGCCAGGTCCAGGACTCGAACTATGGCTAGTCACATGGGAGTCAAGCACCTTAACCACCATGCCACCTGCTGGCCCCAAACCTTAGTCTTTCTAACAGCCAAGCCTTTTGGCTCATAGAGAAGTCCTTGATGATGAAAGACAGAGCGAGAGAGAATGCCGGTTAAACTTACATAGAGAAGTACACACACACATGCACATCTGCCCTTCAGTCATGACTCAGTGACTCCTCCTCTTTCTCCCCCCACCCAGATTCTGGGATACTTCGATTATGCCTTCACCTCCATTTTCACTGTGGAGATTCTATTAAAGGTGACTAATGGGCCTCCAATCATACCATCAGTTGCCCCAACACACTCCCCACCCATCCCTGCAGTCTACCTCTTCTGTCCCTATTTCCTCCCCTACCCCACACTAACATTCCCCAGGTCTGGACTCTAGCCTAATGTTCTCCTGTCTCCAGATGACAGTGTTCGGAGCCTTCTTGCATCGTGGTTCCTTCTGTCGTAGCTGGTTCAATCTGTTGGATCTGCTGGTGGTCAGTGTGTCTCTCATCTCTTTTGGCATCCAGTAAGTGACACCTCCACACCTACCCCATTTCTCCCAGAGCCAGGGCCAGGTCTGGGCCAGAGACTGAGGACTGCCTTATCCTCAGCTCCAGCGCTATCTCGGTGGTAAAGATTCTGCGTGTACTCCGAGTACTGCGCCCCCTCCGAGCCATCAACAGGGCCAAAGGACTCAAGGTAACCCCACCCCACCCAAACCCACAGGGCCCAGGCCGTGCCCTGCCTTGTGCCTAAGGCCAGGATCACGAATAAAGCTGGCTATTTGCACTGATGCATGACCACGAAGCCTGTACCCGTATGTAACCACACGTTCTTGAATGCTAGTCATGTGGCCTAGCCCATCCATGTTCCTTACAAGTGACCATTCCTTACTAGTGACCAGATTTCTCTGATCCTAGTCCTTGACCTGTAGCCTCATAATCCTACTTAGCAAACACTCATTCCTGGTTGGTACCCACATATTCCTGCACCACATCACTGCCTGTTGGCCATGTTTCCCAACCACATATCCCTGGTCTGTGGCCATCTGTCCCTGGACAAAGTCCCTGAGCCAAATCTATGACCAGAGACCCTGCCCTATGACCATACTGGCCAGAAGTGTCCATTAGCCACATGCGTGGGTATCTGCAGCACGTGGTGCAGTGTGTGTTCGTGGCCATCCGGACCATCGGGAACATCATGATTGTCACCACACTCCTACAATTCATGTTCGCCTGCATCGGTGTACAGCTCTTCAAGGTGGGGGAAACACTGGAGGGATGCCCAGGCTGGGGTCAAGGTGAGGAGTGAAAGATGAACCTGCTTGACAGATGTCCTCCCTACAGGGCAAATTCTACAGTTGCACTGACGAGGCCAAACACACCCCACAAGAATGCAAGTGAGTGCTTGAGACTCTGCCCCATGGAGCCTGGGATCCATCCCAAAGGCTGTAGAGGCCACTAGATCTTACTGAGGCCCCTGAAGCCTCTGGGGCTTCCTCTCTAAAACTACAGAGATATCCAAATTTCTCCAAGGCCCCCCAAACTCCCAGAAATTCCCAAGACTCCCAAGATACACCCAGAACTCTCCCAAGAACTGCAGAGGTCCTCATATCTCCGAGGCCCCCAATTCTCCCCCAATCCCCTTTCCACATTCCCTAAAGTTACTTACATTTCACTCCAGACACCCCAGCAATCCCCAACTCCACTCTGAGTCCCCAGCTTTCATCTTTTTATTTTTTTTGGAAAGGTTTTTGCTATAGGGCGCGTACGCTCACCAGACAGACAGAGAGAGACAGAGACAGAAAGCGAGAAATCATCCCCCAGGGGGGATGGTCATGCCACAAACCCTTCTCCTCCATTCTCCTCTCGGGATCTTGGGCACGCACGCACACGCGCCTAGCGTGAGTTTTAAGCCACCAGGTCCAGGACGCGAACCGCGGTCGACTACGTGGGAGTCCAGCGACACAGCTGTTACACTAACTGCTGGTTCTCCCCAGCTTTCATCTTTTTAAAAAGTTTATTTCTTTATTTCTTCCATTAGCAAGAGAGACAGAGATGAGACAGAGAGAGATAAGGCACTCCCAACAGGGTTCTTATGTTGTGATTCACTCCTAGCCTTAACCAGCCCCAGATCATGAGCACAGGCATGCCTGGAATACTCAGAGGGGTCTCTCTGAACCCAGAAAACACAGAATTTTCCCATGTTGGTCAGCCTCATAGAGCATTACAGCTGTACCACTGTCCACATGCCGCCCCCTCCCCACCCCTTCTTCCATCATGAGGCCCCCATATAGGATAGTGTTAAGCATGGGCTTTTGGACCCACTTCATAGCCCTAAGGGATTAAGAAATTCAGATTCCACATGGCTGACCACATGGTTTTGGTTCTAAAGTTGGTGGTTTGACAAACACGCCAGACATCATGATGAGCACATGTGCATGTGTGCCCAAAATCCCAAGAGGGGAATAGAGGAGAAGAGATTGTGGCATGGCCATACCCCCAGGATGTGACTTCTCACTTTCCCTCTCTTTCTATCTCTCTCTCTCCAGAGAGCACACATGCCCTGTGGAAGGAAAGAGATTTCAGCATGACCATGCCCCATGACAGGGTGCTTTCTCCCTCTACCTCTCTCTGCATCTCTTTCTGGCAAGTGCACATGTCCTCTGGCAAACTAAAAAAAAAAAAAATTAAAAAGCATGGGCTGTGAAGTCAGACATTCCTACTCCAAATCCACTTCATGAAACTTAGGTGCCTTTTTTTTTCTTTCTCTTTCTTTCTTTCTCTCTCTCTTTCTTTCTTTCTCTCTTTCTTCTTTTTTTCTTTCTCTTTTTATTTCTTTCTTCTTAAAGATTTTTGCCCCATGGCGTGTGCATTTGCCAGAGAGAGACAGAGAAGGGGAAAGGTGAGAAAGCACCCTCCAGGAGGGATAGCCACACCACAGTTCCTTCTCAGTTCTCCTCTCAAGGTTTTGGGCACTCATGCACACTCCCCAGAGTGTTTTTCAAACCGCACGGTCTCTGACCTGAACCACAGAGTCAACTGTGTGGGATTCAACACCTTAACCACCACGCCACCTGATGGCCCATTAGGTGCCTTTCTTAACCTTGCTAAGTTCCATTTCACTCAACTGAAAAATGGGGACAAAAAGAGTGCCTACCTCACCAAGTTGCTTTGAGAAGTGACTACAGAGAAAGCCTAGAACAGTGCCTGGCATATAGTTAGCACCGATAAATGTTGATTATTACTAGTATTACTTTTTCCTGGGTGGCAATGCTGATACAGTGATAATGATGATACAGTGCCAGCTATGTGCCAGACACTAGTTTCATTTATTGACTTATTTAATCCTATGACAAGCCAGGAGATAGATTCTGTTGTTATCCTTATTAGGAAAATTGAAACATAGAGAGGTTAAATGCCTGAGGTCACCCAGCCAGGAAATCAAAGAAAAGGACTTGAATCCAGGTTATCTAGCTCTACCACTATGCCCCACTGCAACCACGTTGGGGTCTCCAGACCCTTTTCCAAAGCTGCCCACCCCTCCTCACATACTTACCCTGTCTGCAACATCTACAGGGGTTCCTTCCTGATCTACCCTGATGGAGATGTGTCACGGCCCCTGGTCCGGGAACGGCTCTGGGTCAACAGCGATTTCAACTTTGATAATGTCCTTTCAGCCATGATGGCCCTGTTCACTGTCTCCACTTTTGAAGGCTGGCCTGCGTGAGGAGTGGGACCTAGGGATGACATGTGTCGGGCAGGAGTGTCTGGAACACTGGGTTGGGATATCCTGGGAAGGGGTGGCAGTATACCTTGGGGATGTGATGAAGGTCTTTTGAAACCTGATAGAATTTTTCTGGAGACCAGTGGGTGCACCAGAGGACTGGATGGGGGTCTCCTAGAAGCTGGCTGGGGTTCTTTGGGGCCTTGTGTAAGGAGTCTCTAGGAACAGAGTAGAGGTCTCTGAGGGACTAGTCTAGAGAGGACTGGGCAGAGTTTAGGGGGGCTAGGTGGAGGTCTGGGGAGACTATAAAGGGGGGCCTCTGAGGAGATCTAATAAGGGATTCAGGGTTTTCTAGAGAACTCTGCAAGTCTTGGGAGCATCCATCTTTGGGAAGGAGATTTAAGTTGATGAGACAGGGGACTTAGAAATCTTTGGAGGCTTGTGGGGAAATTATGGGGACCTACATGGGAATCTCCAGGTGACTGGAGAAAGGGGTTTAGTGGTCTATGGAAATTTAGAGTATCTCAAGGTCTTTGAGAGTCTAGTTCGGGATTCTCTGAAGAGCTGTGTAGGTCTCTGGGTCTCTCTGGGGGGTTGGGCAGGGTATTCTGGACTTTCTGAGAGCCTAGTGGAGAACTTATAGAATACCTGTGGAACTTCCAAGTGGTTAGGGGTCTTTGGGGTGACAGGCAGGAGATTCAGGGGTGTCTATGAAAAGTGGTCTGTGGTAGGTCTCAGGCAGCTGAAATAGTCCCTCACTGCCCCTACCTTTACCCCACACTGGTTCCCACAGGCTGCTATACAAGGCCATTGATGCACATGCAGAGGACAAGGGCCCCATCTATAATTACCGAGTGGAGATTTCGGTGTTCTTCATTGTCTACATCATCATCATTGCATTCTTCATGATGAACATCTTCGTGGGCTTCGTCATCATTACCTTCCGTGCTCAAGGAGAGCAGGAGTACCAAAACTGTGAGCTGGACAAGAACCAGGTGATTTCTGATTCCTAACCTGCTACCCATGGCCACCAATCCCTCCCCCCTTGCCTCAGTACTCCGCTGCTCACTTATGCCCTGCACTGGTCTGCAGCGCCAGTGTGTGGAATATGCTCTCAAGGCCCAGCCACTCCGCCGCTATATCCCCAAGAACCCGCATCAGTATCGTGTGTGGGCTGCTGTGAACTCCACTGCCTTCGAGTACCTCATGTTCCTGCTCATCTTACTCAACACGGTTGCCCTAGCCATGCAGGTCTGCGTGCCCACCCTGACCCCTGTCAGACAACTGACCCTATTCTCTCCAATGAGTCATTTGGAATGATTTAGGCTGCAAATAACAAAAAAACAAACTAACAAACAAAAACCAATTGACAGAGACCTAACTATAAAGACATTTGTCACATTTCTTCAAATCCAAAGTTGATCATTGTAAGTTGCATCCTAATTTCAGACATGTAAGAATGTGGTAAAAATGGCCAGAGTCTGGGACCAACGAATGGCATAATGGTTATGTTGCTGGACTCCCACATGGCCATCCACAGTTCGAGTCCCAGACATGGCAGCTTGAAACTCACACCAGGTGCTTGTGCATGCATGTCCAAAATCCCAAGAGAAGAATGGAGGAGAAGGGACTGTGGCATGGCCATCCTCCCTTGGGGGGGGGGGGTGATTTCTTGCTTTCTGTCCCTCTGTCTCCCTCCATATCTCTGGCGAGTGCACATGCCCTGTAATAACAATCTCTTGGGGAAAAAAAAGTCCAGGGGTCAGTTCCTACTGATTATAAAATGTACCTCAACTTTAGAGGTGCTAAAATGTAAAAAGATGTGCATCCTGAAGTCAATGAAGTAAGGTAATTCCTTCACATAATGAGAAGTACAGAGGTAGACTCTTGCTCATTAGGGACCCAGGCTCTGTCTGTCTTTCTGCTTCACCATTCTTAGCAAATTAACTTTCATTCTCATGGTTATTATGTCATAGTCACTAGATTTCTGCTATAGCTCCAGACATCAAAACAACATTCAACACAGAAAAAAAGAGGGAGAATTGTATCATGGGGCCCTCCTTCTTTGAGCTTTTTATTGACTAGCAAAATATTTTTCACAGAATCTGCCAATCAGCATCAGACCTATGTTTATGGCTCAATGGTCAGAACTGACTTGCCTTGCTGAAAGAAAAGATAGGAATCAGGAACTGGGCTTTCCAGTATTCATAATGGGAAGAAGGTTTATGAGAAGTTTGGTCAACCCATAATGTTATCATATCCCTAGACTCAGCCCAGGCCAGAGAATATCTGGCTGAGGTCTCTGCCTCAGACTCTGTCACCATCTGACTTCCCCCACCCCCCAGCACTATGAGCAGACTGCTCCCTTCAACTACGCCATGGACATCCTCAACATGGTCTTCACTGGTCTCTTCACTATTGAGATGGTGCTCAAAATCATCGCCTTCAAACCCAAGGTGCTTCGCAATCTTAGACCTATCCCTAATTAGTGAATTCCTTTGTGGTGGAGCACATTGCAGAGCTCTTGGGGTGAGGGGCAGCAACCGAGAAATCATAAGACTAGGGAATGAGAGGGATAAAGGTGCAGGCCCATTGTATGGTCCAAGTCAGGCCCTGTCTCTTCAATAGTCCTATCACTACTGACTATTTTGGCTTGCTAGCTTTGTCACTGCTTTTCTCCTGTCTGCAGCATTACTTCACCGATGCCTGGAACACGTTTGATGCTCTTATTGTGGTGGGCAGCGTAGTGGACATTGCTGTCACTGAAGTCAATGTGAGGACTGGCCTCTCCACAACCCACTCTCCCCCATAAAACTTCCCCCACCTCTAGCCCAGGGCTCTCTTTCACATGGGTGGGTGGCTCCCATTCATATCCCCCACACACACACTTCTGGAGACTCAGTGCTCCTCATTCTAGCTCCATCTCTTCTGAATCCTTGTTGGGTTCAGCCAAAGTCTCCCCTCTACCAGATCTCTCATTCCATTTTGCAACCTATCCACAGGCTCCACCAGCTCCTAAAATGCCTTGCCTATTGTTTCTGTTCTCTCTCTCATTGCCTGTACATCCTCCTCCACTGGCTCCATCATCTCCACTGACTCCTGCTTTGGCTCCATCATCTTTTCTGACTGCTTCATTGGTTACATTTCTTCCAACAACTTCAACATCTCTGGCACCGGCTCTTTCATGGCTGTAACATTACCACTGTCTACCACTGGCTCCATCATCTCCATTGGCTACTACATGGTTCTGTCGACTTGACTGACAATACTGATGGCTCCATAACTCCATCACTGGCTTCTCCGTTGTGTTCTCCATTGGCTCTCTCAACTCCATCATCTCCACAAACTGTTGGCTCCATTATTTCCTTATTTTGTTCCAATGTCTCTCCGTCATCATCTCCTTTACCCTGTCCTCTGCCTTCCACCCTCATTACCAACTTTTTCCACAATAATCATGACCCACTATCACTTAACTTTCCCTTCATCCCCTGAATAATAATCCTACTGGCATACCCTATATCTTCTCCATCATTTCTCCCTTGATCATTTGGGCCTGTGATCTCATCATACCCACTGTCACCTCTGTCTTGACCATATCTCCTTCCAGAATGGTGGCCACCTTGGCGAGGTAGTTCTTCCTTACAACAGGAATCCTTTGCTTCCCTTTTTCCTACCTCCCTCCCTTGCTCCCTCCTTCCATCTTTCCCTCCCTCCCTTCCTCCCCTCCTTCCCTCCCTTCCTCCCTTCTTCCTTTCCTCCCTTCCTAAAGAGTATTTAGAAATGCTCTCTGATCACCCTGAGGCAGGAATTCTGAGGGATTTGGGGGGCTGAGAGAGACCAAAGCATGACACAGGGAAGGGGCTGAGGTAAATGTGAACTAAGCATCCGTACTGTACTCCTCAACTCCAGAGCTCTGAGGACAGCTCCCGCATTTCTATTACCTTCTTCCGCCTCTTCCGAGTCATGCGGCTGGTCAAGCTTCTCAGTAAGGGTGAAGGGATTCGCACATTGCTCTGGACTTTCATCAAGTCTTTCCAGGTAATATCCCACTCTATCCTTGTGACCATGCATGGCCCCCACTTCACACCTCTCAGACTGTCCCTTTACCACACCCAGAACTACATTTCCCAGCATTCCATGACTATTTCTTTCTTTTCTGGGCTCTCAATTTCCAACATGCCACTGGCCTCACTGACCTTACTCTTCTAGTTAATGCTATGTTTAAATTTGGGAGATACTGGTAGTCCTGGGCACTTTGAGGATGGACTACATCTCTCAACAGGCCAAGGCCAGGAGAGCAGTACATTTTAGGGCTTATAGTTCTCTGCCTGGCTCTGAGCATCTATCCTTCTCCCATATCCCCAAAGGCCTTACCCTATGTGGCTCTTCTCATCGCAATGATATTCTTCATCTATGCAGTCATTGGCATGCAGGCAAGTGGGGACCCTAGAGGGAATCCTTCAGTCTTTCCTGTGTCAGGGAAAGAGGGGTGAAGAATTAGACATGAATAATCCCAAAGTGGGAGTTATGGGTAGAAAGACAAGCTGGATGACCCTGGGCTAGCCTACATATCAGTAAAATGGGATCAACAGTGCCTGCCTATCAGGATTATAAGGATCCTTTAGGTATTAGGAGGTGTGAATGGATGGGGACGTGTGGAGGCATGGGTTTATCCCATTGATGCAGTCCCTGCATGCCCACAGATGTTTGGCAAGGTGGCTCTTCAGGATGGCACACAAATCAACCGAAACAATAATTTCCAGACTTTTCCACAGGCTGTGCTGCTTCTGTTCAGGTAACATCTATCCATTCCCCTGCCACCTTGGTTTCCAGCTTGCCTGTGGGTGCCCACACATAAACACCCTCTCTGGACCCCAGATTGCCAGAGACCTCCACATAGCCTGAGACCTTTCCTGACTGTGAAAAGGTTAGAATATTCTAGCCTCAAGACCAGCAAATGGTGTAATGATTATGTTACTGGACTTCTATATGGCCAACTACAGTTCAAGTCCCAGATCCAGAGGCTTGAAACTCATGCCAAGCACGTGTGTATGCATGCTCAAAATCCTGAGAAGAGAATGGAAAAGAAGTGATTGCTGCATGGCCATCACCCCTGGGTGGTTATTTCTCACTTTCTGTTTCTCTGTCTCTCTCTCTCTGTCTCTCTCTCTCTCTCTCTCTCTCTCTCTCAGGCAAGCACATGTGCCCTATAGCAAAAATCTCCCTTAAAAAAAAAAGAATATTCTAGCCTCAGCCATACTTTTTCTGGCTATAATAGGCATCCCCTTTCCAACCTCAGTGCTCCACCTGTAAGATGCAAACATGACTCTCATCAAGATGGTCATACTCTGGTTATTAAAATATTGAAATGTTTTCTGTGCCCTGTGTGGACCATGGTAAGAAGCAGGCCACATCCTCACTCCCTCAGCCCCCAAAACTTCCACTTGCCATGACTTCAGATGCCACCCCTGTGTGATCTCCCCTCTCTCCCAGGTGTGCTACTGGTGAGGCATGGCAGGAAATAATGCTTGCCAGCCTTCCTGGGAGTCGATGTGATCCTGAGTCTGACTTTGGCCCTGGTGAAGAGTTTACCTGTGGTAGCAATTTTGCTATTGCCTATTTTATCAGCTTCTTCATGCTCTGTGCCTTCCTGGTGAGGACCATTTCCCCATAATCACTACTATTGTCACGGGGCTGGCCTTGAGGGCCCAGGGATGGCCAAATTAAGTGGGAAGCCAGGATCTTCAGAGATGGCTGGTCTGACAACAAGATCAACCCAAGGAGTCATGACTCAGTGACCATATAAGCTCACCTCAATCTCCCCCCACCACCCTGCTCTGCCCTTTACTTAACCACCTCCCTGCTCACTGACCTACAGATTATAAATCTCTTTGTGGCTGTAATCATGGACAACTTTGATTATCTAACCAGAGACTGGTCCATCCTGGGCCCTCATCACCTCGATGAGTTCAAGAGGATCTGGTCTGAATATGACCCTGGAGCCAAGTATGTGCTCTAACCCCTTACCTGGAACCCAGGGGACAATGCACTACCTTACACAATTACCTAGTCCCAGAACCTCTAACCTATGCATCCCATTACCCAGTCAATAGATGCCCCAAGGTTTCTTCTGACCCTGTCTTCTGCCCTCCACAACTTTCCCCCAACTGTTCCCTGGCAGCTCTGGGGTGTTGATGGGAGAGATTATGAGCTTGTGGGGCTAGAGTTGGTATTGTCAATCCAGTGGTATCTCCCCAACTGCCCCAGGGGCCGCATCAAGCACCTGGATGTGGTTGCCCTGCTGAGACGCATCCAGCCCCCCCTGGGATTTGGGAAGCTGTGCCCACATCGAGTGGCCTGCAAGGTCTGTGCACCTGCCACCCCTAGATCTCTGAGAGGGATGTCCACCATGTGGCATGGGTGGGAAGGGACCTGCCTTGGATGGGAAGGGGTGTTTGGGTGCATCCTCAAAGGTTTCTGTCCCAGGACATTCATGCCTGCACATTGGCATTTTCTCAGAATGGATTCATTCTCTGGTGTTCACAGAGACTTGTAGCGATGAACATGCCCCTCAACCCAGATGGGACAGTGACATTCAATGCCACACTCTTTGCCCTGGTCCGGACTTCCCTGAAGATCAAGACAGAAGGTGTGTGGAGATGAGCAGGAGTGGGAAGGTCACTGGGGAGGGTGCAGGGAGCAAACTCATTGAGCAGTGGGCCCCACTCCTAGCTCTGAACATCAAAAGAGGTAAAATAGACTTCTCCAGTCTTGTCTCCCTTCCCCCAGCCACCCTGTCCAATGGGGGCGGTGTGCTTCTGCAGTAATAGTCTCCCTCCAACAGTGAGGGGGCAGCTGTGAAGGTTCTTCCTATTGGTTCATGCCCCACATACTCCTCCAACACAGGGAACCTGGAGCAAGCCAACCAGGAGCTGCGGATTGTCATCAAAAAGATCTGGAAGCGGATGAAACAGAAGCTGCTAGATGAGGTCATTCCACCTCCGGACGGTGAGCTATCCCCTCCCCCGTTCCTTGTGTCCACCCCTGAATGTCAGATCATTACTCTCCACCACAAAGCCAGCATCACTAGAGGCCAGGGGAAATCCATGCTGGTAGGTGGGAAGGCAGCAGGCACTGATAGGGCAGAGGACCCCTGAGTAACCTTGCTTTCTCTCCTTTGCCCTCAGAGGAGGAGGTCACCGTGGGCAAATTCTATGCCACATTTCTGATCCAGGACTATTTCCGCAAATTCCGGAGGCGGAAAGAAAAGGGGCTACTAGGACCTGAGGCCATCCCAAGCACCTCCTCTGCCCTTCAGGTTTTCAGAGCCGGGAAGTGGGTGGGTGTATGGGAAAGTAAAGTGGCTGAGTCTGATCTTCCTCTGAATCTCATGAAACCCATGTCACAGATGAGGAAACTTAGGCCTCATTTCCTACCAAGGGTCAGGGCTGAGGGGCTTCTTCCCCTACTCCCTACTACTGCATGGGAAGCAGGTTTGTAGAGGAGCAGTTTCTACCCTATGCTGCCTACTCCCCTATTTTTATACCCCCACAGGCTGGTCTGAGGAGCCTACAGGACTTGGGTCCTGAGATCCGGCAGGCCCTCACTTGTGATACAGAGGATGAGGAGGAAGAGGGCCAGGAAGGAGTTGAAGAAGAAGATGAGAAGGACCTAGAAACACACAAAGTGAGGCCAATATGCTTTCACTCCCCAGGAATTCTTTTTTTTTTTTATTTTTTTAGAGGTTTTTGCTATAGGGCACATGCACTCGCCAGACAGACAGAGAGAAACAGAGGGATAGAAAGCGAGAAATCACCCCCGAGAGGGGATGGCCACGCCGCAATCACTTCTCCTCCATTCTCCTCTCGGGATCTTGGGCATGCACACACACACATGCCCGGTGTGAGTTTTAAGCCACTGGGTCCGGGACACGAACCGCAGTCGACTACGTGGTAGTCCAGCGACATAGCCATAACGCTAACTGCTGGCCCCATAAGTTTAAGCCACCGGGCCCGGGACTCAAACCGCGGTCGACTACATGGGAGTCCAGTAACACAGCCATTACACCAACTGCTGGTCCCGAATTCTTGATTGTAAAATACTCTCCCAGTCCCCTCGGTAATTTTGACACTGCCTTTGGGGAGAAGTTCCCCCAGAGAAGGTCACTCTGCAACAGAAAAAATATTGATTTGGTACCTACCATTGGCTGTGGGACCTGGGAAGCTCATGGACTCAGATACGAGATATGACCAAGTAATTTAGCTATGACATGAATGCATGACTCAGTTCGGTAACTCTCCACAGGCCCCAGTGGACTCTCAGCCCTCATCTCGCCGGAACTCCAGGATTTCGGTGTCTCTGCCTACTGGGGACAGACTCCCAGATTCCCTCTCTCTTGGACCCAGTGATGATGATGGGGGAACTCCCAACTCCAGACAGCCCAGTGTGCCCCAGGCTGGATCCCACACCCACAGGTATTGTCAGGAGTTTGGAGGAAGATTGTGAGGGAAGACAGGGGCTGGACACTGGATGGAGGTGGTTCAGGAGACACAGGAGGAGGGCCTCATGGGAAGGATGGAGGGGTTTCGAGGCCTCAGGTCAGAAGAAAGGACAATAAGAGATTAACATGAGAGAGGCAATGTGTGATCAACAGATTGCGTGGGAGTTAAGGTGGTTGGATCCCACATGACCAAGTGTACGGAATGAGTTTGAGTCCCAGACAGGCGTCTTAAAAATAACACTGGGGGGACCAGCAGTTGGCATAATGGCTATGTCACTGGACTTCCGTGTATTTGACTGCGGTTCAAGTCCCAGACTCGGTGGCTTAAACTCATGCCGGGCAGGTGTGCGTGCATGCCCAAGATCCCGAGGGGAGAATGGAGGAAAAGGGATTGTGGCATGGCCATCCCCCCTGAGGGGTGATTTCTCGCTTTCAGTCTCTCTGTCTCTCTCTGTCTTTCTGGCGAGTGCACGCGCCCTACAGCAAAAACCTCTCTAAATAAATAAATAAATAAATAAATAAATAAATAAATAACACTCGGCTGGGGCCAGCAGATGGTGGAGCAGTTATGTAGTTGGACTCACACATGGCCGACCATGATTCAAGTCCCAGACCAGGTGGTTTCAGACTCATGCCAGGCATGTGTGCGTGCATGCCCAAGATCCCAGGAGGAGAATGGAAGAGAAGGGATTGTCATCCCTCCAGGGAGTGATTTCTCACTTTCTGTCTCTCTGTCTCTCTGGCAAGCACACATGCCCTATAGCAAAAATCTGTCTCAAAAAAAAAAAAATCATGCTAGGCACATTCACATGCATGCCCAAAATCCCAAGAGGAGAATGGAAGAGAAGGAATTGTGGTGTGGCCATCCTCCTTGGGGATGATTTCTCATTTTGTCTCTCTCTGTGTGTCTCTCTCTGATAAGCACATACTCCGTATGGGAAAGAGAGATGAGAGAGAGAGAGAGAAAGGTGATGTGATGGTGTAATGCAAAAAGCACATGAGGAGGAACTAAATGGCTTTGAGTTCAAATTCTGGCTCTGTTATTTACTAAGTAACCTTGGGTTAGTCACTTCACCTCTAGGATTGTCAATTTCCTCACCTGTGAAAGGGGGTTGATAATAGCACTTACTACACAGGATAACAAAAGGATGAAATGAGGTCATGTGTGAAGTGCCTAGTTTTTACTGCCTCTTCCCACCCAACACACCCCCAGTTCTTGTGTTGAAGCTGTCTCTAAAACAAGCCAATTTTGATTTCTTTGAAACTTTGAGTCCTTCTTTTCTTTTATTAAAATTTTGCCAGAGGATGCATATATTTGCCAGAGAGAGAAAGTACCCCCCATGGGGCATGGTCATGCCACAATCCCTTCTCCTTCATCATTCCCTCCTTTCTGGAGGGCACACATGCACATGCATCTGGCATGTTTCTCAAGCTGCTAGGTCTGGGACTCGACTTCAGGATCAGCTATGTAGGATCCAACTGCTTTAACCACCAGGCCATGGAGCTGGCCCAAAACTTTGAATCCTTCTTATGAGACAAACATCTATTAAAAGAAAGCTCAAGAGGCTGGCAAGTGGCATGGTGGTTAAAGGCGCTAGACTCCCACATGGCTGACCACGCTTCAAGTCTCGGACCTGGTGGCTTGCTTTCTCACTTCCTCTCTCTGTCTCTCTCTGATCAAACTGAAAAATAATAATGATAACAATAATAAATAAAGTTAAATAAAATAATTATTTTTAAAAAAAAAAAAGCTCGAGGCCAGCAAGTGGTGTGGAGATTAAAGATGCTGGACTCCCCCATGACTGACCACAGTTTGAGTCTCAGACATGGCAGCCTGCTTTCTCACTTTCTCTCTCTCTCTCTTTCTCTCTCTGTCTTTCTCTGGTCAAATTAAAACAAATAATAATAATAATAAAGTTAAACAAAATAATTCTTAAAAAAAAAAAAGAAAGAAAAAAAGCCCTTGGTCACTTCAAAATGACTAATGGTTCATTTTATGTTATGTGAATTTTCCTCCAAAAAGTAATTTGTAAAGCCTAGTGTTTTTATGGGGGTGGGACCTGGGACAAAAGGAACCAGGAGTCCAGGACCACATATGGGGGTGGGGGGGAGGATCTGGTCTGCCTAACAGACCTCACTTTCCCCAGGAGAAATTCTGGGGTCCTCATTTTCACCATCCCTGAAGAAGGAAGTTCTCAGCCTGAGGAAACTAAAGGACCAAACAAGCAGGACGAGGATGAGGAAGTCCCTGACCGGTACACTGGCTGTGTCCCATAGGATGAGCCCATAAGCCACATGTGGGTACCCCATCTCTCAAGCCCTGGCCTGAGGTTACCCCCAGCCCTCCCTCCCACACAGGCTCTCCTACGTAGACGAGCAGACTATGACTCCCCCACGGCCAGTCCTTCTGCAGCCTAATAGACCCCAGAGATATGTGGATGGGCACCATGTACCACGTCGTCGTCTGCTGCCCCCGACGCCTGCAGGTGAGTGAGGATGGGTCCTAGGGGCTCCCAAACACCAGCAAGACAGATGGCAGGGGAGACTGACAGCAGCTCTTTGCTCTCCGTGGCCCCCCACCCCCACCCTCAGGTCGGAAGCCCTCTTTCACCATCCAGTGTCTGCAGCGCCAGGGCAGTTGTGAAGATTTACCCATCCCAGGCACCTATCATCGTGGGCGAAATTCAGGGCCCAGCAGAGTTCAGGTGAGGTGGCGGGGGCGGGAGGGAGATGCTGGGGTCTGGAGGGGTAGGAAATATCTAAACTGAATTGATCAAACACACTACATGTCAGGACCTGAAAATGAGCCAAGTTTGAATAAATGCGCACAATCCTCACTGTACTTGCAAAGTGGGCATTATATTACACCCAGCTTACAGATGAGGAAACTGAGACTCAGAAAAGTTTACCCCAGATCACACAGCTAGTAAGAGGCAGAGCTGACATTTCAGTCCAGACCTTCTAAGCTCTTCTATAAACTCAAGTCTGATTCACATCCACTCATTTTGACTCTGGCTGTGTATTGGGGAAAGGAAGTCAACAGAGAAGTGAGTCCTAGACCCTCACACCCTGCCCATCAATTCCTGCCCCTCTGACTTTTATTTTCTGGCCCAGGGTTCCTGGGCAACCCCTCCTCAGCGGGGTCGGCTCCTGTACGCCCCACTGCTGTTGGTGGAGGAGGGAGCAGCAGGGGAGGGATACCTCGGCAAGTCCAGTGGTCCACTGCGCACCTTCACCTGTCTGCCCATGCCTGGAACCCACTCAGGCCCCACCCATGGCAAGAGAGGCAGTGCTGACAGCTTGGTGGAAGCTGTAAGTCCACAGGGGACATCAGCAAGAGGGATTGGGGAGGGGAGGCAGTAGGATCTGGGGGAGGAAGTAAAAGGGGTCCCCAAGCTCTGTGTTGAACATGTAGATATCCCTATGTGCTGCAACCTCTGCTCACCATGATGTATACACCACTGTCCCCACACTCACATCCCTACGTGCCCTTATGGGCACATCACTTATCACACTGACCCCTCTGTGCACACCGCGTCCTTGGTCAACATAGATCACACCTGTGCACCCCTAGGTGCTCATCTCCGAGGGTCTGGGCCTCTTTGCCCAAGATCCACGCTTCGTGGCCCTGGCCAAGCAAGAGATTGCAGATGCATGTCGCCTGACACTGGATGAGATGGACAGTGCTGCTAGTGACCTGCTGGCACAAGGAACCAGCTCATTCTATAGCGATGAAGAATCCATCCTTTCCCGCTTTGACGAGGAGGACCTGGGAGATGAGATGGCCTGCGTCCATGCCCTCTGAATTCCCACCCTCCCTCACTGCTCAATAAACATTGCCTCCCCTCCCTAGAGGGAGCCAGGCATGAGCCACATCCCTGGATTTCAGTGTCTACATTGGGGGCCCGGGGCTGCCCAGTGGCCCTCATCTATCCCTGTTCCAGTCCTGAACCACACTGCCCACACATGGGTA
This sequence comes from Tupaia tana, assembly GCA_026018925.1. NCBI lineage: Eukaryota > Metazoa > Chordata > Mammalia > Scandentia > Tupaiidae > Tupaia > Tupaia tana. The sequence goes on from JAKSZU010000009.1 coordinate 121,453,721, forward strand.
TTTCCAGAAACCAGGACAGCCAGGCCTGATTATTCAGCGTCAGGGAAGGAGGGAGGAGGAGGAGGAAGAGACAGCAGCCAAAAAAAGCTGGAGACAGAGTGGAGAGGGAGGGGGAGGGGAGGAGGAGGGGGAGGGCACTAGACAGAGATGAAGGAAAAAGGAGAGAGAGGGTGTAGGGGGTGCTTGATGAGGAGAGGGGGAAAAGGAGGAGATTCCAGAAGGGACCAGACTGATCAGACTAAGGAAGGATGGACAGATCAGACGGATGAAAAGGGAAGGATAAGCAAACACAGAGGAGAGTCCTGCCAGTGGAAAGGCCTGGAGATTGAACTTGATCTGGTATGTGGTGCATCTTAGGCAGAGGGGTCCTCTGACAGCACCAGGAATTTTAGGGAGCTTATATTGGGATCACCCTCTTCCCTGCCTCCCACCTGTCTGAGGAAAAGAAGAAAACTGAAATCCTTTGGTAGAAGACATAGATGACAGCAAAGGCAGGGCTCTCAGCCCTGGGAAACCACTCAGGACCCACATGGCTTTTCTGAGTCCACCTAAGAATAACCCACTCTCCTCCCATGCAGATCCCAGAACTCTTTTTTCTGATTCCTGTCCCACCTTTAGTTGTCACTCAACCTTTAAGGTATCATTCATCCATTGAAGGTTTATCGAGCATTTACTCTCTGCCAAGCACCATTATGGGTTCCCCTTAATACAGACTGAACTGGCTTAGTCACGTGACAGGGATCGTCCAAAGTGGGAGTCAACCCCACCCCAAAAGAATTGGAGGCAGTATTGTGAGTGATATAAGATGGCGCCAATACTAAGGAAGGTCTGGCCTAGGGTCTCTTCCTAGCTCTCAGAGCAGAAATTACTCATTTGTATCATTTCTGTCCATCAAACTTGGACTAAAATCTAAGGGAAGCCAGAATTGGAGACTAGGACTCAGTACATAGTTATGCAGGGCCTTGAAACAAAGGCTTGAAGTAGTTGGGCTGGTGTCTGTGGGGGGGTGGGTAGGGGGCAGCAAGTCATGGGCAGGGCACAGAGAGTGACAAAGATTGTGGAGGGGCTAGCTGAACTTGGTGCTGCCCTTGGTCACGGGGTCGTTGTTGATGCCTGAGCCTCAGCAATCATGGAAAACTTACTTCAGATTGTGCATGACCACTGGGTTCACATACCTGTCACTATAGGATTTGTGTTTGGATGTCATCTAGACAGAAAGAATGATAAAAAGCTAACTGCCTTCTGGAACAAGAGTGTATTATTTAAAAAGGAATTGAGGCCCAATGAAGAAGTGACCTGGAAGTAAAAACTATGAGTGAATTACAGAATGTTCACAGTTTTCAAAGTAATGAGAAAATAAAAACATGTTTATTATTTTTAAAAAAGAAAAAAGATTGTGGAGAGAGGAAGTGAGAGAGGCCACCCGAGGCCAGACCATGCAAAGCCTTGAATGCCAGGCTCTGGGATTTTTCCTAAAAGCAATGGGGAGCCATGGGGAGGATTTGTATAGGGTAGTGACATAGTTAACTTTGCATTTTAAATAGATACTCTGACGGCTGTGCTGAAAACAGAAGGGAGGGGGAAGAGACAGGAGATGCTAAAATTGGCAGGAATGATGGTTGCCTTAGCCAGGGGTGGTAGCAGAGGAGATGGTGAGATGTGTAGGAGGTAGAATGAACCATTTGTTGGGCCCTGTGCTAAGTGCATTACAGTTATTATCTTGTTCGATCAACCTCACTGGTACCATTTTAAACCATCTTACCTGTCCAAGGTCAAACAGGAATAAATAATAGAGGTATAATTCAAATTCAAGCAGTTGAATGCCAAGAACCATGCTCTTAACCCTCCTGTATGGAGGCTTCCCCAGTAAGGCTACAGCTGAGAGTATTCATTACAAATTTGTGTGAATTTTGTGTGTTTAAGAAATAGGTAAGGGGGCATGGCAGCCGGGCCTACGCCTGCGAGTGGCCGCCGGGCCTGAGCGTGGCTGCCGGGCCTGTGTGTGGCTGCCGGGCCTGTGCTTGCATGTGGCCGCTGGGCCTGCGCGTGGTCGCCGGGTCTGTGCATGGCCCCCGGGCCCGCGGGTGGCCGCCGGGCCCGCGCGTGGCCGCCGGGCCTGCGCCTGTGCGTGGCCCCAGACCTGTGCATGGCAGCCAGGCCTGCGCCTGCGAGTGGCCGCTGTGCCTGAGCGTGGCTGCCAGGCCTGTGCATGGCCACTGGGCCAGCGCGTGACCGCCGGGCCTGCGCGTGGCTGCTGGGCCTGCGCCTGCGCATGGCCACCGGCCGCGGGCGGCAAGATGAAGCCAAAAACAAGGATTAAGAACTTGCAACTATAAGCAACAGAAAGAAACTTAAGCTGTCTTAAACCAATTGAGAAATATATTGTATGGGAGGAGTGTCTCTGCCTATGGACAGTGAGAGGATGATGGTTGCCAGCCCTGCATTACCTCAGGGAAGAACAGGAAGTATTCTGCCATTCTTGGGGAGGCCAGATGCCCGAGGATGACTCGCGTTGCAGATCCCCACAGCACCATTCCCGGTGGTCACAGGTTGGATGCTGTGCCGCATCAACTGATAACCATCTCTGCTTAACAGAGCCGCTTTCCTGAAACTGTGTTCCGTGGAGACTCACCTGCAGTTGCGGAACTGCACGGGACCCACCCTTAATCCAACCCTGAGTAGAATCTGTGCTCCCTGTTGTTGAAGACTGTATGAGCTGATAATTGAAAGAAAAAAAAAGAAAAAACTGAGGGAACTGGAGGGTATGGTGGCAGGGATGGCAGCTGCAGATGCTGGAGACAGTGTGGGAGAGATGATGGGGGTGAGTGATGGAGGGCGGAGGGGAGGGATTCAGGGAGCAAACAACACACTTAATAGACACAAAAATGAAAAGTTGTCTGTTGATAATGTATATGGTAATATTGTCTTGACTGATGTGCACTGTACTCATGCTGGGAAAAACCATGTTGTACACTGTAAAGATGTGCAATGATAAAAAAAAAAAGTCAGCACTCTGGCAAAGGGAGAAAGATCTGAAGATATGATAGTGGAAAGGATGAATGTGGATGCCAGAGGCTGCAGGGGAGGGGAGTGGGTGGTGGAGAGTGGGCATGAGGAGCAAAGGGAAGAAACACCAAAAAAATGTAGAGTTCTCTGTTGAAAACTATATATATATATATATATATATATATATATATGTATATGTATATGTATATGTATATGTATATGTATGTATATTGTATACATCATAATGGGGACTTTATGTAAAATGTGAATTTAATTGATCTGAGAAAGAAAAATAAAAGATAAAAATTAAAAAAAAAGAAATAGGTAAGGGGGCAACCTCACAGTGTAGCAGTTAAGCACTATGCATAGGGAGCTCAATCCCACACGGCCAACAGAGGTTGGAGTCCCAGTCCTAGTGACTTGGAAAACGTTCTGAGTATGTGTGCCCAAAATCCAGGCAGGATGAAGAATGAGAGGGAAAAAAGGGCTGTGGCATGCCCATGCCCCATCAGAGGGTCTCTCTCTTGCATGCATGAGTACACACACACACACACACACACACACATACCAGTAATTATTAATAAGGAAAAAAAGGCAGGGCTCTCTCCATGGCATAGCAGTAATGAACTGCTCAAGAGAAGCCAGATGCTACATAGCAACAGCAGGTCAAATCAGCAGCTTGGTCAGCCTAAAACATGCTGTGTACATGCATGAGTGTCCAAGATCCAATGGGCTAGAGGACTGAAGGAAGGGCATTGCAGCATGACCAGACCTCGTGGTCATGCATGTGACATGCTCTACTACAAATAAAAAAATTTCAATAAAAAATATTTTTTAAATAGGCTTAAAAAAAGAAAGGTATACATTGAGATGGTTAAAAACTCAAAAGATTCAAAAGATTATAAAGTGAAAGCTTCCTTTCGCTTGGGAAGTAACCAGTGCTTCCAGGTTTTTTTCTAAGATGATGTACTGATAAGTTAGCACAGTGGTTAAGAGGAACAGGTGCTAGAGTCAGACTTCCTGGATTTCATATCCTGGTTCCACCACTTCATGGCTATGTAAACTTAGGAAAAATCCCTTCACCTCTCTGCACCTTGGTTTATTCAGCTATAAAGTAAGAATAATAGTAGCACCTGCCTCATAGAGTTGCTATGAGGATTTTTAAAGAATTATTTTTTAATTTTTATTAATTATTATTATTTCTTCATTTGACCAGAGAGAGAGAGAACAGAAAAGTGGGGAAGTAAGCTGCTGGGTCCAGGACTCAAACCAAAGTTGGCAGTGTGGGAATCCAGTACCTTAAGTACCACGCCACCTGCCAGCCAAAAGGATTTTTTTATTCAACTTTATTTCTTTAAATTTGACCACAGAGAGACAGAGTGAGAGAAGGAAAGTGAGAAAGCAAGCCACCAGGCCCAGGACTCGAACCTCAGTTGGCCATGTGGGAGTTCAGCACCCTTAACCACCATGCCACCTGCCAAAAGGATTTTAATGAGTGATATACGTGAAGTTCTCTGAACAGCACTTGACGCAGAACAATCACAATTGAAATATTACTATCCTTTCAATAATTATGTTACTATAATCCTTCCCTTCTCTTTGTACACAATTCCCTTACATCCTGGCATCTTGCTTTTGCCCTTTTTTTGCTGTAGGGTGTATGTACTTGCCAGAAAGAGTCAGAGAGAGGGAACATGAGAAATCAACCCCGGAGGGAATGGCCACATTACAATCCTTCCTCCTCCATTCTCTGCTCAAGATTTTGAGCACATACACACACATTCACAGTATGTTTTCCAAGTCTCTGGGTCCAAGACTTGAACTAGAGTCAGCCATGTGGGATCCAGCACCTTCACCACACCATCTGCTGGCCCATGCATTATTTACTTAACTAAATATCTTGATGATCATTCCATAACTCCATATTATAATGACAGCTGGATAGTGTTCCATTTCATGGCTGTATCAGTTTATTTAAAGAGAACACTACTAACGAGGACTTAGGAAGTGTCCACTCCTTGCTGTTATAAACAGCCTTGCAGTGTATCATCTTATACACACATCTCTTAGCACATGTATGAATCTATCTGTAAAATAAATTCCGAGAAGTGCAAATGGTGAGCCAAACAGTATCCGAATCTGTTATCTTGCTAGATTTTGCCAAATTGCCCTCTACAGATGTTCTACTAATTAAACTTCCATCAACAATTTATGAGAATGCCTGTTTCTGCCCAATCTGCTGATATTGAGCATTATCTAACTTTTTTTTTTTGAGAGGTTTTTGCTATAGGGCGCATGCACTCACCAGACAGAGAAAGATGGAGAGACAGAAAGCGAGAAATCGCCCCCCCCCCAGGGGGGATGGCCACGCCGCAATCCCTTCTCCTCCATTCTCCTCTCAGGATCTTGGGCACGCACGCACAAGTGCCCGGCGTGATTTTTAAGCCACAGGGTCCGGGACGTGAACCGCGGTTGACTATGTGGGAGTCCAGCGACATAGCCATTACCCTAACTGCTAGTTCTCGATTATCTAACTTTTCGATACCACCCTCAAAGATGAGAAACAGTATCTTAGTAGTTTTTACTTGCATTTATCTTAATATGAATGCACAACTTAATTGAGCATCTTAAACCCCAACTGTATTTCATCCATTGGATTCTGCAACATGGAAACCAACATTGACCTTGACAGGCCCCATTTTAGTAGCATTAAGGAGGGACAGTCCAATTAAGAAAAGGCTGAGGAATAAATTAGGTAAAGTATAGAATCAGAGTAGGCAAGAGTTTGACCCAGAGGAAGACAGAAATAGGAAAGATGGTTGGAGGGGGCAAGGAGGAGTTTTTAGGATGTGCTTTAAGTGGTCAAAAAGGAGCTCTCAAGACCTTGAACTATGTTTAAGCTGCGGGGGCCCAGGGCACTGCCAATTGCTAGCTGGGTGACCTTGCACAAGTCAAGGTCTTCTTCTTCTTCTCTGGGGACTCATTTTCCTATCACCTAGGCCGTTGTAAGGATTAAATGAGTGAATACATTTAACAAATTCAGAAAAAGGCCTGGCAAAATGTCACACTGTAGTACCGAAAGGACCTCCTCTCCCCGGACCTCTAACTGTTTTTAGAAAGAATGATGTTCCCAGCTCTCCCAGTGTCTGGGCTGGAATGGCGACCGGTGAGACTAGGGTATGGCCCGCTCTGCGCAGGCGCGCGGCAGAGGGCGAGGCGGGGGGGGGGGGGCGAGGGGCGGGGCTGCAGCCGCCTGGGCTGTTCCGACGATCGCGCGCCGCCCCCGCCGCGCCCTGCGCCCGCCCTTGCTAGCAGGCGCCTCCCGCCCCCTGCATTGCTGATGCTGCTGCTGGCAGACATGGACGTGGTGAACCAGGTATGCGCTCCAGCACCGCGGACAGAGCCCGCAGCTTCCAGGACCCCAGGCCCTGGGCCCTTGGGTCCGCCGGCTTTGCGAGGTGGTGGCCGGGGTCCTGACAGCGGAGACCAGGTCCCCGGTGCAGGGGCTGGGGGGTCTGCAGGAGGCGAGGGGAGCAAAGGGGAGTTAGAAAAAAGGAGTGCGCTCTTTGCCGCAGCGACGGCAGTCCGCTCTGCCGCAGCGGAGGCAGCCAGAAGCCCCACTCATTACTAGCGATAGTGAGGGGACGAAGAGGGGTCTCGGAGATGGAGTGGGGGGAAAGGGGGAAGAAAGGGAGAGTAGAAGGAAGACTGAGGGGCTACGGATGAGCTAAGAAATAGAGCGACAGAAGGTGTGGGGGCGGGGGTGGGGGGATGGCTGGCACCCACTACTCCCAAACAGAGACTGTACTCCAGTAGACGACCACCTCTTCCCCCAGAGCAGACCTAGGGGGATGATCGGGCTTTGCCTCTCCAAACCGCCCCCAGCCCCGGCCTCCTCTCTCCCAACACATAGCCAGTGAAGCCATGTCCCAGTCCTCCCCCACCTTAATCAGTCCAGACCCTCTCCGCCATCTCGCTCTTCTTCACCACCTCAGAACCTCACCCCTCCCTAACTAGTACCAGCCCCTCCCCATCCTCATCACCTCAGGCCCCCACCCCCACCGTCTGACTCACCTTTCCTGCTGCAGACCCTTCCCCCACCCCAACCATCCCAACTCCCGCCTGTAATGACTCACCTTCACCACCCAAGACCCCTTCCCCCACCCTAATGAACCCCAACTCCTTCCCCACTTTCTCCACCTGACCCCACTTCCCCATCTGATTCACCTGTGCCTTTCAAACCTTCCCCCCCCGCTTTCCTAATGAGTCCTGAACCCATCCTCATCTTCTTCACCTCTAACCTCCTCTGCCTTCTGACACACCATCACCCCAGACCCCATCAGTCCTGAGCCCCGGTGTCTTCTGTCAGAGACCCTGGTGCTCACACCTTCTCCAGAGTGTCACTTTCTCCTTCTCACCCCCCCACACCCTGAACATCATCCCCTCCCGAGGTCACATGGCCCATCCCTAGGGGTCATCGCCTGGCAGCCTTGCTCCTCTCATCCCTCTCTACCCCCAGCAATCCCACCCCTTCCCCACTGTTTCTCTTCTCAGCTGGTGGCCGGGGGTCAGTTCCGAGTGGTCAAGGAGCCCCTTGGCTTCGTGAAGGTGCTGCAGTGGGTGAGTGTGGTCTGGGCCCTGGGAGAGTGAGCAGGGAAAGAGGGAGGTAGTGGGGTCCAGAAGAGCTGGGGCAGAATAGCGATGGGGAGCAAGGAATGGGTGGGGGCGACAGAAGGGGGTGGGGGAATTGGGCTCCAGGGAGAGGCCCTAGGGGGCTGGGGCCAAAGAAGATGGGCTGTGACGACACATAAGGCTCAGGGTACCCCCGTTGTGAAGTGGCAGATTGTGACGTCCTGCCTCCTCTCCTGAAGTGAGGGAGGGGCGAGAGAGGCGGAGCTTGTAGTCGATTACTGGAGAGATGCAAAGCCAGTGAAACCCTGAGACAGTGAAGGAGACAGAGAGAAGGAGAGACAGGGAATGGTGGAGACAGATGGCAACACCAGGGAAAAAAGAGATGCAGAAATGTGAAAAGATATAAAGATAAGAGAGGGGAGAGACAAGCATAAAGAGACCCAATTAAAGGAGACAGAGAAAGATGCATAGAGAACAGAGATATAAAGAGAAATAGCTAGAGGGAGAGAGACAGGGAAATGAAGTGTGGGAGAGAAAGAGATAGAGACACTCAGAAAAAAAAAAAGAGAAACCGATACACAGAGAAAGAGAAACAGAAGTGAGAGATGCAGCAAAGAGACAGAGACAAACAGACCAAGAAGATACAGAAAGAGACAGAGATGTATATTCATACAGAGAGACAAGAGACAGAGACACAGAGGGACTAGAGAGGAAGAGAATCAGAGACACAGAGAAACAGAGATATCTGAGAAAGATAAAGACACAGAAAAATACTAAGAGAAATGGAGACACAATGAGACACAGAGACAGAGAGACACAGAGAAGGAGAGCGGTCAGGTGATGGAGAGATAGAGACAGAGCCACAGGGACAGAAAGAAACAGGAAGAGACAGCCACACCCCTGTAATCAGCTTGTCCTTGGACCCGATGAGCCCTGATTAGGGGGTGGGGTGGGGATCGCTCCATCTGCTGCTGCCTCTGCTGGGCCCCCGATCTCTCCAGAGGAGGACACCCCCCCACACATGCACACAAGCTCACTATGGCCGTCCCCATCTCTGCTGCCCAAGGTCTTTGCCATCTTCGCCTTTGCCACATGTGGCAGCTACAGTGGGGAGCTCCGGCTGAGCGTGGAGTGTGCCAACAAGACTGAGAGTGACCTCAGCATCGAGGTTGAATTCGAGTACCCCTTCAGGTGTGCCCCCACCCTGGAATCTCAACAGACCTGGGAAAGGCAGGAGCAAGATGGGATGGGTCGTCCTCCCCAGCAGACCCTGCCCAGCCCCCACCTCAAGAAGCCATACCCACTTGGATTGCTGTGCACTGAGCACCTGCCTTGAACCTGGCACTGTTCTAGAGGTCTAGGAATTATGTGGGGAACAAGAAAGACATAGGCCATCCCCTCTGGCTCTATTCTAAGGAAGGGAAGGGAGAAGGGACAGGCAATAAACAGGATTTGAAAGTAAAAGATATACATCCACAGACACACATGCACAGATGCTTGAATGCAGTAGGTACTCAATGATAGTCGATATTATTATTTAATCTTCATTCATTCATTCCATACACATTTTTGAGAATCTGATGTATGCTGGGTACTGCTCAAAGTCCTGGGGACATGACAATGACTAAAATGGGTCAAGCTACTCAAGGAGCTTAAAAAAAAAAGTTAGAGGACTAGCAGATGGTGTAACGGTTATGTCGCTGGACTCCCACATAGTTGACTGTGATTCGAGTCCCAGACCCGGTGACTTAAAACTCAAGCCAGGTGCATGTGCATGCATGCCCAAGATACCGAGAGGAGGATGGAGGAGAAGGTTTTCCGTTGTGGCCATCCCCCCAGGGGGTTGATTTCTCGTTTTCTGTCTCTGTGTCTCTCTCTGTCTCTCTAGTGAACGCATGCACCCTATAGCAAAAATATCTCTCAATAAATAAATAAATAAATAATTTAGTAAGGAGAATAATTACAAATTGAGAGAAATTCAAGGAGGGGGTCCCCATGCAGGGTCTTATGACAGAATAACAAGAGGGTGCTGGTTAGAAATAGGGAATGATTAAGCCCAATTAAGCAATTCTGGCATTTATTGAGCTCACATTGTGTACTGGGCACTGTCCTGGGTGCTGGATACACAAGAGTGAGTACCAGTGGGCATGGTCACTACCCTCACACAGATGTCTACCTCCTGGGAGATGGGGAGACAGAGACCTCCAAACACAATTTCAGTAGAGACTTCTGAGACTCCTCCACTACTTGACCAAATCATGTAACTGCCCTGGGTCTCGAAGTCCTCCTCTGTAAAGGGAGATAATAATAACCATCTTACAGGGCTGTGATTAGCATTAAATGAGTTAGTACTTGTAAAGTGCTTAGCCCAGTGCCTAGCATACAGTAAGTAAGTGTTTCATAAGTATTTGTTCAATAAGTAAAATGAGAAGTTTAAGGGACTCAAAAGAGATTGGAGATTGAGTTGGAAACTGGGGAGGTTTGAGCATTAAGGGTAAATGTAGACTCAAGAGATCACCCAGTGGGGAGAGAGAAGAGTGAAAACAGAGGAAAGGCCAACATGGGCCCTGAGCAATGATGGAAAGAACAGGCAGCACCAGGAAAACATGACCTGAGATGTAGAGGGCCAATCAGGAACCCCTAGGTTCACAGAAGCCAGGGGGAGAGAATCTAAGGGGTGGGGGTGGGGTGTCAGTGTGGAATACTGCTTAGAACCCTTTGGAAATACATAGGACCCCCAAAATCCCCTTTGGATCCCCCCACTCCTTCCATGCCTAGGACCTTGGGTTCTGAGGATCTGTCCTTTACCCACAAATCTCCCAGAAGAATTCTTTGCCCCAGTCCCCTCTCCAAGCCTCCTACTGCCCTGACAATCCCTAAGGATTCCCCCTTCCCCTTTGGACACTCCCTCTTCTGACCCTGTGCACTAGAAACACAGAATATTAAACCCAAATCCAACTCCAAGTTGTACTACTTAGCAGCTGTACAGCCTTGGGCAAGTCATTTAACCTTGCCAAGCCTCTGTTCATCTGTAACATAGGTATAATATTAATAATTCCCACTTTAGGGACCAGCAGATGGTGTAATGGTTATGTTGCTGAACTCCCACATATCTGGACCCAGCAACTTAAAACTCACCCCAGCTGCATATGTGTGTGTGTCCAAAATCCCGAGAGAATGGAGAAGGGATGGCAGCGTGACCATCCCTCCTAGGGGGGTGATTTCTTGCTTTCTGTCTCTCTCTGCCTCTCCAGTGAGCATATGCACCCTATAGGAAAAATCTCTCAGAAAAAAAAATCACACCAGGTGCATGTGCGTGCATGCTCAAGATCCCGAGAGGAGACTGGAGAAGGGATTGCGGTGTGGCCATCCCCTCTAAGGGGTGACTTCTCGCTTTCTTTCTCTCTGTCACTCCAGTGAGCGTACACATCCTATGGCAAAAATCTCTCCCCCCCAAAAAAATAATAATAAAATAATTCCCACTTTAGTGTGTGTGTGGGGGTGTCATTAAATGAGACAATTATGTAAAGTGCTTTGTAGGTGATAAGTGTAAGCCCCTTCCTTCACAACCATTGCCACACATGGGCACCAGAACTATTTGCTCAGTCTCAGGATCCTGTGTCCCAAACTGAGCCAGAGCCCTGGAGCCCCCACTCCAGTCCTACAAACACACACACACACACACACACACACACACACACACACTGTCTCCTTCAATCCCCTTATCCATCATACCACAGGTAAGGTCTGTGTCCCAGGACATATTCCTAATCTGCCCCTCTTTCCCTATGTACACACATCCTATTCCAAGATCCCTTCTACCTTCCTTTCTGTATGCCTGTAGTTTCCTATTTTACAGGCTCTGGGCTCTCCTCTGCTCTGCACACGTTTTTTTCCTCTCAGGTATCACAAGTAGGATGGAGAGAATAAACATGATACAGAGGGAAAACAAGGGTTTGGATCCCAATTCTGCCATTCCCTCACCCGCTGTGTGATTTTAGGCAAGTTAGTGCACTTCTCTGAGTCTCTGTTTCCATCTCTGGACATTTCATTTGATAAATATTTCTTGAGTTCCTACTATGTGCTGGCACTGTTCTAGGCCCTGGGGATAGAGCAATAGAGGAAAATGCTTTGCCCTCTTGCAGTTACAGCAAAGTCAAGATTAAAAAGTAAAATACATGGTATGTCAGATGTGGATCACTGCTCCCAAGAAAAATGGACCAAGGAAGAGAATTAAGGAGTGCTGAAAGGGAATTTTAGTTTAGTTTTTTGTTTGTTTGTTTTTATTTTGTTTTGTTTTGTTTTGTTTTTATATCAGAGGGTTAGAGAGAAAAGCATCCCCCAATGGGACCTGGGCAAGCAGCAATCTTTTTTCCTCTGATTCTCCATCCCATCAAGATCCTGGGTACCTAGTGTGAGGCCAATGGAACCAGGATTCAAATCCCAGTCAACCATGTGGGATCTAGATTCCTCTGCACAGCACCTAACTGCTGTGTCACAGAGCTGGCCCTCAATTTGATTATTTTAAATGGCCAGAGGGTACATGTGCTCACCAGAGAGAGAGGGCCAGTCCCATAGACTGGTGGTTAAAGGTGATAGATCCCATATGGTCAACTGCAGTTCCAGTCCTGGCCTGGTGACTTGAGGAACATGCTGGGCACGTGTGCATGTGTGCCCAGAATCTGAAGGAATGGAAAAATATCTCTCTGTCTCTCTCTAGTAAGCACGTGCATCCTCTGGCAATTAAAAAAAAAGGGGGGGCCAACAGGTGGTGTGGTGGTTGAGGTATTGGACTCTCACATGGTCGACCGCAGTTCAAGTCCCAGACCCAGTGGCTTGCTTTCTCATTTTCCTTCCCTCTCTATCTCTCTCTGGTGAGCATGTGTGCCCTATAGCAATTTTTTAAAATGATAATGATAAATAAAATTTTTAAAAAGAGAGAGGGAGAAAGCACCCCCCAATGGGACATGGTCATACCGCAATCTCTTCTATTCCATTTCTCCATCCTGTTGGGATTTGAGGCATGCACACATACACACCTGGCATGTTTGTCAAGACTCTGGGCCTGGATTCAAATCATACATTCGACCACGTGGGATCCAACTCCCTTAACCACTAGACTATAGGGCCAGCCCTCCTCACTTTAATTTTTTTAAAGAAATTTTTTAGAGAGATTTTTGCTATAGGGAGTGTGCACTCACCAGAGAGACAGAGAGAGACAGAGAGACAGAAAGCAAGATATCACCCCCCCAGTGGGTATGGCCACACTGCAATCCTGTCTCCTCTCAGGACTTTGGGCATGCACACACACGTACCCAGCGTGAGTTTTAAGCCACTGGGTCTAGGACTTGAACCATAGTAGACTACATGAGAGTCTAGCAACGCAACCATTATGCCATCTGCTTGTCCCAAGATTTCTTTTTAAATTTGTGATAGGGCATGTGCACTCACCAGAGAGAAATAGAGAGAGAGAAAGAGAGGGTCTCTTAGCACTCAAATCACAGTTTACCATATGGGAGTCCAGTGCCCTAACCACCATGCCACTTGCTGGCCTGCCTCAACTCTTGTTTTTAGAGATTTTTGTTATGGGGTACGTGCGTTCACTAGAGAGACAGAAAGTGAGAAATCACTCCCCAACGGGATGGCCATGCCACAATCCCTTCTCCCATTCTCCTCTTGGGATTTTGGGCACACACGCACACACAACTGGCGTGAGTTTTAAGCCGCCGGGTCTGGGACTCAAACCGCAATTGACTACGTAGGAGTCCAGCAATGTAACCATTATACCATCTGCTAGTCCCCTCAATTTAATTTTAAGTAGTGAGATAAGAATGTCTTGCCGAGAAAATGAAAGCTTGAAGAAGATGAGGGAATGAGATAAGAAGATATCTAGGGGAGAAGTATTCCTGGCAAAGGGAACAGCCAGTGCAAAGATACTGGGCTAAAAGGATGCCTGTAAAGTTCTAGGAATAACCAAGAGGCTAGAGGGCTAGATCGGATTGAGGAATGGAAAACGCCTATGTCACCAGGATGCTTTGAGCAATCAGTGAAATGTGACTGGTACATAGCAGGTGCTCTGTGAACAGTTATTTCCTCCTCTTCCTGGGACCTTGTCAGAATCTGGGAAACCCATGTCTGGGCAGGGCAGAGGGGGTGGTGTTCTTAGAGGCCAGGCCACACCTGCTCATCTCTCCTTGGCAGGCTGCACCAAGTGTACTTTGATGCACCCACCTGCCGAGGAGGTACCACCAAGGTCTTCCTCGTGGGGGACTACTCCTCATCAGCTGAATTCTTTGTCACCGTGGCTGTGTTTGCCTTCCTCTACTCCATGGGGGCTCTGGCCACCTACATCTTCCTGCAGAACAAGTACCGTGAGAACAACAAAGGGCCCATGATGGTGAGTCCCCTACCCCCACCCACTGGATGCAAGGGCCATGGGAACACATGCTCTCCATCAAATCCCCATCAAATCCCAGACAGGCCCACATGCAAGCAGCCACCTTAACAGCCATGTGTGCTGTTGCTATCGTTCCTGTGAATCCACACCAGCCATCAGGGAGGAGGAGTCATAGTCACAGGGACATACTCACAGCCTACAGATAATCCCAGACAGGCCTACGCCGGTGAACCTGCCGACTCTCACACAACCACGCAGTCTAGATCAAAGGAAGGAGCACACTGAGGTTCATGGTGACAGGCACACATGTCATCGTGCCACACAGACACAGATTCCTATACAACTATACTCGCGCACTGTCATGCCAGACACAAAATGACACACATTCCCACATGCAGACGGAAGTGGAAAGACACACTACTTTCCGCAGATTCGGAAACCATCCCACAGAGTTCCCCACACAACACCCACACCCTCATATCACAGTCACACAACCACATCCTCTGAGGCATGTGCATACACATGCCTTCCCACCTGAAGGTGGGAAGGCCACCTTCAGGTGAAAGTGTTGTGGGCTTCAGAGCTGAAAAAGAAGGGGAGACACAGGTCTCTTCCGGGGGACCCCCACCTAAGAAAGCCTGAGACCCAAATAGGCCCCAGGGCCCCACGTGCAGCAGCCCATGCTCAGTGTTGCTTTCTCCACCCCCGCCTGCTCTAGGACTTTCTGGCCACAGCAGTGTTCGCTTTCATGTGGCTAGTTAGCTCATCAGCATGGGCCAAGGGACTGTCCGACGTGAAGATGGCCACAGACCCAGAGAACATTATCAAGGAAATGGCTGTCTGTCGCCAGACAGGGATCGTATGCAAAGAACTGAGGGACCCTGTGACTTCAGGGCTCAACACCTCAGTGGTAAGTCCTGGGAAGCTGGCTAAAAAGCTGAGTGGGCTGGCTGGAGGAGGGGTGCAGGGAAATTTGCAGTCTGGCATGGAGAGTGATGGAGAACGAGAATGAGAGAAAGAGAATCAGGAACATCCAAGGGGGCTCCCTGGAGTAGGCATGACAACAAAACAGTGTTGATGAGATAGCAATTGTAACTACTGTGACATCACAGATCATCCCCTCCGTGGGGGATGAGGGGGTGGTGACACGAGACTTTCTGTCCAGATTCGATGTGGGAGATCTGGATCCCACACCCAGCTTAGTCATGTAGAATCTCGGTACCTTCTTGGGACCTCAGTTACCTCATGCACAAAATGAAGTAATTTATACTGTTTCCCCACCTGGACGCCCCCTACTGGCTGGATTCAAACTGAGCTCAAAACCTAGCTTTGCCACTTCTGAGCTCTGTGACCTCAAACTAGTTACACAGCCTCTTGGGGCTGTTTGAGCTTATAAATTGAAGACTAATAATAGGTCCTGCTCCAAAATTGAGTATTTAGCGAACTAATAACATACAAAGTGCTTAGATAAGGACCTGGCATGAGGTAAGTCGTATACTAGTATTATGGATGCTAAAATCCCAACTCTTCTTTCCTGTCACTTGCTGGCTGAGCTCTCAGGTAACTCGGCTTCTCTGGGCCTCAGTTTCCTTAACTGTAAAATGAAGATATTACTTCCTGCCCCCAAATTGAATTTTAAGAGCATTAATAATATATAAAGTTGCTTAAAAGAGGGTCTGATGGGACCAGCAGATGATATAATGGTTACATTGCCGGATTCCCACAGTCTACCTCGGTTCAAGTCCCAGACCTAGCAGCTTAAAACTCACGCTGGGGGGACCAGCAGTTAGCATAATGGCTATGTCGCTGAATTCCCATGTAGTCGATCCTAGACCCAGTAGCTTAAACTCACGCTGGGCACATGCGTGTGTGCCCAAGATTCCGAGAGAATGGAGGAGAAGGGATTGTGGCATGGCCATCCCCCCTGGGGGGTGATTCCTCTGTTTCTCTGTCTCTCTCTGTTTCTCTGGCGAGTGCACGTGCCCTGCAGCAAAAACCTCTCCAAAAATAAAAATAAAATAAACTCACGCTGGGCACGTGTGTGTGTGTGTGTGTGTGTGTGTGCTCAAAATCCCAAGAGGAGACTGGAGAAGAGATTGTGGTGTGGCCATCCCCCTGGGAGTGATTTCTTGTTTTTTGTCTCTGTCTCTCCAGCAAGTGTACTCACCCTATAGCAAAAAATTTCTCTGGAAAAAAAAAAAAAAAAAAAAAAAAGAGGTCCTAAAAAAAAAAATAAAAAAAATAAAAAAAAGAGGTCTTGACATATATATAGTAAAAGGTATATGAAGTGTTTTGGATTTTTTTTTAAGTTTTTGCTAAAAGACACATGCACTCAACAGAGAGACAGAGAAAGGGAGAGAAAAGTCACCCCTCCAGGGATGACCATGTTGCAATCCCTTCTCCATTCTCTCAGGATTTAGGGCACATGTGTTGGAGACCAGGACTTGAACCACACAGCCGATCATGTGGAATACAGCTGTCTTAATCACCACGCCAGCAGCTGGCACCGATATATATTTTATACATGCCCCATAAACCTATATTTTAATATAAAAGTATATATTTATGTATTTTATACATGTGCATTTATACATATTCATGTCCGGTGTGCTCATTCCAGAGCACGCGGCCTTGATATCCCCGGGGAAAGCCAGGGCAACGGGCAAGGGACGACAGCCAAGCCTTTTCTGTCTGCAGGTGTTCGGCTTTCTGAACCTGGTGCTCTGGGTCGGCAACCTGTGGTTCGTGTTCAAGGAGACAGGCTGGGCCGCCCCGTTCCTGCGCGCGCCTCCAGGCGCCCCCGAGAAGCAACCAGCACCTGGAGACGCCTATGGCGATGCGGGCTACGGGCAGGGCCCCGGCGGGTATGGGCCCCAGGACTCCTACGGGCCCCAGGGCGGCTACCAGCCCGACTACGGGCAGCCTGCTGGCGGCGGTGGCGGTGGCTACGGGCCTCAGGGCGACTATGGGCAGCAAGGCTACGGCCCACAGGGTGCGCCCACCTCCTTCTCCAATCAGATGTAGTCTGGTGAGTGACGGGCGGGCGGTGTGGCCAAGGAAGGTGTATGAAAGGAGATGGGCGTCTCAATAAGCCAATAAGAATCAGGGATAGATGGTATGTAGGGCATATGTCAAGCTAGTAGGGGCCAAAGTTTGGAGGAACCAATAGAGAGGCAGAGCTACCTGCAAAGAGCAGAAAACTAGCCAGTGAATGGAGAGCAGGAGGGCGGTGCTTGAAGATGGACAGAATGAAAAGCCAACGGGAGGGAGGTAGAAATACAGCTCTGTGGAAAGGGAGGGGGAGAGCGAAGTGGGCAGAGCTACGAATGAAAAGAGGGACTAGCAGGGGAGCTTGCACAAAGGAGGAGCTGTAGAGCGCTGTAGCCACGGAAGGGGAAAGGAAGTGGGTCTTAGAAGTGATTGATAAGAAGTGATCTGGCCAATAGATGGTGAGGGTAAATGTGCGTGGTCCTGCAGGTCAGATGATCTCATCAAGGTGGGAGGATAAACCTGCTACCTCTCCCCAACCCTCGAGGTGAAGGAGGTGATGTGGAATTTCAAAGGAGAAAAACGCCTTGAAAAGGCTTGATGGCCTTCTCGCTGGGCTTTAAGAAGAGTGATATTTCTCTCAAATATGAAGAAGCAAGGCAGGGAGAAAAGGCAGGGTTATGGAGTGAGCAGAGAAAGCAAAAAGGTAGCAACACGTGGGTGGAGGTGGCTTCTGTCTCTGGGTTAGCCAAGAAAGAAAGGCCAGGGAATTTTAAGCATTTCACATCTGATTCATTTTTTTAAATCCTGTTGCCTCTACCTTCAAAATATTTCCATAATCTCCCCACTTCTCACTGCTGGATCTCTTCATGGTTCTCCACCTCCATTCCTATTTTGCTCTATTCACAGTATCTGAAGAGAATCTGTTACATCCTAAATTAGGCCACCACCCTCCTGTGCTCAGAAGTCTGCTGCGACTCCCATCTCACTCAAATTAAAAGTGGAAGTCTTCACTATAGTCATAAGGCCTTATACCTTCCCCCTACTTCTCTGACCTCACCTCCTGAAACTGACACATGGCCACATGCTATTTCAGCCCCACTGGCCACCTCAGTGTACCAAGCATAATCTGACTTCAAGGCTTTTGTACTTGCTTTCTCTCTGGAATTTCACACCCACAAACACTAAATTTACCTGGTCAGCATCCTTTCATCCTTTTGGTCACTTGCTCAGTGAGGCATTGAGTGACTACCCTGTCTGAAACAAGCCCCTTTGTTATCTCTCTCATAATACCCTATGCTTCTCTTTTTTACAATCTGTAATTTGTTTATATATTTATTTACTGTCTTCTACTAGACTAGGGATGTGATCATACGTATTCATGCTGTATACACACATATCACTTAGCACTCTTTTTTTTTTTTTTTTTTTTTAGTTTTGGTTTATTTTTCTTTCCTCTTCCTTTTTCTTCTTTTCTTCTTTTTTTTTTTCCCTACATTTAATCACTGTACATCTCCACAGCACACAAAATGAATCTTCCCAACATGAATAGACTGCATATCAGTCCAGTCAAGGACAATACCATACACATTATCATCAACAGGTTTCGTTTGTTTGTTTGTTTGTTAATGATAGCATATATGTGCATGAGAGAGAAAGAAAATCCTTGTTAGGGTCTTGTCACAACATAATCCCCTTTCTCCAGCCCTCCAGCTCCTCAGGTTCTTGGGTGCCCACATGTTTTTGGGCCTACCCGGGGATCCAAATCAGCAGTTGGCCACGTGATTTCCAGCCTTGCAGGGCATTTCCTTACCACTATACTACATACAGTGCCTGGCCCAGAGCACTCTTTAATTTTTTTTTTTTTAGAGAGGTTTTTGCTATAGGGTGCGTGCGTTCTCCAGATAGAGAGAGACAGAGAGACAGAAAGTGAGAAATCACCCCTTAGGGGGGATGGCCACGCCCCAATCCCTTCTCCTCCATTCTCCTCTCGGGATCTTAGGCACGCACGCACACGCACCTGGCGTGAGTTTAAGCCACTGGGTCCGGAACTCAAACCGCGGTCGACTACGTGGGAGTCCAGCGACATAGCCATTACGCTAACTGCTGGTCCCGCCCAGAGCACTCTTAATGTTAAGAAACATTGAGTAGGGGCAAACAGGTGACGTAGTGGTTAAGGTGCTGAACTCCCACATGGCTAACCGTGGTTCAAGTTAACCAGTCTTGAGTGGGTCCCTCTCTTACCCCCACCCTTTTCTCTGCTTTCCTTGGCCCCTCTCTGTTCTCCAGCCCTGTCCCCTGAGGTTAGGGGGCTCTGAAAGGGGGACAGGGAAGAGACAGACCTCAGCTGTGTGGGGAAGGTTCCAGACCCAGAGGCTTGAAACTCATGCCAGGCACGTGTGCATGCATGCCCAAACTCCTGAGAGGAGAACGGAGGAGAAGGGATTGTGGTGTGGGTATCCCCACAGGAGGTGATTTCTCACTTTCTCTCTGTCTCTCCAACAAGTGTACGTGCTTATAGCAAAATCTCTCTCTTAAAAAAGAGAGAAACATCGAGTAAATGAAAGCAACATCGCATGAAACATTTTTCTTTTTTGCTCAAACTGTTCCATAACTTAAATTTGATCCAGAGTCAAAGCCAACGTACGCATTGACTCACAGGCTCTGTGTGACCCCATTACCTACCTTCGTGACATCATCTTCTACCACTCTCCCCCTTGCTCACTCCACTTTGTTTTTTCCATTTCACTTATTATCTATCACCTTGTGTTACACTAGATAATTCCCTTATGCAGCATGTTCATTGTCTGTCTCCCCCTGCTACAATGCAAGCTCCACAAAGACAAGGATCTTTGTTTTGTTGGATATAGTTTATCACCAATGGCTAGAACAGTACCTGTTAATGGACTGTTTTTTTTTTTTTTTGGGGGGGGGGGGGAAGGGGAGAGGGACCAGAACCTCTTTCATACCTAACCCAGTAGAGGCAAGGTCAGAAATGGCTTCCCAGGAGGAGCAGCTGGAATGAAGCTGCCTTCAAGACTATGAGTGAAAGAAGGAGGAAGAACAGACATGCCAGGCAGAAGATAAAGCCAGGTCAAAGGCATAGCAGCCCATTCCCTCCCTGAGGGCACCACCTGTGTCTGGACCCCCTCTCCTTTTTGTGTCTTTTGTCTCTACAGGTCAGTGCAGCCCGGGAGGACCCCATCGGTGGGCAAGAGCTCAGGAGAAGGCCTGCCCCCCCTTCCCACTCCTATACCCTAGGTCTCCGCCCCTCAAGCCAGGAGACCCTAACTGTCTTTGCTGTTTATATATATATATATATTATATATAAATATCTATTTATCTGTCTGAGCCCTGCCCTGACTCCACTCCCCTCATGCACTAGTGCCCAGTCTTGAGTGGGTCCCTCTCTTACCCTCACCCTTTTCCCTGCTTCCCTTGGCCCCTCTCTGTTCTCCAGCCCTGTCCCCTGAGGTTAGGGGGCTCTGAAAAGGGGACAGGGAAGGGACAGACCTCAGCTGTGTGGGGAGGGTGGATGTGACTTCAGACTCTCTCCCCTCCCCTTCTCCCAGCTCTGGCCTTGGAGGAAATTCAACCCAGAGATGGGGAGAAAGGCAGAGATTGGGGGGATATGGGGTAGAGAGGACAGCTTAGGACCCAAGGTGGTCTTGGAGGGGAGCCCTAGAGTGGAGGGGTCTGCAGGAGTGTTGGGTTCCAGACATACTGGATCTGGAGTCTAAAGGAGGGGAGCACCCTAGAGCATTCTGGGATGGGGCTTGGAAGGAGGCTGAGGGCAAGGCTTTAGAAGGGGTGGGGCTTTAGGTGAGCCAGCTGGTGGGCTCCAGAGTAGGCCAGGCTTGGAGTAGGACTCAGTTCTGTGGAAAGGGTGTGGCTTAGGGTGTGGGGACAGAGTTTGGAAGAACACTGAGGGTATGGTTCTAGAAGGGGGGGGCTTGAACAAGGCAGTAGGTAAGGTTCCAAAGTGGGTAAATCTTGCACTAGGGCCATAGTCTGTGGAAGAGGTGTGGGTTGGAACATAACAGACACTGAGCTTCATTCTAAAGGGGACAGATCTTGAGGAGGCAAGAAGTGGGATTCAGGAATGGGCCAATCTTTGGGTGAGGTCCTGGTCTGGGTTCCAGGTGGGGCGGAGCTTAGAGTGGGGTGCGCATGGTCATTTCAGAAGGGGCAACCCCCCTCCCCAATGGGGAGGTGAAGAAAATAAGTTTTAAAGTGGGCAGGTTTGGCAGTATGTATGGTGGGACTTGGTTAGGAACTGTGGGATAAATTTTGTTATGGGAGAAGGGGGATACCCCTGGCCAGCGTTGGGGACCAAGGGGGCCTGGGAAGAGCTGAGTGGTTTGGAGGGTAAGGGGTGGGATCCAGAGAGACACACCCCCACACTCTTGCCCACCCTGTGAGGAGACAGCTAGGTAATCAGAGAACAGAGCCAATAGGTCCGTGGGGCTGGCCCACCCCTCTTCCCCCTTCCCTGCCCCCTCCCTCCCTCCATACCCCCACCCGTCCAAGGGTGGTTAGAGACCCGGTCTGGAGCCCCTGTCCTGCACCCTCTGCTGTGTCTGTGATGTCTGTAGTGCCTGTGATCCTGTGTTGCCATTTTGTCTGGCTGTAGCCCCTTCCCGACCCCTCCAGACCCCCTCCCTTTCCTGCACTCTTCGGTATTGTTTGAAGACCCCCTCTCCCTGAGAAAGAGCAAATATGATTAATTATCCTCCCTCAAATAAACTCCTCAACCACCTAGTTCTCCTGGCTCTGATTTCCCAGTGTTTGTTTTTTGGGGAAGGGATGAGCAGTGAATTGGGGAAGAGGAGGTAAGAGGAAGCTCCGCCCCGGATCTGCAGTAAGTGGTTCAGATTGCGACCTGATTCTAGGCCGTTCTGACAGCAGTAGGCCATGCGGCATCCTCTTGTGAAACCTCCCCTGCCGCTCATTCTGTATCACACTCTGAGTAACCCTACTTGCTGTCCCATTACTGGCTGCTGTGGACCCAGTCTTGGTTTAGTTCTAATTCTGCTCCTTCAGCCATGATCCTTCCCAGCCCCAGTTGAGCCCTTGCCTCAAATCCCTAAGAGGCCAAAAAGACAACGCCCCATCCCCCCACACACAGGTGTCATAGGGATGGGGGAGGATACCCAACCCGCTTGGTATTCTTCAGACCCTGCTCTCTCTGCGTTTCCTCGCCTCCGCCCCAGCTGGAGAACCAGGAGACCAAGCTTGGCAGCATGGCCGGGAGGCGGGACGCCAGGCTGACTCCTGAGTTAATTAATTCATTAATTCTCTCTTACCCTTTCCCAACCCCTCCCTGGGGCAAGGAGGGGCGGGAAGTGACTAGAGTGTGTGTGTAATGGGGGGGGGGGGGAGGTTCCTGGCACCTACGATGAAAGGCCTGGCTAACTGCCACCTCCTCCGTGCCTAATTAGAGACCCCAGCCAGTGCCCGAGATCTGACTGCAGGCGCAGGATCCCCCCTCCTCCCAGCCGGGAGGCGCAGCAAAGCCCGGGAGCGCGAAGGAGAAATTCCCAGCTCTGGGGCTGAGCTCTAGGAAGGGGATATCTAACTGGAGAGAGAAAAATGGGGGCGGGACAGAGAGATCTAAAGATCTACCAGTGGGTCACAAAAAGTCCCTGGAAAAATGGAATTAAAGTTTGAATTCGGGGCCAGCAGGTGGGCATGGTGGTTGAGGCGCTGGACTCCCACATGGCCGTGGTTCGAGTCCCAGGCCTTGCAGCTTGCTTTCTCACTTTCTCTCTTACTCTCTTTCTTTATCTTTTCTTTTTTCTTTTTTTCTTTCTTTCTTTTTTTTTTTTTTTTTTTTTTTGAGAGGTTTTTGCTATAGGGGGCATGTGCTCGCCAGAAAGACAAAAGAGACAGAGAGATAGAAAGTGAGAAATCACTCCCCAGGGAGGATGACCACGCTGCAATCCCTTCTCCTCCATTCTCCTCTCTGGATCTTGGACATGCACGCACATGTGCCCAGCGCTAGTTTAAGCCACCGGGTCTGGGACTCAAACCACAGTTGACTACATGGGAGTCCAGCAACATAGCCATTATACCAACTGCTGGTCCCCTCTCTTTCTATAGTCAAAATAATAATAATAAATAAATAAAAATTTTAAAATAAAGTACGAGTTCGTTTTGGTGCAAAAAATTCATATACAGTTTTTTCATAAATGTGCATTTTTCATAACTGTTTGAAGACCCCCTCCTACTTATCAGGCCTTCGGAGGCTCACAGCCCTTGCAAGGATAGAAAGGGAGTGAGGAAGAAGGTCTTGGAGCTTGGCCAGAGACTTTAGCCTCCACCCCATAAATCTCAGATAATCCTGCTGAGAGGGGAATGGAAAGAAAAGGGTGCAAGCAAAGAAGCACTAGCTGGGGCTGCAGAAGAGGTGGGGGCTGTTTCTGTGGCATTCATCCAGGGGAAAGAGACCTTTGGAACCTCACCAAGGGGAAAGGGGTGAAGAGGTGACTTTAACCCTTTCCCAAATAAGCATCCAAGATAAACTGATGAAGCATCATCAGTATGAGCACTCTAGCGTGCCACCTTTTTCAGATCGCTACCTCCGAGTCCCCCTGCCTCCAATGCAGAGCCCTCAAGTCTTAAAATGATCCGTGAGAGGTCACGTGGCATACTGGGTTTCTGGGAGTTCTGCCTTCTCACTCCCGGCTCTGGCCCAGGGCGGGAGGTAAGGGGACTTTTACACCCAGCGCTCCTGGCCTGCGTGCAGCTCACCTCTAGGCAGGGGGCGCCTTGGCCGCGGAAAGACAGCTGTCCCGGGGGCGGGTCCTGTGGGGCGCGCTCCTCCCACACCAGTGTCAGGTTTACGGAACAGAACTCCCAGGCCGGATGCGCGGTGGCCTGACCGCCGCGAGGATTCTATTTGGCTGACCCGGCCGGGCTTGACCCTGTCCAGGCGCGCCATGTTCGCGCGTGGGTCTCGGAGGCGCCGCTCGGGGCGTGCGGTGAGAGGAATTCCGGGCAGCGGGGGGGGGGGGGGGGGGGGGGGGCGGGGTAAAACTGAGGCCTAGGTGACTGGGCAGTGGATAGACATAGCAAAGAGGTGCCCCGCAGAAGGTGCCCCGCATTCTCAGACTGGGGACTGGGCTGCTAGAGGCATACGAATGAGACGATCTGGCGGCCCAGGCTCCCTAATCAACTCTCTGCACACCTTCATTGGCACCCCTGAGATCTGGTGCTCTTCCCCTCTCACATGCACTATGGGAGGGGATTTTGAGGGCCAAATGATTGGGTCCTGGGGTTTGGGGTCAAGCAGGGACCTCCTGAGGGTTGAGACCTTAGGGGGAATGTTGACTGAGGTATGGAGTCCTACACTCCTAGGATGCCAGAACTCTAAGGGTGGCTGTACTGGAATTTGGGGGAACAGTGCTTACAGCCTTCCACCTGAGCCAGGGAGCTTTGGGACTTATTAGACAGGAGGGTCTCTCTCTCCTCCTTTGGAGGAGGTCTCTTATGGGGAAGGTATGATCTGGGTTTGGTGGTCCAGAGGCGTAAATAGCGCTCGGATATGAGATACAAAGGCAGAGATTTCTTGGAGTGGGGGTTTCTGTGAGAGGCCTCATGAGATCCTGGGGTAGTTCTTTGGGTATGAGGGGCTGAAGCCAGGGTTTTTGGGAGAGGCTCCTGAGCTTCTGAAGGCAGGGACAAGGTTCATGTGGGAATCCCCAGGAAGGATGGGGGTCTCAGTCTCCTACCCTGTGCAATTGGAGTGCTGCTGGTCTGGCATAAAGAGAGCGGACCAGGACAAGGCCTAGGAAGAGTTGCCCAGATTAGGGACTCTGTTCTAGTGAAGGGAATGCTATGGATTCTGGAGGGAGTTGTTTGAGGTCTAGAGGGATTTGAGACTGGTAGGAACTGTCCGCAGTTGGGGAGGGGGTGTCCGAGGCTGACCTGGGGAAGGAAATTCCCTGAAATGGGAGTATATAGGGAGGTGGCCTCAGCTGCCCCACCTCTACATCAGTAATGTCGCCCTCCCCCGCGCTCCAGGCGCTGTCCCAGCCTGCCCAGCGTTGCCTTGGTGGGACAGGCCCAAGCGTGCGGTCGCGGGCCCTGGAGTGGAGGGGCAGGTATTGACTTCTCCCTCCCTGCTCCTGCGCCCTGGCCGCTCCGCGTCTGTCCCCGCCCACTGCAGCTTCCCAAGGCAGAAGACCCAGACCGGGGCCAGCCCTGCAACTCCTGCAGGGAGCAGTGTCCTGGCTTCCTACTGCACGGCTGGAGGTAAGCGACGATCCCACCCCCGCGCCTCGCCTACTTTAAAGCCCCGCCTTCAGAAGAACCCCGAAGACTCAGGCCACGCCCTAGGGTTTAACTCCGCCCATAGCAGGAGCTCGATTGGGAAAAGAGCCTCAACCTCAGATTCAGAGCCTCGCCTCCGGACTCATTCCCAGGAGTCTCATTCACAGGAGAGCTCCACCCACTACACAGGCCCGCCCCCAGAAGAGTCTGAGTCTCATCTCTAGGACATCCTCTTTCAGGACTCTGAGCATCACCCAGTGACCTCCAGCCCCCTCTTAGTCTCAGACCTAGTGTTCTATACTACTGGATCCCTGCACTCAAAGTCTTGCAAAATTCCAGACAGTTCACAGCTCCCAGACTCAGAGACTCAGACTACCCATAGACTCAGAGCCCACACACCCACAAGGTCAGCACCTCATCACAGATTAGAGCCTTGCCTGGAGAGAAAGTTCCCCAACAAAGTCCAGAGCCTTTCCTGAGGGGAAATCTCTAGCTTTATAAATCCAGTCTCTGTCTGCAAGCCCCAACCCTACTCAGCCCTACTGCTGAAAGAATCTGACCCAAGTCCCAGAGCTGAAAGTTTAGGGGCTATCTTTGAGATCCCAAAGCCTAACCTTCCACATCCCTTGCTCTGGTTCACAGCCCCAACCCAGTTCACAGCCCTGCCCTCAGCTGGAAGCTAAGCTTTTTGTGGCCAGCCCCCTATTCCCCACAATTTGTCCACAGGCTCAAATATAGATGCTGGCTTACAACCCTACCTCCTGTCAGCCCCCCTCAGGCCTAGAGCCCTGTCCAGCTCAGAGCCCTTTGGTGGTGATAACCTAAGCACCCACCCCTCAGTTTGGGTGCTTAGGTCGTTAATGGGTCCAGGTAGGCATCCTCTTAGTAATTGACCTCCATCCCGGTCCTCACAGAAAGATATGCCAGCACTGCAAATGCCCACGGGAGGAGCACGCAGTACACACCGTGCCTGTGGACCTGGAGCGCATCATGTGTCGGCTAATCTCAGACTTCCAGCGCCACTCCATCTCCGACGATGACTCAGGCTGTGCATCAGAGGAGTATGCCTGGGTGCCCCCTGGCCTTAAGCCCGAGCAGGTAACCGGAGGCTGGCCATCCACTCTTGCTCTCCAGTGGGTGCACTCACATGTGGGGAACCTATTTCTGAGACAATACTAGAGTCTGTGTTCAGACTGAGTGTCTCTGTGATCAAAGGGTGGTCAGCCCTCCACATGTCACAGGGAACCCTGAGTTCCTCAGGGCCTGTTCACCCTACTCCTGTTCTCTTATGTCAGTCTTTATTCTAGCACTTCATTTAACAAACAGTTATTGAGCACCTACTGCATGTCGGACACTGCTCTAGGCACTGAAGGCATAGCCGTGAACAAAATACACAATAATTTATCTGCCAACATGGAGATTAGATTCCTTAAAAGAGCAACAGCCAGGAACCAGCAGGTGGCATGGTGGTTAGGGCACTGGACACTCCCACATGGTCAACAATGGTTCAAGTCCCAGACCTGGTGGCTTGCTTTCTCGCTTTCCCTTTCTCTCTCTCTCTCTGTGTCTCTCTCTGGTCAAATTAAAGAAAAAAATGAATAGATACAAATAATTATTTTTTTAAAATAAAAATAAAAAAAATTTAAAGAAGAGCAACAACCAATAAACAAACCTGAAATCTACAAGGGGACGTCAAGAAGTTCTTGGGATAGTGGCATTAAAGGGCAAGTTAGTTTTGGTGCAAAAAAATCTGAAATAGCCTTTTCATAACATGCATTTTCCAGGAATTTTTGAGGACCCCTTGTATGTCAGATAGATTAAGGGCTATGGAATAAAAAAGCAAGGAGGTGGAGGTGGGGAGAGAAGGAAAGGTGCTAGAATTGCAAATAGGGTGCCCAAGTAAGTCTCAGAATTTAATACTTGTGCTGCATTAAAGGAGGTAAAGAAGTGAGCTGTACAGATACCTGAGGTTAGAGTGGTCATGCCAAGGCTTTGAGGTAGGAGTGTGCTTGGCTTGTGCAAGGAATATCGAGGAGGCCAGTGCAGTTGGAACAGAATGAATGGGAGAGCAGTTGGAGGTAAGGTCAGAAAGGTGGCACAGGCTATGGAGAGGACTTTAACTCCAAAGAAAAGGAAGCCACAAAAAGATCAAAGCTACAAGTGAGGGGATATGATTTGTCTTGGGATTTCACAGGATCCCTCTGGCTGCTGAATGTAGAACAGCCTGTGGGAATGAGGGTAGAAGCAGGGGATGAGTGAGGAGGAGACTACTGCAATAGTCCAGGTGGTTGATGATGGTGCTGGCAATGGGTATAGTGAGAAGTGGCCAGATTCTGGATCTATTTTAGAAGTAGAGCTGAAGGCTGGCTCCATAGCAGTAGTGCACTGATCAAGAGAAGCCAGATCCCACATGGCATCCATGGTTCAAATCCCCGGTCTGGTCAGCCTGAAACATGCTAGGAACCCAGGATCTGATGGGCTGGAGGGCTGGAGGACTGGAATCATGACATGACCAGACTCTAGGAGGTCTCTCTCTCTCTCTCTCTCTCTCTCTCTCTCTCTCTCTCTTTCACACACACACGTGCGCGCGCATGCAAGTGCACACATGCTATCTCGAATAAAGAAAAAAACATATATATATGTGTGTGTGTGTGTGTGTGTGTGTGTGTATATATATATATATATTTTTTTTTTTAAGAGCATAACTGAGGTGATTTGCTTATGAGGGTCAGAAAGAGAAAAGTAAAAGATGAGCCCGATGATGGGCAGATTAACTGGTATGTGCAAGGCCAGGAGCAAGTTTGAGAAGTAAACATGTAAGTTGGGTTCTGTCCATCTGGAATCTGGGATGCCTGTGAGACATCTAAGTGGACAAATTGCTTGGAACTGAAGGAAGAGGTCTATGCAGCATATTAGCCAAAGGTGATATTTACAGCTATGAGGCTAGATGCAATTCCCAAGGGTACGAATGTAGACAAAGGTGAGAGGACCAAGGACTGAGCCCTAGGACCCTCCCACATTTAAGGGTCAGCTAATTGAGGATGAACTAAAAGAGGGACGGGGGGCTAGCAGGTGGTGTGATGGTTGGGGCACTAGATGCCACAGGATTGACTGCAGGATTTGAGTCCCAAAACTAACAGTTTGAAAACACTCCAGGCACGTGTATATGCATGCCCAAAATCTCAAGAGGAGAAGGAATTGCAGTGTGGCCATTCCCTAGCTGCTGGGATGCCTTCTCACATTCTCCTTCTGTCTCTCTCTGGTGAGCACACACACCCTGTGGCAAAAAAAAAAAAAGAGAGAGAGAGAGAGAGAGACAGAGAAGGAACAGCCAGAAAGATAGGAAGAAAATCAGGATGATGTGGTGTCCTGAAAGCCAAGGTAAGGTGTTTCCAGGAAGAGAGAGTGATCGGTTGAGTCAGGGTCAAGTTGGGGTGAGGACTGAGACCTGCACAATGATTTAACAATGCAGATGTCATCAATGACTTTGACAGCTTTGGAGGAAGGGCAGGGGCAGAAACCCGACTGCAGTAAGGTCAAGAGAAAATGGGAGGACAAGAAGTGAAGTGCACACAAGTGTTCACAACACTTTTGTGGCATTTTGTTGTGAAAGGAAGGAAAACAGTGGAGCAGCAGTTGAAGGGAGAAGAGGAGTCAAGACGTGAGGGAACGAGGCGTCTGTTTGGGAGCTGAAGGAAATGATCTGGCCTTTAGGAAGGAAGGGGGGGGGGGAGGGAACCAGCAGTTAGCGTAATGGCTATGTTGCTGGACTCCCACGTAGTCGACCGCGGTTCGCGTCTCGGACCCGGTGGCTTACAACTCACGCCGGGCGCGTGTGCGTGCGTGCCCAAGATCCCGAGAGGAGAATGGAGGAGAAGGGATTGCGGCGTGACCATCCCCCCTGGGGGGTGATTTCTCGCTTTCTGTCTCTATGTCTCTCTCTGTCTGTCTGGCGAGCGCACGCGCCCTATAGCGAAAAACCTCTCCAAAAAAAAAAAAAAAAAAAAAGGAAGGAAGAGGGGGGAGTCAGGAGAAGTTCCCTTCTGATGACTTTTTTTTAATTCCATTTGTCACTGTTATTTGTAATTTGACCAAAGAGAGAGAGAGAGAAACAGAAAGTGAGAAAGCAAGCCGCCAGGTCTGGGACTCAAACCATGGTCAGCCATGTGGGAATCCAGCACCCTTAACCACCAGACCACCTACTGGCCCTGATGACTTTTTTTAAAGAATTATTTTATTTTTATTTAACTTTATTTATTTATTTTAATTTGACCAGAGAAAGCATGCCACCAGGTACGGGATTCAAGGCCATGTGGGAGTCCAGCACCCTTAACCATCATGCCACCTGCTGGCCTCACCTTCTGATGACTTTTTTTTTTTCCTTTTTTTTTTTTTTTTTTTTTTTTTGCTATAGGGCGAGTACACTCACTAGAGAAAGAAAGAGAGAGAGAGGGAAAGTGAGAAATCACCCCCCAGTGCAGATGGTCACACTGCAGTCCCTTCTCCTCTAGTCTCCTCTTGGGATTTTTGGCACACACATACATGCACCGGCATGTTTCTCAGGCTGCCAGGTCTAGAACTTCAATATCAGAGTAAGCCATGTGGGATCTAGCACCCCAACCACCAGCTACCTGGTGGCCCCTGATGACTTTTTTTAAGTTTACTTATTTATCTCTGCCGTAAACAAGAGACAAAGAGAGGCAGAGAGATAGCATTTCCAACAGTGTCCTGACACCACGATCTACCCCCATCATCAGCCAGCTTGGGATTATGCATATGCATGTGACCAGCACACTCAGGAAGGTCTCCAGACTCAAACCCAAACCTTCCCATATGGTCAGCCTCCAGGGCACCGTGTGTTACTACTGCACCATCTGGTCCCTTCTTCTGATGACTTCATTTTCTCAGAGAAGCAAGGACCCACCATCTCATGACATCCCAAATCACTGCTAATCTCAATTGTTTTCTCCCACCCTCCATGTCTTCCAAGGTATACCAGTTTTTCAGCTGCCTCCCAGAAGACAAGGTCCCTTATGTCAACAGTCCCGGTGAGAAATACAGGATCAAGCAGTTGCTGCACCAGCTGCCCCCACATGACAGTGAGGTGAGGAGAGATGCCAGGTATGGGGCACAGCTTGGGCAAATGCAGGGTAGCTGGAGAGAAATGGGGAGGGTCAAAGGAAGAACAGCAATCTGATCTGCTGTGAGAGGTCTGGAAAGGCAGGAGCCATCAAGGGGCATTCCTTGGCTAAACCACAGCAGGGCCTTGGAATAAGGGGTAAGTGGTGGGTGTTTCAGGCAAGAGGCACCATCTATACAAAGGCCTAGAAGTAAACTTTTTGAGCATGTATGAAGTCTGGAAGAGGGGCGGGGCAGGCAACAAGTGAGGAGCCTGGAAGACCCCTACCACCCCCAGGCACAGTACTGCACAGCACTGGGAGAGGAGGAGAAGAAAGAGCTCAGAGCCTTCAGCCAGCAGCGGAAGCGGGAGAATCTGGGACGTGGTACCGTGCGCATCTTCCCAGTGACCATCACTGGGGCCATCTGTGAGGAGGTGAGCCATGGAGGGCCTCAGTATGTAAGCAGTGCCTTTGTTCCAAGCCCTGGGGTACAGGGCCCATTTCCCAGGCCCTGGAAGATGAGGCCTCCCTTTTAAGCCCTGGTGGGCTGTCTCTAGGGTCTTCACATCTCACTGTCCAGCAGGGAACGTCTATCTCTGAGTTCCCCTGATGGACAGAGCATGTCTCTAGAACCCCCTGGTGGGGGAAACCTGTCCCTCAGATCCCACTGTTGGCTGTGGTTTGTCTCTAAGGAAGTCCTGGGGTAACTTCTTTATGGTTTGCTCCCCTCCACACAATAGACATGGGGCCTGGGCTGTTTCTCTGGCTCTCTTGTAGCCAGGACTTATCTAAGAACTGACCCACAGTAACGAGGCCTGTCTCCAGAGCCTAGTGGTAGGTGAATTTGTCTCCAAGACCCTCCATGATAGGTGGATCTGCCTTTAGATCGTACTGTTAGGTGAGGTCTGTTGCTAAGGCCCCAGTGGGTGGAGACTATCTCTATGGTTCCTGCATTGGGCCTGGTCTGTCTCAGTGGTTTCCCCATTAGCAGAGTGAGTCTCTTAAGGTGCACCCCCCCCAACACACCCACCTACTCCTTGTATAAGTGGAGCCTGTCTCAAAGTTTTCCTGTAGGGGCCAGCCAATAGCATGATGGTTAAAGCATATGGATCCTGCATGGCCAACTATGCAGTTCAAGTCCCAGACCCAGTGGCTTAAAAATCACACCAGGTACTTGTGTGTCTGTGGCCAAAATCCCAAGATGAGAATGGAGGAGAAGGGATTGCATCATGGCCAAACACCCTAGGGTGTGCTCCCTCATTTTCTCTCTCTCCGTTTCTCTCTGACAAGCACATAAGGCTTATAATAAAGTTTTTAAAAAGAAAAGAAAAGAAAAAATAGGCCAGTCGCAAAGGTTTACCATGGAGAAGACCCAGGTGGGACACACCTTGCTGATCCCATCCATTTGACCATCCTGGTGATGGTGAGAATGTCTGTCATTTGGCAGTGTGGGAAGCAGATTGGAGGCGGGGACATCGCAGTGTTTGCCAGCCGTGCAGGCCTGGGTGCCTGCTGGCACCCACAGTGCTTCGTGTGCACCACATGCCGGGAGCTGCTTGTCGACCTCATCTACTTCTATCATGCTGGCAAGGTCTACTGTGGGCGCCACCATGCCGAACGCTTGCGTCCACGCTGCCAAGCATGTGATGAGGTTTGTGCCTCCCTGTCCAGGGTGGGAGCGGAGGGCAGGCAGGGACCAGGGCAGGCCCTCTG
Organism: Tupaia tana; assembly: GCA_026018925.1. NCBI lineage: Eukaryota > Metazoa > Chordata > Mammalia > Scandentia > Tupaiidae > Tupaia > Tupaia tana. The sequence goes on from JAKSZU010000009.1 coordinate 121,485,851, forward strand.
ACAGCCACAGGTGACCTACGCCTTCCAGATCATCTTCTCCCCTGAATGCACGGAGGCTGAGGGCCGGCATTGGCACATGGGCCACTTCTGCTGCTTCGAATGTGAAGCTTCGCTAGGAGGACAGCGCTATGTCATGCGTCAGAGCCGCCCCCACTGCTGCGCCTGCTACGAGGCCCGCCATGCAGAATACTGTGATGGCTGTGGGGAGCACATCGGTGGGTGAACATGAGGGGACTGGACTGAGGGACAGATGGACCATGGGGCCATGCCCTGCCCCACCAAGATTCCTCCTGTCTTTCAGGCCCCATCCCCCATTATACCCTATACTGTAAGTCTAGCCCCAGTACCATAGGCCTGTACTTTGGGGCCAGCAGGTGGTGTGGCAGTTAAGATGGCTGAATCTTGGGGCCAGCAGGTGGCATAGTGGCTAAGGTGCTAGACTCCCATGTGGTGGACTGTGGTTCAAATCCCAGACCTGGTGGCTTAAAACTAACACTGGGCACGTGTGTGTGCATGCCCAAAATCTCAAGAGGAGATGGGATTATGGCATGGCTATCTCTCCTGGGGAGCAATTTCTCACTTTCTGTCTCTCCAGCAAACTCACACAACCTACAGCAAAAATCTCTTTAAAAAATAAAGGGAACCAGCAGTTAGCGTAATGGCTATGTCACTGGACTCCCACGTAGTCGACTGCGGTTTGTGTCCCGGACCCAGTGGCTTAAAACTCAAGCTGGACACATGTGCGTGCGTGCCCAAGATCCTGAGAGGAGAATGGAAGAGAAGGGATTGTGGTGTGACCATTCCCCCTGGGGGGTGATTTCTCGCTTTCTGTCTCTGTGTCTCTCTCTGTGTGTCTGGCAAGTGCACGCACCCTATAGTGAAAACCTCTCAAAAAGAAAAAAAAAAAAGATGGCTGGATTCCACATGGCCAACTGTACAGTTCCAGTCCCAGACCTGGTGCTTGAAAAATACACCGTGTGTGTGCATGCCTGCCCAAAATCACAAGAGAAGAATAGGGGAGAAGGGGCTGTGGCATGGCCATCCCCCATGGGGGATGCTTTCTCACTTCACCTCTGTCCGTGGCTATCTCTAACAAGTATATATACCTTATAGCAAATTTTTTAAAAAAGTTATGTACCCTTCACTTGCAAGTCCCATTTCCAATATCTTCCACTATGCTATACTTTCTAATCCCCACCTACACAACACTAAACTACAACTACACATCAAAAACTACCCCCAGAGTGCCCTCTAATTCTTGGTCCCCAGGACTACCCTCTAAGCCTGGTCAAGCTATGCCCTATTCTTTTCCACTCTCCTCCATCAGCCTAGGTTCCCACCTACCTTCTAGCTACACCCTGCCTTCCAAGATGTTCCTTTCCCACAAGGCTCCTCCCTTTTTTTTTTTTTTTAAGAGGTTTATGCTATAGGACGCGTGCACTCGCCAGAGAGAGATGGGACCAGCAGTTAGCGTAATGGCTATGTCGCTGAACTCCCACGTAGTTGACTGTGGTTTGAGTCCCGGATCCCGTGGCTTAAACTCACGCCAGGCACGTGTGCGTGCTTGCCCAAGATTCCAAGAGGAGAATGGAGGAGAAGGGATTGCAGCGTGGCCATCCCCCCTGAGGGGTGATTTCTCGCTTTCTGTCTCTCTGTCTCTCTTTGTCTTCCCAGTGAGCACATGCACCCTATAGCAGAAACCTCTCCAAAAAAAAAAAAAAAAGACAGAGAGAGACAGAAAGCGGGAAATCACCACCCCGGGGAGAATGACCACATGACAATCCCTTCTCCTCCATTCTCTCAGGATCTTGGGCACGCATGCCCACGCGCCTGGCGTGAGTTTTTTTTGTTTTTGTTTTTTTTTTTTTTGGAGAGGTTTTTCGCTATAGGGCGCGTGCGCTCGCCAGACAGAGAGAGACATAGAGACAGAAAGCGAGAAATCACCCCCCAGGGGGGATGGTCACGCCGCAATCCCTTCTCCTCCATTCTCCTCTCGGGATCTTGGGCACGCACGCACACGCGCCCGGCGTGAGTTGTAAGCCACCGGGTCCGAGACGCGAACCGCGGTCAACTACATGGGAGTCCAGCGACATAGCCATTACGCTAACTGCTGGTTCCCAGCGCCTGGCGTGAGTTTTAGCCACCGAGTCCAGGATTCAAACCGCAGTCAACTACATGGGAGTCCAGCAATATAGCCATTACGCCGACTGCTGGTCCCAAGTTCCCTCCCTTCTAAGCCCTGCTGGCACCTCTTCCTCTTCCTCAGGTCCAGCTTTCCACTTTCCTTCCACCTGAAGCCACCTCTTAATGTCTAAGCCTGACCCACATCTTGAAGTCCAATGCCTTCCCCCACTCTGGGAGGGGGCAACCTGGGGAAAAAAGGGGGAGGGGAGACTAACCAGCCAATGTTCAAGAGAGAAGAATGAGGAACCAAGGGGTGAGGGCCAAATCTCGAGTTTCCTGCTTTCTCCAGAATAGGGCCCCATTCAGGAGAGGTGGGAATGTGCCTGGGGTAGGGGTGGGGGGTTCTGCCTCAGTTTTCACCTTGCATTGGTCCCTGCAGGCCTGGACCAAGGGCAGATGGCTTACGAGGGCCAGCATTGGCATGCCTCCGACCGCTGCTTCTGCTGTAGTCGCTGCGGACGAGCCCTGCTGGGCTGCCCCTTCCTGCCACGCCGTGGCCTGATCTTCTGCTCTCGAGCCTGCAGCCTTGGGTCCGAGCCCACTACCCCAGGGCCTGGCCACCGCAGCTGGAGCGCTGGCACAGTCACCGCACCTCTCACAGCCTCTGCAGCCTCTTTCTCTGCTGCGGAGGGGGCCTCTGAGACAGCCACCAAAGGCACCTGCACCGAGTCATCGCCTGGTGAGCTAACCCTTCAGCCTCACTCAGACTCGCCCCGCCCCCTGCCTCGACTCTGGCCCTTCCCCTTGACTTGCCCTGGCCCTACACCTGCTACATCCAGGCCCCACCCACTCTCAGCCCAGTCTCCTTCCCCACACCATCCCAGGCCTAGACTCCAGCCCATGCTACATCCCCGTTGTGAACCCTGGCTTTGCCCCCACTTCTGTATAAGGCCGGCCCCCAACCTCAACTTGTGAGCCCAAATTCCTGCAACTTTCCTCCTACCCGCCACCCTCTGCACCCAGGCCCTGCCCCCATTCTGTCACAACTCAAATCTTCTCTGATCTATGCCCCAACCCTGTCCTTCCAAAGCCACTTCCCCCCACCCTCTGGCCACACCCCATACCCCAATCCTGTTTTGATCCTTAAGTGTTCTTACTTCCAACCCTCTCTGCACCCAGAGCCCAGCCTGCCCTAGGCTACTTGCTCCCCAGACTCTTCATCTCCTTGCCAGTCCCCGACCCCTTTCCCCACTTTTCCAGTCCTGGTGATGGAAAGAAGGCCCTTCCACAGGCCTCCCCTGTGGGGATGGGAAGGGCAATACAGGAAATTGTTTCATCTTTCTAGCTGCAGGCCCAGAGGAACCCTCCCGCTTTCTGAGAGGAGGCCCCCACCGCCACTCCATGCCTGAGCTGGGGCTCCGCAATGCACCTGACCCACCTCCAGAGTCCCTCAGCCAGGCAGACCTGCACCCAGAGGACAGTGCCTTTGGTCGCCAAAGCACCCCACGTGTCAGCTTCCGTGATCCTCTGGTGTCTGAGGGAGGTCCCCGGCGGACCCTGAGTGCTCCCCCGGCCCAGCGACGGAGGCCTCGCAGTCCCCCACCCAGGCCCTCAAGCCGCCACCATCGCCGCCATCATCACCATCACCACCGCCACCCTGGCAGACGTCGCCATTATCATTGTGACTTGGGATCAGGGTCGGACTCAGGATCTTGCTCCAGCTCACCCTCCAGCCCCAGTTCGGAGTCCTCAGAGGATGATGGATTCTTCCTGGGGGAACGCATCCCACTGCCCCCACACCTGTGCAGACCCATGGCAGCTAAGGGCGCCACAGCTGAAACCTTCAACTCCCAGCCCCCACCTCTCCCTGGAGACTCTTGCCAAGGGATGCCTCGCCAGGCCAGAGACAAGAACTGCATCGTGGCTTGAAGGCAGGCAGTCCATTCTCCATTCGGTACAGAGGAGGACCACTCCTCCAAACTCAGTCATAAATCCTTTCCTTCCTCCCTCCACTGTTTGTAACTATTGTCATTTAATACTCGTAAAACAGCCCTGGCTTCTTTGCCTCCTTGCTCCAGCTCCCACCTTTGGGGGCCCTCCCCGGAGGTCCCCCTCTTGATGCTTGAGATTTATCTACATTTGGTCAAAGGATTCCTTTATTCATTATCATATACTTTAACAATCTGTTTATTATTTATTTATCCCTCCACAGAACCACCACCCACACCAAGGAGGTTATTTGGAGTGGGTCACAACCTGGGGCCTGGAGTCTAAAATCTGAGGCGCCCTCCTCCCTCATTTTGTGGCTAAGGTGGGGACATGATCCAGGCAGAACTGGTGTTTCCTTTGGGATACTGCAGAAGGAAAAGGAACCTAGGCACACCATATGTGTGGCCACACCCAGGAGGGTTGACTGGCAGGCTGGAAGACAAAATTCTCCAATGAAGGCACTTTTACTTCAATAAGAGGCTGGGAGTTGGTTAGCTGAGAGTGTTGTGGGGCTAGGGAGGAGTCATTTGTAGATCACTGAGATTTGAGGGGAGTTCCTCTACACCGGACCATCTGCGGGGTCTGCACATGAAGAAAAGAGAGAAAGCATTGGCTGGATCTGTATGCCCATTGTACAGACAAAACTATTGAAGCTTATGGTACTTCTTGGTATAAAATCCATTAGGTTTTAAGGGACAGTGTTGGCATTCATGCTCTTGGGAGACCCCCCCTTTTTTTTCCAGTGAGAAAGCACCCTCCATGGGGGATAGTCATATGGCAATCCATTCTCCATCTGTCCCTCCTTTGGGGACTTTGGGCACACACGTTCATTCACCCAGGGTGTTTCTCAAGCTGCTGGGTCTAGGACTCAAACCAAGCGAGCAGCTGGCTATATGGGATCCAGCTGCCTTAAACACCATCCCTCCACTGGCCCCTCCCTTTCCTTTACTCTTCTGCCCTCTGAGCAATACACAAGCATGCATGTGCATGCATACGCACGTACACACACACACACACACACACTTACCAGTAGGGGCTGCTGTATGTCTTTGCTGCCGAAAGGGGAAGGTGATGTAGGCATCATAGCCAAAGAGGCATGTAGCTATTAGGCCCAGTACCTGGGGGACAGGATGGGAGTAAGGGGTGTTGGATTAGGTGGCTGGCCTACTCAGTCTCTTACCTCCTTGTATCCACCACCTCCAGCTACTGTCCCATGCAAACTGGTCACTCAAGCCCCAGGTAGGGAAGCCAGAGAGCCCCAGGGAAAGGCTAGGAAACTTGATTCCACTCCACCCTCCCTCCTTCTAGTATCTCTCAACACAGGACTGCCACACCCTGGCCCCACAGGTAGGAGTAAGGGATATAATTCATACTACATCTAAGATGAAGTTCTAGAAAATGGTAGTCTAGTGTGTCGACAAAGGGTCCGCCTGTTTGTACTTCCCACAAAGGTCCCTGTGCCAGACAAGGGACAGCCTTCTTTTACAGCAAATGAAGATCTTAGCAGGCAAACCCAGGGCTTGGGACAGACCTTCCTACAGGCCCTGAGGGCATGAGTGGCCCACTGTGGGTCACACACTTTCTGCCAGAAGCAGAGACTCCTGGATCCTCAAACCCTTCTCTCTGTATTCTGGAGCTGCCTCCATGGACTTTACCCCTGCAGTGATTTTGGAGTGGTTTCCTCTTTGAACAAGGACGACAATGGAGGTGATCAGGTAGAGGATTGCCGCTATGAGGGTTCGAAAGAAATCCTGTTAAATGTTTGGAGGAGAATTGGAAAGTCAGCATCTGTAGTTCACGACAAGTCCAACCACCCGGGCCCCTCCCCAGCCTCGCCATTATTGGCCCCTGCTCACACTCCAGGGCCAGTTGATGAAGGGGATCTTGGTGTGCACATCACACATGTAGACGACAAAGAAGACAGTAGCAAGGATCATCTCAATCACTGACAGGGAAGAGTACCCTGAAGCCAAGGTGCTGAAGCAGATCAGAATCACCAAGCACAGTATCTGGAAGGATGACATAGGAAGGGGGGCCCAGATCAGCTCTCAGGGTTAAGAAAATTGGTTTAAATTGGAAGCCTCAAATTCAGCCACCTACCAGGACTTGGAAAACCACATACAGCAAACATTTGTGTTTGCTCACTGTGTTCCGAACATTGTTCTAAAAGCTTTACAGGTATTGGGACCAGCAAATGGCATAATGGTTACGTCGCTGGACTCCCACATAGTCGACCATGGTTCGAGTCCCAGGCACATGTGTGTGCATGCCCAAGATCTCGAGAGAGGAGAATGGAGAAGGGATTACCCCATGGCCAGCTCCCCTGCAGGGAGGGTGATTTCTCACTTCCTGTCTCTCTGGTGAGTGCACATGCTCCATAGCAAAAATCTCTCTTAAAAAAAAGTTTTACAGGTATTAATTCACTTACTCATCACAACCTAATGAACTGGGTACTATATATTATTAGTATCTATTTTATAGGTGAGAAAAGTGAGGCACAGAGAGGTTAAGTGGTTTGCCCAGGATCACCCAGAAAGTAAGAAGTAGGGTTAAGTGCCTCAGTGTACCCCTTCTTCCCTTCTAGGATATAGGTGGCCTGAGAGGAGTGGCTCTGCCAGGTGTTTGGTGAGCACTGCAGGCGCCAGTTTCATGGCCTTGAGGGGCAGGACAAGTGGCTCTCCTGACAACCCCTTTGAGAAGCAGTGAGTGACACCAGAGAGGCAGGGCTCTGTTAAAGGCACCGCACCCCTTTTATAAATGACCCAAAGGCGGCGCCCACTTTGAAGGGGGCGGGAAACCGAGGCTGCTAAACTGCCCGAAGAACTACGGACCTCTAGCCCAGCCAGAAGAGCGAGGAAGAACTGGCAAAGGGCGGAGCGCCCTGTCCCGCGGGATTAGAGCGGGCCCCACCCCAACAGGCCCTGCCTCTGGGCGCGCTGCCAGCCCGCCTGCCAGTGCCCAGGCCGGGCCACGCCCTGCCGGGGGAAGCCCCCATCTCCCAGCGCTCCCCCCCCCCCGACCCCGGCCCCTTCGATGTACCCACTGATGAGTCTACGTGGGATCCACCTACGAAGTACCCCATATGCGTTATAGGCTTTCTCCTCACCCGGTAGGCCACCCGCTCTCGACCACCTTCTCCAAACTGTACAGACTCACCCTGCGCCCCTAGTTTCCGTTCTCCACCACGAATCAACCCACCTGCGCCCCACTGCTGAGCACCCAGACCACATGCGTGCCTCACCACGACCGTCCAGGTCCGCGTGGTCCAGCCACCCCACTCCGCCGTTGCCCGCCCGCCAGCCCCAGGACGCTCACAATCTCAGTCAACAGGAGAATTCCCTTTTGGGTGCGCGAGAAGCTGGTGCAGGCGACCCAGCAGCCGGGGGCAGAGAGGCGCTCCGAATCCGCCATGGTGTGGGCCGGAATCCCTAGGGGCAGGTAAGATCTGCTTGCTTGCTCTCGGGTTCGAGGGACGCTGCACACCTAGCCGTCTTGCCAGCCGTCTGGCCGGGAAGGGGGCCCCGGGGCGAAGGAGCGAGTGAATCACCTCGCCGCGCCGAAGCAGGCGGGGCTGGAGGGGGCCGGGCCAGGTGGCTGCCGCCCCGGAAGCCCCCTCGCCCCGCCCACCAAGGATAGTCCTAGTCTGGTGCATAACTACCACCACCACCACCTCCCCCCCATGCCCCATCCCCGTGGTGTTTGGCAGGTCCGAGTACCCGGCATAGTAATGTCAAGACCCTTTGTCTTTTTTTCTGCTATAGGGCATGTGCACTCCCCGAAGAGACAGAGACAGAGAGATAAAAAGAGAAATCACACCCCCCCATGGCCACGACACGACACACGCATGCACATGCACCTCGCGTGAGTTACAAGCCATGTGGTCAACCATGTGGGAGTCCAGTGCAGCAACCCCTACACCACCTGCTGGCCCGGAGACCCTTCCTCTTTTTTTTTTTTTTTGGAGAGATTTTCACTATAGGGCGCGTGCGCTTGCCAGACAGACACAGAGAGACAGAAAGCGAGAAATCAACCCCCAGGGGGAATGGTCACGCCGCAATCCCTTCTCCTCCATTCTCCTCTCGGGATCTTGGGCACGCACGCACACGCGCCTAGCGTGAGTTTTAAGCCACCGGGTCCGGGACGCGAACCGTGGTCGACTACGGGGGAGTCCAGCGACATAGCCATTATGCTAACTGCTGGTTCCCGACCCTTCCTCTTTTTAAAATGCAAATGCAGGGTCAGCAGATGGTATAGCGTTAAGTCTTCTGGACTCCGTCTTACCTCGATTGGAGTTCGAGACCTGGCGGTTTGATACTTGGCGCACCTGTGTGCGTGGGTGCATGCCCAACATCCCAGAGGGAGAATGGAGAAGGGCTTGCAGCGTGGCCATGCCCCCAAGGGGTGATTTTTCACTTTCTCTCTTCTCTCTCTTTTTCTCTCTGGCGAGAGCACACGCCCTAAGGCAAAAATCTCTCCAAAAAAAAGGAAAAAAATTAGAATGCAAATGCAGCCGGGGCTACCACAGGAATCTGGCCTCCAAAGGGAGTAACTCAGTTTCCTTAGTTGAAAAAAAAAAAAGTCAGAGCCCCTGTTTAAACTGAAAAGACCTGGGGTCCGGTATATTTCCAGGATTCGGAATCTTTTGGATTTTACCAAGTTTTTTTGTCCCATGTGTTGTATAATATTTATTTTCAGCTAGGCCTGGGCTGCCTTATTAAGAAAGGGGGGGGGAAAAGCACATTCATGGGACCAGCAGTTAGCGTAATGGCTACGTCGCTGGACTCCCATGTAGTCGAGAACAGTTCAAGTCCCAGACCCAGTGGCTTAAAACTCACGCCAGACTCGTGTGCGTGCGTGCCCAAGATCCCGAGAGGAGAATGGAGGAGAAAGGATTGCGGCGTGGCCATCCCCCCTGGGGGTTGATTTCTCGCTTTCTGTCTCTCTGTCTGGCAAGCGCACGCACCCTATGGCAAAAACCTCTCAAAAAAAACAAAAGCACATTCATACTTTCTCAAAGAAAATAAAAAGGTGGTGTGAACGTTATACTGTGAATAATAAGTATAAATAAAAATTGAAAATTGTTCCTTGTAAGGGCCAGTCAGATTTTTATAACCAAATGATACCAAACTTGTGGAGAAAGCTTTGCCAACTTTGAAATTGCAGATAAAGGATTGTGGGTCACAGAATAAACCTCTTCACAGTGATGAGAATGAGACCATGTGGTGCAAAGGCTGAGCTAGAAAAGGGTGTAGTGAACATAAAGTTGTTCAGTAAATGGGGGTGGACACTGTTCATAGTGTTAGAGCCCAGGGAGCCCCGGACCTGATACTTTGTTTTGCAATCCCAGGGAAGTTCTGGCCCTGCGTGCTGAGCCTCAGTTTGCTGGTTCTGAGTAGATGGGTCATCAGCCCAACACTGGATGAGGAATAGGAAAGAGCACAAGTTAACCTCTAGGACCTTTGCAAGATGAGGGGACGGCTCTTTGGGGTGCAAGGCTGGGTGACAACACTGATGGCATTTGCAGAGTGTTATCTTGACCAAGTAATTTCTTCAGGCTTAGCCTCAATTTCTGCATCTGAGATAGTCACCTCATTGCCCAGAATCAGGGTTCCTGAGGTGTGCCAAAGATACATTCTTCAAACTGGATGTTTGTTTTATTCCCATCTCATTTGAGGTCTGGAATGTCATAACTGGAAGGCCAGGAGGGTTCAACTCAAGGACCTGCCTGCTCTCTCCCCCCAAAAATCACAAGGCCTCTCAAAACTAAGGAAGGGGCTCCCCTCTTTTAGTCCAGGTGGCTGAAAGAATGAATAGTGGAAGGGATAAAACATACTTTAACCTGTACTGAGTGTGTGCTTTCCAACTCTGTGAGGACAAGACTGAGCTTCTGGAACCAGACAAAGTGGGCTCCGACTCAGGGCCTTTGCACTTGCTGTTCCTACTACTGTCAATGCCCTTTCCCCAATTCTTCATACATCTGACTTTTAGTCATTCCGGTCCCAGCTCAAATGTTATTTCTTCAAAGAAGCCAGCAGCTCACCATCAATCTCCCCCAACATAACCTCCTTTTGCTTTCTTCATAACTCTCATGTCTATCTAAAATCATCTTTTATTTATTCATTTTCTTGTCTTTCTTGTCTGATGTCTGTCTAGTTCCATTACATCAGTTACATAAGGACAGAAATCCTTTTATTTTTTAATTTGCCAGAGGGTGCATGTGTTCTCCAGAGAGACTGAGAGAGAGAGAGAGAGAGAGAGAGAGAGAGAGAAAATACCCCCTGTGGAAAATGGTCATGCCACAATCCTTTCTCCTCTGTTTCTCCTTTTGAGATTTTGGGCGTGCATGCTCCCACACAAGCATGTTTTTCGAGCTGCTGGCCTGGGACTCGAACCACATAGTAAGCTATGTGGGATCCAACCGTCTTAACCTCCATGTCATTGGCTGGCCCAGGATGGAAATCTTTGTCTTGCTCCTCAGCATCTTCATAGCACCCATTACGATGCAAGGTATACAGTTGTAGTTCAATTAATACTTGTCAAATGCAGGTGAGATGAAGAGAACACGGTCTTTGATTAAATCTTGCTTCAACCCACTTCCCTCAAGCTATTTGCACTAAATTCCCTTCTCTGTGAAATGGACATATCAGGGTTGTTGAGTAGATGCGTAACTAAATAAAAATAAATATTGCAACAAAGCCAGTAGCAGAAATTAGGCTAAGTAAATGGTGGCCGAGGTTACTAAGATTAGTCTCCTGGGTGTGACTGTATTTATAGGACTGCTGCTCTAGCGCCTTTTCCTGACTTCCGTAGAGCCACACATCTACCAGGCTCTGACTCAGAGGGAGCTGGTAGGCACCCCTGCACACTCCCCGGCCCACTCCCCTGATTACAACACTAACCATCTAAGTGTTCACCTTTTCATACCCAGCTCCCAGCTCTCTCAGCTTAGCTTTGCAGTCCTTCTTCCTCCCCCTGGACTCTCACACTCCGGTTCTTTTCATTTCTCTCCCTCTCACCTTCCTGCCCCCCTCCCCATAGGGGTGAAAGTTACCCAATCCTGTCAGACCACAGCTTCCCTCATTGGGAGGATGGGACCTAATGTTCAGGATGTAGTGACAGCAGAGGCTGCTGGATATCTTGGCTAGCAACTGCCTCGGGGCTACCCCCATTGTAGTTCCGCTGGCCATATAAGACCTGGCTGCAGAACTCTGTTCCCAGGGTGGAGGAAACTCTGGGCCTCTCCTGGGACCAGGAACGCCCAGCGTGTGGCGTGTGCACACAAGCCTGACTACAACTCATCACCATCTACGGAAAAAGGGGGCGCGGCCCAAACGTTCTAACAGCCATTTTTAGACAGGCACACCCGGGGGCGCTGACTCACACCTTCCCAGCTCCACTCCAAAGGGGGCTCCAGGGCCCCACCTCTGACGGTGGCCTGGCCGTATATTTGCCAGTGAAAGCTGGCGGGAAGTGGGAAGACCACAGGCTCCTGGCAAAGGAAGCTGCCCTGATTCTAGCCCTTGCTATTCCGACTTTAGCAGAGGGTCTGGACGATTCAAAGCCAGGACTGTGGGTATATTGGTGCACTCCCACTATAAAAAGGGGCCCACCCTCTGTATTATCCACACCACACCCCTGTGCACCTCTCAAAACGTGTAATGAATGAATCCAGAGAGGAGTGGAGCTGACAAAGAGAAGGGGGAGAGAAAAGCATGCCAGGCTAAGGGCCCGCAGATGTAAACACCCAGTCTGGAGGCTGAAAGAACACGAAGTTTGTCAGTGGTTACAAGAGGCCCTCCTCAAAGCTGGATGGACCCACCTCTCTTTTACAGGGTGTACTGAGCAGACCCACCCCGCCTACAGCACCTGGCAAGTCAAGGCTGGATAGAACCATTTTATTAGTACCCCTCCCACGACCAGAAGCCAGAAGCGTGGGGCTGGCTGATGTGGGAGGGCCGGTCGACCTGACCAAGTGGAAGCTAGTGCGCGCAGATCCAAGTTGGGCGGTTCCAAGTGGCTATGGGACAAGACTGATGAGTGTGCTCAGTGCCTCCGCCTTCCGGCTGCCATTTCCTGAGCAAGCTGCGCCGCCCCCGGCACCCCTAGGGCCCTCAAGAGCCGCTCCTCACTCGGCACCAGCCAGGGCCCGGGGAAACCGGGGATACGGCTGTCCGGGTCGGTTCGGTGCTCAGAGGGAGGAACCGCAAGGCGGTTGCCCACAGCCTCGGTACTAGCCTCTAGGCTCCTCCAGGTCTTGGGCGTCGTACCCGATTGAGGATGCCGAACAGGGGAAGTGCTGGAGCTTCGAAATCTTACTTCCGGCCCCTCAGGATCCGGGCTGCAGTCTGGGGATAGTGGGACTGCGGGTTAGATTGAGTGATTGAATAAAGAATAGAAATGGGGCCCTTGGGCGAGGATAGCTGGAAGAACCCAAGGTTGCAGAAACCTTTTCTACCCCTTCTCCCTGCAGGGCCCTTCAGGAATCCACAACCAATCTCACAACTGGCCCCCCACCTCCTTTCCCAAGAACCCCTCCTGAATCCAGAACAGGTACCTCAGAAATCATTTCCCACAATCCCCAAAGGAATTCAAACTTCCATCTTGAACTTGCAACCACAAATTTCTCCCATCTAGGACCAACAACTCTTCCTTTTCTCATCCCACATCCCTCCACTCCCAACCCTTATCCCTATCACCCCCTTTGTCTTTAAGAAATAGACCCTATCCTCTAGATTCCCATCCTATCTCCTGGCTGAGACCCAGTTTGCCTTGCCCAGCTAGGTTAAAGATTCTTTATTCTAAACTCCCACTTTTACCCCAGATCCCATCCCTGCTCTTCCTTCCCAGTACCTCAAAAGATTCTCTTTCAAAATTCCTATCCTGGGACTGGCCCCTTTCTCATGCCCCTGCTTTTTTGAGAATACCAGGCACTGAACCCAGGACTCTCCCCACTAAGACCACCAAACCCTTTCCACCCTGGATCCCAACCTCTCTACTCTTTGAACATGTTTCTCCTCACAAATCCCTGACCACCCTCCTCTGGGAAACCTACCATCTCCTTTCCGGGGCCCTCTGATCCCCTCAGTCTTGCCGGGGTGAGTCTCAAGAGGCCGGTGAAGCACCAGGTGGAGCCGGGGACCTCCAGCCCGGATCCGCTCCACAACCTGGGCATGGGTGAGACCCTGTGTTGACTCTCCATTGATGTAGAGCATGAGGTCACCAGCCTGTTAGTGTACAAGGCCATTTGTCATAGGAAGGGTAGATAGAGAGGACCCTGAGTAAGGTAGGGTTATCACCCCATATCAAAGGTCCCTTAGGGCTCACCTGTAAACGACCACAACGGTGTGCTGGCCCGTCCTTCAGCAGCCCACGCACAGCCAATGGGGCATCCCCAGCTGTACCTCGGCCCCCACTTAAGGTGAAGCCAAAGCCTGCGGAATCGCGGACCAGCTCCACACAGAACCGACCAGAGGACTGGGGTGCCTTTGAAGTACAACGTGGTTTAACCTGGGTCGCTTGGGGAGGCGTGGCACATGTTCCCAGGGTCTCTGACTGACGATGCTAGAAGAGGGACACCAGTGTACATACATTGCAAGCCCTGAGGCAGAGTGGCCTCAAATAGAAGGATGAAGTGCTACCTGGAGCCGGTGTTCCACAACAGTGGCATGAGGCAGGCGGCTGTCTGTGACTTCTATGTCTGCGGAGTCCAGCACACTAACATCTATAGGGTAAAAGGGGCAGAGAGGGCTTAGGGGGACATGAAGTAAAGAATCACCGGGAACCAGCAGTTAGCGTAATGGCTATGTCACTGGACTCCCACGTAGTCGACCGTGGTTCGCGTCCTGGACCCGGTGGCTTAAAACTCACGCCGGGCGCGTGTGTGTGCATGCCCGAGATCCCGAGAGGAGAATGGAGGAGACGGGATTGTGGCGTGACCATCCCCCTGGGGGGTGATTTCTTGCTTTCTGTCTCTCTGTCTCTCTCTGTCTGTCTGGCGAGCACACGCACCCTATAGCGAAAATCTCTCAAAAAAAAAAAAAAAAAAGAATCACCAAGGCCCCACTTCTGGAATTAATATTCCAGCCTCCCCTCTTTGCCTACCCTCTAGAACCCACATACAGACTCTACCATTATTTCACTATCTCAGTAACACACACACACACACACACACACTCCCCCATATCCTAAAGATTCAACCCCCATTGGGACCAGCAGTTAGCATAATAGCTATGTCGCTGAACTCCCATGTAGCCGACCATGGTTCGAGTCCAGGACCTGGTGGCTTAAACTCATGCGTGCCCAAGATCCCAAGAGGAGAATGGAGAAGAGATTGCAGTGTGGCCATCCCCCCTGGGGATGATTTCTCGCTTTCTATCTCTCCGTCTCTCTCTATCTTACTGGTGAGCACACTCGCCCTGTAGCAAAAACCTCTCCAAAAAAAAAAAAAGAAAAGATTTAGCCCCCATGAATAACGGTCCCCACCCCACCCTAATAAATAATCCTGGGCCTGGTAGGTAGAATAATTTTGGACCATTAGAATAATTCCAGACTGCCCTATCTCAGGCTAATAATACCCCTAGGCACACGCTGGGGCTGGGGCTGGCGGGTATCTCTCCAAGGTTTAGCTCCACAACATTCCAAACCCCTGCCCTCTAATTACTCTCTAAACTTCAACCCATTCCAGACATTTCAAACTCCGCCCCATGCATTCATAAGCTCCACCTCCTTGACTACCATTCCAAGCCCTCTGCCCTGCCTAGATCCCGTCCACACCACGTTCAAGGCCCCCGCCTCCTTAGAAATGACCGTCTGAGTCTCGCTGACCACATCACAATCCAGCCTCGGAGGAGAGACAGTGAAAAGAAAAGCGGGAAATCACTCCTCAAGAGTGATGACCACGCGACAGTCCCTTACAAAAACCCCTGCTCCTCGATTCTCTTCCTGGGATTTTGGGCACGCAAGTGCACGCCCAGAATGATTTTCAAGCCGCCAGGCCCAGGACTCCAACCACAGTCAGCCATGTAGGAGGTTCACCGCCTTTATCCAACGGGATACCTGCTGGCTTCCACCCTCACACCCAACTAATCTGGCACACTCGCCTACTGCAACAATCCAAAAGCGATAGTCCAGATAACCCCAGGCCCTGCCCCCAGAGGGCCCCTCCTAAGTCCGCTCTTCCAAATCACACCCCTTGGCCCCACCCAGGGGAGTAGCCAAACACCTCAAGCCTGCCACCGGAAACCAGGCTCCACTCTGACCCCGCCCCTCAGGAGGCCTCGCTCGGGTTACGCACCCTCCTTGGGACGCAGGCGCAATGTGGTCCCAGCTCTGCGTACCAGCGCCGCCACGTCAGCCGCAGCTCGGGCCGCCAGGGGGCGCGCGTCCAGTCGCGCCAGGAGCTGCGGGGCACTGGGGCTCGCGGGAAGAGGGAGGCTGCGGCCTGCGCAGGAAAGGGGCACACGTCAGCCCGCCCTGAGTCTCGGCGAACCCTCACGTTTCCAGACGTCCGAAGACTTAGAAATGCTTCTCAAAATACGCAGAGACCCCTGGCCAGTCCCGCGGTGGTTCCGCAGGTCGCCGACTCTCGACCTCCTCCCCTGCCACTCCCCGACCATCGACCACAGCGGGTATGCCGGTGGACCCCGCGTACCCCCCAGGATGTCCCTGGAGATAACCATTCACTGCAATATTCCGGACGCATCTGAACACCCTACGACTTTCTCTGGAGGTCCCGACTGTCCCCTAAGAGTCTGGCATCCGGGGTTGTTAGGGGACAGTTGGGACCTCCAGATATCCTGAAAGAATAGGCCTGGCCACCCGACCCCGACCTCCCCCCATTCCCTGTCCAGATATCCTAGGCAACCCCAGCTACCCAGGAATTCTCTCAGAGGCCCCATTTCCCCACATGGCTCAAGTACTACCAGATTCCCTCGCCCCAGATCTCCAGAGACTCCCAGATCTCCCCCCCCCTCCGCCCATTCCCTACAGACCCTGAGTGCCCAGGTGTCCCCTGTGACCAGGAACAGACCCCGCTCCCCATCTCCCTGGAGACAGGAGAGAGTCCCCCTATCTGGTGTGTGGTTTCTCAGCTCAGGTGTGGGAGCTGACATGGTTGGGGGTGCGGGTAGTGTGACCTTGAGCCCAGTCCTGTCGCTGGGCTCCTGCTGGCTGCCACCGCCTTTGGGCACCAGAACTGCTACTTTGTTTACCACCTGTCAGAAGGGAAAGGTGAGGAGCAGATGGGCGGGTGTGGCGAGGGTGGCAGGGGACGCGCCCTTTCCCTTCCCACCCTCCCCTTCTCCTACCTCCTCTGCTCTCCCTAGGTTTCTCGGTGCCCCCAGCACGCTGCTCCATGCCAGTGGTTCGCCCAGTGGACTCACTGCTGCCAGCGTCTTGTTTCGAGCACCCAGGATCGCTCACCTGGCGACCCGCCCAGGTCTGGACGCAGCTGAAGCTGGCTAGTCCCGTGTCCCGCGCCCGCACTGGCTCTGTGACCTACCTGGCCGCCAGAAGGGAGGCCTGGCTGTGGGAGCTAGCACCTATGCTTAGCCTCATTTTGCTTCAGGCGCCGCTGCTTCTATTAACTGAGAGGACTGTGAATAAAATTTAAAAGCCTGACCATACCAACTGTTGCCAAAAATAAGGAGGAAATGGAATGCTAAAATACTGCTGGTGGGGAAAAAAAAAAACGCAAACAGGTATAGCAACTTTAGAAAACAGTTTGGCAGTGTCTTTAAAAGTTAAATGTACACATATGACCCATTCATTCCACTCCTGAGTATTTAATTAAAGGAAAGCATCCGTCTACACCAAAATTTGTATATGATTATTCATAGCAGTTTTCTTGCCTCATCATCTGGGCTGCCATGACAAAATATCAAGTCAGGGCCACATAAACAACAGACACTTATTTCTCACAAATCTGGAGGCTGTTAAGTCCAAGATTGAGGTGTTGGCAATCGGACTCCTCCTGAGGGCTCTCTGCCTGGCTTGCAGATGGCTGACGTCTCACTGTGCCCTCAAATGTAGTTGAGAGAGTGAGAGATTGCTCTTTCTTCCTCTTCTTATAAGGCCACAGTCCTGTCTGATTAGGGTCCCAATCTCATGGCCTCATTTAAACTTTAATTATCAGGCTGGCAGGTGGTGTAGTGGTTGAGGATTCTGGACTCCCATGTGACAGACCACAGTTTGAGTCCTGGAACTGGTGGCTTGTTTTCTCACTTTCCTACTCTCTCTCTCTTGCTCTGTCCCTCTCTGGTAAAATTAAACTTTAATTAACTTCTAAAGATCCTAGTTCTTTTTTTTTAGAGAGAGATTTTTGCTATAGGGCACATATGCTTGCCGGAGAAACAGAGAGACAGAAAGCGAGAAATCACCCCCCCCCCCCCTGGGATTTCTCAGCCATGCTGTAATCCCTTCTCCTCCATTCTCCTCTTGGGATTTTGGACACGCACGTACACACACACATGCACCCGGCTTGAGTTTTAAGCCACTGGGTCCGGGACTCGAACCAGTCAACTACATGGAAGTCCAGTGATATAATTATTATGCCATCTGCTGGTCCCAAGATCCTAGTTCTAAATACAGTCACATTGGGAGGTTAGGGCTTTATTATCATTATTATTATTGCCTGAAGTTACATTTACTTATCAGAGAGAGAAAGCTCCCCAGTGGGACCATCATGCTACAATCTCCTTTCCTTCATTCCTTCTCCCCATCAGGATCCTGGACACAACACACAAGTGCCCTGTGTGTTTTCCAAGCTCCTGGAGCTGGGATTCAAACGATAGTAGTAGAACATGTGGGATATGGCTCTCTCCATACAGAGGCTTAATCACTGTTATAAGAATGGAGTAGGGCTTTTTTTTAAAAGAATTATTTATTTAACTTTATTTACTCCTTTATTTATTTATTTATTTTTGGGAGAGGTTTTTGCTATAGGGTGCGTGCACTTGCCAGACAGAGAGACAGAGAGAGAGAAAGCGAGAAATCACCCCCATGGGGGATGGCCAGGCCGCAATCCCTTCTCCTCCATTCTCCTCTTGGGATCTTGGGCACGCACGCACACACACCCAGCGTGACTTTTAAGCCACCGGGTCTGGGATCCGAACCACGGTCGACTATGTGGAAGTCCAGCGACATAGCCATTACGCTAACTGCTGGTCCCTCATTCATTTATTTTTAATTTGACCAGAGAAAGACACAAAGAGAGAGAGACAAGGTGAGAAAGCAAGCCACCAGGTCCAGGACTCGAACCGTGGTCGGCCATGTGAGACCATCCAACGCCTTAACCACCACACCACCCGCTGGTCCCAGGAGTAGAACTTTAACATACTAATGGGTGGGCACAATTTAGTCCACAGTATTTTTCCATGCCTAAAACTGGAAACAACCCTACGTCCATCAGTAGGAAAATGGAAAAATTAACTGGCATATTTATACAGTAGGCTATAACTCAGCAATAAAAAAGAATGAACAATTTGGATAGATCTAAAAATAATTATGATAAGTAACTGAATGTCTGCACTCTATGGCAGAAAGTGAGAGACTGGAAGGTATAAAGGCATGGAAAGGAACTGTGGATACTAGGGACAGTGTGGGAGGAAGATGGGCAATGGGAGCAGGAGGGAGAAAATCAAGGGGGAAAAGCAAAATGTTCAATGGACACACAAACGGAAAATTATCTGTTGATGATAATGTGTATGGTAATATATTTGACTGGACTAATATGTAGTGTATTCATGCTGGGAAAATTTATTTTGTATGCTGTAGAGATGTACAGTAGTTAAATGTAAAAAAAAAAGAAAAAGAAAAAGGAAGCCAGAGCTCACTCCCCAAAAAGATAGTATATGCTGTATAATTTCATTTCTGTAAAAATACATTAAAATGCAGGCTGGTCCCATGACCTAGTAGTTAAGGGAGCTGGATCCCACATGGCAGCTTGAAAAACACCCTGGGTGCCTGTGCATGTATACCCCAA
This sequence comes from Tupaia tana, assembly GCA_026018925.1. Taxonomy (NCBI): domain Eukaryota; kingdom Metazoa; phylum Chordata; class Mammalia; order Scandentia; family Tupaiidae; genus Tupaia; species Tupaia tana. The sequence continues at coordinate 121,504,944 of JAKSZU010000009.1, forward strand.
ATCCTGACAGGATGGAAAAATGGAGGAAACCGATTGTGATGTCACCATGTCCCATTATGGGGTAATTTCTCTCTTTTTCTTAGGGAAGAAGGGACAGAAGAAAACTTTTGGTGGGGTGATTATTTTCTACTAGTTTTATTGTAATGATAATTTTATGGATGTAAATATACTCAAAACCTATAAAATGTATGTTAATTATATCTTCATGCATTATAAATATAAGAAAGTTGTGATTAAATTAACAAATTAGATGGATTGACTTAAATCCATGAATGAAATGGGGCTAAAAGGAGTAACTGGAGGACCAGCAGTTGGCATAATGGCTATGTCACTGGACTCCCATGTAGTCGACCACAGTTCAAGTCCCGGACCCAGTGGCTTAAACTCACGCTGGGCACATGTGCATGCATGTGCATGCCCAAGATCCCAAGAGAATAGAGGAGAAGGAATTCTGGCATGGCCATCCGCCCTAGGGGGTGGTTTCTTGCTTTCTGTCTTTCTGTCTCTCTGTCTCTCTCTGGCAAGCACACACGTCTTATAGCAAAAACCTCTCAAAAAAAGGAGTAATTGGTCTATAATTATAAATGGATGAGCTAAGAGGTCTATTGGTTTAAAGCACAAAGATGAGCATCCCATATGTCCAACGGCAGTTCAAATCCCAGCCCCAGTGGCTTGAAAAATTTGCCAGAATGTGTGTATGAGAGCCCAATATCTGAAGAGAAAGAAGAAATGAAGGAAAAGGGATTTCACTGTGACCACACATTGGGAGTCTCTCTCTCTCTTTCTCCCTTACAAGTAAGTGCACAAGAGGGAAGCTATGCTCTAAGCTTCACTTCTAGACTCCCGAAATATTCAGACAAGAACCCATTTTATTTGTTTTTTTGTTTTTTTTGTTTTTGTTTTTTTTTTTTTTTTGAGAGGTTTTTGCTATAGGGCACGTGCGCTCACCAGAAAGACAGAGAGAGACAGAGAGAAAGCGAGAAATCACCTCCCAGGGGGATGGCCATGCCGCAATTCCTTCTCCTCCATTTTCCTCTCGGGATCTTGGGCACGCACGCACACACACTCAGCGTGAGTTTAAGCCACCGACTCCAGGACTAGAACCACGGTTGACTACATGGGAGACCAGTGACATAGCCATTGCACCAACGTCTGGTCCCCAAGAAGACATTTTAAAGCTGAGGTGTGTCCTGTCCTGTTCAGTGGTGGAGAGACTTTGTCACAGAATGACCAGAAACCACTGCAGAGGCACAGGAAACGAGAAACCAAGAAAATATCTCTCCCCTAATGTAAAAGAACAATCCATCATCATCCACAGACAGTATAATAGAACTCATGGAAATGTCTGATAGAGAATTCAGAATATTCATAATGACAAAACTAAACGATATGCAAGCGCTGAGAGATAATGAACTCTGGAAGATGCAGGAGAAAAGAGATGAGTTCCAGGAGGTGTTGAAGTTCTTCCATGATCTGAAAGGAAACACACACTATAAAAAAGAATCAAATGGAGCTATTAGAGATGAAAGCTGCCATTCAGGAAATCAAAACGTCCCTCTACAGTATTAAAAGCAGATTGGGGGGACCGGCAGGTGGCGTGGTAATTGGAGTGCTGGACTCCCACATGGCTGACTGTGGTTCAAGTCCTGGACCTGGTGACTTTCTCTCACTCTTCATCTCTCTCTGATAAAAATGAAGAAGAAGAAGAAGAAGAAGAAGAAGAAGAAGAAGAAGAAGAAGGAGAAAATAAAATAATAAAATAAATAATTCTTTTTTAAAAATAAAAGCAGATTAGGGGACCAGCAGTTGGCATAATGGCTTTGTCGCTGGACTCCCATGTAGTCAACTGCGGTTCGAGTCCCAGACCTGGTGGCTTAAATGCACGCCAGGCATGTGTGCATGCGTGCCCAAGATCCTGAGAGGAGAATGGAGGAAAAGGGATTGTGGCATGGCCATCCCCCTAGGGGGTGATTTCTCGCTTTCTGTCTCTCCGTCTCTCTCTGTCTTTCTGGCAAGCACATGCGCCCTATAGCAAAAAACTCTCAAAAAAAAAAAAAAAAGAAAGAAAAAGAAAAGAAAAGAAAGAAAGAAAGAGAAGAAAAAGAAAGAAAAAGAAAGAAAATCAAATCTTGGATGTGGAAGGCAAAACCTCTGACCCAGAAAAGAAAACAGAAAATAACCAAAAAAATGAGAATACAATACGAGAAATACTAGACAGCATTAAGCGCCCAAACATCCAGATAATTGGTATCCCAGAAGGTGAGGAAACTAATAAGGGCATTGATAATCTATTCCATGTAATCTTGGAAGAAAACTTTCCAAATCTAGAGAGGCATTCAAAGATCCAGACCCAAGAAATACAAAGGACCCCTAACAGAATCAACCTAAGAAGATCTTCTCCAAGGCACATCATAGCCAGACTGGCCAAATCTACAAAGACAAAATATTAAAATTGGCAAGAGAGAAACGTCAAGTCACTTATAAAGGTTATCCAATCAGGCTAACCTCTGACCTCTCATCAGAAACAATGCAAACAAGGAAAGAATGGGAAAATATATTCAAAATGTTAAGTGAAAAACAGTTTCAACCAAGAATACTATACCTGGCAAGATTATCTTTCATATGGAAAGAAAGGATAAAAACATTCTCAGATAAATAAGACCTGAAAGAATTTGCCAATAGCAGACCCACTCTTCAAGAAGTTCTGAAAGGAGTGCTTGACCAGGAAAACTAAAGACACATACAGAAATAAGAGAACAAAAGGCAATCAGAAAAACAACCAATTTAATACTAGAGACAAGAAAATCAATAATAACATTGAATGTTACCTTCCAGGATTTAAATGGAAAGATTTAAATGGTAACACTGCAAATGCAACAAAAGAGAGTTTGAACATAAGACTGAACTAGCGAAATAGAATTTTATGACTTTTGAGTAAAATATTACTGATTTTCTTTTTACTATGCTTTGTTTTCCCAATTTGAGCATTTTATTTTCTTCTGAGTTGTTGATAGGTTCAGCAATTTGTTAAAATATTTTTCTTGTCTGTTTCTTTAAATGGAAAAAAACATTTCTTCCTTCTTGACCCCTCTGGAAATGAAAAATATTTGGGAGTATTCTTATTTTGTGGCAGAAGGGTTATTTGTATAAGTTCAATAACGCTTGTTGCATTGAATCAGAAATTGGAAATACTCATTATTGGACAGGGCTTTGACTGGAATGTCATATCTGAAGATTAATCACGAAACTATGGAACTAAGGTGGATCTCAAGTAAGACAATAGAAGCTCTTAGAAAGATAGCCTGGTACCATAAATAGTTCTGCCTGGCAGAGAGATTAGAGAAGATATATGAAAGAATTTATAACATAAAATAACATGACTTTTCCAGCCCAGCATTGTAATCAGTAGAGATTTCAAAAGCAACCATGCCAGAGGAATATCGTTTTTTTTTTTAATAATCAATTTTTGGGGGGACCAGCAGTTAGCATAATGGCTATGTCGCTAGACTCCCATGTAGCTGACCACGGTTTGAGTCCCAGCCCCGGTGGCTTAAACTCACGCCGGGCACATGTGCGTGCATGCCCAAGATCCTGAGAGAAGAATGGAGGAGAAGGGATTCTGGCGTGGCCATCCCCCCTGGGGGGTGATTTCTCACTTTCTGTCTCTCTGTCTCTCTCTGTCTTTCTGGCGAGCGCACATGCAAAAGCATCTCAAAAAACATTAATTTTTTTGAGAGGTTTTTGCTATAGGGTGCGTACGCTTGCCAGACAGACTACATGGGAGTCTAGCGACATAGCCAGTACGCTAACTGCTGGCCCCACCAGAGGATTATCTTGAGAAAGATATTGAAGGAAGAAAAAGAGACTGATCTTTGCTAGCAGAATACTTGGTAGCAGTATGCTATATCACAGAATACTTGGTAGGCAGGGCTGGATTGAGAAGGTTTATGTGTGACTTGTGTGCTGGGCATTTACTTTTCAACAATTTGAGTAGGTGACATGTAAATATTTTCTCAAAAATATTTAAAACCATACTGTCTCTGTTGTTATAGAGTCACAAAATTATACAAAATTATAAGAAATATTTTGAACATTATCTTTAAAATTCAGTATTTTGAAATTTTGAAAGTTGTTTATTAACTGTCAAGAACTATGGAGTATGAGCAAAAATTTTTTGATATGTAAAGTAAATGTGTGTGGGAAAACATAGAAATAAAATTAAAAAAGAAAAAAACAGAAAAACAAGTTAAGTGCACAAGCACTCTGGTGATAAAGAAAAAAGGACAAACTCCACAAGGACTTAGAGGGGTTTGGCCTTGCCCAGTGTGATCATAATCAATGTTATTTAAAAATAAGCACCAACCCTGCTACCAAATGTGATATGATGTGATTTGGAAGCTTTATTCCTAATTCCCTGGGCAATCTTAACAAGCATACCTCATCACCCCCACTTCCCAGAGGAGTATTTAGAGGTTCTGGATGATGCAGTAGCTGGGGTTCCACCCTCATGTCTGCTTGTCTGAATGGACCTTCAACCCTACCAGCAGGCTCAGTGACTCCCTCAGTCCCAACTCTTGCCACTTCCCATTCCTTTAAGACCCCCAAGCTTGAGTATCTCCAAGTCCAGAAGCAGTTCCCCATTCTCATCCAGTTGGCAAGTCCCCTAACTTATTAAAGCTGCCTGATCCTTCTAAGCTTCCTCTTACCATCTACGTCTTGAGCTCTTGGACAATCCCCCAAGTCTGCAAGACCCTCCCATATATGGAGCTATAGAAACTCAAGCTCCACTTCCCTGGCCTATAAGCTCCACACTACCCCACCCACAGCTTCCTGAGCCCCAATCCCCAGATTGAAAGCTGTCCTCTCAATCTTCCCACACTGGACGTCTCAACAACTGTGTAGAGCAGTAAAAGAAGTCCAGGGTGTCCCCTTTCAGACAAGGTCAGGTCAAAGATAAGGGCAGTAGAGGGAGACCAGCATGGTTACATCACTGGACTCCCACGTAGTCCATCGCAATTCGAGTTCTGGACCTTGTGGCTTAAAATTCATACCAGGAGCATGTGTGTGTGTGCCCAAGATCCCAAGAAAAGACTGGAGGAGAAGGGATTGCAGCATGACCATTCTCCCTGGGGAGTGATTTCTTACTTTCTGTCTCTCTGTCTCTCGGGCGAGTACACATACCCCATTACAAAAAGTCTGTCTTAAATAAAAAGAAGGGCAGTAGATGCAGGAGGAATGAAAGCAGGGACCATTCAGTCCTTTTCATCTTTGACAACATGTCAGTCCGGAAATGTAAATCAGAGAGGTTGTCCAACCAGCCAGAATATGAACACAGTGTGTCCACAGCCCATACTGAAACAGTCACTGACCAAGTTGAATGTTGAGAGTAAACTGAGACAGGTATTACTGGCTGCCTTCTGGGCCCTGGGCAGGTCTCTGAGCCTCTCAGACCCTCAGTTTCTTCTTCTTCAATGTAGCGGTCATGGGCCCTCTCTCACTGCAACCCCATCCCTCCTTTTCACTGTATTCACATTGTGTCCAAGTGCTCCCTTTTTGGGGTCTAAGTCCCCATGATGTGGGGACATGGTGGTGAAGAGGTGATTAGGCCCACCACCCGCAGTGGCACACAGGTTCTTGTGACAAGCTCATAAAGAATCAGAAACGCAGATGCAGAAAAGAGTATTTATTTATTTATTTATTTGAGAGTGTTTTTGCTATAGGGCATGTGCACTCACTGTAGAGACAGAGAAACAGAAAGCGAGAAATGACATCCCAGAGGGGAAGGCCCTGCCACAGTCTCTTCTCCATTCTCCTGTCAGGATTTTGGGCATGCACACACAAGTACCTAGCATAAATTTCAAGCCATCGGGTTCAGGACTCGAACTCATGTTGGTCACATAGGAGTCCAGTGCCTTAACCACTACTGCACCTGTTGGTCCCAGCAAGTGGAGTTTATTTTCTTTTTTAGAGAAATTTTCGCTATAGGCCAGGTGCGCTCACTAGAGAGACAGAAAGACAGAAAGTGAGAAATCAATCCCCAGGGAGGATGGCCACACTGCAATCCCTTCTCTTCCAGTTTCCTCTTGGGACCCTGGGCATGCACGCACACGTGCCCAGTGTGAGGTTCAAGCCACCGGGTCCAGGACTTGAACCATGGTCAACTATATAGGAGTCCAGTGACATAACCATTACACCATCTACTGATCCTGCCAGTGGAGTTATTTATTTATTTATTTATTTATTTATTTTTGGAGAGGTTTTTGCTATAGGGCGCGTGCGCTCACCAGACAGACAGAGAGAGACAGAGAGATAGAAAGCAAGAAATCACCCCCCAGAGGGGATGGCCACACCGCAATCCCTTCTCCTCCATTTTCCTCTCGGGATCTTGCGCACACACGCACACGCCCCCGGCGTGAGTTTAAGCCACCAGGTCCGGGACTCAAACCACAGTCGACTACGTGGGAGTCCAGTGACATAACCATTACACTAACTGCTGGTCCCGTGAGTGGAGTTATTAAGAGAGGGAAGGAAGGAGAAGAGGCTGGGCCTTCAGAAGAAGGTTCCACATGGCTCCAGTGAAGTAGATATTTCAGGGAATGAAGATTTTCTACTGATAATTCAGCCTCCAGCAAACGAGCTAGCGGTAGGGAGCCCCTCTGCACTCCCAGCCTTCTATCTCTGTTTCTGTGTCTCTTTTTCTGTCTCTCCCTGCTTCTGTCTTCCCTTTTTTTTTGTAACTTTTCCTTTTTACACTTTTTCTAAAAGGCAAAGTTTTTTCTCCTGCTCCCAGCTCCACCTTTTATCTTGTTAATTATCGCTCTGGTCCTCCCACCCAGGCAGAAGAGGCCGGGCCTTCAGAAGGTTCCACATGGCTCCAGCAAAGTAGGTATTTCACACGGCGCACAAGCGCGCCACACAGTTTTCTATTTTGTGATTTTTTTTTTTTAAAAAAGAACAGTAATTACAATTTATTTATTTTTTTGTCTTTTTTTTTCTCTTTTTGTTGTTGTTTCTCTCTCTGTTTTTCATTTTCCTTTTTCTTTTCTCTCTACCCTCCAATATCCATTCAATGTGTTTTTAGAAGGATCTAAGAGCACTGTAGCTAAACATCCAAATACTAATAGGGTTAAACTATTCCCCAATATCTACTGAATCTGCTGCACCAGTGATCACAACAGAAAGGCAAAGAGATTTTAGATCATCTCTGTCTGCTTCCTCCTGAACATTCAGGCTGAACATCAAGAATTTGAAAGAAACACACCATCCATCAGATGACAAGAAATCACCGCCGGATCACAAGAAATATGGGAAAACAAGAAAATACCTCTCCTCCAAGGGAAAAGAGTAACTCTTCTTCATCCACAAGCAGTTCGGTGAAAATCATGGAAATGTCTGATAAGGAATTTAGAGCATTCATAATGTCAAAGCTAACAGAGATGGAAGAGAAGAGAGATAATGAACTGCCAAAGAGAAAGGAGAAAGAAGTTGACAAGTTCCAGGAGATGAGGAAATTATTGCGAGATATAAAAGAGGAATTACACACTTTACAAAAGACTCAAAGGGAACTGCTAGAGATGAAGTCTATAATACAAGAAGTCAAAATCTCCCTTGAAAGTATTAAAAGCAGACTAGATCATTCAGAAAATAGAATCTCAGATGTAGAAGAGAAAAAGGCTGGCCTAGAAAAATCCACCACGAAGACTGAGAAAATGGCCCAAAAATTTGAGAATGATATGCGAGAAGTACTAGATACCATCAAACGTCCAAATATCCGGATAATTGGCATTCCAGAAGGTGAAGAGACCCATAAGGGCATTGATAATCTATTCCATGAAATCCTGCAAGAAAACTTTCCAAACCTAGAGAGGCATTCGAAGATCCAATCCCAGGAAATACAAAGGACCCCCAAATAGAATCAACCCAAGAAGATCTTCTCTAAGACACATTATAGCCAGGTTGACCAAAACCACAGACAAAGACAAGATACTAAGATTGGCAAGAGAAAAACATCAAGTTACCTACAAAGGACATCCCATCAGGCTAACAGCAGATCTCTCATCAGAAACAATGCAATAAGGAAAGAATGGGAAAATATATTCACAGTGTTAAGAGAGAAGCAATTTCAGCCTAGAATACTGTACCCGGCAAGATTATCTTTCAGGTGGGAAGAAAAGACAAGAACATTCTCAGATAAATAAAACCTGAAAGAATTTACCAGCACCAGACCAGATCTCCCAGAAGTTCTCAAGGGTGTGCTGTATCAGGAAAATTAAATACACACACACGGAAATAAGAATTCAAAAACTAAGAAAGTGGCCAACTTAATCATAGGGACAAGTCTGGAGTTGAATATTATATCCCAGAATTTAATCAGGAAAATTGAACCAGAACAGAAGATAAAAGTACATGAGACTGATAGGTTCATGCACCTACCATTTGAACAGAATCCTAACCTGTTTTCTGGCTTTAAGCAAAGTTCCTTGGCGTTTCTTTGATTTAAGTCAAAACTGGTTTTCATAGTAATGAGTGAACTCACCATTGAAAGTAGTTAGACTATGTAGGAAATTGTGTGATCAATGCAATGTGGGTGGGAAGGGAATGGAGGACAATTGTGGACACAGAAGGTGGTGTGAGAGGAGGGTGGGAAGGGACAGAGGGTCAGAAAGAGGGGTGGAAATAATTCTAGGAACTAGAAATGGAAAATTTTTTTTTTGGAGAGATTTTCGCTATAGGGCGCGTGCGCTCGCCAGACAGACAGAGAGAGACATAGAGACAGAAAGCGAGAAATCATCCCCCAGGGGGGATGGTCACGCTGCAATCCCTTCTCCTCCATTCTTCTCTCGGGATCTTGGGCACGCACGCATACGCGCCCGGCGTGAGTTTTAAGCTACCGGGTCTGGGACACGAACCGCGATGAACTACGTGGGAGTCCAGCGACATAGCCATTACGCTAACTGCTGGTTCCCGAAATGGAAGATTTTTTGTAATGTGCATGATTGTGTCACTATGCAGTGTGTACTGGATGGGAGATTGCATTTTGTGTGCTGTGATGATGCTTAGGGAAGGAATGTAAATTGAGTTACAAAAAAAAAGAAAAGAAATAAAGTTTCAGGAAAAAAAATCTATCTATTCAATGACTGCAGTAGGATATGTAGGCCCAGCTAGTTGCTACTTTATAGGATGTGTAAAGTTAGACTTGTGTTCATGGAAATGTGTGTGTCACCTGTGTTTGCTATGAGGGTATTTGGATTGATTAGGGTCTTTGGTGATTCAATAAAATGTGGGGGGAAAACAGTATAGAAAGCAAACACAGATACCAGAGACAGTGTGGGAGGAGAGTGGGAGATGGCAGAGGATAAGAGATAGGGAATCAAGGATGGGGAAAAAAAAGCAAAACATACAGAAAACAAGAAATGGAAGATCATTTGCTGACAATAACATGTTTGTTGATGTGCTTGATTGAGACAATATATAGTGTACTCTGGATGGAAAATCTCATTTTGTATGCTGTAATGATATACAGTGAATGAATGCAAATAAATAAATTGAAATAAAAAAAAAGAGAGAGGGAAGGAAGAACAGAATTCTCAAGCAGGGAGCTGGTCCTGGAAAATGGATTGCAGAAAAGGAGCTGGGGGAGATTAGAGAGGCTTTGTCTGTGCTTGATTTTAGGTGGGGCTCCTGTGTTGCCCTATGGTGGGGAGCACAAGCTGGATGGGTCCCATTATCAGTCTCCTAATTTTGGAGAGGGTACAAAGGTCAAGAGATTCTTTGTCTAGAAACTTTGGGCCATAAAAACCATTATCTTATCTTCTTTCTGGAATGTGGTGGAGCCTGAAAAAAAAACCTTTGATTTAGGTTGTCTCCATCTTAAAACTTAGTCCATTTAGGGTCTATACCCTAACTATATTCTCTTTTTTTCTTTCTTCCTTTTTTTTTTTTTTTTTTTTTGGAGAGTTTTTTGCTACAGGACACATGCACTCGCCAGAAAGACAGAGAGAGACAGAGAGACAGAAAGCGAGGAATCACCCCCCCCCCCCGGGGGGGGGGATGGCCATGCCACAATCCCTTCTCCTCCATTCTCCTCTCGGGATCTTGGGCACGCACTCACACGTGCCCAGCGTGAGTTTAAGCCACCGGGGTCCAGGACTCAAACCGCGGTTGACTACATGGGAGACCAGCGACATAGCCATTGCACTAACTGCTGGCCCCTTTTTCCTAACTATATTCTTTTTTTTTTTTTTTTTTTGGAGAGGTTTTCGCTATAGGGCACATGCGCTCTCCAGACAGAGAGAGACATAGAGACAGAAAGCGAGAAATTACCCCCCAGGGGGTATGGTCACGCCGCAATCCCTTCTCCTCCATTCTCCTCTCGGGATCTTGGGCATGCACATACACGCGCCTGGCGTGAGTTTTAAGCCACCGGGTCCGGGACGCGAACCATGGTCGACTACGTGGGAGTCCAGCGATATAGCCATTACGCTAACTGCTGGTTCCCATCCTAACTATATTCTTAGGGTCCCTGTCTCCTACCTCACCCAGACACCCTTTTTCAAACATTAGAGGGGCCTCATTCCTCCACTGATATTGGCAGGTGTCTCTTCCCACCTCACTGTCTTCAAGATCTCCTCAATTCCAGGTCATCATCTCCCGTTCTCTAAAGAACCTGCCCTGTCCACTTTTTGAATCCCCTCTACCCCATAATGCTCAGAGCCCTAAACCCTCCTGGGGTTCCAAAATCTCCAAGGGTTCCTCCACCCTGCCCCACTCCATCATATCACTCCAGTTCTAAAGTGGGAACCACTTTAGGCAAATGGTCACTGCAAATTTAGTGAGAGTTTACTATATTGCAAAGGGCTGTTGAAGGTTACAGAAATTCCCTGGTAAACTTGGGTTCCAGTTCTGCCTCCCTATTTTTAATGTTCAGATCTCAGACAGTTCCCAATTTCTCTGGGCCTCAACTTCCACTTCTTTTTTTCTTTCTTTCTTTTCTTTTCTTTTTTCTTTTCTTTTTCTTTTTTTTTTTTGAGAGTTTTTTGCTATAGGGTGTGTGCGCTCGCCAGACAGAGAGAGAGACAGAGAGACAGAATGCAAGAAATCATTCCCCAGAAGGGATGGCCACGCTGAAATCCCTTCTCCATTTTCCTCTTGGGATCTTGGGCACGCACGCACGCACACGTGCCCGGCGTGAGTTATTTTAAGGTACTGGGTCCGGGACGCAAACCGCAGTCGACTACATGGGAGTCCAGCGACATAGCCATTACGCTAACTGCTGGTCCCCTCTCAACTTCCACTTCCTATGCATTGAATACCAATATCCCCTGAGTGAAAAAAGGGGCCCAGCCAAGATTCCTCAGTTAAGGAAGGCAAAGGCTGAGACAGAGCCAGGCAAAGGCAGGGCCAACAGATGACATGGAGGTTAAGGTGGCTGGATGGTACATGGTCGACTGTGCCCTTCAAGTCCCTACCCAGCAGCTTGAATCACACCCTGCGAAGGCTTGCACGCACACATGCTCAAAGTCCCAGGGAATCAGAGAGGAAAATGGAGAAGGGATTGTGGTGTGGCCATAACCCTTAGAGAATTATTTCTCACTCCCCCCTTTTCTGACTCCCTCAAGGGCCAAGGGCCGGTACTGGCTCCCACAGCCAGACCTCCTTGTCAGCAGCCAGGTAGGTCATTGCACCAAGTGAAGGCCAGGACACAGACCACCAGCCTCAGCCACATCCAGGCCTGAGAGCATCACCACTGGAGCTTGCCCCAGTGATCAAAACGCATCACTGGTGGCCATGCATCCACTGGGTGAACCACTGGCCTTAGAGCAGTGCGCTGGGGGCACCGAGAAACCTAGGGAGAGCAGAGGAGGTAGAAGGGGAGAGTAGGAAGGGAAAGGGCGCGTCCCCTGCCACCCTCGCCACACCCGCCCATCTGCTCCTCACCTTTCCCTTCTGACAGGTGGTAAACAAAGTAGCAGTTCTGGCGCCCAAAGGCGGTGGCAGCCAGCAGGAGCCCAGCGACAGGACTGGGCTCAAGGTCACACTACCCGCACCCCCAACCATGCCAGCTCCCACACCTGAGCTGAGAAACCACACACCAGATAGGGGGACTCTCTTCTGTCTCCAGGGAGATGGGGAGCGGGGTCTGTTCCTGGTCACAGGGGACACCTGGGCACTCAGGGTCTGTAGGGAATGGGCGGAGGGGGGGAGATCTGGGAGTCTCTGGAGATCTGGGGCGAGGGAATCTGGTAGTACTTGAGCCATGTGGGGAAATGGGGCCTCTGAGAGAATTCCTGGGTAGCTGGGGTTGCCTAGGATATCAGACAGGGAATGGGGGGGAGGTCGGGGTCGGGTGGGCAGGCCTATTCTTTCAGGATATCTGGAGGTCCCAACTGTCCCCTAACAACCCCGGATGCCAGACTCTTAGGGGACAGTCGGGACCTCCAGAGAAAGTCGTAGGGTGTTCAGATGCGTCCGGAATATTGCAGTGAATGGTTATCTCCAGGGACATCCTGGGGGGTACGCGGGGTCCACCGGCATACCCACTGTGGTCGATGGTCGGGGAGTGGCAGGGGAGGAGGTCGAGAGTCGGCGACCTGCGGAACCACCGCGGGACTGGCCAGGAGTCTCTACGTATTTTGAAAAGCATTTCTAAGTCTTCGGACGTCTGGAAACGTGAGGGTTCGCCGAGACTCAGGGCGGGCTGATGTGTGCCTCTTTCCTGCGCAGGCCACAGCCTTCCCCTTCCTGCCCGGCAGCTCCTGGCGCGACTGGACGCGCGCCCTCTGGCGGCCCGAGCTGCGGCCATCGCCAAACCGGCACCACATTGCGCTTGCGCCCCAAAGAGTGTGCATGACGGGGCGGGAGCCTCCTCAGAGGCGGAGTCGGAGAGAAGCAGGGTCGGAGAGGAGCAGGGTTTGTGGGTGGCGCGCTTGCCGTAGTTGGTTACGCCCCTGGATGGGGCCAAGGAGTGTGATTTGGAAAGGCGGCTTAGAAGGGGTCCTCGAGGGTGCGGGACCTCGAGGTTATCTGAACTATTGCTTTTGTATTGCTGCTCCAGGCGGGTGCCAGAGTACTAGGCTGGATTGTGATCTGGTCAGTGATGCTCTAAAGGTCATTTTTGAGGAGGCGGGGCCTGGAGTGTGGTAGGGGCGGGCACTCAGCATGGGGGCTGGCTTGAAATGCTACTCAAGGAGGTGGTGCTTATGAATGCACGGGCGGGGCTTGAAATGTGTATCTGGAGTTTAGGTTCAAAGGCTAATTAGAAAGCGAAGTTTGGAATGCTAAGGAGCCAAGTGTTGGAGAAACAACCTCCAGCGTGTGCCTAGGGTGGTATTAGCCAAAGGTGAGATGGTGTGGAAGATTATTCCAGCGAACAGGCCCAGGATTATTTATTAAGAAGGCGTGGTGGGGACCGTCATTCATGTAGGCTGAACCTTTAGGGTTACATGGGGGTGGGGGAACAGTGCTGAGATAGGGAAAGGACGGTCCAGTCTGCGTGTGGGTTCTATAGGTCAAAGAGATGTGGTTAGAATGTTAACTCAGGGGCGGGGCCATGGTGATTTCTGGAGAGTCCCTTAATGTTTTCTTTTTTTGTTATTTAGATGTAAAATAATTAAATTGCAGTTATTTTACAAATAGATAAAAGGAATCAAGACAATATTCTGTAGTTGGTTAGAATTGTTGATATATGTAAATGACAATTTATTCATACATGTAAGATTATTATGAAGAAAAGGACTTTTTTGGCTAGTTTTTGTTTTAGCATAATAAATGTACTTACTGGGGGGACCAGCAGTTAGCGTAATGGCTATGTCGCTGGACTCCCACGTAGTCGACCGTGGTTCGCGTCCCGGACCCGGTGGCTTAAAATTCACGCCGGGCGCGTGTGCGTGCGTGCCCAAGATCCCGAGAGGAGAATGGAGGAGAAGGGATTGCGGCGTGACCATCCCCCTGGGGGATGATTTCTCGCTTTCTGTCTCTATGTCTCTCTCTGTCTGTCTGGCGAGCGCATGCACCCTATAGCGAAAACCTCTCAAAAAAAATAAATAAATGTACTTACTTTCCCTTTTTTTGAGAGAGAGATTTTTGCTATAGGGCATGTGTACTCACCAGAGAGACAGAGAGATATAGAGAGACAGAAAGCAAGAAATCACTCTCTGTCCCCATAGCCATGCTGCAATCTTTTCTCCTCCATTCTCCTCTCCTGATTTTGAGCACCCATGTGCCCAACATGAGTTTCAAGGTGCTGAGTCCATGGGACCAGCAGTTAGTGTAATGGCTGTGTCGCTGAATTCTCATGTGGCTGACCGCGGTTCAAGTTCCGGACCCCGTGACTTTAACTCACGCTGGGTGCGTGTGCGTGCGTGCCCAAGATCCCGTGAGGAGAATGGAGGAGAAGGGATTGTGGTGTAGCCATCCCCCCTGGGGGGTGATTTCTCGCTTTCTATCTCTTTGTTTCTCTCTTTCTGGCGAGTACACGCACCCTATAGCAAAAACGTCTCCCCCCCAAAAAAAAATGCTGAGTCCAGGACTGGAACCATGGTGGGCCATGTGGGAGTCCAGCAACGTAAACATTATGCCATCTGATGGTCCCTTAGTTTCCTCTTTAAATAATTTGCTGAAGTAAAAATACACCTTGATGACAGTGGAAAATAAATATTCAACGTCTATTCACTACCAATCAAAGAAACAAAATGTTGATCCTACATCCAAAGTTAAGGATACCTGACAAATCTTAACCATTTGATAAAAAGACAAGGGAGTTAGATAAAAGAATGAAGGGGGGACCAGCAGATGGCATAGTGGTTAAGGTGCTGGACACTCCCACATGGTTGACCACGGTTCAAGTCCCAGACCTGGCGGCTTGCTTTCTCACTTTCCTTCTGTGTGTGTGTATCCCTGTTCAAGTTAAAATGAATGAAAACATAAAAATTTTAAAAAATGGTGAAAGCATTTGGGAGTTCTCATGGTCCAGACAAATGATTGCACAGAAAATATAGCCATCAACTAAAAAATGAATAATAGCAAACATGTATGTTTTTATGTACTAGGCAAATACATTAAATGCTTCATGATTCCTCTGTTTTAACCAATAAATGAGCTCCATTTTGCCATTACAACCTATTAGATCATAGGTATTCTTATTTTATGATTTTAGGCAAATAACTGTGGATGCAGCAATATAAATGTTGATTTCATAGATTTGGCAACAGTTAAAAACAGATTTTTTTTTTTTTTTGGAGAGGTTTTTGCTATAGGGCGCGTGCATTCACCAGAAAGACAGAGACAGAGAGATAGAAAGCGAGAAATCATCCCGGGGCGGTGGTGGGGGGAGATGGCCACACCGCAATCCCTTCTCCTCCATCCTTCTCTCGGGATCTTGGGCACACACGCACACGCGCCTGGTGTGAGTTAAAGCCACCAGGTCCGGGACGCAAACCGCAGTCGACTACATGGGAGTCTAGCAACCTAGCCATTACACTAACTGCTGGTCCCAAAACAGAGTTTTCAAGACTAATTAAATGGTAATGATAGGGGCCAGCAGGCGGTATAGTGGTTAAGGTGCTGGACACTCCCCATGACTGACCATAGTTTGAGTCCAGACCTGGTGGCTTTTTTTCACTCCCTTTCCCTTTCTCTCTCTCTCTCTCTGTGTGTGTGTCTGGTCAAATTAAAAATGAATGAATGAATAAAATGAAATAAAAGTATTCTTTAAAAAAATGGTAATGATAGACCCACACAAGCAAATTTTTTTTTTTTTTTTTTTTTTTTTTTTTTTTTTTTTTTTGCTATAGGGCACATGCGCTTGCCAGACAGAGAAAGACAGAGAGACAGAAAGCGAGAAATCACCCCCCGGGGGGATGGCGATACCGTAATCCCTTCTCTTAATTCTCCTCTCAGGATCTTGAGCACACACGCACACTCACCCTGCGTGAGTTTTTTTGTTGTTGTTGTTACCATAGCAACCACAACTCCTATCCTTCTTTTTTTTTTTCCTTTATTTTTCTTTTTCAGATCAATCACATTCATTTTACATAAAGTTCTCATTATGATGTGTACAATATAGATACATGTATCTAGTTTTCAACAGAGAACCCTACATTTTCTGGTGACAAATGACTCCTCCCTTTGCCCCCCACACCCACTCTCCACCACCCACTCCCGACCCCCCACTCCCCTCCCTTACAGCCTCTGGCATCCACATTTGTCCTTTCCGCTATCAAATCATCAGATCTTTCTCCCTCTGCCGGAGTGCTGATATTATTTTTTTTTCATTGCATATCTTTACCATGTACAGCGTGGTTTTTCCAGCATGAGTATAGATCACATTGGTCAAGACAGTGATACCATCACATACATCATCATCAACAGACCGCCCTTCATCCCTGTGTCCACCAAACGTGATGATCGTTCTCTGAACCGCCCTCCATCATTCATTCCCATTACCTCTCCCATGCTGTCTCCAGCATCTGCAGTTGCCATCCCTGCAACCATACCCTCCTGATCTTTCACCCTTTTGTTTTTTTTCCTTTTTCAATTATGAGCTCATAAAGTTTTCCACAATAGGAAACATAGATTCTGTTCAGGGTTGGGTCAAGGGTGGGTCTCGTGCAGTTCCGCAATTGTAGGTGAGTTTCTATGGAATACGGTTCTAGGAGCGCAGTTCTGGTAGGCAGAGATGGTTATCAGTTGATGTGGCACAGCCACTATCCTGTGATTACCAAGAGTGGTGTTGTGGGGATCTGCAGCGTGAGTCATCCTCGAGTGTCTGGCTTCCCCAAAAATGGAAGAATAGTTCTTGTTTTCCCTGAGGTAATGCATGGCTGGTAACCATCATCTTCTCATTGCCCATGGACAGCGAAAGTCCTCCTATACAATATATTTCTCAATTGGTTTAAGACATCTAAAGATTCTTTCTGTTGCTTATATTTGCAAGATCTTAATTCTTGTTTTTGGCTTCAGTTTGCCGCTCGCGGCTGGTGGCCACGCGCTGGCCCGGCGGTCACGTGCTGACTCGTTGGCCACGCGCGGGTGTCTGCCCGGTAGCCACGCACAGGCCTGGCGGCCACACCCGGGTGCAGGCCCGGCAGCCACGTGTAGGCCCGGCGGCCACGCGGGGGCCCATGCCCGGCGGCCACGCGCAGGCTCGGTGGTCACCCGCAGGCCCGGCGGCTGCGCACGGGTGCCAACCTGGCAGCCACATGCAGGCCCGGTGGCCACGCGCCGGCCTGGCGGCTGCCCGCAAGCCCAATGGCCACACACTGGCCCGGCGGCCACTCACAGGCGCAGGCCCAGCGGCCACGCTCATGCCTGGCGGCCACTGGCAGGCCCAGCAACCACACACAGGCGCAGGCCTGGCGGCCACACACAGGCACAGGCCCGGCGGCCACACGCAGGACCGGTGGCCATGCTCAGGCCCGGCGGCCATTAGCTGACCCGGGGGTCATGCGCAAGCCCGGCGGCCACACGCGGGCCCGGTGGCCACACGTGGGCCCGGCAGCTACTCGCAGGCCTGGGAGCCACATGTGGGCCCGGCGGCCACACGGCCCGGCAACAACGCTCCGGCCCAGCAGCCGTGCGTAGGCGCAGTCCCTGTGGCCAAGGATAGGCCCGGCAGCCACTCACAGGAGCAGGCCCGGTGGCCGGGAGCAGGCCCAGTGGCCACGCATAGGCGCAAGCCCGGCAGCCACACTCAGACCCGGCAGCCACTCGCAAGTCCAGGGGCCATGCGTGCGCCCATCGGCCACTCGCAGGTCCGGCAGCCTCGCGCCGGCCCGGCAGCCATGCGCAGGCCCAACGGCCACACACCAGCCCGGAGCGCGCGAATGTGCCTGGGACCCATCGCCATCTCCCACTCGCCCGCCCGGCCAGAGACAGAAAGGACGGCGACCTCGGCCTTTTGGTGCCACCGGCCCGCGTCGGCGCCGAGCGCGGGACAGACCCCGCGCCAGACAGGCAGCGGGAGCCGGGCAGTCCGGGCCGCCGCACCCGAAAGCAGAGGAGAGTCCGCCCCCTCGCCGCCGCTGCCGGGTGCGCGATGGCGCGGGGGGTGCGAAGGGGCGGGCTCGGCCGCCCCCCTCGCCACCGCCGCCGCGGGGGCAGGCTTGGCCGCCCCCTTGCCGCTGCCGCCACCACCGCTGGCGCGGGCGGCGCAAAGGCCCGGCGTGAGTTTTAAGCCACCAGGTCCGGGACGCGAACCGCGGTCAACTACATGGGAGTCCAGTGACATAGCCACTATGCTAACTGCTGGTCCCACAAGCAAATTTTTTTTTTTTTGAGAGGTTTTTTCGCTATAGGGCGCGTGCGCTCGCCAGACAGACAGAGAGAGACATAGAGACAGAAAGTGAGAAATCACCCCCCAGGGGGGATGGTCACGCCACAATCTCTTCTCCTCCATTCTCCTCTCGGGATCTTGGGCACGCACGCACACGCGCCCGGCGTGAGTTGTAAGCCACCGGGTCCGAGACGCGAACCGCGGTCGACTACGTGGGAGTCCAGCGACATAGCCATTACGCTAACTGCTGGTTCCCCCACAAGCAAATTTTAAAGTGTATTATTAGGAGATAATAAATCTTGTAGAAGCCTCAACCTCTGTAATATCATCAGAGGTTAACAGTGTTACAAATTCATAAACACTAAATTAATAGGAAAGAAGTTAAAAAAAAAAACTCTTTAAAAGGCATCCAGTTTCTTATTGGCTTCTATGAATGTTAACAAGTTTTTCATCTGTGATGAATTATGAAGAACATCCAAGTCTGTTAGAAGAGCATTGTGGTTTGTAATTAGCCTCAGAATTTATTTCTTAAGTGTGGGTGCTTTGATACTGTTCTAAGGAAGTTCTGGGAGAGGTAGTACCCTACTACTATCCATTTGAAGCATCTATTTTACCGTCTCCTCTTCTTCTGCCTAACTTGTCGGAATTTGAATTTGGGGGGCCAGCAGATGATGTAGCAGTTATGTCGCTGGACTCCCACATGGTCGACCATGGTTCAAGTCCTAGACCCAGTGGCTTGAAAATCACACTGGATATACATGTGTATGTGCCCAAGATCCCAGGAGGAGAATGGAGAAGGGATTACGGCATGGCCATCCCTGGGGGTGGGGGATGATTTCTCACTTTCCTTCTCATTGTCACTGTCTCTCTCTCTCTGGCAAGCGCACATGCCCTAAGGCAAAAACCTCTGAAAAATCGAATTTTTTATTTAGTCTCTGAATATTTCCAATTACTGACTCCACAGTCTCTATTATTTTATCTGTCTCTTCCTACAATAATGCCAGACCTTCTTCATTAGCTTCATTGGTACAGTTCTGTACTCTTTTCATTTTCAGTAGACTTGATATATTAGTTATAGCTTTCAGTTTTTTTTTTTAAGTTTTGTATTTTTTTAAGAGGTTTTTGCTATAGGGCACGTGCACTCGCCAGACAGACAGAGGGAGACAGAGAGAAAGAAAGCGAGAAATCAACCCCCGGGGGGATGGCCACGCCACAATCCCTTCTCCATTCTCCTCTCGGGATCTTGGGCACACACACACACGCGCCCGGCGTGAGTTTTAAGCCACCAGGTCCGGGACGTGAACCGTGGTCGACTACGTGGGAGTCCAGCAACATAGCCATTACGCTAACTGCTGGTTCCCTATTTATTTATTTTAATTTGACCAGAGAGAGATGGAGTGAGAGAGAAAGTGAGACAGTAGGCTGCCAGGTCCAGGATGTGAACTGCAGTCAGCCACATGGAAGTCCAGCACCTTTAACCACAGCCACCTGCTGGCCCCTGCCCCCAGTGTGGGTTTTAAGCTGCTGGGTTTGGGACTTGAATGGCAGTCGACTATGTGGGGTTCCAGCAATGTAACCATTATGCTATCTGCTGGTCCCGATTTTTAAAAATGTGTGATAGGGCATGGTCATAGAGGGATAGAAAGAGAGAAAATATCTCTCAGGATGGATGGCCATACCATAATCCTTTCTCCCCCATTCTCTTCTTGGGATTTTGGGCACACGCACACACACACACACTCACACACAATGTGTTTTTCAAACCACCAGGTCCAGGACTCAAACTGCACAATCAGCTATGTGGGATCTAGCCACCTTAACCACCACACCACCACTGGCCCAGTTTTAGTGTTTTTTTTTTTTATTTTTAGAGAGATATTTGCCATCGGGTGTGTGCACTTGCCAGAGAGACAAAGAGAGACAGAAAGCAAGAAATCAACTACCAAGGGGGATGGTCATATTGCAATCCCTTCTCCTCCAGTCTGGATTTCGGGCATGCGTGCACACACACACACACACACACACACTCAGCATGTGTTTTAAACCACCGGGTCTGGGACTCGCATCATGGTGGACTATGTGTGAATTTAGCAATGTAACCATTACACCATCTGCTAGTCCCAACAGTTTTAGTTTTGATGAAGCTAATTTATTTAGTGTTTTTCTTTTGTTGATTTTTCTAGAGAGAGATTTTTGCTATAGGGCACGTGCACTCACCAGAGAGACAGAGAGAAAGAAAGCAGAAATCACTCCCTGGGGGGATGGCCACAGAGAGATCCTTTCTCCATTCTCCTCTTGGGATCTTGAGCTCACACACACACACACAATGTCCAGCATGAGTTTTAAGCTGCAGAGTCCAAGACTCGAACAGCAGTAGACTATGTGGGAGTTCAGTGACATAATCATTATGCCATCTACTGGTACCTCTTTTGTTGATTTTATTTTGGGTATCTTATCTTTAAAAATATCTCCTGGGCTGACCCTATGGTCTGGTGGTTAAGGGATTGGGATCCCACATGGTCTGCCATGCAGTTCAAGTCCCAAACCCAGCAGCTTAGAAAACACACCAGGTACATTTGCCTGCAGGCCCCAAATCCTAACAGGATGGAGAAACGAAAAAGGGGTTGAGGCATGACCACATCCTATTGGGAAGTGTTTTCTCCTTCTCTCTCTCAGAGTCTATTTCTCTTTGGTGAGTGCATATTTTACCCTTCTCTGGCAAAAACAAAACAAAACAAAAAACCCTTAAACCTAATGTCATGAAGGTTTACTCCAATGCATTCTAAGAATTTTATAGTTTCAGCTGTATTTATTTATTTATTGTAAAGGTTTTTGACTTAAGGCATGTGCACTTGTCAAATAGAGAGAGAGACAGAGACAGTGAGTGGGAAAGTGAGAAATAACCCCTTAGGGGGGATGGCCACACCTCAATCCCTTCTCCATTCTCGCCCCGAGATCTTGGGCATGCATGCACATGCACCTGGCATAAGTTTCAAGCCACCAGGTCCGGGACTCTAACCATGGTCACCCATGTGGGAGTCCAGGGACATAACTGCCACACCATCTGCTGGCCCCTCAGCTTTTATATTTAGATCTATGATCCATTTAGAAGTTTTTTTGTATAGTGTGAGGAAAGGGTAAAACTTCATTCTATGTATAATCATTATGCCAGTACCACACTGTCTTCATTATTGCTTTTTGTACTGAGTTTTTTAAATTGAGAACTATGAGTCCTTCAACTTTGTTCTCTTTTCTCAAAATTGTTTTGGCTCAGGACCAGCAGATGGCGTTAATGGTTATGTCACTGGACTCCCATGTAGTCAACCGTGGTTCGAGTCTTGGACCAAGTGGCTTAAAACTGACACCAGGCGCATGTGTGTGTGTGCCCAAGATCCCAAGAGGAGAATGAAGGGGAAGGGATGGCGGTGTGGCCATCCCTCCTGGGGGGTGATTTCTCACTTTCTGTTTCTCTGTCTCTCCAGTGAGTTCATGTGCCCTATAGCAAAAATCTCTCTTAAAAAAGAAAAGATTGTTTTGACTCTTCCGGGTTCCTTGCATTTCATATGACTTTTAGGATCAGTTTTTCAATTTCTGTAATAAAAGGAAAATGGGATTTTGATAGGGCTTGCATTAGATCTGTAAATCAATTTGGGAAGGATTACCATCTTAACAATATTAAGTCTTTTGATACATGAGCAACAGAGGTCTCACGATTTACTTATTTATTCTTTAATGTCTTTCAATGATGTTTTGTAGGTTTTGGTGTATAAGTTTTAGACTTCTGTTTAATTTATTCTTAAGTATTTTACTATTTTTAAACTATGGTATTATTTTCTTTCTTTAATTTTTTGCCAGAGGATGTGTGCACTTTCTAGAGACAGACAGAGGGAGAAGGAGAAAGCACCCCACAAGGGTATGTGGTAATCCCACAATCCTTTCTCCATATCTCCATCCTATCCAGATCTAGAGCATGTATGCAGACATGGCCGGTGTATTTTTCAAGCCACTGGAGCTGAGATTCACACCACAGTCAGCCATGTGGGATCCATCTCCCTTAAGCACTTGGCTATGCGGCAGGCCCTCCAGAGTTTTTAAATTGTTGTTGGCTTTTTTTGGAGAGGTTTCTGGTATAGGGCATGTGCACTCGCCAGAAAGACAGACTGAGAGAGAGAGAGAGAGAGAAAGTGAGAAATCATCCCCCACAGGGGATGACCATGCTGCAATCCCTTCTCCTCCATTCTCCTCTTGGGATCTTTGACACACACGCACATGCGCCAGGCATGAGTTTAACCACCGGGTCTGGGACTCAAACCATGGTTGACTACATGGGAGTCCAGCAACATAGCCATTATGCCAACTGCTGGTACCTTTTTCCACTGAACTCCCATGTAGTTGACTGCAGTTCGAGTCCCGGACCCGATGGCTTAAACTCACGCCAGGTGCATGTGCATGTGTGCCTGAGATCCCAAGAAGAGAATGGAGGAGAAAGGATTGTGGCGTGGCCATCCTCCCTGGGGATTGATTTCTCACTTTCTATCTCTCTGTCTCTCTCTCTCTTTCTGGTGAGCGCATGCACCCTATAGCAAAAACCTTTCCAAAAAAAAAAAAAAATTGATCAGAGAGAGAGAGAAAGGGAAAGTGAGAAAGCAATCCACCAGGTCTGGTACTTGAACCATGGTCAGCCATGTGAGAGTCTAGCACTTTAACTACCACGCCACCTGCTGGCCCTTTTTTAAAAAAATTAATTAATTAATTAATTTATTTAAAGTAAGTATTTTATTTAACTTTATTTGTTCGTTTATTTTTAATTTGACCAGAGAGGGACAGAGTGAGAGAGAGAGAAAAAGTAAGAAAGTAAGCCTCTAGATCCAGCACTAGAACTGCAGTCAACCATGGGGTAGTCTAGGGCCCTTAACCACCATGCCACCCACTGGCCCCAATTATTATTAATTTTAATTTGCTGTAGGGTACATGTGCTCATTGAGAGAGAGAGACAGAGAGACAAAGTGAGAAAACAAGCCATGAGGTCCCAGACTCAAACCACAGTTGGTCATGTGGGATCCAGCCGCCTTAAATGCCATGCCACCAGCTGGCTCTCAAATTCTCTTTGATTTAGCAAAATATTCTAGTATTTTTCCCTGTCAATCCAGAAAGAATTTTTAAATCTTTTTTGTAAGACATTTTTTACCTTAGGGCATGTGTGTTCACCAGAGATAGAGACAGACAGAGACAGTGAGAGGGAAAGTAAGAAATCACCCCCCAGGGGGGATGGCCATGCTGCAATCCCTTTTCCTCTGTTCTCCTCTGAGGATAGGCATCCATGCACGTTTGCCCAGTGTGAATTTCAAGCCACTGGATCCAGGACTTGAACCACAGTCAGCAATGTGGGAGTCTGACATAACCACTATGCCATCTGCTGGCCCCAAGAATTTTTAAATCTTTTTTTTTTTTTTTTGGAGAGGTTTTTGCTATAGGGCGCGTGCGCTTGCCAGACAGACAGAGAGAGACAGAGAGACAGAAAGCGAGAAATCACCCCCCGGGGGGATGGTCACGCCGCAATCCCTTCTCCTCCATTCTCCTCTCGGGATCTTGGGCACACATGCACACGCGCCCGGCGTGAGTTTTAAGCCACCGGGTCCGGGATGCGAACCGCGGTCGACTACGTGGGAGTCCAGCGACATAGCCATTACGCTAACTGCTGGTTCCCTTTAAATCTTTTTAATCACAGTATAATATATACAGGAACTTCAAGAAGTTTATGGAAATGCATATGATAAGAAAACTATGCATGGGAGCTGGCAGGTGGCATGGTGGTTAAAGGAGCTGGATTCCCACATGGCTCACCACAGTTCGAGTCCCAGACCTGGCAGTTTGCTTTCTTGCTTTCCCTTTCTCTCTTTCTCTGTCTCTCTCTGGTCAGGGTAAAAATAATAATAACAAATGGAGTTAAATAAATAATTATTTTTTAAAAACTATGCATGCATTTCAATATTTTGGTACCAAAATAATTCCGTTTTTGTTTTCATTTATATTTATTTGTTTTGTTCTGTTTTAGTCTGCTATAGCGTATGTGTGCTCACGAGAGAGAGAAAGTGAGAAATCACTCCCCAGAAGGAATGGCCACACCAAAATCTCTTCTCTATTCTTCTCTAGGGATTTGGGCATGCGTGCACACACACTCACTGTGTTTTAAAGCCGTGGGTCCAGGACTTGAACCATTCAGTTGGCCACATGGGATCCACTGTCTATCCACCATGCCACTTCCTGGCCCTAATTTGTTCTTTAGTTTCATTTTTTTCACAAATATGTTGCTGTCCCATTGTACATTCACTTATAAGCATACAAATTGTCATGAATAATGCATAAATGCTTACTTTATCAATATTAGCAACTGTGTAAGTTATAGAAAGATAAATAGACAGATGATAAATAGAGAGGTCGTGTTGGGTGGGAGCCAGGACCTATAGATGGGCACTTAGATTTTCTCCATTTTTTTAAGAGAGATTTTTGCTATAAGGCACATGTACTCCCTGGAGAGACAGAGAGACAGAAAATGAGAAATCAACCCCAGGGTGGGTGGCTACAATCCCTTCTTCTTCATTCTCCTCTTGGGATTTTTGGCACACACATATGTGCCCAGCATAAGCTTTAAGCAACCAGGTCTGGGACTTGAACCACCGTCAACTACATGGGAGTCCAGCGACGTAAACATTATGCTATCTGCTGGTCCCATGTGTCCATTTTTCTTTTATTTTTTGTTTTATTTAGAGAGAGATTTTTGCTATAGGGCATGCATGCTCACCAGAGAGATAGAGACAGAGAGACAGAAAGCAAGGGGCTGGCAGGTGGCATAATGGTTAAGGGTGCTGGAATCCCACATGGCCAACCACAGTTCAAGTCCTGGACCTGTTGGCTTGCTTTCTCACTTTCTATCTCTCTCTCTCTCTCTCTCTTTCTTTCTCTCACTCTGTCCCTCTCTGGTCAAATTAAAATAAATAAATAAAATAAATAAAAATAAAATAAAGTTAAAATAATTCTTAAAAAATATTTTTTATTTATTTAATTTTATTTATTCATTAATTTATTTTAATTTGACCAGAGAGAGAGAGAGAGAGAGAGAGAGAGAGTGAGAAAGCAAACCGCCAGGTCCAGGACTCGAACCATGGTTGGCCATGTGGGAGTGTCCAGCACCTTAACCATCACGACACCCACTGGTCCCCCAAGAATTTTTTTTTTTTTGGAGAGGTTTTTGCTATAGGGCACGTGCGCTCGCCAGAAAGACAGAGAAAGATAGAAGAGACAGAAAGCGAGGGAACCAGCAGTTAGCGTAATGGCTATGTCGCTGGACTTCCACGTAGCCTACCGCAGTTCGCGTCCCGGACCCGGTGGCTTAAAACTCACGCCGGGTGCGTGTGCGTACGTGCCCAAGATCCCGAGAGGAGAATGGAGGAGAAGAGATTGCGGCGTGACCATCCCCCCTGGGGGGTGATTTCTCGCTTTCTGTCTCTATGTCCCTCTCTGTCTGTCTGGCAAGCGCACGCGCCCTATAACGAAAACCTCTCCAAAAAAAAAAAAGAGAGACAGAAAGCGAGAAATCACCCCCCAGGGAGGCTGGCCATGCCGCAGTCCCTTCTCCTCCATTCTGTTCTGTCAGGATTTTGGCACACATGCACACGTGCCTGGTGTAAGTTTTAAACTACCATGTCCGGGACTCAAACTGTATTGTACTACATGGAAGTAAAACGATGTAACCATTATGCTATCTCCTAGTCCCATGTCTCCATTTTTTTTAATAATTATTTTATTTTTAGACAGCAGATGGTGTGGTGGTTAAGGTTCTGTACTCCCACATGGACAAATAAAGTTCAGGTCCTAGACCTGGCGGTTTGCTTTCTCATTTTCCCTCTTTCTCTCTGTCCATCTCTCTCTAGTAAGCATATATGCCCTAAAGCAAAATTAAGTAGCAATAATAATAAATAAAATAATTCTTTTTAAAATTTTATTCAATTTTATTATTTTTTAATATTTTGCTATAGGGCATGTGCACTCACCAAAGAGAGACAGAGAGAGAGAAAGAGAGATAGAGAAAGTAAGAAGTAAGCCACCAGGTCCAGGACTCAAACCATGGTTGGCCCATGTGGGAGTCCAGCACCTTAACCACCACACCACCTGCTAGTTCCTCATCTCCATTAAAAAAAAAAATAAGTTCATTTGTCTATCTATTCCATGAGAGAAAAACAGAGACAGAGAAGAAGGCACCCCCAGTGGGATCTCCACACCACAACCTACCTCTGTCTC
This sequence comes from Tupaia tana, assembly GCA_026018925.1. Classification (NCBI taxonomy): domain Eukaryota; kingdom Metazoa; phylum Chordata; class Mammalia; order Scandentia; family Tupaiidae; genus Tupaia; species Tupaia tana. The sequence goes on from JAKSZU010000009.1 coordinate 121,531,513, forward strand.
AGCTGGCCCAGATCAGAGGCAGGCAACACACACACTTGGAATACCCATAGGTCCAAGGATACATACTCAGGCCATCCTATGTGGGTCCAGTTGCACCCCCACTGCGCCATCACCTGGCCCTCCAATATTTCCTCTTAATTTTGCCAGAGGGTTCATGTGCTCACTGGAGAGAGAGAGAGAGAAAGTATCCACCCATGGAGCATGGACATGCCATCTCCTCCATTTCTCCCTCTTGTCAGAATTTTGAGCATGCACACATGCCTGGAGTGTTTTTCAGGCCACTGTGTTTGGGACTCAGATCACACAGTTGGCCATGTGGGATCCAACCACCTTAACAACCATGCCAACAGCTGGCCCCCACTATTTATTTAAATGGAGAAAACCCTAGATGAACATTCTTTTTTTCTTTTTTGGAGAGGTTTTTGCTGTAGGGCGTGTGCGCTCACCAGAAAGACAGAGAGAGACAGAGAAACAGAAAGCGAGAAATCACCCCCTGGGGGGATGGCCATGCTGCAATCCCTTCTTCTCCATTCTCCTCTCGGGATCTTGGGCACGCACGCACACGTGCCCGGCGTGAGTTTAAGCCACTGGGTCCGGGACTTGAACTGCGGGAGACTACATGGGAGTCCAGCAACACAGCCATTCCTCCAACTGCTGGTCCCAATCTGATGAACATTCTTGAGAAAACATCCTGCTCAATATTTCCATTCTTGGGACCAGTAGATGGCATAACGGTTGTCGCTGGATTCACACATGGTCAACTGCAGTTCAAGTCCTGGACTTAAAAGGCTTGAAATTCACAACAGGCACATGTGTGTGCATGCCCCAAATCCCTAGAGAATGGAGGACAAGGAATTGTGGTATGGCCATACTCCCTATAGGGTGATTTCTCACTTTCTGTCTCTCTCTGTCTGTTCAGCAAGTACATGCACCCTATAGCAAAAATCGTTCTTAAAAAAAAAAAGAGATTTCCATTCTTTCCTTCAGATCCATTCTTAGAAACAGAACCACTAAGTTAGGAAAGGTGTGTGTGTATATATTGTTACACTGCTAAATTTTTAATCAGTTTGCAGTCCTATCACCCATGTATGAAAGTGTCCACTTTATTCCATCATTACCGAGTCTATACATCACTTTTAATACTTAACTGTTTGGGGACCAGCAGTTGGCATAATGGCTATGTCGGTGGACTCCCATGTAGTCGACCATGGTTCAAGTCCTGGACCTGGTGGCTTAGACTCATGCCGGGCACGTGTGCATGCGTGCCCAAGATCCCAAGAGAAGAATGGAGGAGAAGGGATTGCAGTGTGGCCAACCCCCCTGGGGGTGATTTCTCGCTTTCTGTCTCTCTGTCTCTTTCTCTTTCTGGTGACTGTACATACCCTATAGCAAAAACTTCTCCAAAAAAAAACTTAACTCTTTGAGAGACCAGCAGATAGTGTAATGGTTACATCACTGGACTCGCACGTAGTTGATAGTGGTTCATGTCCTGAAATCAGTGGCTTAAAACTCCACCAGCCTCGTGTCATGCATGCCAAAATCCAAAGAGGAGAATGGAGAAGGAATTGTGGCGTAGTCATCCCCTCTGAGGGGTGATTTCTCACTTCCTGCCTTTCTTTCTCTTTAATGAGCACATGTGCCATATAGCAAAAATCTCTCTCTCAAAAAAAAAAAAAAAAAAAAAAAAAAAACTTACTATTTGAGATATTGGCCAACTCGGTTAGCCCATATGGGCCACAGTTTCCTCGTCTGCAAAATTCTCATCTCACAGAATCCATTGGGAGACTAAATGAGTGCTTAGATGGGTGAGAGGAGCTACCATGGAAGTGCTGTTTTTACTTTTGGCATTTACCGATGTGTCAAATGAAGAGCAGCTTTTCATTATTCATGTATTTGCAATGCTGTGATTATCCACAAGGCCCAGAATTTGTACATATGCTTAATGGCTATTTGTAGTTTTTACGTTGTGAATCACTTGATTGTATCTATTGCCAATTTTTCAGTCTGAGATTGCTTGCCCTTTACGGTTATTGAACTATAGGAACTCTTTGCATTTTGAGGATATTGACTGTGTATCTTTCATACATTTTATTTTTGTCATGTCATATAACCTTCTCATGATTTCTTCATTACCCATGCAAAACACCCTGGAACTCCAGTTCCCTGCCATGATCACCTGGCACATCACTAAAGCCTCATTTCCTGCCATCTTTCAAAATGCTTTTCAATCTTCAGCCCCTCTTGGATGTAGTACTAGGCACAATTAATACCTGTTTTGCCTTCTCAACTACCCTTCCCTATAGCCCACTGTGTGTCTGCAGTCTTAACTCTCATACTCAAAATACCTGATTTTTCCCAACATCCCATATGAGTACCTTAAGAGCAGGGCCTATAACAGAATAGGTACTCAATTAATGTTTATTGAATGAACAAAAGTGTAAGTTGTTGATTTTCCAAAATTTGGATATAGTCTTTCTTGACCATATGGGAAGCAAACACTTTTCTTCCTTTTTTTAAATTTTTAAAATTTTTTTGCTATAGAGTATGTGCACTGGCTGGAGAGAGAGAAATCAACCCTTGAGGGGAGGGCCACACCACAATCCCTTCTCCTATATTCTCCTCTTAGGATTTTGGACATGCATGCACACACACCCAGTGTGTTTTCCAAGCCACTGGGTCCAGGATTCTTAACTGTGCAGTCAACCATGTGGGATTCAACCACCTTGACTTCAGTGTCACCTGCTGGCATGCAATCACTTTCCTAAATATTTGTTACTGCTGATCTTGTTCTCAGGATCAAAGAGAGCAGGAAAAAAGTCTTTTCTCCCATTACATTTTATTTATTTATCTTTATTATTGTCAGAGGGCACATGTACTCATGCATTTGGAGAGAAGAGAGGCACAATGACAAAGCACTTCCTAATGGGGTGTGGTCACACCACAATCCCGCCTACATTTCTCCATCCTGTCAGGATTTGGGGCAAGCACAAACATATGCTAGCGTGTTTTGGTTTTGGTTTTTGGAGAGGTTTTTGCTATAGGGCGCATGTGCTCGCCAGAAAGACAGAGAGACAGAAAGTGAGAAATCACCCCCCAGGGGGAATGGCCACGCCACAATCCCTTCTCCTCCATTCTCCTCTTGGGATCTTGGGCACACACGCACATGTGCCCTGTGTGAATTTAAGCCACTGGGTCTGGGATTCCAACTACAGTCAGCCATGTGGAATCTGGCTCTCTACACACAGTGCTTAACTACTGTGCCAGGGTACTTTTCATTCTTTAAAGGTGCCTTTTTCTTTAGGTTTTTGCCATAGGGAGCATGCACTTACCAGAGAGAAGGAGAGACAGCAAGAGGGAAAGTGAGAAATCACCCCCCATGGGGGATAGCCATGCTGCAATACCTTCTCCAGTCTGTTCTTGAGATTTGGGGTATGTGTGCACACGTATCCAGAGTGATTTTTCAAGCCACCAGGTCTGGAACTTGAACCACAGTTGACCATGTGGGAGTTCAGTGTCTTCAGCACTATGCCACCTGCTGACCCCAAAGATGCAAGTGGCATGGTGGCTAAGGTGCTGGACTCCCACATGGCCGACAATGGTTTGAATCCTGGACCTGGCAGCTTGCTTTCTCACTTTCCCTGTCTCTCTCTGTTTAAATTTTCAAAATAATGATGATAATGAATGAAATTAAATTAAATAATTCTTTAAAAATATATAAAGTTTATTATTTCTGCCAGAGTGGGATTTGAACCAGTCAGCCACATGGGATCTAGCTGATAACACATAGTTGTTAACCACTGTGCTATGGGGCTACCCCTTGAAGTTTATTTTATTTATTTATGTATTTCTAAGTTTTTGCTACAGGGCACGTGCACTTGTGAGAGAGACAGCAAAATCACTCCCCCAGTGGGGCTGGCCATGCCACAATCCCTTCTCCATTCTGCTCTCAGGATTTTGGGCATGCACACATACGTGCCTAGCATGACCTTCAAGCTACTGGTCTGGAACTTGTATTGTACAGTTAGTCCTGTGGGATCCAGCACCATAAACTCCATGCCACCTGCTGTCCCCTTATTTCTTAATTTTGAGAGAGAGAGAGACCTTTGATAGGATTCCCTGGCTTTCTTTTTCTTTTTTTTCGGAGAGGTTTTTGCTATAGGGCGCTTGCACTCGCCAGACAGGCAGAGAGAAACAGAGAGACAGAAAGTGAGAAATCATCCCACAGGGGGGATGGCCACGCCGCAATCCCTTCTCCTCCATCCTCCTTTTGGGATCTTGGGCACGCACGCACACGCACCTGGACTGAGTTTTAAGCCACCGGGTCCGGGACGCGAACCGCGGTCGACTACATGGGAGTCCAGCGACAGCCATTACGCTAACTGCTGGTCCCATGGATTTCCTGGCTTTCTATATGGCTTAAATATTGCACAGGAGCACCCTACTCCCTGTGCCACTGTGGCTGATCCTGACTTTTAAGTTAGTTTCTTCTGTAAGCAAGAAAGACAGAGAGACAACACTCCCAATAGGATCTTGATGCCCTGACCCACTCCAAGCTTAAGCTTTACCCAGACCCATAGTGTGGACTTGTATGAGTGCCCAGAATACTTGGGAAGATCTCCCTAAGCATACTAGGAACCTTTCCATGTGAGTCAGCATCACAGAGCATGGCATTTTACCACTGTGCCACTATCTTTCTCCACCTATTTTTTTAATTGCCAGAGTGTGCATACATTCATGGTTGTAGGGGTTGGGAGAGAAAGAAGGGACCTCCAGAGGGGCACGGTCACACCACAATCCTTTTTCCCTCCTGTTGGAATTTTGGACACTCAGGCATACATGCCTAGCAATTTTTTTTTCTCAAGCCTTGGAACCAAGATTCAAACCTGTTGTCTTGGTACAATCCTGCTTCTTTAACCACTAGACTATGAGCCAGATTCCCCTGCTTCCCCCCTTTTTTCTTTCATTCTTTTAAGAGATATTTTTGCTTTAGGGCACATGTGCTTGCCAGAGACACAGAGAGGCAGAGAGAGAGAGAAAGCGATAAATCACCCCCCAGGGGTGATGGCCACACTGCAGTCCCTTCTCCTCCACTGTCCTTCTAGGATACTGGACACGCACACACACGTGCCTGGTGTGAGTTTCAAGACACTGGGTCCAGGACTCAAACCACAGTCAAATCAGTGGGAGTCCAGCAGCTTAACCACTATGCCACCTCACTTGTCCCTCTTTCTTTTTAAAAATTTGCTAGAGAGTGCTTGTGTTCTCAGGAGGAGGGAGGGGACATACCAGGGAAGGAGCAAGAAAGCACCCCCATGGGAGATGGTCAGACTGCAATCCCTTCTCCTCTATTGGTCCTTTCCAGATTTTTGGCACACACGCACAAATGCCCAAAGTGTTTCTCAGGACCCCAGGTCTCAGACCATGCAGTTGGACACATGGCACCTGCACCCGCCTGCCTTAACCATCAGGGCATCAGCTGGTCTGCCTTATTTATTTTAATGCCAGGAGATGCCTGTGCTTGGCAGAGACAGAGAGGAGAAAACACCCTCAATGGGGAATGGTGTGGGGAAATCCCTTCTCCATTTCTCCATCTTGTGGGGATTTGGGGTACACGTGCACAGACACCTGGTGTGTTTTTCAAGCGGCTGCACTAAGATTCAAACCATGGTGGACCATGTGGGATCCAGCTCACTTAATCACTTGGCTATGGAGCTGGCCTCCCCTTTTTAAAAATGACTTATTTTACCTACACGTTCCACATCAGTAGGGCATAGTAAGGTACACACATCAGGAGCTCAATAAATAATACATACTTGACAAATGCCTACACAAATTAAAGAACACCTGGGAAAATGAGTCAAGTTTCCACCACGCCCACCTCCCGGAAGAACTGCGTTCCCCTGCACGCTTGTAGTAGCGCACGCCTTCGGAGTGTAAAAGAGTGACAATTACTTCCTGGGCCCCTCGTCCACGTCCGCCTACAGAAGCTGCAGTGTTTATGGGAAATGTAGTTCTTGCGCTCTATGGCCGGGTCCTTAACTAACTGAGCCCAAACTAAACTTCCCAGCAAGCCGCGCCCTGGCCTTGGAAGCGGGGCAAGATGGCGGACGCCGAAGATCTTGTTTTGCCGCCGGCAGCCGCTTCCTCTGCCCCAATTTCATTTGGTTTCACTCGCACGTCAGCCCGGAGGCGACTGGCAGACCTAGGAGATGGCGTGGGGCCGACACCAGAAGACAAAGATTTCTTGAAGACCGTGGAAGGAAGAGAACTGCAGAGGTGAAAAGCCGGGTTTTTCACTACTTGGAAATTCGAGCAGTGGGCACAAGTGGGAGAGCAGAATCTGAGTTATCTTGGTGATGGTGCTTTGAAATACAGGCTGAGGACAGTTGTGGAGGCGAGAAGGCGGTAGTTTGTAGGCAAGGTGGGGTAATTTGGCCTCACGGCTGTGGGGATTAAAAGAAGAGGATGTATTCCTGAGAGGGCTTGTCTCTTGGGAACATTGAGGTTTGTGCATTCTGAGAGAGGGAAAGGAGAAGAGAGGAGAATGAGAGACTCCCTGGTGTCCCAACTGAAGTGGTGGGGCTTGTCCACTATGGGGAACCGGATGGAGCGGCCGATTCAGAACAGGAGAGGCCATTATTGGCTTAATTTGGAAATGAGAGTCGGAGGGGTCTGAGGAGGAACTTTAGAAGTCACCCATTTAGGAGGCCGTTCTGGAGCCTGAGCTCAGTAGTCTGGGTAGAAGATGGTGATTTCCGAGTCATTGTGGAAGTGGATCTTGGGATGAATAGAGGATCCAGGAATGATTCCTTGAAGACACTGGCATTTAAGGGAGGGGGGGGGGCGGGGGCTGGGGGAGAGAATGCAAAGAATGCACCATCAGACATAACAGGAGAGCTAGCTAGACAGGAGAATGGAAAACGTGGTCCATGGGGCTGGGAATGAGTTTGGCTTTTGTGTTTTTTCTGAATGAAGGAGTGTGGCTCAGAACGCCCTGACCCTACCACTTACCCAACTTCACTTCTCTGTGTCCACATCAGTGTGAAGCCCTCAGAAGCCCCCAAGGAGCTCGTTATTCCATTGATCCAGAATGGTTTTCGCAGGCAACCACCTGCCCAGCCCCCAGGACCATCCACACAAACTGAGGCCTTGGTGGATGGGATGCTGTCCCAGGCAGTGAAGGAGATAATTGAGGGTGAGTGACCATAGCCCCGCTCCTCAGTGAAAGAAGGGAAAGAAGTTGGAATGGTAGGGTGGGACCTCATTACTCCCTCCCATTCTTCCTTAGAATCCAAGAAGTCTCTGGAGGAGAGAGAGAATGCAGGTGTCAACCCCACGCTTGCTATCCCTATGATCCAGAAAGGATGCATTCCCAACAGGGAAGGGGAAGACAGCGAACCCCAGGCTGAGACAGTGAGCTGACCCCTTGTCCCCTTCTTGCCCCAGCTTCCCTTTGTCATCTTCCAGGCTGGCCTATCTACACACAGCAGGGAAAATCTGTGTGCTAGAGGCCAGCTACCTGTTCCTTTCTCCTGCCATCCTTTTCGGAAGCATTAACAAATGAATTCAGATACTGAGGTCTGAAGAAAATACTTGGGGACCAGCCAGTGGCATGGTGCTTAAGGTGGCTGGATCCCACATGGCTGATTGTACCTTTCTAGTCCTGAATCTGGTGGCTTGAGAAACATGCCGGGTGCGTGTGCATGCATGTCCAAAAATCCCAAGAGGAGAATGGAGGAGAAGGGATTGTGGTGTGGCCACCCCCCACCCCTCCCCACCCCCGCCAGGGGCGTGCTTTCTTGCTTTCCCTCTATCTTTCTTTGTCTCTCTCTGGCAAGTGTACATACCCTATAGCAAATTTTTTAAAAATAAAATACTTGGGGACCAGCAGATGGTGTAATGGTTACATCACTGGACTCTCATGTATTCGACTGCAGTTCGAGCCCTAGACCCAGCAGCTTAAAACTCATGCCGGGTGCATGTGCGTGAGTGCCCAAAATCCCGAGAGGAGAATGGAGGAGAAGGGATTGTGGTATGGCTATCACCCCTGGTGGGGGTGTGATTTCTCATTTTCTGTCTCTCTGTCTCTCCAGTGAGCACATATACCCTAAAGCAAAAATCTCTCTCAAAAAAAAAAAGAAGGGCAAGCAGGTGGTATGGTGGTTAAAGGCACTGAATTCCGACATGGCTGACTGTGGTTCAAGTCCTGGACCTGGAGGCTCACTTCCCCCTACCCCCCTACCCCCGTCTTTCTCTGGTCAAATTAAAAACAACAATAAGAAGAAGAATAAGTAAAGTTAAAATAAAAATAATTTTAAAAAAGAATTATTCAAAAAAAGAAAATACTTGGATCCTGGAGTTATCCAAATGAGATGTAGTGTAAACAGAACAGGAAATGTAAAGGCCATGAAGGTAGAGATGACCTCGAGTGATTAAGGAACACCAAAGAGACCAAAATGGCTAGAGTGGAAGACTGAGGGAGAAGGGTAGTAGATAAAGTCAGAAAGGAGGCAGAGAGGGCTAGACCAGGCAGGGCCTTGTGGGCCATGGTGAAGACTTTGGCTTTTACCTTGAGTGAAATAAGAGCCATGAGCAGGCCCTGAACAGAGAAGGAATATAATCTATGATTTGACAGGATCACTCTATCTGCTGTGAGCAGAATAGACTACTAAGGAAAGGTGTAAGCAAGGGGATCAACAGTCCAAAATAGAGATGATGGGGACTCAGACAGAAATGACAGGAGTGAGTCCTGGAAGGAGAGGTAGGGCTTAGTGAGAGGGAAGAGCAGAATGAGCATTCCTAATGGCAGCAATGGCCCAAGCAATGGCACAGTGGCAGAAAATTGGTGTGGTTGTGTCTGTCACTGAGGCCACGTGTGGTCTGTCTGGAGCAAGTGTAAAGGATTGAGGGAATGATGATAGAAATGATAGGCCACGACAACAGGAGAGGTGAGAGGTGTGTCCACAGAAGTAACTGAGTTTGTCTTTTATGCCCACAGATATGACTTGTCACTTCTTTTTTTTTTTTTTAATTTTTTCTTTAGCTATTTTATTTATCTTTATCCATTTATTTGTTTTTATTTGACCATAGAGGGACAGAGTGAGAGAGAAAGTGAGAAAGCAGGTTGCTAGGTCTGGTACTCGAACCAAGGTCAGCCATGTGGGAGTCCAGCACCTTTAACCACCACGCTACCTGCCGGCCCCTGTCACTTCTTTATTCATGCTTTTTTTTTTTTTACACTGCTTCTTCAGGTTCTCCTGTACCCCCAGATAACCCTCCCTTTTGACTGAACTGTTCTTGTCAGGCGTTAGGTGTGTTTTTTCTCTTTTCTTTCTTTTTTTTTTCCCAAAGGATTATTTATTTACTTAATTCTATTTGTTGTTATTATTTTTAAATTTGACAAGAGAGAGAAAGGGAAAGGAAGAAAGCAAGCCACCAGGTCCAGGACTTGAACTGCAGTCAGTCATGTGGGAATCCAGCACCTTAAACCACCGTGCCACCTGTCAGCCCCTGGTTTCTTTCATCTTAAGAAAAAAGAAAAAAGAACCTAACTTCATTCTTTTATCCTGTTCCAACTTTGGACTCATTTTTCTGATTTTTCTCTCCTATAAACTTTCCCCCATGGACCAGCCCCATAACCTAGTGGTTAAGGGAGCCAAATCCCACAAGGCTAACTGTGGTTTGAGTGCTGGCCCTGGCAGCTTGGGGAAGAAAACACACCGGGTGCATGTGTGTGTACCCCAAATCCTGACAGGATGGAGAAATGGAGGAAAAGGGATTATGGCATGTCTATCCCCATGGGGGATATTTTCTTCCTGTACATCTCTCTGTCTCTGTCTCTCTTTAGCAAGCATACACATCCACTGGCAAAATTGAAACAACAACAACAAACCACCTTCCACATTTTAACTGACCACAGTTCTATCCATCCTTTCTCTTACTTTCCTTAGCTTGAAAACCTTGGTGTCATCCTTGACTCCACTCTTTATTTCATACTCCACATGCAGTCAATCAACACAATCCTATCAACTCCCTTTTCAAAATACATCCAAAATCTGATTGCTTCTCATCATCGCCACTGCTACCATACTGAGCTGAGCCTTCAACATCCTTCACATGGACTACTGCAGGGACTTCTTTGCTCATCATGTTGGCTTCCATGATACTCTTCACATATACCAAGTCATATCCTGCCTCAGGACCTTAGTTCTTGCTATTCCCTCTGTTTGAACTACTCTTCTCATATCCACATAACTCCCTGTGTCATTTCCTGGTATCTGCTTAAATGTCTACTCAGTGATATTCCCTCTCCACCCTGCATCTGCACCCCCTTAACCTACTTTATTTCTCTTCATATAACTTACCACCATCCAACAGACCATGTTTTCTGCATTTTATTTATTGTGTGTCTTCACAACCACAGTGTCAGCCACACAAGGGCAGGAGTTTTGGTGTGTTTTACTCACTGCTTTATCTCCAGCACCTAGAATAGTACTTGTCACAGAATAAATGCTTGATAAATATTTGTTGAAAGACTGAATGTGGAGGAGTAAAATAAGAGGTCGTCAAAGGAAATGAAAACTCACTCTGAGCTGACTGAAAAAGAAACATAGAGGGGTGATAGCAAGTATACTTCCAAACAGGGGCCTAGTAGAAATAAAGCTTGACTCTCCTTCCTCTGCCCAAACCTGTAGGTGCCAGAGGAGGCTGATTATGAGGCAGTCCCTGTGGAGGCCTATGGGCTGGCCATGCTGCGGGGCATGGGCTGGAAACCTGGCGAGGGCATCGGCCGCACCTTCAATCAGTGAGTTCTGGGGTACACATGAGGAGCTAGGCAGATAAGGCTGTGAATATGACCCCTATGGGTCATGACTAGTCCAGAACCAGGGAGGGAGGGAAGAAACATTATCACCCTAACTGATTTAGTGGCCCTTTCCACTACTGTTTCAAACTCCTATTCACCCTTTGAGACTCCATAATAGATCCCATTTAAGTAAAGTTTGCCTCTCTGGATATCACTTTTCTTTTCCAAAAAATGGGTTTAACAGTATAGACTGAAATGAAATTATACACACAAAGCATGTATAGTAGGCCCTGGCCCCAAGGAAGCGTAGTAAACATTTGCTATTCACACAGAGATTTACAATCCCTTCTTCAGAACTGCAACCCCGAAGAATTCTGAAAATCATCCTTTTTTTCCCAGAAGTCATTTGGCAGCTAAACATGACCCAAATTGGCATTGAACATTTTCTAGTCTGTTTCTCCTGTTCAGGGTGAATGGTCACATGATGTCCCCATGAAAATATCAGTGTATTTGGTTATAGGGATGTGCCTCAGATTCCACTGTAGACACTCTATAATAGATGGTATACACAGCATGTTATTAGGTCGAACCAAATGAAATTGCTATTTTTTTTTTTTTGGAGAGTTATTTTTTTTTTTTTTTCTATAGGGCATGTGCGCTCACCAGACAGAGAGAGACAGAGAGACAGAGGGACAGAAAGTGAAAAATCACCCCCCAGGGAGGATGGCCATGCCACAATCCCTTCTCCTCCATTCTCCTCTCGGGATCTTGGGCATGCATGCACATGCGCCCGGCATGAGATTCAGGCCACCAGGTCTGGGACACGAACCACAGTCGACTACATGGGAGTCCAGCGACATAGCCATTACGCTAACTGCTGGTCCCTCAAAATTGCTATTTCCAAACGTCAAAAATAGTCCTAATACAAGATCTGAAAGGGGATTCTTGAAAACACTAATGAGGTAGGATTTGGATGGTAATGGAGAGCAAGAATGAAGCATTAAAGATTGCTGCATTTCCCCACCCCAGCAAGCCCATATTTCTCCCTACAGAGTAGTAAAGCCACGTGTCAACTCACTGAGGCCCAAGGGGCTAGGGCTGGGTGCCAACCTGACCGAGACCCAGGCCTTGGCCCCCACCGGCTCCTCCCGTCTCTCAAAGCCAGATGGGGAGCCAGAGAAGGATAAGGAGGACCAGCCTCAGGGACTGGTGCCTGGAGGAACTGTGGTGGTCCTTTCTGGCCCTCATCGAGGCCTCTATGGGAAGGTAAGAAACCAAAATATCCCAGGAGCCCAAGACAGGCAGCAGAGAAGGTAGATTTGAGGGTCAGAGGAAGAATTAGATTTGGGGTCAAAAGGCTTGGATCCCTAGTCTTTCAGGCCTGCCTGACCCACTGCCTCACTATATGGCCCAGAACCATTTGTTGAACCTTTCTGAACCTCAGTTCCCAACTAAGAAGGAAAGAGTGCCATATATTACAAGTCCCAGAGGACTGTTTAAAAGATGTCTGAGCCCCACAGTCTATTAAGGGAGATACAGGAACCAGGCCTGGTCTGAGCCCTCATAGGTGACAGTCTGATTGGGAAGATGAAGAGGTCAGGCCTATTAGAGGTAAGAGGTGGCCAGCCTGATCCTAGGAATGTGGGTGGAGTCCATCCTGCCTGACTTCTTCCCCACAACACTTTAGGTGGAAGGCCTCGATCCTGATAACGTGAGGGCCATGGTTCGTCTGGCTGTGGGGAGCCGCATGGTGACTGTTAGTGAGTACTACCTGCGGCCTGTTTCCCAGCAGGAGTTTGACAAGAACTCCTCGGATCTCAGTGAGTGAGCCTCCTACCTAACTGGGGGAATTGGAGAAACATTTCTGGGAATGGCAGGGCCTATCTCTGGTGGGTTTTAGATCTGTAGGGGCGAGACAGCAGTCTGCCTGGCAGTTGCAACTTCCTGTCAGAAGTCAGGGGTTGAGCTGGCCCAACCTGGGGGATACAGGCAGTAGTGTACTGATTTGCTGTTGGAAGCCACATGGCCAACCGGAGGTTTGAATTCCCCAGTAAACCTGAAACATGCCAGACATGTGTCTGAGATCTTGACTAGCTAGAAAGCTGGGGAAAGGGAATCATGGCATGACAAGAGGGTACCCCTCTACTGTGTGCAGGCCCACACATGCACGCACACACACACATGCACTCTCTCTCATAAAAGAAACAGAATAATAGGACCAACAGGTGGCATGAAGATCAGGATGGCTGGATCCCACATGGCTGAATTCACAGTTTGAGTCTTGGACTCAGCAGCTTGAAAATAACACTGAGCACATGTGCATGTGTGCCTCAGATCCTGAGAAAATGGAGAAGGGATTGTGGCATGGCCATTCCACCAGGGAGTGATTTATCACTTTCCCTCTCTCTTCAGCAAGTACATATGCCCTATAGCAAAAACTTAAAAAAAAAAAAAGAAATAGAATAAACTTGAAGTCAGGAGGTGAGAACAGACATAAGGAATTTATTCCATTTGACTGAAGGAAGGTTGATCTAGTACCTCTGGATCTTTAATCTCTCTGAGGGGGGAAAAGTAGGTATAGAAAGCACCTCGTACCCTTAGGAGGGCTTTGTCCATTGAGGAAATGAACCTGACTTGCTAGGAATGGGAGCCACTAGGGTTCGCTGGAGGAGAGCATGCTAGGCAGGTAGTAGCCTGTGTGAAGGCACATGGGCAGGCTGGGGTGGCTGGGCAGATGGCTGCAGGCAACTCTCCAGGATTCTCCCCCATACTGGGCAGCTGCTCAGGTGAGCACTGTCAGAGTGGGCCAGCCAGTTGTAGGAGGCTTTCTGGAGGAAGCTGAAATGCAGAGGAAGGGGGAGGCATTGTATTAGCCCAGACAAAAATCAAAGATGTAATGGTGAGAAGGGGTGCTTTGGCAGGTGGGAGATGGTCCTGGGTCGGGTTGTGGCCTTGGGAGGAAGGGCAAGTAAGACATTGAGGCTCTTTTCCTGGTTCTCCCTACATCCCCTTGAACAGACCAGATGAGCAAAGCTTCCCTAAGACAACAGAATGGAGCAGCCCTGTCATGGAAGGGTGTCCATAATCAAGACCACCATGTCCGGTGGGAGGACTCTGAGAAGAAGCGGAAACACTTTCCAGATCGGTGGGAGCCTGGGCATCTGGGATGGGGAAAGGGGCAGGGGTGTGGGGAGGCTCAAGCAGTCGAGGAAGGCTTCCAGGGAAAAGCAGGTGTGGAAGGAACCGGAATGGCATCAGGGTAGGTTTCACAGTGTAGGCAAAGGGAGGTGACTAGAAAGTGCAACTGATGAAGAGCTAAGCATGGAGCCATCTCCTCTCCACAGACAGGATGGGCCTGCGGCTAAAACTGAGAAAGCAGCCCCCAGGAGTCAGCACTGGCTGCACAGGGACCTGCGCGTGCGGTTTGTGGACAAGCTGCACAAAGGCGGCCGGTATTACAATAGCAAGGTGGGAATCCTGCCATCTGTATCCCCTTCCTTTCCAGGGACTGGGTACCCTTAATTCTCTCACATGTCCCACCCCCTTGACCTGACTCTCCTTCCCAGATGACCATTGAAGATGTCCTGAGCCCAGACACCTGTGTGTGCCGGACAGATGAAGGCCAAATCCTGGAAGGTGAGCCTGAGTTATGGCAGCTGGGGTGTTGTCACCCTGGGGTCAATCAAGAAGGGCATCTTGGGCCAGCAGGTGGCATGGTGGTTAAGGTGCTAGATTCCCATATGGCTGACCATTGTTTGAGTCCCGGACTTAGCAGCTTAAAAGTCACACTGGGATTGTGTGCATGTATACCCAGAATCCCAGAAGAATGGAGAAGGGATTGCAGTATGGCCATTCCCCCAGGAGCTGATTTCTCATTCCCCCACCTCCTCTCTCTCTCTCTCTCTCTCTCTCTCTCTCTCTCTCTCTCTCTCTCTGTGTGTGTGTGTGTGTGTGTGTGTTTGGTGAGCACACGTGCCCATGACAAACACCTTTAAAGAACGACATCTTAGGAAACCAGCAGTTAGCGTAATGGCTATGTTGCTGGACTCCCACGTAGTCAACCGCGGTTCGTGTCCCAGACCTTGTGGCTTAAAACTCACGCCGGGCGCGTGTGCGTGCGTGCCCAAGATCCCAAGAGGAGAATGGAGGAGAAGGGATTGCGGCATGACCATCCCCCCTGGGGGGTGATTTCTCGCTTTCTGTCCCTATGTCTTTGTCTGTCTGGCGAGCGCACGGGCCCTATAGCGAAAACCTCTCAAAAAAAAAAAAAAAAAAAAAAAAGACATCTTAGACCAAGAGCCTGTTCCAGGAAAGACTGGGAGGTTGGGCAGGGTTGAGGTTGTTCACAAGGACCAGCATCCTCTTTCAGAAAATTATACACTTGTGGGACCAACAGATGGCATAATGGTTAAGTCTCTGGATTCCCACATAGCCAACAGTGGTTCAAGTCCCAGACTTGGTGGCTTTAAAATCACGCCAGGCACGTGTGTGTGTGTGTGTGTGTGTGTGTGCGCCCAAAATCCTGAGAATGGAAGAGAAGGGATTGTGGCGTGGCCACTTCCCCCTGGGGGGTGATTTCTTGCTTTCTGTCTCTCTATCTCTGTCTTTCCGGCGAGTGCATGCACCCTATAGCAAAAATCTCTCCTAAAAAAAATTATACATTTGCATGTTGGTGATAATCTGAGACTCACTCTCCTCATCTGTCAAATTAAGAGAAATAACTATTTCTCCCTCTTGTGGCTGGCACCTCATAGAGGGGCATATTGAGCTCCCTTTGAAGGCAGGGCTTACAACAACAGGCCCACAACAAATGATACCTCTTAACCCACTGTCGCTGGATGTAAACACTCCCTGTATTACAGTTAACTGCTGTAAACTGCTCTTCTACTTCCTCCCTGTGAAATGGGTGTAGTGGGACTTTGCAACAGGGTCTAGATAGAGTAGCTCCAGGGAATACAGTAAAGGTCCTTTTTTGGGACCAGCAGTTAGCATAATGGCTTTGTCGCTGGACTCCCATGTAGTCGACCGCGGTTCGTGTCCCGGACCTGGTGGCTTAAAATTCACGCCAGGCGCATATGTGTGTGTGCCCAAGATCCCAAGAGGAGAATGGAGGAGAAGGGATTGTGGTGTGGCCATCCCTCCTGGGGGGTGATTTCTTGCTTTCTATCTCTCTGTCTCTCTGTCTGTCTGGCAAGCGCACATGCGCTATAGCAAAAACCTCTCCCAAAAAAAAGGTCCTTTTTGACAGGACTCTGGCTGGGCAGGCCCTTCTTGCAAGCTTCACTCCCCTCTCTTTCATCTGCAGGCCTGAGGGAAGACATGCTGGAGACCCTGGTACCCAAGGCAGAGGGCACCCGTGTGATGGTGGTACTGGGCCCACAGGCTGGAAGGGTGAGTGCTGTGCCTGGAAGTAGGGGATTGGGGATCATTCAGGGGATGACCAATGTCTGGGCTGGCCTTGCTGACACCATCCATTCTCCAGGTGGGACATCTGCTGCGCCGCGACAGAACACGGAGCCAGGCTTTGGTGCAACTACAGAGAGAGAATCAGTTGGTGGAGCTTCACTACGATGCCATCTGCCAATACGTGGGCCCTGGTGATGCAGATGAAGACTGAGCCATGGCACCACTCCCATCCCCCAGGCTGTTACCTATCCTTGGACAGGATGAAAAAATTGCCTTTGAGAAGGTGGGAAGACCATTGTTCTGTCCTCCGCTTGCAGTGTTGTCCTAGGACGGACAGGGAAATGGATAAATGGACCATACGGGAAGTGAGAAACAAACCCAGTAGTTACCAGCATGTAGTGTGTAATAAAAACTATTTGAATACTTAGTACAAAGATGAAATCTTTTTTGAGAGAGAGAGAGAGGTTTCTGCTATAGGGCACGTGCACTCACAGGGATGAAATCTTAAGTGGTGTACTGAGCTATGAGTTAAAATGGAAACTGATCTGACTGAGTTGGGAACCATTTCATCTTTCAGCCTAGCCTCCTTGCTCAGGGTGCAGGACAAGAGACCCATTTAGTCATGAGCTCATTCTTGGAATACAGAAACTAAAACCTGGGTTAGCCCTAATGGCATAGCAGTAACAGCACTCTGGTGCTGAAGCCACATGGGAAGTCCTAGGTGTACATGCTATGGGCTCCCTGAATACATAGGGCACATACATGCCTGGGATCTGGGCTGGCTGAGGCTAGTAGTGGATCACAGCATGAAGACTGTTGGGGGTACCTACCTCTGTCTATCTCTCTCTCTCTCCCTCCTTCAATAAATAAATATATATATATAGTATTTAATTATATATATATATATTTAAAAAAGAAAAACTATGAATATATGGCCCCTGGGCAGATGCTATGGAATCAGGAATGCTATGTCCTCAAACAACTTCCTAGGCAAGAACTCTAGCTGTGTAGTCTGCTTTCTCTTAATCCAGAGCAGACCTCCAGAGACTATCGATTTTTTTTAATAATTATTTATTGAATTTTGGGTCTGGCAGGTGGTGTAGTGGTTAAGGGTACTGAAATCCCACATGGCTGACCATGGTTCAAGTCCTAGACCTGGCAGCTTGCCTTTTCACTCTCTCTCTCTCTCTCTCTCTCTCTCTCTCACATCAAATTTAAATAAATAAGTAAAGTTAAATAAAATCTTTTTTAAAATGATAATTATTATTTGAATTTTTAATTCATTCATTTATTTTAATTTGGACAGAGAGAAAAAGAGGGAAAGTGAAAAAGCAAGCCACCAGGTCTTGGACTCGAACCATGGTCGGCCATGTGGGAGTGTCCAGCACCTTAACCACCACGCCATCTGCTGGTCCTGAGACTATTTTTTTTTTTTTTTTTTTTTTGGAGAGGTTTTTGCTATAGGGCGCGTGCGCTCGCCAGACAGACAGAGAGAGACAGAGAGATAGAAAGCAGGAAATCACCCCCCAGGGGGGATGGCCACGCCGCAATCCCTTCTCCATTCTCCTCTCGGGATCTTGGGCACGCACGCACACGCGCCCGGCGTGAGTTTAAGCCGCCGGGTCCGGGACTCGAACCGCGGCCGACCACGTGGGAGTCCAGTGACATAGCCATTACGCTAACTGCTGGTCCCGAGACTATATTTTTTTTAAGAATTATTTTTATTTGGGGCTAGGAGGTGGCATGGTGGTTAAGAGTGCTGGACTCCCACATGGCCAATCGTGGTTCAAATCCCAGACCTGGCAGCTTACTTTCTCACTTTCCTTCTCTTTCTGTCCCTCTCTGGTTAAAAATAAATAAATAAGTTAATGAAATAATTCTTTTTTAAAAAATATTTTTATTGGGACCAGCAGTTAGCGTAATGGCTATGTCACTGGACTCCCACGTAGTCAACCACGGTTCACGTCCTGGACCCGGTGGCTTAAACTCACGCCGGGAGCGTGTGCGTGCGTGCCCAAGATCCCGAGAGGAGAATGGAGGAGGAGGGATTGCGGCATGGCCATCCCCCCTTGGGGGTGATTTCTCGCTTTCTATCTCTCTGTCTCTTTCTGTCTGGCGAGTGCACACAGCCTATAGCAAAAGAAACCTCTCCAAAAAATATATATATTTTTTATTTAACTTTATTTATTTTAATTTGACCAGAGAAGGACAGAGTGAGAAAAAGAGAGAGGGAACATGAGAAAGTAAGCCACCAGGCCACCAGGTCCAGGACTCAAATTGTGATCAGCCATGTGGGAGCCCAGTGCCCTTAACCACCACACCACCTGCCAGTCCCTCTAGAGACTCTCTTGAGCTGCTGTTGAAAAGCAAGAGGAAAGAAAGGGGCCATCCCTGTAGTAGAGCAGTTAAGCGCTAAGCAGAAGCCAGATCCCACATGGCCAATCAGGGTTTGAGTCCCACCCATACAGCTTAAAAAATATGCCTGGTGGGACCAGGAGATGGCATAATGGTTGTGTTACTGGACTCCCATGTCGTCGACCACAGTTTAAGTCCCAGACCCAGCCGATTAAGATTCAACATAAGGCTCGTGTGCATGCATGCCCAGGATCCCAAGAGGAGAATGGAAGAGAAGGGATTGTGGCGTGGCTATCCCTCTTGGGAGGGGGGTGGTTAGGATTCTCTGACAATAACCTTTTTGAGAATATAGATGCCTTGGGGCCAGCAGTTAGCGTAATGGCTATGTCGCTGGACTCCCATGTAGTTGACCGCAGTTCACATCCCGGACCCAGTGGCTTAAAACTCATGCCGGGCATGTGTGCCTTCTTGTTTAATGACCTGAGATACAAAATCAATGAGAGAAGTCAGAGCTGTAGCCACAATTGTTTCTAAATCATTCCCAACTGCGATGTTATTCATGTAATAGCTGGCATTTGAGATAGATCTAGGCGACTGGTATAAATTCCTGACAAGTCAGAACATGGCATGATGCTTGAGAATTGAAGCGCTTACCCCCTCTAGCAGGATAATAAAGGTCAATCGCTATCCCTGCCAAGTAGGTTTGTTGTTTATAGACAAAATATACAGGTACAGAAAAATGAATTGCCCAGATCAATAGCCATGTGCCCAGTAAAGAATGACTGAAAAACCTTCCAGTAACCATGACATGGAATACAGTTACCACAGAATGATTTATCACCCCTAATTAATTCCAGAGTTCATCCGTGTTTTTGTTTGTTTGCTTGCTTTGGAGAGACTCGTGCTATAGGGCTCATGCGCTTGTGGAGAGACAGAGAAAGACAGAAAGTGAGAAATCGCCCCTCTGGGGAGATGGCCATGCCACAATCCCTTCTCCATTCTTCTCTTGAGATTTTGGGCACACACGCACGTATGCCTGGCTTGAGTTTTAAGCCACCAGGTCAGGGAGTTGAACTGCAGTCAACTACATAAGAGTCCAGCAACGAGCAACATAACCATTATGCCATCTGGTGGTCCTTGTGGTTTTTTTGGTTTGTTTTTTGTGTTTTTTTTTTTTTTAGAATTATTTTATTTAACTTTATTTGTTTTAATTTGACCAGAGAGGCACAGAGCAAGAAAAAGAGAGAAAGAGAGAGTTTTTCTATAAGGTGTTTGCACTTGTCAGAAACACAGAGTGACAGAGAGAAAGTAAGAAAACACCCCCCAGAGAGGGTGGCCACACCATAGTCCCTTCTCTTCCGTTCTCCTCTTGGGATTTTGCGCACACATGCCCACATGCCCAGCGTGAATTTCAAGTCACCAGGTCTGAGACTCAAATCTCGGTCAACTGTGTGGGAGTCCAGTGCTTTAACCACTACACTACCTGCTAGCCCTGATTTTGTTTTTGTTTTGTTGTTTTTAGTTTGTGATAGGACACATGCACTCACTAGAGACAGAAATGGGGTGGGGGGGTAAGAAATCACCCCCAGAGGGGATAGCCATGCTGTAATCCCTTCTCCTCCATTCTCCTCTCAGGATTTTGGGCACACATGCGCCCAGCTTGAGTTTTAAGCCACCAGGGGTCTGGAACTCGAACTGTGTAGTTGGCCATGTGGGCTCTAGCTGCCTTAACCTTCATGCCAACTGCTAGCTCACTAATTCATCTCTTTTTAAAATTGGCCAAATTTTTGTTAAGGCAGACAGTGACGTGCAAACCCCCACCCCTGGTTCTCCAGTCATAATTGGGTTGTACATACTGCTCTTATAATTTCAGGCTTGTCAGTAATTTTTTTGTTTTTAATTTGCAAGAGGGTAAATGTCTTAGCCAGAGAGAGGGAGAAGGCACCTTCCATGGGGCATAATCATGCTACCATCCTCCATTTCTCCCTCCTTTTGGGATTTTGGGTGCTCACAAATATGCCTGGCATAGTTTCCAAGCCACCGGGTTCAAGACTCAAACTACACAGTCAGCCACATAGGATCCAGCTCTCTTACCCATCACACCATGGGCTGGCCTCATCAGGCTGGCTAGTATTTTAATTTTACAGTGGGGGGTACTTCCCAACTCAGCATGTCTGGTGGTCAGTCTCCTATGCTATATGTGCTTCACCAGTCAAAAGACTTCCTCCTTTCTCCAAATTACAATAAACCAGTCTTCCAGATGTCCTCAAGAAGGGCCGAAAGCTCCCCAGGGAATGGCACTGCTCTGTAGCATGAGGATGATTTAGAAACTGTGGCCACATCAGAGATCCCCTCCATCTCCATTTTCCATGATACTACAATAAATCCTTCATGGGCCCAGCAGGTGGCATGGTGGTCGAGGCCCTAGATGCCCACATGGCCATTTGTGGGTCGAGTCCTGGACCCAGTGGCTTGAACTTCATTCACTCCAGGTGCATGTGCGTGCTTGCCCAAGATCCCAAGAAGAGAATGGAGTAGAAGAGATTACAGCATGGCCATCCCCCCTGGAGGGTGATTTCCTACTTTCTGTCTCTCTCTGTGTCTCTGGCAAGTGCATACACCCTATAGCAAAAATCTCTCTCAAATAAATAAATAAATCATCAGCTTCAGAATTCCTGAAATGTCTGTTTCTCCTGAGCCTGCATTTGAAAACAGGGCCTGAAGATTCAGAATATGGCCCTTAGTCACAGGAAGAGCACCTGGTCTCCCTTCACAGATCATTGTGCTTTTTGCCCTTCCCCTGGAGAGGGACCCTCTGGATCTCTCATTTTGAGGACAGAGCATCTTACACTCAGAAGCATGGATGATATAAGGAGGCCTTCCAAATCTGCCTCCTTGTTCACTGTTCACAAAAGTTTGTTTCTAAAGCCGCTTTGCATCAGCATGGTTTTCTCTTAGCTCCCTGAAGGGCATCCACGTGCTACCAGGGTTGCTCCTGTGGCAGCCATTACTGTAGCTACAGCCTCTGTGAGCCCAGGAATGCTCCACAGGCTGCTCACAAACTGGGGACAATTTGTCTAGACTGGCTTCTCCCACATCAGGGATTGAGCAAGATGTGGGCAAAAAAGCATTTGCCTCTTCTGCCAAGTCTCCAGAAGTTTCCCTGGCAGGGTGCTGCCTTGTTAAAAACTGTCCAGGGCTAGCACCATAGCCTAATGGTTAAGGGAGCCAGTTCCCCACATGGCCAAAAGTGATTCAAATCCCAGCCCCAGCATGTTGAAAAACAAAAACACAGGGCCAGCAGATGGCATAGCAGTTAGGTCACTGGACTTTCACATGGCTGAATGTGGTTCAAGTCCTGGACCTAGTGGCTTGAAACTCATGCCGGGCTCATGTGCATGCATGCCCAAGATCCCAGGAGGAGAATGGAGGAGAAGGGATTGTGGTGTGGTCATCCCCATTGGGCAGTGATTTCTCAATTTCCCTCTCACTGTCTCTGTCTCTCTATCAGGTGAGCACACATGCCTTGTGGCAAAAACTTCCTCAAACACACACACACACACACACACACACACACACACTCGGGGTACATATGTGTTCATGCCCCAAATCCCAACAGGATGGAGAGAAATTGAAGAAAAGGGATTTTGGCATGACTGCACTCCGTTGAGGGGATGCTTTTTGTTCTCTCTCTCTCTCTCTCTCTCTCTCTCTCTCTCTCTCTCTTTCTCTCTTTCTCTGTGTGTGTGTGTGGTATGTGTCTCTGTCTCTGGCCAGTGCATGTGCCCTCTGGCAGCTAAAAAAAAAAATAGAACTGCATTTTGTCCAGAAATCCTATTACTAGGCATATATCGAAAGGAAAGGAAATCAGTATGTAAAAGATATCTACACTCCCACATTTATTGTGGCATTATTTCCAATAGCCAAGATGTAGCACCAGCCAAATGTCACATCAACAGATGAATGAATAAAGAAAATGTGATGGGCCAGTCATTTAGTCTAGTGCTTAAGGGAATTAGATCCCATGTGGCCAACAGTGGTCCATATCCTGGCCCTAGGGACTTTAAAAAAATACTCCAGGTTAGGAATAGCAGATGGCGTAATGGCTATATCGCTGAACTCCCATGTAGTAGACCACAGTTTGAGTCCAGACCAGGTGGCTTAAACTCAGGCGCATGCGCGTGCATGCCTGAGATCCTGAGAGGAGAATAGAGGAGAAGGGATTGTGGTGTGGCCATCCCCCCTGGGGGGTAATTTCTTGCATTCTGTCTCTCTGTCTTTCTTTGTCTTTCTGGCAAGCACACATGCCCTATAGCAAAAAAAAAAAAAAAAAAAAAAAAAAAAAAAAATCTCTCCAAAAAAAAAAAATACTCCAGGCACATGTGTGTACCTGCTCAGAATCTCAACCAGATGGAGAAGGGATTGAAGTGTGACCATGCCCCATTGAGGAGTGCTTTTGTCCCATTCTCTCATTCTGGCAAATGCACATGCCTTCTGGTAATTTTTATTTTTAAGAGAAAATGTGGTTGGGACCAGCAGATGACATAATGGTTACGTTGCTGGACTCCCATGTAGTTGACCCTAGTTCAAGTCCCAGAACCCAGCAGCTTACAATTTATGCTGGGTGCATGTGCATGTGTGCCCAAGATTCCAAGAGGAGAAGGGAGGAGAAGGGATTGCAGCATGGCCATCCCCCTGGGGGATGATTTCTTGCTTGGTGATTTCTTGCTTTTTGTCTCTCTCTCTCCAGCAAGCACACATGCCCTATAGAAAAAATCTCTAAAAAAAATAAAGAGAAAATGTGATATATATATATATATATATATATATATATATATATATGTGTGTGTGTGTGTGTGTGTGTGTGTGTGTGTAATGTAATATTTGACTAAAAAAATAAAAAGGGAAATGGAATCCTGTCATTTGTGGCAAAATAGATGAGCTTAGAGGACATTCTGTTAAGTGAAATAAGCTAGGCACAGGAAGACAAACAATGCTTATTTTCACTCATATGTGAAAGTTAAAAATGGTTGAGAGCCAGCCAGTGGTGTGGTGGTTAAGGCAGCTGGATCTACATATAGTCTACTGATTAGTTTGATTCCCAGGCCCCATAGCTTAAAAAACATGCTAAGTGTTTGTGTGTATGTGCCCAAAATCTTGAAAGGAGAAATGGTGGAGAGGGGATTGTCATGTGGCCAGCCCCATAGTGGGATGCCTCTCTCTGTCTCTCCAGCAAGCATATGTGCCCTATAGCAAAAAATCTCTCTACTAAAAAAAAAGAGAAAGAAAGAAAGAAAAAAAAGACTACTAAGGGAGTAAAAACTTTATGCCATATTCCTCCCTGGTAGAATGAGTTCCATTTTGGAATACAGTGGTTTATTAATCATTTTAATAGTTTTCATATTTTAAACATTTGCCACAGGGTGCATGCACTCACCAGTGAGAAAGACAAAAACAGAGAACCATCCCATGGCCTGGTGGATAAGATGACTGTATCTCACATGGCCAACTGGGCAGTTCAAATCCCATACCTGGTGGCTTGACGGAAAAAAAAAAAAAAAAAAAAAAAAAAAAAAAAAAAAAAAAAAAAAAAAAAACAATGGGTACATGTGCATGCATGTCCAAAATCCCAACAGAAGGGAGAAATGGAAGAAAAGGGATTGCAACATGACCAAGCCCCATGAAGGGTGCTTTCTTACTCCCCACCCCCACCCCAAGCACATGTCCCATCCCTGGCAAATTTGCCCACTGGCAAATTTTTTTTTTAAAAAAGATCCATTACAGAGAGCAGCAGATGGCGTAAGGGTTACATTGCTGGACTCCCACACAGTCGACTGTAGTTCAGAGTCATGGACCCAGCGGCTTAAAACGCAAAGCATGTGTGTGTGCATGCTCAAAATCCTGAGAGGAAAATGGAGGAGAAGGGATTGTGGTATGGCCTTCCCCCCAGGGAGTAATTTCTTGCTTTCTGTCTCTCTCTGTCTCTGGTGAGCGCATGCGCCCTATAGTAAAAAAAGTCTCTCTCTCTAAAATTATATACACACATACACACATACATACATACATACATACATTATAGAGAGACAGGGAGAGGTAAAAAGCACTGCCCCAACAGGACATGTTAATGCCCCAGTCCCTCCTTTTTCATCTCTCCATCCTGTCATGATTTTTTGGGCATACATGCACATGCATACAGCATGTTTTGCAAGCCACCAAAGCTGGGATTCAAACCTTATGGTTGGCAATGTGGGATCCAGCTGTCTTACTCATCAGGCCATGAAGCCAGCCCAATATTTTTCATGTTACTGTAGTCATATTATTAGATTACTCTGTTGACCTGCACCAATAATTGGGAGTTAGTTTATTATGCTTTCGTTTCTTTTGTTTTTTCCCATCATGTTGGAACTTTGAGCATGTACACATGAACACCGGGGCATGTTTTTTAAGCCACCAGGCCAGGATTCAAATCACCATTGGTCACGTGGACTTTCTTAAGCACTAGGCCATAGAGCCAGCAGCCTGACATGATCTTGACACCACAATCCACCCCTAGCTCCAACCAGCCCTGGATTATGAGCACATACATGCCTGGAATGCTCAGAGAAGGCTTTGGGATCCCGTCTGTACTGGCAACCTTCCTATATGGGTGAGACTCACAAAGTGTCACTTTTACTATTGCACCCTCATCTGGCCCCCATGTGTCTCTTACTTTTCCGCACTTGATGCCAGTATTTGGTGAGGTGATGACCCCAAAGGTAACTTGGGCCGGCAAGTGGCGTGGTGGTTAAGGCATTGGACACTCCCACATAGCTGACCATGGTTCGAGTCCTGAACCTGGTGGTTTGTTTTTTCACTTTCCCTCTCTCTCTGTGTATCTCTTTAGTCAGATTAAAATAAATGAATGAATAAATAAAATTAAAATTAATTATTTTATTTATTTAATTTTATTAATTATTATTATTACTTTGACTTTTTCTATAGGGTATGTGTGTTCAGCAGAGAAAGAGAGAGAGAGGAAAAGTAAGAAAACAAGCCACTGGGTTGAGGACTAGAGCCATGGTTGGTCATGTGGGAGTCCAGCACCTTAATCACTACACTACCTACTGGCCCTAAAATAAATCATTCTTTTTTAAAATTTTTATTTACTGTCATTATTTTTATTTTTTATTTTATTAAAGTTGACTAGATAGAAACAGAGAGAGAAGGAAAGTGAGAAAGCAGTCTTCCAGGTCTGGGATTCAAACCACAGTCAGCCATGTAGGAATCCAGCCACCTTAACCACCACACTACCTGCCAGCCCCTAAAATAAATAACTCTTTTTTTTTTTTAGAGGTTTTTGCTATAGGGCACGTTCGCTCGCCAGAAAGACAGAGACAGAGAGACAGAAAGCCAGAAATCACCCCCTAGGGGGGATGGCCACACCACAATCCTTTCTTCATTCTCCTCTCGGGATCTTGGGCATGCACGCACCCTGCGTGAGTTTAAGCTACTGGGTCCGGGATTCAAACCACAGTCGACTACGTGTGAGTTTAGTGACATAGCCATTACGCTAACTGCTGGTCCCTAAAATAAATAATTCTTAAAAAAAAAAAAAAAAAGAGGGAGGTCGCAGCAGGTGGAGTGGTGGTTAAGAGCTCTGGACTCCCACACGGCCGACTGTGGTTTGGGTCCCGGACTTGGCGGTTTGCTTTCTCACTTTCTCCCTCTCCCTTTCTTTGTCTCACTCTGTCCCTCTCTGTCAATGTAAAATAAATAAAGTTTAATAAAATAATTATTTTTAAAAAAGAGGGTAGAAACTTAATCCTCTGGGTCTCTGGGAAGTAGTTTGGATTATATAAGGTCATCGGGGTTTGCCCTGATGATTGAAGACTAGTCGCTTCATAAGAAGAGGGATAGAGAACAAAGGTGAAACATGTTCTTGCCCTCTCACTATGTGAATCCCAGCGCCACCTTGGGATTCTTAGCAAGAAGACCCTCAACCCTTGATGCTGGCCCTCAACCTTGGGCCTCCAGACCCCTGAGCTGAATAAACCTTTATTCTTTTTCTTTTCTTTCTTTCCTTTTTTTTCCTGAGAGGTTTTTGCTATAGGGCGTGTGCACTCGCCAGAAAGACAGAGACAGAAAGCGAGAAATCACCCCCCAGGGAAGATGACCACACCGCAATCCCTTCTCCTCCATTCTTCTCTCAGGATCTTGGACATGCACGCACACGTGCCCAGTGTAAATTTAAGCCACTGGGTCTGGAACTCGAACCGCAGTCCACCACATGGGAGTCCAGTGACATAGCCATTATGCCAACTGCTGGTCCCTACCTTTATTCTTTTTTTTTTTTTTTTTTTTTGGAGAGGTTTTCGCTATAGGGCGCGTGCGCTCGCCAGACAGACAGAGAGAGACATAGAGACAGAAAACGAGAATCACCCCCCAGGGGGGATGGTCTCGCCGCAATCCCTTCTCCTCCATTCTCCTCTCAGGATCTTGGGCACGCACGCACACGCGCCCGGCGTGAGTTTTAAGCCACCGGGTCCTGGACGCGAACCGCGGTCGACTATGTGGGAGTCCAGTGACATAGCCATTACGCTAACTGCTGGTTCCCGCTACCTTTATTCTTTATACTACCCAGTCTGTGGTATTCAGTTACAGCAACAGAAAATGGACTAAGACACCTCCTTATCACCTACTCATCCAAACTCCCCAGGGGTTACCAGGAGAATCATTTCCTTTCTCTTTTTAAAATTTGTCAGAGGGTACATGCACACACCAGAAATAGAGAGAGACTGAGAAAGCATCCCCACGGGACCAGCAGATGGCATAATGGCTATGTCACTGGACTCCTATGTAGTTAACCGCGATTCGAGTCCTGGACACAGTGGCTTAAACTCAATCTAGGCATGTGTGCGTGAGTGACCAAGATCCCAAGAGGAGAATGGAGAAGGGATTGTTGTGTGGCCAACCCCCCTGGGGGGTGATTTCTCGCTTTCTGTCTCTCTGTCTTTCTGTCTTTCTGGGGAGCGCACGCACCCTAGAGCAAAATCCTCCAAAAAAAAAAAAAAAAAAAAAAAGCATACATACACACACAAAGGGCATGATCATGCACATTCCCTTCTCCATTTCTCCCTCCTTTTGTGATTTTGTGCATGCACATGGGCCCAGCATGTTTTTCAAGCCACTAGATCCAGGACTCAAACCAAGCAGTTGGCACGTGGAATACAGCCACCTTAACTTCCTGGGGGCTGCCTGGCCCCATTTCTTCTATCTTGTGTTTATTTTGCTTTATGGCAGGAAAATATTGCCAGCAATATCCTGATCACCACACCTCACACCCTGAGGAGATACGCCACATCCAGTGTTTCCACACTCTAGACACTACCGCCTGATTGAGTCTGCAGATACCTAGGCACAGGGAGGGTCCAACCACTGTTTTATAAGACCAAACTGAGACCAAGATGGCCAAATTTACCTTGCCACACCATCCTTCTCCCTTTGCCCCTCATGGCCCTCCATACCCCTGAGGGGTGCCTGCTGGGGACAGGCCTGACCCCCACCTTTTCCAACCCTCAGACCCTATGCTCCCTTTTAATAAGTAACATTTTGGGAGGCTTCTTTTTACCACCCTGAAATGACATTCATGTACATGACAAGTCTTGGTCATGTGGGACTGTTCCTCAGAATCTCAGGTCCCTGCCCATTCAAGGCCAAAGCATCCTCCAAATTCCCAAAATGCACCCCAGGGCAGGCAGCTCACACAAGACCTCGCATGGAATAAGTAAGTGATTTTAGTGAGATATTTATGCTGGGATTTACTGCCTTCTTCCCACCAGGCTTCCCTGTCCTCTTCACTCCCAGTGCCTGAGGGGAAAGGGGGAAGAAAAACAACTCAGCATGACTGGAGTCAGATTCCTCCCCCAGAGGTATCTACACTGTTCACTGATGCCATGGCCAAATGGGTGCTTCAGGGACTTCCAGTCCTGGTGTGGGTGGGGTGAGGACAAGGTGATCACAGAGAAGCAGAGAACTGTGAAGAGACAATGGCTCAGCGGTTAGAACCAGAGTCTGCATAGCCTATCGTAGGCCCTGGCCCTTCTCAGCTGTGTACTTCTGCCAGCCCCTCAGTGCCTCGGTTTTCTCATCCATAACGTGAAGGTGATTAACACATACTGTAGCAGTTAAGGGTTTTGCAAACACCAAATGAGATAGTTCATGTATTCAGGAAAGAGCTTGCCACATGTTATAATTATGCATTCTTACTCTTTTTATTAAATAGCTGAGTAAAGTGGATAAATGGGCCTTCCTCCCTGAGGTCCGCTCCGAATTCCTGCATTGCCTGCAACCTCAGTCACCATCAACACTAGCGAGGGGGGTGCACTCAAATTTTTGTAATCCCAGAAGTAGTCACACTTCAATCTGCGTGATCACAGGAACATAGGAGTGCTCGCAGCTGTGTGTGTGACCCTAGGAGTTTACTCTCTAATGCGTGTGATCCCAAAGCACCCCCTCCATCCAGTCTGTATAGCCTCTGGGACGACCAATCCTCACTCTAAGAGACCCCAGCAGCGATGACGCCACAGCCTGGAATGGACCACAATGGGCTAGGGGAGGAGCGCACAAATGGAACAGTCCACCCAGGATCGTACCACTGGGGAGGGGCGGCCATCTTGCAAAGTACCACTCTGTTTCCGGAGGAGGAAGACCGACGGTGCCTCATCAGTGCACGGGATCGGCTTGATCCTCCCAAGGCCCCGTCTCGTCCATTCGACTCTAACCCGCCTCTGGTAGCCCTCACTCTCTGATCGTCAGTCTCTAGTCGGCCATCGGCTCGCCTCATACCAGTCACATCTACCTCTCTCACCCCCCTCGATTCCTTTATTTGGAGTCAGCTCTTACCGCTCTTGAGCAGCAATTGGCTCAGGAGCGGGACCACTGTGGACTCTGATTGGTCAATGTTGGAGTTTTGGTTCCTGCCGTTTCTCTGAAGCTAACTGGGCCTCAGGACTATACAATCCCGCCTCCCTCTTCTGTGTACAGGGCTCCCATTGGTCGCTGCTTGGGGGCATGCGCATGATGCCAGTCCTGAGTTTGGGTTCCGCGTAAGACCCGCTGTGGGGACCCTTCTCACTTTGTAGGACTTCCGCTTTAGAGAGGCAGGCAATGGTGCTTACTGTTGGGGTTAGTGAGATTGCCCAGTAGGGCGTAGCGCCTGGTTCTCTGAACCATCCATTCCAACCCCTGACCATCCAGTGGAGTTCTCATGCCTGAGCCCGGTCGTTCTTAAATTCATTTATTCTTGAGGTATTCAAAATGGAGTGTGGCTTTGGCCAGCAGGTGGCATGGTGGTTAGGGCAGCTGGATCTCACAGAGCTGTGTGGTTCTAGTCCCAGACCCGTGGTTTTAAAAACAAGCTGGGGGGAACCAGCAGTTAGCGTAATGGCTATGTCGCTGGACTCCCACGTAGTAGACCGCGGTTCGCGTCCCGGACCCGGTTGCTTAAAACTGGTAGCTTAAAACTCACGCCGGGCGTGCGCAAGCGTGCCCAAGATCCCGAGAGGAGAATGGAGGAGAAGGGATTGCGAGGTGACCATCCCCCCGGGGGGTGATTTCTCGTTTTCTGTCTCTCTGTCTCTCTCTGGCGAGCGCACACACCCTATAGCAAAAACCTCTTAAAAAAAAAAAAAAAAAAAAACAAGCTGGGCAGGGCTGGCAGGTGGCACGAGTTAAGGCGCTGGGCTCCCACATGACCAACCGGGGTTCGGTCCGAACCTGGCGACTTGCTTTCTCACTTTCCCTCTCTTTCTGATCAAATTAAAATAATAATAATAAAACTTAAATAAAATATTTTAAAAAGGAAAAAGGACCAGCAGGTGGTGTGGTGGTTAAGGTGCTGAACACTGCCACATGGCCATCCCGGACCAGGCGGCTTGCTTTCTGTCTGTCTGTCTGTCTGTCTCTCTCTCTCTCTCTCTCTCTCTCTTTGTGTGTCTCATTCTGGTCAAATTAAAAAATAAGTGAATGGGGACCAGCAGTTAGCGTAATGGCTATGTCGCTGGACTCCCACGTAGTCGACCGCAGTTTGCGTCCTGGACCGGTGGCTTAAAACTCACGCTGGGCACGTGTGCGTGCGTGCCCAAGATCCTGAGAGGAGAATGGAGGAGAAGGGATTGCGGTGTGGCCATCCCCCCTGGGGGGTGATTTCTTGCTTTCTGTCTCTATGTCTCTGTCTGGCGAGCGCACGCGCCCTATAGCAAAAACCTCTCTCTCAAAAAAGAAAAAAGTGAATGAATAAATAAAATTAAATAATTCTTTAAAAAAAAAGAAAAGAAAAAGAAAAGCTGGGTACATGTGCTTAGGTACCCAAAATCCCAACAGGAGAATGGAAGAGAGGGGATGATTTCTCACTTTCCCTCTATGTCTGTCTCTCTTCAGAGAGCACATGATCCCTATAACCAAAACGAAACACAAATGTGTCCCTTTGAGTTTTGATCTGCCAGAGTAGGACAGGAACAGTGAGTATGGTTCTCTAAATCTCAGAGTGGTCTTTAGATAAAATACAATGTACTAAAGTTGTATTAAGTTTACTCTTTCTGACAAAATGGTTACGTTTTACAGCTGTTAAGTGTTCCTGGATACCAGTCTCTTCTCCCTCTATAACCCTGTGAATATTTGTTGTGATATCCTGGAACAGCCTAGTGGTTTTAGTTTCAGAAAGAGTAAAAATACAATTAATGCAGTCTACAGTGCAGTTTAGTGGCAAGATACAATCAACTTCTGAGCCACTTTCCTCATTCCAAAGATTTTATTTTCCCAGAAGAAATAAATTAGGTACTGAAATCAAAGCAAGTAAATAGAATAAAACATTGTGTAACTGGTTTGCAAGAAGTAAACTTTTAATTTACTATAGGGCACATGCACTTGTCAGAGACAGAGAAAGAGGGAAAGTAAGAAAGCACTCCCCCAGGAGCAATGGGTACACCATGGTCTACCAACCACGTCACTGGCTGGCCTTCTTGTAACCAGTTTATAACTAAATGCATTTGGGGTAGATTGTTTGCAAAGATGGTATTATGGACTGAATTGTGTCCCACCTCCGCCCCTGCAAATCCATTGGAAGCCTTAACTCCTAGTGTGACTGTATTTGAGACAGGGCCCCAAGGAAGTAAGTAAGGTTAAACAAGGTCACAAGGGCAGGGCTCTAATCCAAAAGGACTGGTTAATCTATAAGAAAAGTAAGAGCCTGGGGCCGGCAAGTGGCATGGTGGTTAAAGGCGCTGGACTCCCACATGGCTAACCATGGTTCAAGTCTCGGACCTGGTGGCTTGCTTGCTCACTTCCTCTCTTTCTCTCTGTCTCTCTCGGATCAAACTGGAAAGTAATAATGATAATAATAATAAATAAAGTTAAATAAAAATAATTATAAAAAAAAGAAAAGAAGAGCCACCAGGGTTGTGCATATACAGAGAAAAGACTATGTGAGGACAGAACAAGGAGTCAACCGTCTGTAAGCCAAGGAGAGAGGCCATGCCAGAAACCAACCCTGACAGCACCCAGATTCTAAGTCAATAGCCTTTGCTTTCTTTGAAATTGTGGTGATAGGGGCCAGCAGATAGAGTAGTGGTTAGTGTGCTGGACTCCCACATGTTCTACCACAGTTCAAGTCCCAGACCTGGTGGCTTGAAACATTCTGGGTCCAGGTGTGTGCATGCCCAAAATCCCAGAGGAAAATAGAGAAGAGATTGCAGTGTGGCCATTCCCCTTGGGTGATTTCTCACTTTCTCTCGCTCTCCAGTGAGCACATGCACCCTATAGCAAAAATCTCTTAAAAAGAAGAAGAAGAAGAAAATAAATTGTGATAACTACTGGAAATTTTAAAAAGGGTTTTCTGGGGTTTGTTTTGTTGTTTTACTATAGGATGCATGCCCTTGTCTGAAAGAGAGAAAGAGGAAAAGTGAGAAATCACACCCCAAGCAGGGGGGCATGGCCATGCTGCAATACCTTCTCCTCTTGGGACCTTGGACACATATGCACATGCACCCAGCGTGTTTCTCAAGCCGCAAAGTTGGCTATGTGGGATCCAGCCTCCTTAACCACTGCGCCACTTGCTGGTCCCAGGTTTTCTGCTGTTTTTTCTTTCTTTTCTTTTTCTTTCTTTCTTTTTTTTTTTTTTTTTTTTTTTTTTTTTTTTTTTTTTTTTTTTTTTGCTATAGGGCACGCACGCTCACCAAAAAGACAGAGAGAGACAGAGAAATAGAAAGTGAGAAATCACCTGCCCAGGGAGGATGGCCACCCCGCAATCCCTTCTCCTCCATTCTCTTCTCAGGATCTTGGGCACGCACGCACACGCACCTGGCATGAGTTTAAGCCACTGGGTCCGGGACTCGAACCGTGGTCGACTACATGGGAGTCCAGCAACATAGCCATCGCGCTAACTGCTGGTCCCGTTGTTTTTTTCTTTTTTTAAACCATCATGAATTCTCACCGAAGAAGTGTCTCTGCAAGGTATAGTACAGGCAAGTTATGATATATAATTTGAATACCTAATTTTAAAAAATTATTTATTTACACTCACTCGAGACAGAGAGAGAAAGTGAGAAAACTCAGTGTATTTTTCATACTTCCAGGGCCTAGATCCAAACCATGGTCGGCCATGTAAGACCCATCTTGGGACCAGCAAGTAGCATGGTGGCTAAGGGCACTGTACTCCCACATGGCCAACTGTGCTTGGAGTCCTGGACCTCGCAGCTTGCTTTCTTGCTTTCCCTTTCTCTCTCTCTCTCTCTGTCCCTCTCAAATTAGAAGGGATAAATAAAGTTAAATAAAAACTAAAAATAATTTTAAAACACTCATCTCCCTTTTTTTAGAGAAAGAGATTTTTGCTATAGGGAGCATGGTCTCGCTGGAGACACAGAGAAAGAAACAGGGAGACAGAGAGTGAGAAATCACCACCACCACCACCACCACCACCCGGTGGATGACCACACTGCAGTCCCTTCTCCTCCATTCTCCTCCCTGAATTTTGGGCAAGTATGCACACACACCCAGCATGAGTTTCAAGTTGCCGGGTCTGGGACTCGAACTGCGGTTGGCCAGGTGGGAGTCCAGTATCGTAACCATTATGCCATTTACTGTTCCTGAAATCCATCTCCCCTAACCACTAGGCCATGAGGGCAACCCTTTCCTCCAGTTCTCTATTCTGTCAGGATCCTGGGCACACATGCATGTGCCTCACATGTTTTTTAAATTGCCAGGAGTTGGAATTAAAAATACTGCTCAGCCATGTGGTATCTGGCTTCCTCTGCACATTGCTTAACCACTGTGCTCTGGGGCTTGCCCTATTTTTTATCCATGATAGGGTGCATGTAAGAGAGAGAAAGAAGCATCTTCCACAGGGCTAGTTCATGCCCCAATTCCCTTTCTCCAGTCCTCTAACCTACAAGGATCTTGAGCAAATGTGAATGCACCTAGTGTTTTCAGGTGTAGGACTTGAACCATGGTCTTCCATCTCCACAGTCCAGTATACTATGAGCTGAGCCATAAGGGCTGGGTCTTACATAATATTTTCAAATGTCAATTTCTGGGCGCTGGCAGCTGGCATGGTAGTTAAGATGCTGGACTCCCACATTGTTGACCACAGTTCGAGTCCTGGATCTGGTGGCCTGCTTTCTCACTTTCCCTCTGCCTATCTCTCTCTGATGAGTGCATGTGACCTAAAAGAAAAAAAAAATTAATAAGAATAATAAATAAAATAATTATTTTTAAAATGTCTATTTCGTTTTTATATCAGAATCAGTTTTATTTCCCATTTATCAATCATACTGGATATACTAGACATCCCTCCCATTCTATTTAACTTCCTTTAATGCACAGCTTTTATTTCTGTATTAGCTGTTAAGGGCTCCTTCTCTACCTAAGCAAGGTTTGACTGATAATCATTGGAGTTTTCCTGCAGAACTTGGTCATATCCACTCATACTGCTCTGACCACCATAACCTCCTCCATAACCATCACTCAGCTGCTGGCTAGCTGGACCTCCATAACTAGACTAGTTGGATAAGCCCATCCCTCCCATCCTCTGGCTACCATAAGCACCACCACTTGCTCCTGCTGTAGAATTCAAGAAAAGCTCCACATATCTATGTTGCATATTAGTTTTGTCTTTTGCCATAGCTGCCACAGCACCTTCACCTCACCAGTAACTCTGCCATCGGATCTAATTTCAATGTTTACTCTCATGGAGTTAAGAGGCGAGAAAAAATTATAAATATCATTCTCAGTGGCTCTGTATGGTAACCCCCTCATATATACACAGTGCACTTTGGTGCCCTGAAAACTGGACCCACCATCTCCATATCTACGATCAGACATTCCTGAAAAACAGTAATTGAGGTCTCTTCTAAACCTATCAGACCCAAAGCCATTGCCATCATTATAGCCACCATAGTCAACATAGCCTCCATACCCTCCACCATAGGTACACCGCTTCATCCTTTCAAACCCAGCTCCTCTGCCAATGCTATTATACCCTCTGCCAGCTCCAGGCATATCATAAGGACTTGGGCATTGCATAGCCATGAGCTTTTGAGGGGGATCATAATGGGTTCGAACTTCAGCTCGGCTACTCTTAAAGATTTCAATGTACCTGTGCCCTATTCTTTCCTTGTGTTTCTTTAAGGCCTTTACAGCTATCTCTTGTGAAGCAAACTACACAAAGGCCTCCCATGTGCTCCACACCTGAAAGTCCACTGGCAGTGTAATCCCATTTGGCACAATTTCCAACCCTTAAAAGAACTGAATAAATAATCTCTTCCCTGCTACAGCCAAATGGGTGTCCTCTAAGCCGGATGAAGCCATCGTTGGCAGTATCAGGGCTATTCGGACCTGTATGCTTCAACACCCAATCCATTTCAACACTATTGGACTTGAATACTTCAACATATCTGTGTCCCATGGTTTTTCTGTCCTTCTTCAAAGCCAATTTCACTTCATCTTCAGATTCAAGTTCGACAAATGCTTAACCACTTGGTCTGCCTTCTCTGGTGTAGATGAAACGGATACCTGATGTGCCATTCTGGATTTTGCAGTCAGAGAAACGCATCATTTC
Source organism: Tupaia tana (assembly GCA_026018925.1). Taxonomy (NCBI): domain Eukaryota; kingdom Metazoa; phylum Chordata; class Mammalia; order Scandentia; family Tupaiidae; genus Tupaia; species Tupaia tana. The sequence continues at coordinate 121,567,167 of JAKSZU010000009.1, forward strand.
ATCAGCTGAGCAGGACCAGGGCAGGCCCCTGACCTTCACCATGAACCCCTCCCTGCCTTCTAGGCTCAGCATCATGTTGACTGTTGGGCTCTTAGTGGCAAGCTTGGCTCAGTGCAATTTTGATGTGGCTCTAATGATACCAGGTAATTTTCCTCCTTCCCTCAAACGGCTATAGCGAGGCGCTAAATGACAACCAGAACTACTGCTCACATAAGACTTCATGTCAATTTCTGACTGTTCACGGCTACTGTATAGAAATATAATTGGAGGGGGAACCAGCAGTTGGCGTAATGGCTACGTCACTGGACTCCCATGTAGTCAACCATGGTTCAAGCCCCAGACCCGGTGGCTTAAACTCATGCAGGCGGCGTGGCCATCCCCCCTGGGGGGTGATTTCTCACTTTCTGTCTCTCTGTCTCTCTCTGTCTTTCTGGTAAGCACATGTGCCATATAGCAAAAACCTCTCCAAAAGAAAAAAAAAGAATTATAATTAAAGGGACCAGCAGATGGCATAATGGTTACATTGCTGGACTCCCATGTAGCCGACCACAGTTTGAGCCCCGGATGTGGTGGCTTAAAATTCATGCCAGGCGTGTGCATGCATGCCCGAGATCCCAAGAGAAGAATGGAGGAGAAGGGATTGCGGTGTAACCCTCCCCATCATGGGGCAATTTCTCCCTTTCTGTCTCTCTCTGTGTGTCTCTGGCGAGCACACGTTCCCTATACCAAAAATCTCTCAAAGAAAGAAAGAAAACAATATAATTTGAAGCTAGCATGTGGCATGGTGGTTAAGGTGCTGGACTGCCATGCAGATGACTGCAGTTCAAGGCCTGGGCCTGGCAGCTTGCTTTCTCACTTTCTTTCCTCTCTTTCTTTCATGCAAGTGACTTATAACAAATTAAAATAATAATTAAATAAGTAATTCATTTTTTCTTTTTTAGAGAGATTTTTGCTATAAGGTGTGTGTGCTCACCAGAGAGATAGAAAGACAGAAAGCAAGAAATCACTCCCCAGGGGTATGGCCACACCACAGTCTGTTTTCCTCCATTCTTCTCTTGGGATTTTGGGCACGCACACACACATGCCTGGAGTGAATTTCAAGCCTCTGGGTCTGGAACTCAAACTGTGTTCGGCCACATGGGAGTCCAGTGACGTAAACACTTCACCATCTGCTGGTCCCTTAATAAATAATTCTTTAGCCTTTTGGCCATCTTCCAGTAATTAACCAAAATGACAAACACAAAGGGAAAGAGGAGAGGAACCCGATATATGTTCTCTAGGCCTTGTAGAAAACATGGAGTGGTTCCTTTGGCAACATATATGCGACTCTAAAAGAAAGGTGATATTGTAGACATCAAGGGCATGGGTACTGTTCAAAAAGGAATGCCCCACAAATGTTACCATGGCAAAACTGGAAGAGTCTACAATGTTACCCAGCATGCTGTTGGCATTGTTGTGAACAAACAAGTTAAGGGCAAAATTTTGGCCAAGAGAATTAATGTGGGTATTGAGCCTATTAAGCATTCTAAGAGCAGAGATAGCTTCCTAAAACATGTGAAGGAAAATAACCAGAAAAAGAAGGAAGCCAAAGGGAAAGTTACCTGTGTTCAACTGAAGTTGCAGCCTACTCCACCCAGAGAAGCACACTCTGTGAGAACCAATGGAAAGGAGCCTGAGCTTCTGGAACCTATTCCCTATGAATTCATGGCATGATGGGTTTTAAAAATAAACTAATCTATGGTTTATAAAAAGTTTTCCTGGGAACCAGCAGTTAGCGTAATGGCTATGTCGCTAGACTCCCACATAGTAGACCGCGGTTCGCGTCCCGGACCCGGTGGCTTAAAACTCACGCCGGGCGCGTGTGCGTGCGTGCCCAAGATCCTGAGAGGAGAATGGAGGAGAAGGGACTGCGGCATGACCAATCCCCCTGAGGGGTGATTTCTCGCTTTCTATCTCTGTCTCTCTCTGTCTGTCTGGTGAGCGCATGCGCCCTATAGCGAAAATCTCTCCAAAAAAAAAAAAAAAAGGTTTTCCTTAATTGAGTAGAATTGTGTTCCCTTTCCAAAACTAATTTTAATTGAGCTCTAATTCATTTTGTGATATCTTTATTCAAATTTAGTTTTGTTTTTTTTTTTCACCTGAAAGATGTTAGGTGGCTTATTATGCAATAAGTAAAATTCAGTTGGTTAAAAAAATAAATAAATAGTTCTTTAAAAAAGAAATACACTTGGGGGCCAGCAGGTGGTGTGGTGGGTAAGAAACTTGATCTCACATGGCTAGCTTTACTGTTCAAATCCTGTACCCGGTAGTTTAAGAATCATAGATGTTTGTGCATGTATGCCAAAAATCCTGAGAGAAGAGTGGAGGAGATGTGGCCATCCTTCCAGGGCCTCTCTCTTTTCTCTCTCTGTCTCTCTCTAGCAAGTACATGTGCTCTATAGCAAAACCTAAAAATAAAAAAGTAATACAATTGATTACTGTATATTGATCTTGTATTGTGCAACCTTGCTAAACAAACATATGAGTTTTATTTATTCATTCATTTATTTATTTACATTTTACTATAGGGTATGTGAGCTCACTGGAGCGAGACAGAGAGAGAATGTGAGAAAGCAGCCCCAGGGACCAGCAGATGGTGTATGGATATGTCAGTGTATTCCCATGTAGTCGACCATAGTTCGAGTCCCAGACCTAGTGGCTTAAACTCACGCCGGGCGCGTGTGCGTGTGTGTCCAAGATCCCGAGAGGAGAATGGAGAAGAAGGAATTACGGCATGGCCATCCCTCCCTCCATCTCTCTGGCCAGTGCATTTGCCCTATAGCAAAAACCTCTCCAAAAAAAAAAAGAAAGAAAGAAAGAAAGAAAGCACTGGCGGGGGTAGGGGTTGGGGACGATCATGCTGCAATCCCTTCTCCTCCAGGGATTTTGGACACACACACACATACATCTGGCATGTTTTTCAAGCCACCAGGTCTGGGACCCAAACTGTACAGTTGATCAAGTAGGATCCATTCCCTTAACCACCATGCAACCTGGCTGGCCCTAACAAATTAGTTTTCGTTTTTTGTTAGTTTTGTTATAGGGCATGTGGATTTGCCAGAGAGAGACAGACAGAGGAACAGAGAGAGAGGGAAAGTGAGAAATCTACCCCCAGAGGGTATGACCATGTCACAATCCCTTCTCCTCCAGTCTCTTCAGGATTTTAGGAATGCATGCACATGTGCCTGGCAATGATTTTTAAGCCATTGAGTTCATGACTCGAACTACATAATCAACCATGTGGGATTTAGCCCTTTAACCTCCACACCACCTCCTGGCCCACTAACATATTAGTTTTAGTAGTTGTTGTTCTTGTTGTTAGAGGGTGCATGTGCTCACCAGAGAGAGAGAGAGACATGAGAAAGAGAGGGAGAAGAGAAAGCATCTCCATGGGGACTGGTCATGCTGCAATCCCTTCTCCTCCATCTCTCCCTCCTTTCAGGACTTTGGGCATTAGTGCACATGTGCCCAGTGTGTTTCTCAAGCTGTTGGATCTGGGACTCAAACTGTGCAGCTGACTGTGTGAGATATAGCTGCCTTAACGACTAGGTCATGAGGCAGCCCTTTTATTAGCTTTTTTGGATAAATTCCATTACGTTTTCTTTTCTTTTTTCTTTTTTGTTTTAGAATTATTTTATTTAACTTTATCAATTCATTTATTTTAATTTCACCAGAGAGGGACAGAGTGAGAGACAGAGAGAGGAAGCAAACCGTCAGGTCCCAGACTTGAACCACGGTCGGCCATGTGAGATTCCAGCACTCTTAACTACCACACCACATGCCAGCCCCCCATTAGGTTTTCTATTAGACGATCATGTTGTCTACAAATAAAGACAGTTTTACTCTTCCTTTTCAATTCAGTAGCCTTTTATTTCTTTTTCTTGACTGTTGCACTGGCTAGAATATATTTTTTAGAGGCTTTTGCCTTAGGGCATATGTGTTTGCTAGAGAAAGAGAATGAGAGGGAAAGTGAGAAATCATCCCTCATGGGGTATGGCCACACCATAATCCCTTCTCTATTCTGTCCCGACCCCAGTTCGGGCGCCACTTGTCCCGTCCCTGTTCGGGCGCCATGTGTCCCAACCCAGGGGGACAGTCGAACAGGTTTCCTGAGGGAAGGAGTGAGAGCCGGGACAAGCGGTGCAGTGTCACAGCACGGAGACGACACAGTGTCTTCAGTGTCATCTGTTTATTGTGGGCAGCACGGTACAGCACGGAGATGACGCAGTGTTACAACTCTTTAGGGTTGCGTCGTCTGTTGTGAGCAGCACAGAGACGACGCGGGTGTCACAACTCTTCAGGGTCGTCCGGAGACGATGTAGTGTTACAGCTCTTCAGGGTCTTCAGGGTCATCTGGAGACTGTGCGGTGTTTCAACTCTTCAGGCTCTCCAGGGTCGTCGTCTTCCTGGTCTTCTGTGTCGTCTTCATTGTCTTCCTGGTCGTCTGGCTGTTGTGGGCCAGGCATCGTGGTTATATACACATTGGTGGGCTGTGATTGGTTGAATGAAAGATCGTAAAAGGTGGGCCGTGATTGGTTGTAAACGGTGGGCTGTGATTGGTTGTAAACGGTGGGCCATGATTGGTTGTAAACGGTGGGTTATGATTGGTTGCTTTTGGACCAATCATGAGGTACCGGATATGCAAATCTGAGGGATTCTAGTGGCCAATCAGAGCAAGGTTTCGAAGGTCAGGTTTTATGAAGAGAACCAATCACGGCAATTGTTTGCTCTCTGAGAAACCTCGGCAGACTCGCTGGTGCACAGCCTCCCACACCATTCTCCTCCCAGGATCTTGGGCACACATGCACATGCACGCGGCATGATTTTCAACCCACTGGGTCCAGGACTCAAGTCAAAGTCAGGCAGATGTGAGTCCAGTGATATAACTGCTAGACCATCTGCTGGTCCTGCACTGGCTAGAATCTTTAATACAATGTTAAATAGAAGTGAAGAGGCCAGCAGGTGGCATGGTGGTTAAGGCGCGGGACACTCCCACATGGCCGACTGCAGTTTGAGTTCCAGACCTGGTGGCTTGCTTTCCATCTCTCTCTCTCTTTCTCTCTCTCTCTGTCTCTTTCTGGTGAAGTTAAAATAAGTGAATGAATAAGTAAAATTAAATAAATAATTCTTTGGGGGGAAAAAAAGTGATGCAAGCAGATATCTATCTTCTTCTGGTCTTATGGGGAAAGCATACAGTCTTTCACCATTTAGTATTTTAGCTGTAAGTTTTACTTCCCTGAGAGATTTATCAGGAAATCATGTTGAAATTTATTGGTTTTCAGTTTTGTAAGATGAAAAAGTTCTAGAGACCCATTGCACAACAATGTGCATAACTAAAACTACTGAAGTATATACTTAGAAGTGGTCATGACAGTTAAGCCACTATCCAGTTTATTTTAGATGGGAAACCACATTTTGTATGTTGTGATGATGCTCAGGGAATGAATGTAAATTAATAGAAAAAATTTTTTTCAGAAAAGAAAGGGCATTAAAAATACCTATCTGATGACTGCAGTAAGCTATATAGCCCTAGGTAGATGCTACTTTATAGTATGTTCATTCTACTCACTGAGGTTTATGCCTAAAGTCAGACTTGTGTTCATGGATATGTATATTTCAGCTGTGCTTGCTATTGAAAATATTTAGATTTATTAAGATATTTAGTGAAACAATAAAATAGGGGATGCAGAGAAAGCAACAATACATACCAGACACAATGTGGGAGGTGGGCAGGAGATGGCAGAGGGTGAGATAGGGAATCAAGAATGGGAAAAAAGGCAAAATATACAGAAAACAAGAAATGGAAAATTATGTGTTGACAATAACACACATCTTGATGTGCTTGATTGAGCCAATATACAGTGCACTGTGAATGGAAAAATCTCATTTTGTATGCTATAATGATGTACAGTGAATGAATGTAAATAAATAAAGAAAAAAGAAAAAAAAGTCAGAGAGCTTATACTTACTATATGTGAATGTTTCTGTATGTGTAGGATATTTCATTAAAAATTTCAAATAAATAGAATTTTCTATGGGTTCTTTAAAAAAAAAAAAAAAGAAGTGATCATGACGGTAAATTTTGTGTTATGTGTATTTGCCTACAGTTTTTAAAATGTATGAAGTATCTACCTACCATAGTATGTATGGTGGATCGGGCATTCTGCTACATTCTTTTTTTTTTTTTTTAGAGGTTCCTGCCACAGGGTGCATGTGCTCACCAGAAAAGAGAGAGAGAGACAAAGAGACAGAAAGCGAGAAATCACCCCCCCCCAGGGGGATGGCCACACCCGCAATCCCTTCTCCTCCGTTCTTCTCTCAGGATCTTGGGCACGCACGCACATGCGCCCGGCGTGAGTTTAAGCCACCGGGTCCAGGACTCGAGCTGCGGTCGACTACGTGGGAGTCCAGTGACATAGCCATTATGCTAACTGCTGGTCCCCCTTTGTTAGAATTTTGTGAAAGGTCTTGGGTGCTGGCTGGAGACAGAGACAAAGAGAAGGTGAGAAATCACCCCCCCAGGTTAGATGGCCATGCCTGTAGTCTCTTCTCTTCCATTCTCCTTTTGAGATTTTGGGCACACCCCTACATGTTCTTGGTGTGTTTTTAAAGCCTCCCAGTCCAGGATCCAAACTTCAGAGTTGGCCGTGTAGGACCCAGTGCCTTAACCCCCACACCATCTGCTGGCTCAAGGTTCTCTGACTTGTTTGTTTTTCTGTTTTCGATTTCTTTACATTTATTTCCTAGGTGATTTTCAGTCTCATGGCTTTTAAAAACATCAATATACTGGGTCAGTAGATAGCATAGCAGTTGTGTCGCTGGACTCCCGCCTGGCCGGCCATGGTTCAAGTCCCGGACTCGGTGGCTTGAACATCACACCAGGCGCATGTGCGTGGATGGCCAAGATTTCAGGAGGAGAATGGAGAAGAGACTGTGGCAAGGCCACCCCCCCTGGGGAGTAATTTCTCACTTTCTCTCTCACTGTCTCTGTAACTCTGGCTTTCCAGTGAACACATGTTCCCTAAGGCAAAAATCTCTTTTAAAAAATCAAGGGTCCAGCAGGTGGAGCAATGGTTGTGGTGTTGGACGCCCACACAGCTAATTGTGATTCAAGACCTGAACCTGGCAGCTTGAAACTCATGCTGGGCACATGTGCTTGTGTGCCCAAAATCCGGAGAGGAGAATGGAGAAGGGATTGTAGTGTGGCCATCCCCCTGGGGACTGATTGCTCACATTCTGTTTCTGTCTCTATGTCTCTGGCAAGCACATGCAGCCTATAATAAAAATCTCTCTCGGGGAACCAGCAGTTAGCGTAATGGCTATGTCGCTGGACTCCCACGTAGTCGACTGCGGTTCACGTCCTGGACCCGGTGGCTTAAAACTCACGCCAGGTGCGTGTGCGTGCGTGCCCAGGATCCCGAGAGGAGAATGGAGGAGAAGGGATTGCGGCGTGACCATCCCCCCTGGGGGGTGATTTCTTGCTTTATGTCTCTATGTCTCTGTCTGTCTGTCTGGCGAGCGCATGCGCCCTATAGCGAAAAACCTCTCCAAAAAATAAAAATACTCTCTCTCTCTCAAAAAAAAATCAACATACTGATGGCTCCCAAATATTTATCTCCAATCTGTACCTCTCTTCTGGTCTTTAGTCACACCCAGCTAGCTACTCAACATCTCATAAGCCTCCCAAACTTAATAAGAAAAAAACTGAAATCCCAATTTCCTCATCCCAAATCTACTCCTCCAGCTGACTCCTACTTACTAAAACTTCTGGTGTCATTCTTTTTTACTTTTTAAATTTATTTAATTTTTTTAATCACCAGAGGTGGGCCAGCCAGGTGGTGTGGTGGTTAAGGCAGCTGGGTTCCACATGGCTGTGTGGTTTGACTCCCAGACCCAGTGGCTTGAAAAACATGCCAGGCATGTATCCATGCACAAAACCCCAAAAAAGAATGGAGGAGAAGGGATTGTGATATGGCCATCACCTCTTGGGGGTGATTTCTTACTTTCCCTCTCTCTGTCTCTCTCTATGTCTCTCTCTCTCTCTCTGGGGAGAATACACACCCTATAGCAAATCTATTAATATAAAAACAAATAATGGGGCTGGCAGGTGCCATGGCAGTTAAGGGCACTGGACTCCCACATGGCCAATCCCGGTTCAAGTCCCAGACCTGGTGGCTTGCTTTCTCACTTTCCTTCTCTCTCTCTCCCCCTCTCCCTCTCCCTCTCTGGGCAAATTAAAAATAAATAAATAAATATAAGTAAAACAATTTTTTTAAAAAAATTAATTATTTATTCATTTGTGGATGCATGCCCTCACCAGAGAGACAGGAAGAGAGGAGACAGAGAAGCCACCCCCCCTCAATGGGGCATGATCACGTTGTAATCCCTTTTCTTCTGAGATAGGAGTTAGACCCCACTTACAGGCAGATAGGGTAAGGGCCCCAACAGGAAGTCATTATGTTTTTATTTTTAACAAAGTCTCTGTGTGTTTCCTCTATGGTCTAATTAATGTACAATATAAACCCCTTTTACATGTCTCTAAATAATTTGTGACTCCTTGCTAATAAGGCAAAAGATAGGAATATTGAGTACATAGACATGGTAAAGACCCAAGATGGAGACACAGTGGCTAAGTTTTTTTTTTAATGTTTCATTTAATTTTATTCATCATTATAATTTTTAAAATTTGACCAGAGAGAGAGAGAAGCAAGCTGCCAGGTCCAGGACTTGAAACTTGGCCAGCCATGTGGAAGTCCAGGGGCCCCAACCATCACGCTACCTGCTGGCCCCACAGTGGCTAAGTTTTCACAGCCAAAAGCTGGCTGCATTGACTCACAGCAACTGTAGCTAAGGGCAAAAATTTCCATTCAGTAGCTGTATTCTGGAAAGAGGTACAGGGCACTATGGTCTGCTGACCTCACAAAGAATGGGGTAATAAATCACTCAGACTACGCTGTAACCAGTTTCTGAAGCCCACTTCCTTATCAGAGAGCCAGTCGGTTGCTTGGACTGCTAAATAAAAACTCCTCGCCTTCAGCCCCTCTTCAGCAACCCAATCGGGCCCCCTTCCGCTACATTGGAAGCTTTTTCTCCTTCTCTATTAAATCCCACTTTCCTCTCCTCTCTGTGTCCTCATCTCTAATTCTTCATGAGTGTAGGACAAGAACTGACATGGGTGTTTGGTCTGATCACCCAGTACTCCCGCCTCACTTGCATTTTTCCAACCTGTTGGGGTTTGGGGCATGCATGTGCACATGCACTTGTGGTTTTTTTTTTTTGTTTTTTCCTTTCCTTTCCGTTCCTTTCCTTTCCTTTCCTTTCCTTTCCTTTCCTTTCCTTTCCTTTCCTTTCTTTTCTTTAGCTCATGTCTAGTACCTTCTCCACTTCTCCATCCTTTCTAGATTTGGGGCATGCATACACATATTCCCAGTCCATTTTTCAGGCTTCAGGGTTTGAGACTCAAACTGTACAGTGAGCTATGTGGGATACATCTTTTTTTTTTTCCTTTGGAGAGATTTTTGCTATAGGGTGCGTGTGTTCACCAAAGAGACAGAGACAGAAAGTAAGAAATCACCCTCCAAGGTGGATGGCCACACCACAATCCCTTTTCCTTCATTCTCCTCTTGGAATTTTAGGCACACATGCATGCATATGTGCCTGGCGTAAGTTTTGTTTTTTTTTTTTTTGAGAGGTTTTTGCTATAGGGCGCATGTGCTCGCCAGACAGACAGAGACAGAGAGACAGGAAGCGAGAAATCACCCCCCAGGGGGCTAGCCATGCCGCAATCCCTTCTCCTCCATTCTCCTCTCAGGATCTTGGGCACGCACACACACGCGCCCGGCGTGAGTTTTAAGCCACCGGGTCCAGGACGCGAACCGCGGTCGACTATATGGGAGTCCAGCGACATAGCCATTACGCCAACTGCTGGTCCCTCTGGCGTGAGTTTTAAGCCACCGGTGCCATAGGGTGTATATGCTTGCCAGAAAGAGACAGAGAGAGGGAAAGTGAAAAATCATGCCCAAGTGATAACCACACCTCAATGTATGTATATGGACCTGGCATGTTTTTCAGGCTGCCAGATCTGGGACTTGAACCACAGAGTGCAGAGTTGGCCATGTGGGATCCAGTGCCTTAACCACCATGTCATCTGCCCTGTCTTCCACCAGGCTCTTTTTAAAGGTAAGTTTGAGATCCAGCAGGTGGCATGGTAGTTAAGGTGCTGGATCCCACATGGCTGACTCCATGGTTTGAGTGCCAGACCTGGTTGCTTAAAAGACATACTGGATGTGCGTGCATGTGTGCCCAAAATCCTGAGAGTAGAATGGAGGAGAAGGTATTGTGATGTGGCCATCCCTGCTGGGGAGTGATTTCTCACTTTTCCTTTCTCTTTCTTTCTCAGCAACCATACATGTCCTATGGGGGGGAAAAAAAAATATATATATATATATATATATATATATATATATATATATATTTATTTATTTATTTAAAAATATATTTATTTATATAAATATATAAAGAAAAAAAGAACACAACAAGCGGTTCCCTGTATCACTAAGAATAGGAGCCAAAACCAGGAATCCAAACACACAGTTGGCCATACGGCCTCCAGCCTTGCAGTGCACTTGTGCCACCTCTGTGCCATGGTGACTGGGCTGGATTTTTGCTGTTGTTACTCTGTTGCAGAAAACCAGACACAGAAGAATGGAAAACAGCACTCAGAGAGATTAGGTGAACTATTGATTACACCGGCAAGAACAAAGGAATTAGTACTATGAATCTCCAGTTTGGACTGGGGGTTGGAGGCAGAGAAGGAGGAAGTCTAATATGTTTGAGGTTCTAATCTACTCAACGTACTAATCTATTCAAGGTTTTAAGGTTACCCTGTAGCTCTGGAGAGGGGCAGTAAGTTTGCAGGAGGGCAGAAACTTCAGGCAGCTATCAGCCCTGAGTTATACATGAATTCAGGGTCCTTCCATATTAACTCTTATCAACTTTTTTCCCCTCTTTTTTTATTTTTAGAGAGAGATTTTTTGCTATAGGGCATGTGCACTCACCTGAGAGACAGAAAATGAGAAATCACCCCCCAGGGGGGATGGCCACTCTGCAATCCCTTCTCCATTCTCCTCTTGGGATCTTGGGCACGCTTGTACACACACTTGGTGTGAATTTTAAGCTGCCAGGTCCAGGACTTGAACCTGGTCTGCTACGTGGGAGTCCAGCAATGTAACCATTATGCCATCTGCTGTTTCCTATCAACCATTTTTTTATTTCTACAGATCTGTTAGGGTCTTCCTTTTTTTTTTTTTTTTTTTTTTTTTTGAGAGGTTTTTGCTATACAGCATATGTCTTCACCAGAGAGACAGAGAGAGATAGAAAGGCAGTAAGCGAGAAATAACCCCTCAGGAGGGATGGCCATGCTGCAATTCCTTCTCCTCCAGTCTCCTCTCAGGATCTTTGGCACACATGCACACATGCCTGGTGTGAGTTTTAAGCCACTGGGTCTGGGACTCGAACTGCAGTTCACTATGTGAGAGCCCAGCAATATAAACATTACACCATCTGCTGGTCCCCTTCCTTTATTTTATTTTTTTTTAGAGAGAGATTTTTGCTATAGGGCACATGTGCTCACCAGAGAGACAGAGAAACAGAAAGTGAGAAATCATTCCCTGGGGGGATGACCACACCACAATCCCTTCTCCTCCAGTCTCCTCTCAGGATTTTGAGCACACATGCACACACACTCGGCATGAGTTTCAAGCCACCAGGTCCAGGACTTGAACTGTGGTTGACCATGTGGGAGTCCAGCACCTTAACCACTCTGCCACCTGCTGGCTCTAGGGTCTTCCTTTTATGAGTGAATCTCCAGCAGTACTGTCTAGAGCTAAGTATTCCCCACAACTAAGACAAGATTTTCCTGTCTACTCTATGCCTGTGAATTATGGCTAATGGGAGCAGGCAGTATTCTCAGCCCTGTATGAATGCTAGGCACTCTTTCCTCTCCAATCCATTTGGATGGTTCTCTTCCTGGCCTTGAGTTGTTTCCACACATACCTGTGTTAGTAAGTACTTGGCTGAATACTGAAGGAGAACTCTCTGCAGATCTGTGTGTGCAACTCTCTCCTGATAGTCTGTCCTTTGAACTCTAGATGTCCTATATCTCTGGACCATCTCAACTTAGAGCTCTTCCAGGCTCTGTCTTAATCTTATTTTCCTGTGTCATAGCATAGACTCTCTCTAGGAAGTATGCTGGGGCATTCATGGGGGTTACCTTGTTTCCCATCTTTCAGGATCACTGTTCTGTGCTTGATGTCTAATGTGTTAAAATAACAACAACAAAAAAACCCCACCATTTTAGGGCCAGCAGGTGGCATACTGGTTAAGGCACTAGACTCCTACAAGATCAACTGTGGTTCCAGCCCTGGAACCAGTGGCTTGAAAATCATGCCAGGCACGTGTGCATGTGAGCCCAAAATACCAGGAGGAAAATGAAGAAGAGACTGTAGCATGGCCATCCTCCCTGGTGATTACTCACTTTTCCTCTTTCAGTTTCTCTAGCAAGCACATGTGCCCTATGGGGGAAAAAATTTAAAAACCCCACTATTTCACATATTTTATCAGCTTTATTGGGTAGGGGAGTAATGTTTAAGGTAAGAGGGTCTATTTGGTCCCAGTTACTTCATCTTGACTGAGACTCCATGCAATGCTTTTTTTAGGATTTTGCCATAGGGTGGATGTGTTTGCCCAAGAGACAGAGAGAAGGTGAGAGGGAAAGCAATAAATCACCCCCTAGGGGACATGGCCACACCATAATCCCTTCTCCTCCAATCTCCTCCTGGGATTTTCAGCACTCATGTGCCCAGCGTGAGTTTCAAGCTTCCAAGGGGCTGGCAGATGGCGTGGTGATTAAAGGTGCTGCATTCCCACATAGCCAACCATGGTTCAAGTCCCAGACTTGGTGGCTTTCTTTCTTTCTCTCTGTCTCTCCCTGGTGAAATTGAAAAAAAATAATAATAACAATTGGAATTAAATAAATAATTTTTTAAAAAAGTCTCCAGATCAGGGACTCAAACCATGATCAGCCACTATACCACCTGCTGGGCCCCCATGAAACATTTTGACAGTGGGACCAACAGAATTTGCCAATGACAAAGAAAGGGAATGAAGTATGATATATCTGCTTTGTGACTCAAGTGACAAACTAGGTGTGTGGTGCCATTGGTGAGATAAGGGAGCCAAGAAGAAGGTATCTGAGCAAGGGGAATGTAAGATATCTGTTTGGGTGCATAGGCTTTATAAGACATCCACACGAACATGTCAAACAGGTATTACATTTTAAAAAATTATAGAAGCCCATTATTTTAGAGTAAGCTCCTGTACTAGATCCCAACATATCAGATTACAAATCAAAATGGAGTCATCCATGCTAAAGTTCCATGTCACTGAGCCAACATTAAACTAACCTTCCCAGAATTCAGGAGAGAGAAACAGCCAAGTTTCCTAAACAGGCCAGTTTCAAAGGGTCTGATAATGAAGTTCTTTTGTCTTTAATCCTTATGCCAAGAAACCTGGAATAATCTGATATTAACCAATCAGTTATTTTTATATTGCTGTCTACACCTTACAAGGTAATTTTGAAATCTGGGGCTGGCAAGTGATGTGGTGGTTGGGGACATTGGACTCCCACGTGGCTGACTGTGGTTTGAGTCTCAGATCTGGCGGCTTACTTTCTCACTCTCCTCCCCTCTCTCTCTTTCACACTCTGTCCCTCTCTGGTCAAATTAAAATAAATAAATAAATACATAAATGAAAATTTAAAAGAAGAAATGACAAATCTGGTTTTTGTTCTCTGTTTATGCTTTCTTCATCCCTCCTATCTATGAAACCAAGCCTTTCAGTGTTTTTTTTTTTTTTTGAGAGTTTTTTTCGCTATAGGGCGCGTGCACTTGCCAGACAGACAGACAGAGACAGAGAGACAGAAAGCGAGAAATCACCCCCCAGGGGGGATGGTCACGCCGCAATCCCTTCTCCTCCATTCTCCTCTTGGGATCTTGGGCACGCACGCACACGCACCCGGCGTGAGTTTTAAGCCACCGGGTCTGGGACGCGAACCACGGTCGACTACGTGGGAGTCCAGCGACATAGCCATTACGCTAACTGCTGGTTCCCTTATTTTATTTTTTTTGAAGGAGTTATTATTATTTTTTTGGAGAGGTTTTTGCTGGAAAGACAGAGAGACAGAAAGCGAGAAATCACTCCCCCAGGGGGAATGGCCATGGCACAGTCCCTTCTCCTCTGTTCTCCTCTCGGGATCTTGGGCACGCACGCACACGCACCCGGTGTGAGTTTAAGCCACCGGGCCTGTAACTCGAACTGTGGTGGACTACATGGGAGTCCAGTGACACAGCCATTACGCCAACAGCTGGTCCCTAAAATAATTCTTTTTTTTTTTTTTTTTTTTTTGGAGAGGTTTTTGCTATAGGGCGCATGTGTTTGCCAGACAGAGAGACAGAAAGCAAGAAATCACTCCCCAGGGGGAATGGCCACGCCGCAATCCCTTCTCCTCCATTCTCCTCTCGGGACCTTGGGCACGCACACACACACACACACACACACACACACACGCCCAACCTGAGTTTAAGCCACCAGGTCCGGGACTTGAACCACAGTCGACTACATGGGAGTCCAGCGACATAGCCATTACGCTAACTGCTGGTCCCTCTAAAATAATTCTTTAAAAAATTCTTAAAAAAAAGAAAAGTTACACAGTAGTCTGAGTGATTTGTTGCCTTATATTTTTTTGGGGGGGGGGGGGGTCAGCAGACTTTTGTGGTCTGTACTTGTTGTTAAATATAGTTACTAATAGAAACTGTTGTCCTTTGCTACAGTTGCTTTGAGTCCCAATGTAGCCAGTTTTTGGCTCTGAAAATGTAGCCATTGTGACTCCACCTTTGTTTTCATCCTGTCTGTGTGCTCAATATCCCTATCTCCTGCCTTACTAGCAAGGAGTCATAAATTCTTTAAAAACATGTAAAAGGAGTGTATATTGTATATTAATCAGACCACAGAGGAAAAACACAGGGACTTCATTAAGAAGAAAAACACAGTGACACTTCCTTTTGGGGCCCTTACCCTATCTGCCTAAAAGTGGGTTCTAGTTTCTATCTCAGTATGTCCATAGGTATTGACAACACAGTATCTGAAAAAACCTGGATGACCATTATTAGGGGAATGGCTGAATAATGCTACATTTATACCACAGAAGATCATGAGCCAGGGGTCAGCAGTTGGCGTAATGGCTATGTTGTTGGACTTCCATGTAGTCGACCACGGTTGGAGTCCTGGACCCAGTGGCTTAAACTCACGCCATGCGCATGTACGGACGTGCCCAAGATCCAGAGAGGAGCATGGAGGAGAAGGGATCTTGGTATGGCCATTTCCGGGGGGGGGGGGGGGGGGGGGTTCTCGCTTTCTGTCTATCTCTCTGCGTCTTTCTGGCGAGCACACACGCCCTATAGCAAAAACCTCTCCAGAAAAAAAGAAAAGATCATGAGTCAGTTGAAAAGGATTAACTTAACAGATATCCTTCAATATTTTGAAAGAGTAAGGGATGGGTCAACTGTACCAACGTCAACATTCCGACAATAATAAAAGTACAAGCTTTCTCCATTATTTCTTACAACCGCATATAAATCTACACGTATTTCGAAATGTTCAAGTTTGATTAAAAAATACTTCCAGCACGTATATAACTTGGGGTCTTTTTCCTTCCCACGGTAAACATTGATACCTTCTACTGGCAAAGAACAATGTTTCAGTTTGTAAATAAAACAGACCTGGGGGCGGGGTGGAGACATAGAAAGTAAAATGTTCATCCCTGGCCTCCCCTGGCCAAGGAAATAAAGTGTCAACTTTCTAGGTCTCCAGGCCCGCCCCGCCTCCAGCCTCCAGAGAGGTTTCTCAAGAAGCCTGGGAGGCCTCCGCAAGGCGAAGAGGCGGCTACTCTAGCCCACCTCAAAGTGCACATCTTGTTAGCCCATGTTATCTCCTCTAGCCCTCCGTGGGTTACCGAGTTGTTGAACGCTCCGCCCTTTTCCGCTTAGCGAGGGGACGGCTCTCTCTCCCACCCCTCTCGGGTCCCCACACACCTCACACCATGGGGATCCTCCTCTGCCCCCAGTTCCCCGGCCGACCTTCCTCCGCTCCCCAGGCCCTCTTCGGAGGACCCCACTGTCGCTCGCAATGCTGCGAAGCCAGGCGAATTGGGCGTGGATGAGTCATTTCCCGTGACAGGCTCCCTCCCCCGGAAGTGGGGCCTGATGTAAACACCGGAGCCGGGCGCCAAGGCCCGGGAGGTCAGAAAGTCGGGCCGCGGGCGGCACCGAGAACTAAGGCTGGGGCTGCGGCCGCGCGGAGGTAAGGTAGGAGAAAACAGCGGAGAGCTGGAGCATGAGTCTAGGCATGGTTAGAGCCTGGGGAACGGTGGAGATCTTTTGAGTAGGAGGTCTTTTGAGTTAGAGCGTCTTGGAAATGGGGGTGTAGGACAGGGGTGTTGAGTGGGTGCTGGTGTTTGGAAGGAGTATGAGTGGTTTAGGGAGAGGGGTGAGGCATCCCAAACAGAGTTCTTGAGTGATCGGGCCATTTGAAATGGGGTTTCAGAAAGGGTCATTAGAGGTGGAGCTGTCAAAGTATAGATCTTGAGAAAGTGAGGCAGTCAGGTAGAAGGTGTTACAGAGGGGAAAGGTAGGAAGTTTGGGCTCTTGGAAAATGGAGAGGGGGGTGTGTGCCTGGGCAGATGTCTTGAGGAGATGCAGGGGCATCCTGGGTAGGCATCTAAGTTTTTTCTAAACAGAGGTTTTGGGTGGTGTATACTGGGCAAGGGTCTGGAGGGGATAGAGGTGCGCCTGGACAGCATCTTGGGGAGGGGATAAGGGGTTTAGAGGAGGAATATTAGGGGTATGAGAGTTCCCAGAAGTGGATCCAGGCCAGCTTATGTTGGTGTCAGGGATAGCAGAGCACAAGGTAGGGAATGTCCCAGGGTGAGGAATGTGGGTAATAGGGGAATGCTAAGGTGGTGTCTTCAAGGCGAAGGGGGTCATCTGAAAGGGTGTGGAGAAGTCAGTGAGAGGGGAAGGTATGAGGGGACCGGGTTGTTGAACAGGTTGGAGTACAGTTAGAAGGACATGAGTAGGGGAGGTGTTTTTTGTTTTTTGTTTTTTGTTTTTTTTTTGAGAAGTTTTTGCTATTGGGCGTGTGCGCTGCCCAGAAAGACACAGAGAGACAGAGAGCTAGAAATCACCCCCAAGGGGATGGCCATGTCGCAATCCCTTCTCCATTCTCCTCTTGGGATCTTGGGCATGCACGCACACACGCCCGGCATGAGTTTAAGCCACCGGGTCCGGAACTTGAACCACAGTCCACAGTCGACTACATGGGAGTCCAGCAACATACCCATTACGCCAACTGCTGGTCCCCCCTCTTTCCCCTATTTATTGATAAGGAGAGTTAGGGTGCTGGGTTTAGGTGTGAAGATGAGAGGTAGGTGGGGAGTTGTTATAGGTCATGTCAGGCACAGGGGCCAAGATTGGCTGGGAATTGAAAGCCTGGGGCATCCCCTACTCCATTACTTCCTGATAAGTAGGTGAGGGCCACCATGTGAGGAGGATATGAGGGTTCCAGGTCAGTGTGGGCCTGGAGCTGGGGTTGAGAAGATTTGTGTTGCGGGGTTGGGGAGTGTTCTGGCTATGCTCTTTGGAGCCTTGGTAGCTTAGAACAGAAAGCCCAGGACTCTCCTCCTGTTTTCATCTTCTTTGCAGTCCTGCTGGGGTCATTAGTTAGCACAGTGGGAGAAGGAGAAAGAAATCAATTGGGGACAGAAGTTCTAGGACTTGGAGGAAAGGCCTTAGGACTCCTTCCAACTCTGTCCTATTTGTGTCCAAGGGAGCAATCCTGGACCATGACTCAGCAGCCACTTCGAGGAGTAACCAGCCTGCGTTTCAACCAAGACCAAAGTAAGAGAGACTTACACCTGCACTCTTGTGGGTTGGGGGAGGGCAGCTGGGCAGGTGAGGCAGCCTGGATTCCTTCCACCCCCCCAGGCTGTTTTTGCTGCGCCATGGAGACAGGTGTGCGCATCTACAATGTGGAGCCATTGATGGAGAAGGGCCATCTGGGTGAGCTGGTAGTAGGGGAGGGGCATTGGGCAGAAGGGCTGGACTGGGCAGGGCATTGGCTCCCACCTCCACTGACACCCTGGTCCCTGTCCAGACCACGAGCAGGTGGGCAGCATGGGCCTGGTGGAGATGCTGCACCGCTCCAACCTGTTGGCCCTGGTGGGCGGTGGTAGCAGCCCCAAATTCTCGGAGATCTCAGGTAAGCACCCTCATTCCTGCCTTGGCCCAGATTCCCAGGATTTCTGGCCTCCCACAGGCATCCCGAGGCACTAGCAGATGAAGATGTCAGAGCATCTCAGAGTCACACAGTGAGGCTTACAGCTTAGAAGTTATACATCTTACAGCTTGAGAAGTTTGGTGTTCTGTTTTTAAATAACACTGAGTGCCTCCTGTGTGCTGTGTCCTTACCTATGGAGCACTTACTATGAGCCTGGCACTCTAAGCACTTCTAAGGACGTTACATATATTAACTCATTTAATCCTCAGAGTAATTCTATGTGATAGAAAGTATCATTATCCCTATTTTTATCAGTGTGAGGTTAAGTGACTCATCTAAGGTCACACAACCAATAGGTTTTGAAAGCTTGGAGACATCTCCCCAACGCCCCCTTGGCTTGATCCTCAAGTGCCGTCTTGTTTTAAGGGTTTTTCTTGTTGATCTCACCGGGACATGGCAAGAGTCGCCCTAGGTGAGTCACAGAGCCCTAGGATTCCTCACAGAAATCTGGGGGTTTGGACTGGGACCCTTGAAGCATAAATAGTTACTGAGGGAAAGCTATAGGCCTTGGTGTGAGTCCCTGCTTGGTTGCTAATGGGCTTTGAGGTCCTTGGCCAGACATTCAGCCCCTTCAAACCTCAGCTTTTCCTCAACTGTAAATAAGTTTAACAGTTCTAGAGTGGGTTCTCTCAGGGATCATGTCCACAGTGTTGATGCCATTTGAGGCTCATGTTGAATGTTTAGTGAAAAGCTAAGCAAGTGGGAAGTAGCAGTGGGTCATGGATCACCAGGGCTACCCCTCGCCCTAAACCTTCACCCCCTACAACCCACCCACCTGCCCAGCAGTGCTGATCTGGGATGATGCCCGGGATGGCAAGGACTCCAAGGACAAGCTGGTGCTGGAGTTCACCTTCACCAAGCCAGTGCTGGCTGTGCGCATGCGCCATGACAAGTGAGTCTGATGAGGACTGGGGTAGGTGGGGTAGGAGGTCTTCACAGCAGGTGAGAGGGTTAGTCCCACCAGGCCATCCCACTCTCCCCTCATGACCATCCTGTGTTGTGTGATGCTTACAGGATCGTGATTGTGCTGAGGAACCGCATCTATGTGTACTCCTTCCCTGACAACCCCCGAAAGCTGTTTGAGTTTGACACCCGGGATAATCCCAAGGGTGAGAAGACCCAGATATGCTGGTATAAGGGTGTTAGGCAGGGGATGGAAGAGAGAAGCAAAGATGAGAGAAAGGAAGGGACACACACACAGAGAAATGTGAAAAGAGGCAATGAGCTGACCTTGTGCAGAAATACTCAAATGGGCTAAGAGGTGCTCATTTCGCAGTCTGCCCCTCTTTCCATCATTCAGCCAGTTCCCACTCCCCATGCTTGGTCCCGCTCTACCTCAGGTGCCCCAGATGGTAGAGCAGAAACACCTAGTAAGGGAGCCAGACGGGTGCAGCCATAAAATGCAATGTTCTGTGAGGCTGACCAACATGGGAAAGTTCTTGGTTCATATCCAGAGACCACCCTGAGCATGCCAGGCATCCATCTGTCCATGATCCAGGGCTGTCTAAAACTGAAAGTAGATTGTGGCATCAAGACTCAGGGGTGAAGTCTGCCCCCCTCCCCTGCACTGACTCTCTTACAAATAGAAGAAAGTTTTAAAAAGAAGAAACTTAGTGAGGACCTAGGTAGGTGTACCAGGGATCCCTGGGGCTATCATAGTAGCTATGTGGGGAGGAAAGGAATCTGCTTAGCTGGTGGGAAGTACAGCTGAGTGAAACTCTGGAGGGCTGAAATCTGGCCTTTGTTCACCTGTCCATTCTGAGACTCTGCCTGGTCTCGGCTTCTGCTTCATTCTCACACCCCAGGGCTCTGTGACCTCTGCCCTAGCCTGGAGAAACAACTGCTAGTGTTCCCAGGACACAAGTGTGGAAGTCTGCAACTTGTGGTGAGCTGACAAGTGGGAAAGGACAGGTGGGAAGGTGGGTGGGCTGCCCCCCTCCTTCCATGGACTCTTGGTCCTTCTGCTCCATACCATTCTATGCCCAAACTGCTCTCACTTACCCCTTGCCCCAGGACCTGGCGAGCACAAAGCCTGGCACTTCATCTGCTCCATTCACCATCAATGCTCATCAGAGTGATGTGGCCTGCGTGTCCCTGAACCAGCCAGGCACCGTAGTGGCCTCGGCCTCCCAAAAGGGCACCCTTATTCGCCTTTTTGATACGCAGTCCAAGGAGAAACTGGTGGAGCTACGCCGAGGCACTGACCCTGCCACCCTCTACTGGTGAGCGCAGGGCATGTGTGGTGGCCTGGTGACCCCATACCTCATGACATACGGCATCACTGCTGGTCTGTCTTCCAGCATTAACTTCAGCCACGACTCCTCCTTCCTCTGTGCTTCCAGTGATAAGGGCACTGTCCATATCTTTGCTCTCAAGGATACTCGCCTCAACCGCCGCTCCGCGTGAGTACCCCCTGCCCCACCCTGCCGTGTCCCCATCCCCCTGCCCATGTACCACACCTGTGCTTAGCCAGTGCTGCCTGCAGGCTGGCTCGCGTGGGCAAGGTGGGGCCTATGATTGGGCAGTACGTGGATTCTCAGTGGAGCCTGGCGAGCTTCACTGTGCCTGCCGAATCAGCCTGCATCTGCGCCTTCGGTCGCAATACTTCCAAGAACGTCAACTCTGTCATTGGTGAGTGGGAGTATCCTCTTGGTTGGGGGTACTACATGGGCAAAGGCCTGCATATAGGATCTGGAAGAATTTTAGGGCCTTGGGAAGAATTGTAGGGCTGAGGGAACTGGAATATGTGGCTCAACTCTATCATTTAGTAAGGGGGATGATACTTGGGTAAAGGCCTGGACGTAGAACCTAGGCCATGGGACTCCTGATAAGACTGGAGTGTGTGGCTGTGGTAGCTTCTAACCTTCTACCATCCCTTCTCCTCCCTAGCCATCTGCGTTGATGGGACCTTCCACAAATATGTCTTCACTCCTGATGGAAACTGCAATAGAGAGGCTTTTGACGTGTACCTTGACATCTGTGATGATGATGACTTTTAAGAACCTGGGGGCTGTGCTAGGGACTGCAGTAGCAGAGCTGAGCCTTGAGGGTGGGGTAGTGCTGTTGGACCCACCACCCAGCAAACATTAATAGGGTGGGTGCCCACTTTCCTTTAGCAGACCTACCTACATCTAAATAAACAGCTCACTTCCCCCAAGCACTTCTTGATGGCTGCGAGCCCGAATGGACAGATCAGAGACCCAGGAAGAGGAGATCCTTTGGGTCCCTAACCTGGAAAAGACTACCAGAGACCCAGAGGGAGTGCCCTAACCTGGGGATTTAAAAAGGTTCCCAGTTTTGCCAGCAGGTGGCGTGATGGTTAAGGCGTTGGATTCCCACATGGCTGAGCATAGTTCCCACCAGCGGCTTGAGAATCACATGCTGCCCTGTGTGTGTGCATGCCCAGAATCCCAGGAGGAGAATGAAGGGGCCGAGGCATGGCCACCCCCGCCCCAGGGGTGATTTCTCACTTTACCTCTGTGTGTCTAGCTGTCTCTGGCAAGCACGCACATACCCTATGGCAAAAACCTAAATAAAAACAAAAAAGCTTCCCAGAAACAGATGACCTCATGTGATGGATATATGAATGAATAAAAGCCCCTTACTGGCATTTATGGCTCGGTCTCAGGGGCGGGGCATGGAGAAGAGAGGTGTGGCCCTTGGACCTTGCCGGGAAGGTGGGCAATCCAGCTCACGTCCTTCAGAGGTTCCTACTGTCGCAGTCTTATCTCTGCCTGACTGGCTATTGTGTGCTTGAGCAGCCTGCTCCGGCACCGCCCACAACAGTGCCCTGTGGTGCCCCGCCCGTGGGTGGATAGGAGTTTAAAGAGTTGGGAGCGTCTCGCCCCGTGGGGAAGGCTTGATTTCCCGGCAGCCTTCGCTGTTTTAAGGCGTGTTATTTGCATTTCTGATCACGTGTTACCGCACCTGCGCAGTCCACTGAGGTGGTTAGAGTAGCCGACCGGTCCAGACTCCATTTCCCGGTGTGCTCCGCGGTGGCGTGGGGTTTAACGGGTGTTGTAGTCCGGCTGCCTCTCTAACTGGTCCAGCAACTGCGACCGGCAGGATGTCGGAGGTGCGGCTGCCACCGCTACGCGCTCTGGACGACTTTGTTCTGGGGTCGGCGCGTCTGGCGGTTCCGGATCCACGCGACCCGCAGAGATGGTGCCACCGCGTCATCAACAACCTTCTTTACTACCAAGCCAACTACCTTCTCTGCTTCGTCTTCGGTCTCACTCTGGCCGGGTGAGGGAGGGAGGGAGCGAGGGAGGAAGGCGGCAGTTGGCCGGGGACGCCTGCGGGGCAAGAGGGTGTACCCGTGGGTCTTTGAGGACTGGGAAGGGGAACCGAAGAGAATACAAACCAGGAAAGGAGAATCCGGTAGAGACGGAAGGCCTGAGGGGGATGCAGGAGAGGACTTGAAGGCGGTGGAACCAGGAGGTTCCTGGTTATTAGGAGGGCCTGGTGGGGATAGAGCCTGGTGGAGGGCCTGAAGGGGCTAGAAGGACTGGAGGGGAAGACCTGGGGAGGATGGAGAAAAGTGTGGACTGAATGGGCAAGTGGCTGGGAGACAGACCTGAAGATACAGAGAGCTTGGAAAGAGGGACATGAAAAGATCTGAATGATGAGGCCAGGTTAAGGCGGCCCTGGAGGACTAGAGCAGTGCCGAGACGTGGTAAAGTTTAAAGGTTTGGAAGGTGGACTAGTGGAGGATCTAGTTTTGGAGAGGAATCTGGTTATGACTGGGAAGCCTAGGAGCAGGTACCTGTTGGGGAAGTTGGGCCCCAAGAGAGGATCTAGGACTGGAAAGCCTGAGACCAGAGAAGTATGGAATCTGCAGGAAGGATTTGGGCAGGGTTGGAAGTTGTGAGACCGAAGGCCTGAAAGGGGTTCCAACAATGACGAGAGGACAAATTTATAGGGAAATGAGAGCCCTGAAGGGGCATTTTGAAGGGAGGGAAGGCCGGGTCTGGGGAGAAAGAATGTATGGAGACAGAATGTCTGAAATAGGGATTCGCGGGGACTGGACTCAGAGGGGGGCTTTGGGGGCATGTTGTGAGGCTGGGGCTGAAGGGGCGCCCTGCAGTGATAAAGTCGGAAGGAAAGCCCTGGGAAGTGTTGGGAGCCTGGGGGTGGGGTCTAGCGAGGGAGGATGATGAGACTGGGTCTTGAAAGTCGTAAGCCTTGGGACGATGGACCTATTGGAGACAGGGCTGGTGCCAGTATTGTGGGGCTGAAGGGTCCAGAGATGGGGCCCAGGATTGGACGGAAGGTGGTCCAAGAGGCTCGAGGGCGGGCAGCCCTCTCCCCGCCTGCCGGGCTAGCTTAGTTCCCTTTTCCTTGCAGGTATGTGCGCCCGCTGCACACGCTCCTAAGCGCGCTGGTAGTAGCAGTGGCCCTCGGTGTGCTGGTGTGGGCAGCTGAGACCCGGGCGGCCGTGCGCCGCTGCCGCCGCAGCCACCCTGCTGCCTGCCTGGCCGCAGTGCTTGCCGTAGGCCTCTTTGTTCTCTGGGTCGTCGGTGGCGCTTGCACCTTCCTGCTCAGCATCGCCGGGCCGGTACTTCGTGAGTCTCCACTACCCAGAGATAGCCGGGAATTCAGCCAACGCATGCTTAAGGAGCTAGGCCCGCCGTGCCCGGGTTCCTGGGCTGAGGGGGCTGGGAACCCCTTCGAATGGCCACGCCCCCTCAAAAGAGCCTTCCCTGGCTCTGCTCCTTACTTCTGGGAACACCCCTCTTATTACCACTTTTCTGGGTCTCTCTCCTGGCGTTAAGTGCCTTCCACTGGCCACGTCCCGGTTACTGGACGCCCTCCCTAGCCACACCCTTGTTGCGAAGCCAATTGCAGGGCCACGCTTTCAGGATCAGCGGCATCCTGGCCACTCACCACTCCATTGGCCTGCCTGCCTGCCAATTCCCTTCCTTGGGCCCCGATTGGCTACAAGCTGAGATCTCATCCCACTGACCCTCACTCCTCTCGATACTGCCCACAGTGATCCTGGTGCACGCCTCCCTGCGTCTGCGCAACCTTAAAAACAAGATTGAGAACAAGATCGAGAGCATTGGTCTCAAGCGGACACCAATGGGGCTGCTTCTAGAGGCGCTGGGACAAGAGCAGGAGGCTGGGTCCTAGGGGCTTGGGATTTGTAGCCAGGATCTGGAGAATACAGTCCCCACCCCAGCCTGCCCCTGGGACCATGAAGCCTTTTCCTAGCCCTTAAAATAAGAGCTTAGAGCCCCCTACCCAAAGCACCAGGACATCTGTGACCACCCTACCCCCACCCCGATACAAAACTAGGATATTCCTCACACCCAGTTCCAATTAGCTAGGAACCAGCATCTTTCCCACCCCAGAACTTGGGCCCCAGAGCCACTTGAATCTTGCCCCAAAATTGGGGCTTTAGACCATAGCATCCATGGCTGATCTCAAATGGTGACCTAGAAACACTCCCCCAACCTGCATCTGGTACCCACCCTTCTTCCATGTTCAATCCCCAAAGCTGGAGCCTGAGCAAAGCATTCTCAGATCTTGAACCCTGGACCAACGCTCTTCCAGACCCCACACCAGCTTCCAAACCAGGTCAAGGTATTGCCAAATCTTGAACCCAAGACCCAAGTGTTTTCAGCCTCCATTTGGTTGGAGTCAGGTATCCTAGCCCTGTTGGACCTTTAGTCCCAGGTGACCCCCAACCCTCATCAATCCCACTTGCCTCCCTCCAGCTTTGCTTAGGGATTTTGCCCCTCCCAGTGTTCCACAATGATGAGGACTGTGGAATGGGGGTGGGATAGGCATATGGGGCATATGTCAGTGTTGCTGCAACAATAAAGGCTGTTGCATCTCAAGTCAACTTGGGCCTCCTGGGTAAAGTCCTTGTGCGATTCAGTGGATAGTATTGGCCATCTGCTTTTCAATTCTGCTAGACCAGGTGTCCCTGACTGGGTCTTAGTGAAATACGTGGATTGAAAGGGTGTTCTCTCAGGCCCTTCCTCAAAACCTGTTACCTCTAGGCCAGCATTAAAGCACATGAAAGTTGAGACCAGCAGATGGCATAACCTTTGCATTGCTGAACTCCCACAGTCGACTACGGTCTGAGTCCTGGAACGGGCGGCTTAAAACTCATGCTGGGTGTGTTGGTTTTGGTGCATGTCCCAAATCCCAAGAGGAGAATGGAGGCGAAGGGACTGCAGTGTGGCCATCCCCCCTGGGAAGTGATTTCTTGCTTTCTGTCTCTTTCTTTGTCTCTCCAGTGAGCACACACATCCTATAGCAAAAATCTCTCTTAAAATAAATAAAAAGGACAGGGAAGTTAAGGGATGGAGTGCTTATTATCATCATTTATATTACTAAGGGGTCTTATTCAAGGTTGACTAGAAATCTAATCTCAACAGGCAAAGAAATTGCCCCATGTCACAAAATAAGTCAAGTCAGAACATGACCCTGGGATGGCCCCATAGTCTAATGGTTAAGGGAGCCAGATCCCACGTGGCCAACTGCAGTTCAAATCCCAGCCCAGGTGGCTTGAGAAATACTGGGCAGATGTATGTACGTGCCCAAAATCCCAACAGGATGGAGAAATAGAGAAGTGATTGTGACATAGACCATGCCCCATTGAGAGCCACGTTCTCTCTGGCAATTGAAAAAAAAAAATAGATGACACTGTCAGGCTATCACCACTGTTACATTATTTTTTTCCTGTGAAAATGTATCATCTGGTATTTTTAAATTTTATTTTACTTTATTTATTTTTCATTTGACTAGAGAGAGACAGAATGAGAGAGAGTGAGGGAGAGAGAAAGTGAGAAAGCAAGTCTCCAGGTCTGGGACTCGAACCACAGTCAGCTACATGGGAGTACAACACCCTTAACCACCACCCCACCTGCCAGCTCCATCTGGTCTTTTGGAAAAAAATTATTTTTTTATTACTTTTTAAAGAATTTTATTGGCTGCTCTTATTATTTTCAATTAGATCAGACGTTGACAGAAAGAGACAAAGGGAAACTGAGAAACCAAGCCACCAGATCCAGGACTTGTACCGCAGTTGGCCATGTGGGAGTCTGGTGCCTTCAACACCATGCCACCTGCTGGCCCCTATTATTTTTTACCTTGCTATCGTCATCAGAGAGAGAGAGAGAGAAAGAGAAAAAATGAGAAAGCAAACTGCCAGGAGTCAGCCATGTGGGAGTCCAGCATCCCAACCACCATACCACCTGCTAGCCCCTGTATTGTCTGGTCTTAACTAAAGAAAACATATTATCCATGGGCCTCTAAGACAAGGCATACAAAAGAACAACACACAGGTTCAGTTTACATATTTATTATAGAAATCCCCTTCCAGCGTGGGTAGTGTCTTGGGCCCAGATCCACTGGTACAAAAAGAAAAGTTTAACACCAGATAAAGGGGGTAGGGAGGGCCCCCCTACCAGCTCCAGAAAATCACAGACGGGTATCATAGAAAACACAGCTGTGTGGATTTGTTTAAAAAGTTGTGAATGGAAGGAAAGCCAAGGAAGATGTGACGTGACCTGTGGCCCATGGCCAGACGTCACCTGAGGATTTTACTGGCATCATCCAGTAAAGGATGGCTCAACCACCGCAGCATCCCAGGACACAACAACTGGATAGCTCTGCCCCCGGCCCTTCTTGTGGGGCCTCCTGATTAGAGATGAGCATGGCAGAGGCTATGGGCACAGGCAGGGACAGGGGTTCCTTCAGGGACCCCAGCCAGACTTCAATCCTTGCAAATGTGGGTAGAGTACCCACTTCCCTAAGAACTGCCCTGGTGGGGGGTATCAGGGAGTTCTTTTTATGCTGGAGTCTCCTGGCTGCCCCATACAGGGCCCAGAGACCCTACATGGACCATTTTGTGGAGGGAGTTCCTGAATGGAACAGGCTGGGCATAGGGACAGGAATGAACCCAACCAGGACAAGATCAGTTTCCCTTTTATAAAATGCTTAATGTTGGGGAAGACAGTGAATACCTAAATCACAACTGTAAACAGAAATGGAGGAAGGGGGCTTGGAGTGCCTATGACAGCATCCCCCCCTTTTTAAACTGGCTGAGGTCCCCCATCCCCAGCACACTGTAAGAAGAAGGATGTCAGACACCTTCCTGGGCCCATGGATATCCAGGGGCCTGGGGCGATTCAAGTTGGCACCCCCTAGGACGGATAGCAACCACATCCCAGGGCTCAGCGAGTTCAACTGTGTGCCCCCCAGACTGGAGTCATGCCCAGGCTGAGGGGCATATCAGAAGGGGTCAGACCAGTGTCCCTGGGGTCTGGGGGTCAGAACTAGAGGACTTCTCCCCCTCTAGCGTCAGGTCACTTAAACGAGCGTTCAGCTCCGAGGGGTACAGGAAGTCCGCGTAGTATCTTTAGAAGGGGTAGCAGGAATCCGGAGGACAGAGTGTGGAAGACCGAGAGAGAGGAAAAGACAGACAAGACACAGAAAGAGAGACGAAAAGAAGCTCGTTAAAGAGGTGGAGGCAGGCACAGGACAGCACCTCCACGCTCCCAAATACGGGGCATGGAGAAAAGAGGAAGAAAAAGGTGAGGGGCACATGATGTCCCTTCCTCCCAGCACCCTGGCTTCAAGGCTCATTTTCAGCTGACATGCACTAGTTAAAACATTACAATTTTTCTGTGGCTTGGGAAAGAACTGCTGCAGGTCATGCCCAGTTCAGTGACCCTGTGCCAATGCGGCAGCTAGTTTTCTTGGCCAAGTCAATAGCGATCATGACTAGCTGCTCTCTGGCCTAGATTATCTTTACCATTTGCCTCAAGAGACCCCCTACCCATCAGTAAAAGCAACCCCCATACCTGCCGGAGACAGGGGGAGCCGTGAAACTCCTCGAGTGTGGGAGCTGCGCCTGGCTGGGGGCCCCGTACAGCACCTGGCCCACCTCATAGCAGCGAGCATGGAGAAAGGGTGCATGTGCCGGGCCCATGTGGGGGAGCACAGGCCGGCGCTGGGGCCCCGCGGCCAGACCCGAGTTCCGGATGTACCAGTCCCGCAGCCCCTCCAGGGCAAGGTTCTTGTGGCCGCTGCGCTCACCAGCAGGGGGCATACGGGTGGGCGGGGGCATCCACAGCAGAGGGTTTGGATGCACCTCAGGGCCCTCCGTAGCCTCCAGGGGCAGGCCACAGGGCTTGGTGCGGGGGACACGGGTGTGGGGGTCCTTGCTGCGGAGGAGGGGGCTGCTGCCGTCAGCTGCATACACTGGTGGTGGACCAGGAAGCATGGTGAGGAGCCCATCCCGGCGGGACAGGGGTCCTGGAACCTCAGCTGTAGACAGCAGCTCCCCCCAGCCTGCCCCGCCACCACGGGGCAGGCCCCGGTCCAGGGAATAGTCCAAGAGGAAGTCCCCACACACAGGTGGGAGCCGGGGAGCCCCACGGGAAGCAGGGGCAGCTGAGCTAGGGCGGGCAGCCCGGGGAGGGTCTGGGGGGCCAGTTGTGCGGGAGGAGAAGGCAGGGGTTGGTTGGGGGCGCTCATACAGCACCTCACTGCTCTTGCAGACCGGGGGGCCGGCAGCAGGGGGAGCCAGAGGGGCGGGCGGGGAGCCGGCTCCCCCACCGGCCGCCCGGTCCACCAGCAGAGCCTCTGAGCTGTTGCTGCGGCGAGTGCGAGCTGCGAAGAGGGAGGCGCGATCAGAGGCGGGGTCTGCCCGAGGGAAGCCCATCTGGGAGTCCTGGCTGCCGGACCACTGCCGAGAATGGAGGCCTTCGGGTCTGGGGCAAAGGGGTGAGCGTAATGGGAGGAAGGTCAGAGAAAGCAGGCAGAATGGCCTGAGAGTTCTCCCTACCTCTTTCCGGCACCTTCTGTGACTTTCACATCTCCCAAATGGGCCCAGGATTAGAAGCTGTGCATATAAAGGTGTTAGGCAGTGGCATGTGAAGGGTAGCTGAGGTTCTGACCCAGACTGGGGGGGCACAGGAGGTGAAGTGTATGGGGGGCTGGGGCTGTTAATTCCAAGGAAGACAGAAATATGTGTAGGACTAGAGGGAAAATGCTAGCAAAAGAGGCCCTACAGAGGGCTTTTCCTAACACATCAGCTAGAAAGACATCCTTTACTGCACCCTCCTGGTTCGCCACTGCTTCCAGGAAGAAGTCCTAGTCTTCAGATCTGGAATTTAAGACTCTGCCTGGGTCAGCCAGTGGTGTGATAGTTAAGGTGGCTGGATCCCACGTGGCTGAGTTCATGGTTGCAATCCAGGATCCCATGGCTTGAAAATCATGCTGGGCACATATGTGTATGTGTGCCCAAAATCCCAAGAGGAGAATGGAGGAGAAAGGATTGTGGCATGGCCATTCCCCGGGGGGGTGGGGTTATTTCTCACATTCTCTCCACCCTCCCAACCCAGAAAGTACATGCACCCTAGGGCAAACCCCAACATGTGTATGAATCACCCAAAAAATCATCCCAACAGCCACCACCCACAAGAACAAGGGCTTCATTTTGTCCACAGCCTGGGAAAAGCAGGCAAGTAGGATGTATTTAATAAACAGTATAGTAGTTAAAAACACAGACTCTGAAGTCAAAATTGTCTGGGTTCAAATACCATAACTTCAGTTTACTAAGAAGTTACTTAACTGTTCTTTGCCTCAACTTCCTCATCTATAAAATGGGAATAACAAGAGCACCCACCTCAAAGGGGTCTTGTGATAAATAAAGAGGTGATACTATGTAAAGCACTGACTCCTAGCAGATGGTTGGCATTCATCTTAACCAGAACTTATGCCTGCTGTCTTTCAGATATGATTATGCCTGCCTCACAAATGAGGAGACAGAGTCAGAAAAGGGAAATGACTTATCTACAGTGTACAGTAAAGCCCATACTCAAGTTGTGGTGCTTCTGCCCCAAATCTCCAGTCCACTCTTTTTTTTTTAGAGGATTTTTGCTATAGGGCACGTACACTCGCCAGAAAGACAGAGAGAGACAGATACAGAAAGTGAGAAATCACCCCCTGGGGGGATGGCCACGCCGCAATCCCTTCTCCATTCTCCTCTTGGGATCTTGGGCATGCACGCGCCCGGCGTGAGTTTAAGCCACCGGGTCCGGGACTCAAACCGCGGTCGACTACATGGGAGTCCAGCAACATAGCTATTAGGCTAACTGCTGGTCCCCCCCGTCCACTCTTCACCAAGACAATTCCTATTCACCTTTCAAAGCCCAACCTCCCATGTCCAAAGCCTTTTGATTATGCTCTCCTTAATACCTCCAGTGAGAACTAACAGTTCCCTCCTCTGATCCTTGAACACACCCTCAGAGTCCCCTTACTTGCACAGCTGGGGGCCAGTGCCCCGGGTGAGGACAGGGGTGGCAGGTACACTTCGCCCCTCAAAACTGGAGGCACTCCTGGGCAGCGAGCGTGTTGGGCTAGACAGAGACAAGCAGGTCA
This sequence comes from Tupaia tana, assembly GCA_026018925.1. Lineage (NCBI taxonomy): Eukaryota > Metazoa > Chordata > Mammalia > Scandentia > Tupaiidae > Tupaia > Tupaia tana. The sequence continues at coordinate 121,598,058 of JAKSZU010000009.1, forward strand.
GGGCCCAGGTTAGAGACCATACCCAGTAGCAGGCTCTCCTGCCAGCCCAGACTCAGGATCCCATTCCTGACTCCTAGGGAAGGGAGGGAGGGGCTCATCCTCACCTGGTAGGGCTGGCCACAGAGTTCCGCCGGCTCTTCAGATCCCCATACAGATCTGATGGGGGTTGTTTCCATGGAGTTCGTCGCTCCGGGCTCCCTCCAGATACTGCCCGCAGCTGGTCCCAGGCCTTGGGTGGTGAGGGGCGCTCAGCCAGAGAGAAGCAGCCACGGGCCTCCTCTGGGTGGAAGAAAGTAAGTGGGGGAGAATTCAATTGGGGGGGACGGATGGGTTGCAGACAAGGCAAAGGGTAGGGGCCAGGGAAGCAGGGGAGGGGCAGATTGCTGGGACAAAGTTAAGCTGCTGAGGAGGAGCTAAGGGATGAGGCAGGGCAAAGAGTGTAGGGAAGGCATGGAGGGGTAGGGGTGGGGTGAAGCTAAGAAGAAGGAAGATGGGGCATGGCTGAGGAGGAGCTGAGCATCAAGCAATGGACTGAGGGGACACATAGGAGGGGCCTGGGAGCAGGTTTGGGGATAGGAGTCCTCACCATTATCATGGCTGGTTCCAGACTCTGAGAGGGAGCTGCTCTCTGAGTGCAGAACTACGTCTTCTACAGGTGAGGAGGGGGAGAACAGAGCCTATCACTCCAAAGTTTGGATACCAGCCCCTTAAACCTCTGGATGGGCCCCTCCACTTAGCCCACCTTTTGGGCAGTCTCGTCCTCACCCTGTTCCCTTCCCAAGAACCCACTTCTGCCTGAATCCAAGACTACCATCAGCTAGGTTCCTCAGCCCCGCCATGGCCCACACTTTCCTGAGAGCCAGTTGACCACAGTTGTTCTTTGCCAGCTGACTATAATTCTTACCAGTTGGTGCCCTTAAGTTTGGCCCGTGGACCCATCCCACCCCTGCCATGTCCCTTAGCCAGCATGGACTCCCAGGCCCACTCTCTCACTCCCCCTGCTGGCCTGATGGGGCTGGGCTTACCTTGGCTGAGCTGAGTGTGCCGTGTGCCCAGGCAGACTCCCTGGGCAGTGAGAACTGCCCCTGTGGACAGTGGCTGGGGTGATGTGAGCACTGGGAGGCCGAGGCGAGCCCGGACATCCCCCAGCTGCTCCTCCAACTCATGCAGCCTCCGCAGTGCATCCGCCTGGACCTGGCGCCGGCGCCTGCGCTGCTCGGCACTCAGATCAGGGGCCAGTGCCAGGCGGCGGGCGGCGGCTGCAATCTGCTGCTGCACTGACACTTCACGCTCCAGGGCCTCAAGAGCCAGCTCCTATGAAGCCCACCCAAGAGGGGTGGGACAGGACAAATGTTGGAAACCGCCCAGCATAGGGCCCAGGTAGTACCAGGCGGAGTGTGCTAGTCCTGGAAGTGGGGGATATTAACTTAGAGGTGGAGCTTATTTATCCTCTAGGGGCTGGGTCTGTTCTTCTTGAGGGTGGGAAGCCTGTCGGGACTTGACTAATAGGGACCAACATCCCCCCATTCCAGGAGACCACTTCGTTACACTCTATCCCTTCTCTCCTTCCCCTGGCTGCAACCTTCTTCCAGGCTCCTTTTTTGAATCTGCCCCTGCCCCACAGCTAGCTCTCCAAACCCATCAGCTCACCTCTGCAGGGCACAAGGAGTGGTGTGCTGGGTTGGGATGTGGTGCAGGGTAGGCGCGGGCTGCAGGGGGCCGCCGTCGAACCAACTGGGGCCGTTCACCAGGCTCCAGTGGGCACTCAGGGGGCAGCTGGCCAGTCAGCTCCTAGAGTGGGCAGGGGTCAAGAGACTAGCAAGGGTTAGGTGGGAATAATGAACCCAGAAGCTACAGAAGTCCTACTAGGAGCCTGGTCCTACTCAGCACCCCCTGAACACATTATTTCTCTTCTTCCTTCCGATGTCCCCAACAATCAGGTGTACAGTGTAGACTTGCAGCCCCTCCATGGTGTAAACTCCTAGGGCAGCGGGCATGGGGCATAGGGAGGCCTGTTATGGACTTCAGAATTTTTGAGCTTTTATAAAGGTGCCATAGGGCCAGCAGGTGGCATGGTAGTTGAGGTGCTGGACTCCCACATGGCTGACTATGGTTCGAGTTCCAGATCTGGCAGCTTGTTTTTTCACTTTCCCTCTCTGTATCTCTCTGGTAAAATTAAAATAATAATTATGATGAGTAAAATTAAAATAATTATTTTATTAAAAATATTTTATTTAACTTTATTTTTTAAATTTGACCAGAGAGGGACAAAGTTAGAGAGAAAGTGAGAAAGCAAGCTGCCAGGTCTGGGACTCGAATCATGGTCAGCCATGTGGGAGTCCAGCACCCTTAACCACTATACCACCTGCTGACCCCCAAATTAAAATAATTTTTTTGGAGGTTTTTGCTATAAGGCGCGTGCACTTGCCAAAAAGACAAAAAGAGACAGAGACAGAAAGTGAGGAATCACCCCCCAGGGGAGATGGCCATGTTGCAATCCCTTCTCCTCCATTCTCCTCTCAGGATCTTGGGCACACACGCACACATGCCTGGCATGAGTTTAAGCCACCGGGTCTGGGACTTGAGCCACAGTCAACTACATGGGAGTCCAGCAACATAGCCATTATGCCAACTGCTGGTCCCAATTTCTAAAAAAAAATAAAGTTGACATAGTCTATGTACTGCAGACTACATAGCACTCCCTTCAGGGGTAGGGCTGTGTGGACTGAGCCATATTATTTCTGGCAAACTGTATGGACATTCACAAGAAGAGGGGTAAAGTGAAACTATAAATCATTCTATGTCAGTTCAGGACAGGTTTTGCTGTTAAATTCTGGGAGAAAATAAAAACTTGTGTTTTTTGAGAGTTTTGGGATTTCAATTTGTCAATAGGAGAGTATGGGCCTGAATTACCATACCTCATCAAATCTTAAGACATCTAAGCCAAGTTTTAAAAAGATAAAGGACAAAAGGGAATCTAGAACCAAAACAAGTGGTTCAGCAGTCACCATCACTATCTGCCTACCTAGGGATAGCTCCTCACCCTCCCACCTGACACCCCCAGGGCCAGGACCTCACCGCCTCCTGAAGACACACTTTGCGGAGCTCCTGAAGTTTCAGGTTCAGGGCCTCCTGCAGGGCCCTCTGCCGGTCAAGCAGGCCCCGCAGACGCTCTGACTTCACCTGGGGAACAGCCTCTCCAAACAGGGCAGCTGGACACAGAGGAAGCAAAGGTCAGTGGGAAAGCTAGAGCATTCTGGAGTGGCTGAGGAGCCAAGGGCCAACCCTTCCAAAGCAGGCAGGTGGTGACTCAGAGCAGGAAAGGAGGCAGCAGGAGGGGGAGCCAGGCACCGACCTGAGGCATTGAAGGTGGGAGAGCTGATCAGCTGACCTTTGACTTCCATCCTGGCACTTTTGAGAGGCTGTGGCAGATGGCTGGACAAGGCCTGGCAGTGACGAACAGGAGTCATTAAGGAAGTACATTCTGTGATACCCGAACTCCCACCCCTACCCAGCTTCCCACCCCCTAGCTGGGAACAAGGGGTACCCTGGCCTCCACCCACCTGCTTGGCCTGCCTGCTCAGAATCTGTATCAATTCTGGGGGGTGCGGCCAAGCTGCCCGTAAGGTGCCACCAGTTTCTCTGGACCCGTGTGGCCCTGGTACCTTGGTTCTCTTCCCATTGAGTGGGAGCACAGCAAGTGGGGAGCTGGGTGGACTTACAACGCCTCCTCAGAGGCCCATGGGCCACGACCTGGAGTCTTGCCTGAGGGGGGAAAATTAATGGTACAGATTCAACCAACTATAACAACAGTGGGTACTTATTGAACACCTGAGTGCCTGGAATAGTTACCTAACATGCCACATTTCATCTTCACAACCACCTGGTGCTGGCAGTCTGAGATTATTACCCTTATTTTATTTGCTTTAAGAGATATTTTTGCTATAGGGTGTGTGTACTTACCAAAGAGACAGAGAAACAGAAAGTGAGAAATCACCTCCCCAGGTGGGATAGCCATGCCACAATCCCTCCTCTTCCATTTGCTTCTCAGGATCTTGGGGGCACGCACACACGTGAGCCCGCCATGAGGTTTTTTTGTTGTTGTTGTTGTTTGTTTGTTTGTTTTTTTGAGAGGTTTTTGCTATAGGGCGTGTGTGCTCACCAGAAAGATAGACAGAAATCAAGAAATCACTCCCCGGGGGGGAATGGCCACACTGCAATCACTTTTCCTCTATTCTCTTCTCAGGATCTTGGGCACACACGCACATGCACCTGGCATGAGTTTAAGACACTGGGTCTGAGACTCGAACCACGGTTGACTACATAGAAATCCAGTGACATAGCCATCACACCAACTGCTGGTCCCAAGCCTGGCATGAATTTTAAGTTACTGGTTCCAGGACTTGAACCACAGTTGACTACGCAGAAATCCAGCAACATAACCATTATGCCATCTGCTGGTCTTCCTTTTTTAAAAAAATATTTATTTATTCATTCTTTTATTTTAATTTGACCACGGAAAGACAGAGAGAAAGGGAAAGTGAGAAAGCAAGTCACCAGTTCCAAGACTCGAACCATGGTCAGCCATGTGGGAGTGTCTAGCACCTTAACCATTACTCTACCTGCTGGCGCCTATAAGTTTATTAATTTTTTGAGAGATTTTTGTTATAGAGAACATGCCATCGACAGAGAGACAGAAAGCGAGAAATCCCCCCCACCAGGGGGGATGGCCATGCCACAATACCTTCTCCAGTCTCCCTTTGGGATTTTGGGCATGTACGTACACACGCCTAGTGTGAGTTTTAAGCCACCAGGTCTGGGACTTGAACCGCAATTAACTACATGGGAATCCAGCGACATAACCATCACACCATCTGCTGGTCCCAAGTTTATTAATTTTGTTCATGATAATGCATGTGTGCACAAGAGAAAGAGAACTTTGACAGGGTCTTATGCTGCCATCCCCTTGCCCCAGCACTCCAGCTCATCAGGATCTTGGGTGCCACATGTGCACACAGCATGTTTTCATGCTGATCCAGGGATCCAAACCCACAGTTGGCCATGTGGCTTCCAGCACTGTAGTCCATTTTGCTACTGCCTACACCACCAGTCACGGCCTATTATCCGCATTTTATTTATTTATATTATTCCAGAGTGTGTGTGCAGTAGAAAGACAGAGAGAGCAAAAGAGAGAGAGACCTCCAACAGGGCCTGGTCATACTGCAATTCATTTTTTCCTCCAATTCTCTATCTCATCAGGATACTGGGCATGGACATTTATGCCTGACATATAAGCCACAGGGCCAAAACTTGAACCCCAGTCAGCCATATGGAATCAGCTTTTTTTTTTGAGAGGTTTTTGCTATAGGGTGCTCACCAGAAAGACAGAGAGACAGAAAGCGAGAAATCATTCCCCAAGGGGGATGGCCACACTGCAATCCCTTCTCCTCCATTTTTCTCTCGGGATCTTGGGCATGCACACACATGCACCTGGTGTGAGTTTAAGCCACCGGGTCTGGAACTTGAATCGCAGTCGACTACATGGGAGTCCAGTGACATAGCCATTACGCCAACTGCTGGTCCCTGGATCAGCTTCTTTTGCACAGCACTGAACAGATGTACTATATGACTGGCCTTATGATTCCCATTTTGGAGATGAGGAAAGAAAGGCACAGAGAGGTAAAATAACTTGCCTACAGCCAGGGACACAGCCCAAGTCCACCTCTGGCCCTACATTCTCCCTCACTAGAGCTGCTCCAACTTCCTCATAAACTCCCCAGCCCATCAGGCCTCAGGACCTTTGCCCAGGCTGTGGCTGCTGTCTGACATGCTCTTCAACCTCATACTACACCCAGTTGGTTCTCCTCAGTTACCATTCTGAGGCTTAAATGTCACTCCCAGAGATGGGCCCCTGCATTATGTCCTCTCACAACTGCTATCTAACAAGAGACTGCAACTCCCCTATACATCCATGAGGACAGGAATCATATCTGTCCTGTTTTCATCAGTATCTCCTTGCACATACAAGTGCTCAATGACTATCTGTGAGTTCAATGAATAAAAGATTGAGTAAATGAGTGATGACATACCAGAGCCAGGATGCAAGCCCATATCTGTGGGTCTATACTTGTCCCAACTCTGACCAGCCGCCCTGGTGCAGCAAGTGTGTTTACCCTGGGGTGCCTCTAGCCCCTTTCCCCACCCCAGCCTGTCCTGAGACTAGCAAGGGAAGTCACCCGGCTGGGATTTGGGAGAAGCACAAATCACCTGTCTGCTGCCTCCTCCTCTGCCCCCAGAAGCCCTGGCTGACCATGGAGCCTGCTTTGGCTGGCCTCCAACCCTTCCTTCTAGAGTTTGCTCTCTCCCTCCCACATCCTGCTCAGCCCCCAGCTGGGCAGCCGGGTGACATCACCTCCCGCCACCTGGCCTAACCTCGTTGGCAGGTGACTAAGATGGCCTTATGGAGCCACAGAGTTCCCAACCCACCTACATTGAAATCCACAGCTTATCATGATATGGTAGCCAGGCATGGAAAGACCCACGCAACCAAGGAGGTATGGGTTCAAGCCCCTTCCCCATCTACACATTGTGGGGGGCAGCCAAGCTGCCCCTAAGGTGCCACCAACTTCTCTGTGGTCCTCCTATGTGCCCCATAGGGTCTGTACTCCTCCCTCAAGGCAGTAGTACCCTGTCATCAACATCAGGGGCAGGGGGGCAGTCCCTAAAACCTTCTTGCAAATCCAGGCACCAGCATGCATTCTTCAGAGGCACTTGTGTGCCCCCCATCTAAGGTCTGACGTTTCCCAGTAAGATGAGGTTTCCTTGACATGCCAGCTCAGCCTCCTCTGTTCCCCCTCCCCCACCTGCCTTCTGGGACTCCTACTTACTCAGTCTCCATATGTATTTGGGGAGCTCTCATAGGGTTCCCCCAAACTTCCCTCCACTCCAACAGAAACCCAGTTCCTCCCTCAGTGGGCCCATTTGCCAGGACTGGTCTCACATCCCACGCTGGGCTCCCTCAATCCTTCCTTCTCTGGGAGCTCAGACCATCCTAGAAGTCAACCCTGGGGTCCAGACAGGAACCCTGACTCCACCCTGTTAGCCTGACCTCAGGGACATAGTTAGGGCATGAGTCATGGGGTCATTGGGCAGGCTAGACACAGGGTCAACACCCCACACTCCCACACCTGGTTCCCAAACTTCTGCCTGCGCTCACCTGCCCTCAGCATACTTGGCTTTGGGGGCTGGGCTGCCCCAGCACCAGGAGAGATGGTCGGAAGGGGTTCCCAGCAATCCCTTCCTCAGTCTCTGGCTCTCCCCTCTGGTGACCCTAAGGCCTGTCCTGTCCAGGGATGAGCTGCAGTGGGAGAGCTGCGGAGGGCACCCCCACACCCAGAGGCGGGCCCAGCAGGTTTTTCAGGTCTGCCCTTCTGACACCACAGCTGAGAAAGAAATTCCTGGCTGTAATGACTGTTTACAACCAAGACACCTTACCTGGGTGGCACCCCAACACTGTCAGTGGGACCCCCATTTCCGCATCCTGCCGTCACCAGAGCAAATACAAAGTCCCAAAGTCTGGACTGTTCCCCTCCCCTGGAGCACGCACTGCCTCGAATCGGGGTGAACAAACAGGGTCAACAGGCAGGTGCCTGGGCAATGCATGCACAGCCCAGCCTGACCCTTAACAGAAGGCTTGGCCCTGGGTTGGGAGAGAGCAGAAACTACTCCTGGCAGTGGGAGGGGTGGGGGTGGCATGGAAAAGGGGGCTCAAGCTCTCTTCCCCCATCGCTCCTAGTCTATTTGTCTATTTCCGGCCTGGAATCAGCTTCATGCCAGGAGAGAAAATTGGACATCTGGGCTGTGCCCCTCTACTAGGGTCCTCCTCCCTTTACATACCCCCTGCCCCACCCCACATTGTTGGCGTACCTCTCCCATAAACCTCTCTCCTTAAGAGAACTTCAATACAACCCCCAGCACCCCAGCCCTCATCCCTTTCCTTCCCAGGGCCCATCCCCTCCCACCCAGGGCTGCTGCTCCCAGCTGCTCACCAATGCCAGGGAGTGCTGTGGGGTGGCCTCAGGTCACTCAAGAAATAGCTGTCTCAACCAGGCCCTGGCTCCGGCTGGTAGTGGCAGTAGGCAGCAGTGGCAGATACCTAGGCCACCTCCCACTAGGTAATGGCCCAGCCTACCTGGCCAGAACGCCTGCCCACACCTTTAACCCTTGCTTGCCTGCCACTAGGGCTAGAGCTACCTATGAAGGCACAGCATCGTCAAGCAGAGATCCTGGAACTCCCTCCTCACCCAGGCACCTAGCAGAGAACTGGGGAGGAAGGGTTGAGAATCCTTGGAATAGCAACTATCTCTCCCACTGCCCATGTCATGGGAGGGTTAGACCCTGCCCACCTCGAAGCTGGGGGATGAAGTCTGGGGAGAGGAAATATAAGCACACAGGACATCCCCAGTGTAAATCAGGCATCTCTTGGCAGTGCATATCTCATTCCTGAGGCCCTTTTCCCAGCACGAGGCTGAGTATGAGGACTGGGGTCACAGCCCCCCAAGTTGGAGACAATAAGCTGATCTTTCTAAGGAGGGGCCAGGTCTCAAGACCCTGCCACTTTCTGTGGTTCTAGAAAAAATAATCCCAGTAAGCCAACAATTTGAGCCCTACAAAACACACATGTGTCATAACCTTTCCTGGCCCCTACAAACCTAGGAAGATGGCACAGATTCAGCCTCTTCACAGCTATTTTGTAGATGTGGAAGCTGAGGTTTGGAGAAGTGAAGAGGCCTGACTTGGATCACACTGACATAAAAGCTGGTGGAATGAGAACCTGGGGAGCTGGGTCCAGGGTTGGAGGCAGACAGAGGCTATTCCGCAAAGGGAGGAGGAATGGAGAAGAGGGTTGGGGGCTCATTCTTCAAGTCTGTGCTGGGTCTCCCCCATTCCTCCCCTTTGGGGCATTTCAGGAGTCAGGTTTCAAACTAGACAAGGAAACTGAGGGCTCTCAGTCCCCACAATACCACCTGGGCTCTGGGCCTGTCTTGGCACACACCACACATCCTGCACTCCATTTGGGACCATCTGCTCCATGACCTCAGGGCCTGGGTCCAACCCAGGCGCCTGCAGCAGTCCGTGCCATGACGTAAAAGAACAGAGGGAAGAAGGCTCCCTCCCCATGTGACGGGTGGGTTGAGCCTGGAGGAGCTCCCTCTGTATCAGCAATGACCCAAACACAAGCTATTAAGGCCTCCTGCCATCCCTGCCCACCTTTCTTCCCTGGTGTGAGATTTCCGGCCTGGGATACAAAGGCACCTTTCATTGCCCACCTCCCATCTCTCCTCCTTTGCAGCCTGATGCAAATGGAGGCGGGCAGCAGTAAGGTGGGCAGCTGGGTGTTGGTGGGGAGTGTGCTCTCAGCCACAGCCTCTCCCACCCCTCGTGGGCCATGAAGAATGTTGGGAAGAAGGATGTTTCATAAAATTGGAGCCAATAGAGATAAGAGAATCTGGCTGGCAACGTGGATTTACTTTCAAGGCTTAAGTTTTCTCATCTACAAAATGGGCAAAAGGTGGCTACAGAGAACAGAGGCCAAAATAACTTGGGAAGGCATTTCAAACTATAAGGAAACTCACACCACTCCATTAATGACCGTTAATAACAATAATAAACTTACTCAGAAATAGGCTGGCATGGGGTTAAGTTGGGGAGAGCAAGGAACAGGGCCTCCTGGGCCAGGCAGTCGAGCAGGGCAGTTACCCACACACATCACTGTTCTGGTCCATCACTCTTAACAGCCCGGGATATGGCCCAACCACTAACTCTCCTCCTGTCCCCCAGCTAGTCCTGAGCCTCAGGTGGCTCTATACAGTCAATAAATGGCAGGTCTGGGATTCAACCCAGCTCTGCCACATACTGGCTATGTGGCAGCTTAGATTAACCTCTCTGTGCCTCAATGTCCTCAGCTATAAAATGGGGTTGATAACACCAGGTACCTTACAGGGTCTCACCTGTAAGTCCCAACACACACACCCCCCCCAACTCCCCGGACCTTCCCAGCCAGCCAGGATAATGGGCGTGCGCACCTAGTACAGGCACATAAAGGTCAGCTGAGGAACGAAACCCATGACTTTTCATATAGATCCACCATGGATTGAGCAGAATGTAATGAGTTGATATATTTAAAATTTGCTGGGGCCAGCAGGTAGCATGGTGATTAAGGTGCTGGACTCCCACATGGCCAACCACGGTTCAAGTCCCAAACCTGGTGCCTTGAAAATCACACTGGGCATGTGTGCATGTGTGCCCAAAATCCCAGTAGGAAAATGGAGAAGGAATTGCAATGTGGCCATCCCCCTGAGGGGTGATTTCTCACTTTCCCTCTCACTGCGTCTCTCTGTCTCTCTCTAGCCCTATGGCAAAAACCTTTAAAAAAGAAAAAACGGGGTCGGTAGGTGGCGTGGGGGTTAGGGGTGCTGGATTCCCACATGACCGACTGCAGTTAGAGTCCCGGACCTGGCAGCTTGCTTTCTCACTCTCTCTCTCTTTGTCCCTCTCTGGTCAAATTTTAAAAATGATTAAAATAATTGTTAAAAAAAAACTTGCTGGGACCAGCAGGTGGCATGGTGGTTAAGGTACTGAACACTCCCACATGACTGACCACGGTTCGAGTCCTGGACCTGGTGGCTTGCTTTCTCTATCTCTCTGTCTCTCTCTGGTCAAATTAAAATAAATGAATGAAAAAAAATTAAATAAATAATTATTTTGTAAAAAAACAACTTGCTTAGGACAGTACCTGGCCCAATGTAAGTGCTCAATATGTGTTGGCTATCATAATTACAAGTAATTCTCCCCATCTGAACTTTGGAATCAAACAGATACATTTGGATTCCTCCTCCACCCGTTTTTTTTTTTTTTTTTTTTTTTTGAGAGGTTTTTTGCTATAGAGCGCGTGTGCTCGCCAGACAGACAGAGAGAGACATAGAGACAGAAAGCGAGAAATCACCCCCCAGGGGGGATGGTCACGCCGCAATCCCTTCTCCTCCATTCTCCTCTCGGGATCTTGGGCACGTACACACACGCGCCCGGCGTGAGTTGTAAGCCACCGGGTCCGAGACGCGAACCGCGGTCGACTACGTGGGAGTCCAGTGACATAGCCATTACGCTAACTGCTGGTTCCCTGTTTTTTTTTTTTTTTTTTTTTTTTGAGACAGAGCTGGTATCCCTCAGCCTCACCTGATAAATCTAAAACGGAACTGTTTTCCCTCAGATAACTCGTCTGAACTATCACCATCCAAAATAAGGAACTAAATGTATTCAGAAACACTTTTAAGGCAGAGCTGATATCCCTCAGCTTCCAAACCCTCCCTCCTTGCTATCTAGACAGGTAACCCTCCATATTCGCCAAAGTAGATTTATGTGAAACAAAGCTGTTTCCCTCATTATTCAACCTCTCCGTACTCAACATAAAAAAATGTAGGAATTAAATACATTCAGATAAATTATCTGAACTCTTGCTATCCAAATACAGGAATTGAATGGACTTAGACACATTTTTAAAGGCTTTTGTCATAGGGTGCAAGCGCTCACCAAAAAGGATTCAGAGAAACAAATTTTTAAAAAATTTCTTATGGGGGGACTGGCAGGTGGTGTGGTGGTTAAGGGCGCTGGACTCCCACATGACTGACCATGGTTTGAGTCTTGGACCTGGCAGCTTACTTTCTCTCTCTCTGTCCCTCTCTGGTCAAATTAAAATAAATAAATAAATAAATAAAGTTAAAAATAAAATAATTCTTTAAAAAATTTTTCCTATAGGGATGGGGTCAGCAGGTGGCTTGGTGGTTAAGGTGTTGGACTCCCACATGGCTGACTGTAGATCGAGTCCCTGACCCGACAGCTCGCTCTCTCTCCTTGTCTCTCTCTGGTGAGCACATGTGCCCTGTAGCAAATTGAAAATAATAATAATAATAATAATAATAACAATAAATAAAATTAAATATTTTTTTAAATTTGCATTTGAGAGAGAGGAGAGAGAGAAAGCATTCCCACCCCCCAGGAGGGATGACCACACTGCAATCCCTTCTCCTCTATTCTCCCCTCCAGACTTAGGGCACACAGGTACATACACCCAGCACATTTGTTTTTCAAATTGCCAGGTCTAGGACACCAGAACTTCAAAGTCGGCCATGTAGGATCCAGCCACCTTAACCACCACCCCTGGCTGGCCCTAGATACATTTTTGAGATAGAACTAATATCTCTCACTCTTGAGCTCTCCTTACTCACCAGGAAAAGTGCAATATCTAATTATATTTACATGACAGAGTCTACCCTCACTAGTCTAACTCCTATTCCTAGAGGTGGGGGTGGGGGGCCAAATGGTCGCACAGTGGTAATACAATATTGTGATGCTGGGCCCATTTGGGAGGGTCTTAGGTTCATCCTGAGGCCTCCCTGTATGTATCATGCATGTGCCCATGATCCAGGCTGGCTGAGGCTGGGAGTTGATCACAGCATGAGGATCCTTTTGGGGGTGGCTATCACTCTCTTTCTCTCTCTCATGAAAGAAAAACAGAAATAAACTTTAAAAACAGACCAAGGGGTGGAGATAACATGACTTGGAAGATTCATAATTACCCCTGGGTCTCCAACCCTGCATATTTTCTTAACTCTCCCATTCCCTCGATATGGAACAGCCCTAAACATAGCAAGGCTGGAAACGTGACCAGACCTCTCAGACTCCCAGAGAGTTACTGAATAATTTAGGGTTTTCTTTCACACTTAGGGAGGGCAAAGGGTGTCGGAACAGTTCCATGTCCTACTGGAGCAGGAAGAGAAATGCGAGATCTATGTGAGATCACTTGGGTGGAAGTAGGGGAAAGCACAAAAACCTCATCAGCCACCCAGGGCTAATGAGTCTTGCTCTAGAGAAGAAAAGCATTTGGGATGTACTTCAGAGGGCCTATGAACAGTGGAACATTCAAATCCAGGGGCATGGTATAATGGGACCTCTGTCCTAGGCTCACAGGGGATGGGAAGTTGGTATTAGGAAGGAGAAAGATCTGAACGGGGTGGAGGGACATGGTAGGGAGTAGAACAGAAGCCTGTGGTTGAGACAGGATGAAAAGAAAGACCAGAAAGGAGATAGGAGACAAGACAAAATCAGTCACCTTAGAATAGAGGTTGAGAGGCAGGACAGGGATTGAACCAGGATACTGTTCAGGATATGGGATAGAGTGAGGTTCAGGACAAGGGTCAGAGAAACAGTATAAGAAAGAGATAAAACAGCAGGACTGGGATCAGAGTCAGTACAGAACAGAAGCCAGGAGACATGAGTGGGCCACACTGAGCCAAGGGAGGGGGTAGGCTCGGGATAGAGGTCAAGAACAGGAAAAGACCAGGACAGAATGAAGATAGGAATGAGGATGGTGATGGGACAAGAAGAGGGGAAAACAGGACATAGTTGGGGGCAGGGATGGGGCAGAAGACAGGATAGACAATTAAAGATGGTGAGCCAGAACAGAGATGAGGTGTCACCAGAGGGACCAGAGGGACCAAGGGAGAAAGTACAGAAGTCAGAAATCAGGAAAACTGGATCAGATTGGGGTTTAGAGAGACAGGACATGATGGGATAAGTCTAGGGAACAGACAGGTCAAGCATCCGGACAGAAACAGGCCAGTGCTGGGCATCAGAACAGGGCAAAATGAGCTTCAGAGATAGAACCAGGTCAGACAAGGATCTGGCATCAGGCCAAGGATCCTGAGGACAGGACTGGATGGGACTTGGGGTCAAGACTGGGTTTAGGCAGACCAAATGGGATGTGGATCACACCAGGCCAGAGTATGGGTAGGTCAGGAGTCGGACAGAAGATCCTAAGGCCAAGGTTAGCAGGGGCTCGAGGTTTTTTTTAAAAGGTAGCTAGGTCAGCCAGGGGTCAGGGATGAGGCCACGGGGGTCAGAGGTCGCAGGTGCGCGTGTAGGTACACCCTGGTCGCGTTTCCAGGCCTTCACCCCGCCCTGCACCCGCCCTTTCTTCCCAGGTGGGGGATGTTACTCACTGAGGGTCCTCGCACAGCGGCGTAGGCGGGGTCGGTGTTGGCCAGCAGAGGTAGTGGGCGCGCCCCTCCGTCGCTGCGCCCCGCTAGTCCCCCGGCGCTCGCCTGCTCCCCTGCCGTACCCCGTCGGTGGGCCGCGCTCAGCCGCGCGACCGTTGGCCGTGGGGGCCAAACGGGGGGCGCGGGGAAGGTGATAGAGGAGCGACAGCCCGCTGCGCGCTGTGGACCCCTGTCCTCCACCTTTAACTCGGGTCTGTCCAGCCCCGGCGGCACCGCCACCTCCGAGGCTGAGCGAGAGCCTTGGGGCGGGGGGGGGGTGGGGGGGAACGGGTGAGGGACAGGGGAGGGGAGGCAGGGCGCGAGACCACAGCAGCGGCGGGGATGAAGTGCGCAAGCGCCAGCTCCGGCCTTAGATTTTCCTGCCCCGGGAGCGCCAGGAGCGAACAAGCTGGGAGCGCGTGCGCACACGCTCTCTTCACGGCAGAGCCTTTCCCTGCCGAGGCCACGCCCCTTCAGTGAGCAGACTGGCGCCCTTCACTCCTAATCACCCTTCATGCTCCCCCTCAAGCAGTATCCCCAAACTACTATCCTTAAGCCATCACTACACCTCCTAACTCCTCCAACTACCCTCTATGCCACCCCCCAAATGCACACTAACCACCCTCCATCACCTCAAATGATACCTCCGAAAAACTGTCTAGGATTCCAAGCAAGACCTCCGATCCATCCACCTTGCTAAACCACGCTCTTGACCTCTAAGCTGTCCCCAAATCACACTATACTTCCCTCACACAATACCCCCTAAATTACCTTCCATGGAAGGTAAAATTACCTTCCAAAATTTTAGTGAGAAAGATTATCCATAGACCTCCTCCCGCCCCTGCCATCCTCCTCAAAGCATGCTCTATCAATTTCCACATTACTCTCTATTTGCCTCCAAACCACCTTTCATCATCCCCCAAATACTGTCCACTGATTCCAAGTAATCCCTCAAATCCATCCTCCATGGACACCTAAGCTGTACCAATAAACTACTTTCCACTACCTCCAAGTCGTTCCCTGAAATCATCTGCAAACAACCTTGAAACCATTAACCTCCAAACAGCACTTCCAAATCACCTTTCATCTACCTCTAATGTGCACCCAAAACACCCTCCACTGGCCCAAACCAATGTCCATGTACCCTACGACCATACTCTATTATTTCCAAATAACTCTCCAAGACCCTCTAACCTCCCCCTCAACTGCCTTGACATGGGCCTCACCTGCACCTCAAATGAATTCCAACAGTCACCTGCTCTACCTCCAAACCATGTTCCATGAGCCACTCTCCACTAAACCACCTTCCATTGACCTCCTCTCCCATCACCACAAAAATACCTTCCAACAGCCCCATTACTATCTCATGTACTGCCAACAATATTTTGTATGATCTCGCAACTGCACTTCAAATCACCTCTAACATTCTCTGTATCTCCAAACCACACTCCACTGACCCAAATTGTACCCCTGAACTCTTTTTAAATTTAAATTTATTTATTTATTTACTTATTTTAATTTGACCAGAGAGGGACAGAGAGAGAGAGAGAGACAGTTTGAGAGAGACAGAGAGAGAGAAGGAGGGAGAGAGAGAGAGAAAGTGAGAATGCAAGCTGCCAGGTCTAGAACTCAAACCATGGTCAGTCATGTGGGAGTCCAGCACCCTTAACCACCACACCACCTGTTGGCTCCAACAGAACCCAGTCCTATGAAGTGGCCCATATGGAGTTCAAACCAGCGACCTTGGCATTATCAGCACCACACTCTAACCAACTGAGCTAAACAGTCACCATGGTCCTCCAAACTCTTTTTTTTTTTTTTTTTTTTTTGGAGAGGTTTTTGCTATAGGGCACATGCGCTCTCCAGAAAGACAGAGAGAGACAGAGAGACAGAAAACGAGAAATCACTCCCCCGGGGGGATGGCCACGCCACAATCCCTTCTCCTCCATTCTCCTCTCAGGATCTTGGGCACGCATGCACACGCGCCCAGTATGAGTTTAAGCCACCAGGTCCGGGACTCGAACCACGGTCAACTACGTGGGAGTCCAGCAACATAGCCATTACGCTAACTGCTGGTCCCTGCATAGTGATTTTTTTAGAAGAATTATTTATTTACTTTTATTCATTCATTCATATTTTAATTTGACCAGAGAGACACAGAGAGAGAGAGAGAAGGAAAGTGAGAAAGCAAGCCACCAGGTCCAGGACTCGAACCGTGGTCAGCCATGTGGGAGTGTCCAGTGCCTTAACCACCATGCCACCCGCTGGTCCCAGCATAATGCTTTTGAGGTTCATTTATATTGTAGCAAGTATCAGTAGTCTGTTCTTTTTATTGTTGAATAATAAAATGACTCCAATGACTTTTAAAAAAAAGAATTATTTCATTTAACTTTATTTATTTTAATGTGATAAAAGAGGGAGAAAGTGATGGGACCAGCAGTTAGTGTAATGGCTATGTCGTTGGACTCCCACGTAGTCAACCGCAGTTCCCGTCCTGGACCTGGTGACTTAAAACTCACACCGGGCGTGTGTGCATGCGTGCCCAAGATCCCGAGAGGAGAATGGAGGAGAAGGGATTGCAGCATGGCCATCTCCCCTGGGGGGTGATTTCTAGCTTTCTGTCTCTCTGTCTCTGTCTGTCTGGTGAATGCACATGCCCTGTGGAAAAAACCTCTCCAAAAAAAAAAAAAAGAGGGAGAAAGTGAGAACGTAAGCCGCTAGGTCCAGGACTTAAACCACAGTCAGCCATGTGGGACTCCAGCACCCTTAACCAACACACCACCTGCTGGGCCCCTCTCCAATGACCTCTAATTGTTCCCTAAATCATCTGCTAATAGCTACCCAACTTCCACTCACAACAGTCCTCTGACATCAAGACTTCAAAACAGGTCCCAGGGCCAACAGGTAACTTGGTGATTGAGGTAGCTGGATCCCATGTGGCTGACCACATGGTTCAAGTCTAGCACCTAGTAGCTTAAAAAACACACTGGTGGGACCAGCAGATGGCATAATGGTTATGTCGCTGGACTCGCACGTGGTTGACGGTGGTTTGAGTCCTGGACCTGGTGGCTTAAAATACACCAGGCACGTGTGCATGCGTGCCCAGGATCCTGAAAGGAGAAAGGATTGTGGTGTGATCATCCCTCGGGGGGGGGGGGGGGATTTTTTGCCTTTTCTCTCTCTATCTCTCTGGTGAGTGCTCATGTCCTACAGCAAAAATCTCTCTTTAAAAAGAAAGAGAAAAACACACTGGTGTGTGTGTGTGTGTGTGTGTGTGCCCAAAATTCCAAAAGGAAAAATGAAGAAGGGATTGTAGTGTGGCCATCCTCCATGAGGAGAGCTTTCTCTTTCTCTCTCTCTCTGGTGAACACATACACTCTCTAGCAAAAACAAACAAACAAACAAACAAACAAAAACAAAAAAATACTGTGTCCTTGACTGTACCCATCAGCATTCAACTGTACCCCCAAACCACTCTATTGGTCCTCAAACATCACTAAACTACCTTCCCATAGCCTTACCTTTCTTCCCAAACCATCTTCCAACAACCTCCACTGTACCCTCAAATTGCTCTTTATCAACTCCCAAGAGTATCCCCAAAGTACCCTTTCAATGATACCCAACCCTAACCTCAAACTACTTTCCAAAAATTACAAACATCACCCCTAAAATTCCTTCTCAGTCCCAATCTCATCTCCTAAATACTCTCTAACAACCTTCTCTTGGTCCCATAACTGCTGCCCTAAACTATAACCCCAAGCCACTCTTCAATAACCACTATGCCCAACTCTGTCTTAAAACATGTGCAACTGGGACCAGCAGATGGCATAATGATTACGTTGCTGGACTCCCATGTAGTCGGCTGTGGTTCCAGTCCTGGACCTAGCAGCTTAAAACTCATGTCAGGTCCGTGTGCATGCAGGCCCCAAATCCTGAGAGAATGGAGAAAGGATTGTAGCATGCCCACCCCCCTGTGGGGTGACTTCTTGTTTTCTGTCTCTCTGGTGAATGCAGATGCTCTATAACAAAAATCTCTCTTAAAAACAAAAGTGCAACTACACCCATAAAATGTCTTCCAATTTTCCCAACCATACACCAAAATCAAGAATTCCCAACTATACCCTAAAATGTCCTCTAATAGCCTCCAATGTTACCTGCAGACATCACCTATTTATCTTCCCACAGTTTCTCAACTATATCTCCAAACCATATTCCAGTGACCCCCAAACCCATCTCAGTCATCCCTTTAATGACACCAACTGTACCCACGTATTTCCCAATGGCTCTTTTTAAAAATTATTTTGTTGAACTTTATTTATTTTATTTATTTTTTAAAACTTTGACCAGAGAGGGAGAAAAAGAGAGAGAGAGTGAAAAAACAAGTCACCAGGCCCAGGACTCGAACTGCAGTTGGCCATGTGGGAACCCAGCGCCCTTAACCACCACACCACCTGCTGGCTCCCCCCATGGCTCTAAATGATACCCTCAATCTCTCCTCAATAACTCTCAAGCATATCCCGAGACCCTCTGATGATCCCCTGACCCTACTTCCAAGTCAATTATATTAGTTTCGTGGGGCCCTTGCAACTAATTACCACAAACGTAGTAGCTTAAAATGGAAATTTAGGACTGGCTGACTGTGGTTCAAATCCCGCCCACTGGAGGCTTGAGAAGCAAGTCAGACATGTGCATGCACATGCCCGGAATCCTGACAGATGGAGAAATAGAAATGATTGTAGTGAGACTACGCCCTATCAGAGGATTTTCTATCACACACACACACACACACACACACACACACGCACACACACGCATGCACAAACACATGAGCCCTCTGGTAATTAAAAAACATAAAACCAGGACCAGAAGGTGGCATAATGATTATGTCGCTGGACTCCCACATGGCCGACCACGGCTCGAGTCCTGGGCCCGGTGGCTTGAAACTCACACTATGTGGGTGTGCATGCCTGCCCCAAATCCCAAGAGCAGGATGGAAGGGAAGGGATTGCAGTGTGGCCATTCCCCCCTGGAGAGGGGTGATTTCTTGCTTTCTGTCTCTCTTCTGTCTCTCCAGTGAGCACACGTGCCCTGTAGCAAAACTCTCTCTAAAAAAATGAACAAACAAGCAAAACAAAACAGAAATGGGGGCCAGCAGGTGGCATGGTGGTTAAGGCACTGGACTCCGACATAGACGAGAGTGGTTTGAGCCCCAGACCTAATGGCTTACTTTCTTGCTTTCCCTCTTTTTTTCTCTCTCTCTCACTGTCTCTTTCTGTTGAGCACACATGCCATGTAGCAAATTTTTAAAAATAATAATAATAAACAATATTAAATAAATAATTCTTAAAAAACAAACAAAACAAAACAAAAAAACCAGAAATGTATTCTTTCACAGTTCTCAAGGCTAGAATTCAAATTCAAGGTGTCAGCAAAGCCATACTCCCTCTAGAGGCTCTTGGGGGCAGTTTGTTGGCTGCCTTTTCTGCTTTTGGTGGTTACTGGTATAGCTTGGCTTGCAGCCATATCACTGTAATCTCTGACTCTGTGGTCACGCCGCCTCCTTTTTGGTCAATCACATCATGCTTCTGCCCACGCCTTATAAGAACACTGTGATTACAATTTGAGTCTGCTTGAATAATCCAGAATAACCTCCCCATCTCAAAATCCTTAACTTAGTCACATTTGCAGATTCTTTTTCTTTTTCTTTTGACATTTAAGGTAACAGTCACAGGTTCCAAGAAAGAGTACAAACATGAGAACATATCTTGGAGGGGGGAGTCATCTTTTCAGCCTACCATAGCATCCTATGACAGTTAACAGCTATACTCCTTAGACCACCATACCGAAGACCCGACTCTGCCCCTAAACACCCACTATCTTCCTATAGTTCCTCCAGCTGAACCCCAAACCATCTATCAGCTCCTCAACTGTATTCCTAATCTACCTTCCAATAGCTCCCACTTGAACTTTTTTGTCTTAATTGCCAAAGGATACACGGACAGACCAGAAAGAAACAGAGAGACAGAAAGAGAAAGAGCTCCCTGGAGAGAGAGAAACAGACAGAGAGAGAGAGACAGAAAGCACCTTCCATTGGGGATAGTCATGCTGCAATTCCTTCTCCTCCATTTTCCCCTCCTTTTGGGATCTTGAGCATGCACACACATGGGTCTGCAGTATTTCTCAAGCCTCTGAGGCCAGGACTCAAACCACGCAGTCATTTGGGATCTAGTTATCTCAACTACTATGCCATCAGCTGGCCCCCCACTTGCACTTTTTTTTAGAGATTTTTGCTATAGGGCACGTGTACTCACCAGAGAAACAGACAGAGACAGAAAGTGAGAAATCACCCCCCAGGGGGATAGCCATGCTGCAATTCTTTCTCCTACACTCTAATCTCAGGATTTTGGGCACACATGCATGCATGCACAGCATGAGTTTTAAGCTGCTGGGTCTGGGACTCGAACTGCAGTTTACTACATGGGAGTCCAGCAACATGACCATTATGCCATCTGCTGGTCCCCTCACTTGCACTTGCACTTTCATTTTCTTTATTTTATTTTATTTTTTATTTTTGCTATAGGGCATGTGCACTTGCCAGAGGGGGGGGAGAGAGAGAGAGAAAGTGAGAAATCACCTTCCAGAGAGGATGGCCATAACACAGTCCCGTCTTGTTTTTTGTTTGTTTGTTTGTTTTGGTTTCTTTTTTTTTAGAATTATTTTATTTATTTATTTAAATTTGACGAGAGAGAGAGAGAGAAAGTGAAAAAGCAAGCCACCAGGTCCAGGACTCGAACCTCCGTTGTACATGTGGGAGTCCAGTGCCCTTAACCACCATGCCACCTGATAGCCCTCCACACTCCCTTCTTTTATCTTTCCTCTTGGGACTTTGGGCATATACACATGTGCCCAGAATGATTTTCAAGCCACCAGGTCCAGGACTTGAACCATGCAGTTGGCCATGTGGGATCCAGTGCCTTAACATCCATATCACCTGTTGCCCACCCACCCCCACACACAAACACATTTAAACTGTTCTGTAGCAGCCACATTCCTCCCAAAGACTTTCATGTGATCCTTCAATTGTCCTGCCATAGAGCTCAACTTCACCCACAGCAACCCTCTATCACCACCCATATCTATTCTTAAACATTCCCAATTTCACCATCCTACTACCTTCCCTTCTCCCCTTCTTCCCATCACATAGTTGCTTCAAATGAAACACCAGCTACATGAGTGCATGAATGGGGGGGGGGGGAGAGAGAGAGAGAGAGAGAGAGAGAGAGAGAGAGAGAGAGAGAGAGAAGTATACTGAGAGCTGAGAGTAAGCAATTAAGAAAGAGAAACTGAGAAATATGGGAGGTGGACATATTATTCAGGGTATGTGATGGGAAGCACTTGTCATGGAGACATTTGAGTTGTGTGTATGAAGCTGACATTTGTAGTTTGGAGTGTGTGACAAGATAATTAATCTGTGGGTCTAATTATGAAAATATTTGCTTCCAGTCTGCTGCAAGTCTTTTCACTTTGTAGCATCTTTCATCAACCTGTAGTTTTATATTTTGATGCAGAATGGAGAGACCTGTGGAGATGGTGAAGCACAGTGGTGAAAGGTGCTTAGATTCAACTCCCAGGTTTTACAAAATGGAGTGACCTAGGGCAAATGACTTGGGTAACCTTGCTGTACCTTATTTTCTTGATCTATAG
Source organism: Tupaia tana (assembly GCA_026018925.1). Lineage (NCBI taxonomy): Eukaryota > Metazoa > Chordata > Mammalia > Scandentia > Tupaiidae > Tupaia > Tupaia tana. The sequence continues at coordinate 121,619,855 of JAKSZU010000009.1, forward strand.
GTTGGATACTAAATAGAACCTTTCTCAGAAGTCTGTGAAGATTCAAATGAATTAATGCGGACAAAATGCCAAGAATGACCACTAAATGTTGGTTATTCTATGGTCAGGCAGTGGTGCAGCTGGACCGTCATAGGAAAGATTCTGGGTTCACATCTTGGAACCTCCCAGAACATGTTGGGTGTGCATGTGTGCCTGTGACACTGGCTGGCTGAGGCTGTGGGTGGATTTGGGCATGGGGGACCTGCTGGGGATACCTGTCTCTCTTAACACATGGAAGAAATAAATAAACTTTTAAAACATGTTTTAGGGCCAGCCCTGTAACACTGTGGTTAAGGGCTGTGCATAGAAAGCTGAATTCTACACTGTCGACTGCAGTTCAAATCCTGGCCCCAGTAGCTTGAGGCCAGCAGGTGGTGTGGTGGTTAAGAGTGCTGGACACTCCCATATGCCGACCATGGTTCAAGTCCCAGATATGGTAGTTTGCTTTCCTCACTTTCCATCTCTCTCTCTTTCTCTGTGTCTCCCTCTGGTCAAATTAAAATAAATAAATGAATAAATAAAATAATTCCTTGAAAAAATGAAGTTTTTTTAAAAGAATTATTTTGTTTAACTTTATTTATTTATTTTAATTTGACCAGAGAGGGACCGAGTGAGAGAGAGAAAGTAAGAAAGCAACCCACCAGGTCCAAGACTTGAACCACAGTCAGCCATGTGGAAGTCCAGCACCCCCAACCACCACACCACCTGCTGGCCCCAATAAAATAATTCTTTAAAAAAATAAAGAAATGTGTCAGGCCCCTGTGTGTGGGTGCCCAAAAACCCAACAAGATGGAGAAATGGAGGAGAAGGGATTGTGCCTGACCACATCCCATTCCCCATTAGGGTAGGTTTTATCTCTCTATCTCTCTGTCTCTGGTGAGCACACATGCCCTCTGGCAATTAAAAAATTTCTGAAAATATTTTTTCCAACAAAAACTTTATTCAATTCATTCAGAAAAGCAGAATAAATTCTACTGCAATTTCACAGATACAAGCTTCAAAGTATAAAGACATATGTACCAGAACCAGCAGTTGGTATAATGGCTACGTCGCTGAACTCCCATGTAGTCAATTGCGGCTAGAGTCCCAGACCCACTGGCTTAAATTCATGCCAGCCACGTGTGCGTGCATGCCCGAGATCCGGAGAGGAGAATGGAGGAGAAGGGATTTTGGCGTGGCCATGCTCCCTGGGGGGTGATTTCTCGCTTTCTATCGAGAGCATGTGCCCTACAGCAAAAACCTCTCCAAAAAAAAAGTCATATGTACCAAAGTTACAGGTAATACTTATAACAATAACTTACAGATACAAATTAATAATAAGCTACAATTTCACAGAATATAATAAACTTTTTTCAAATAATTATTTATTTAATTTAATTAATTAATTATCTTTATTTACTTTTTTTTTTTTGGAGAGGTTTTTACTATAGGGCATGTTCACTTTCCAGAAAGAAGAGAGTGAAAGGGAGACAAGAAAGCAAGAAATCACCCCCCAGGGGGGATGTACACACAGCAATCCCTTCTCCTCCATTCTCCTTGTAGGATCTTGGGCACGCATGCACAAGTGCCCAGTGTGAGTTTAAGCTGCCAGGTCCGGGACTCAACCCTCAGTCGACTACATGGGAGTCCAGCAACATAGCCATTACACCAACAGCTGTTCCCTATTTAATTTTATTTATTATTATTTTTTAAGAGAAATTTTTGCCATAGGGCACATGCACTTGTCAGAGAGACAGAAAGCGAGAAATCACCCCCCAGGGGCAACGAACATGCCACAATCATTTCTCCTCTATTCTCCTCTCGGGATCTTGGGCACATACACACATGTGCCTGGCATGAGTTTTAAGCTGCTGGGTCCTGAGCTCAAACCACAGTCTACTATGTAGGAGTCCAGCAATGTAACCATTATGCCATCTGCTGGTCCTTAATTTTATTTATTTATTATTATTATTATGTTTGGGTTTTCTTTTTTGAGAGGTTTTATGCCATAGGGCGCATGCGCTCACTAGAAAGATGGAGAGAGACAGAGAGACAGAAAGTGAGAAATCACCTCCCAGGAGGGATGGCCATGCTGCAATCCCTTCTCCTCTGTTCTCCTCTTGAGATCTTGGGCACGCACGCACACGTGCCCAGCGTGAGTTTAAGTCACCGGGTCCAGGACTCGAACTGCGGTCGACTACATGGGAGTTCAGCAACATAGCCATTATGCTAACTGCTGGCCCCATTATTATGTTTTTAATTTGACCAGAGAGAGAGAGAGAGAGAGAGAGAGAGAGAGAGAGAGGAGGGAAAGTGAGAAAGCATCTCACCAGGTCCAGGACTTGAACTGTGGTTGGCCATGTGCGAGTCCAACACTTCAACCATCACACCACCTGTCAACCCCAAATATTGTAAACATTTTGTACACGAGTCAGTCCTTTCTTTTAGGTAAAGTGCTCTTTTGATGACAGATAAATTAAGACATACATACTATTGTGAATTATTTTTAGACAATACGAAAAAAGGTTTCAATAATTTTTTCTCTTGTAAACATAAGTTTATTATTTATCATTTCAAAAATTATTTGCATGGGACCAGCAGTTAGCGTAATGGCTGTGTCACTGGACTCCCATGTAGTCGACCGCGGTTCAAGTCCTGGACCCGGTGGCTTAAACTCACTCTGGGCGCGTGTGCCCAAGATCCCGAGAGGAGAATGGAGGAGAAGGGATTGTGGCGTGGCCATCCCCCCCCCCCCCAGGGGGTGATTTCTCGCTTTCTGTCTCTCTGTCTTTCTGGTGAGAGCACATGCCCTATCGCAAAAACCTCTCCAAAAATTATTTGCACTTGTACTTTCATAACTGTCCTAATTTTTTTTCTTTTTTCTTGTTTTTTTTTCTTTCTTTTTGTTCTCACACCTACCATCCACCACCCACTCTCTACCAACCACTTTCTCCCCTTACAGTCACTAGCATTCACACCCATCCTCTCCACCATTGCATCTTCAGATCTCTCAACCTTTCCCATAAAGTACAGACACTCAGTACAAATTGAATAGGGATATACAATGTGTATCTTTCAAAAGTCTGACTCACTTCACTCAACATTAAGTCTTATATATTTGGGAACCAGCAGTTAGCGTAATGGCTATGTCGCTGGACTCCCACGTAGTCAACCGCTGTTCGAGTCCCGGACCCGGTGGCTTAAACTCACGCCGGGCGAGTGTGCGTGCGTGCCCAAGATCCCGGAAGGAGAATGGAGGAGAAGGGATTGCGGCATGACCAAACCCCCTGGGGGGTGATTTCTTGCTTTCTGTCTCTCTGTCTCTCTCTGTCTGTCTGGCGAGTGCACGCACCCTATAGTGAAAAAAACCTCTCCAAAAAAAAAAAGTCTTCTATATTCATCCATTTTGAGTTGAATGATAGGATCTCATTGTTTCTTATAGCTGTGTTATATTCCACATTATATATATGCCAGTTTTTCAACCCATTCATCAGTGTTTGGACACTTAGATTGGTTCCATGTTTTAGCAATTATAAATAATACTGCAATAAATATGGATGTGTAGAGGTCTTTCTGATTGTTTTCTTATCCTTTGGGTAGATGCCAAGAAGTGGGATTGCTGGATCATATAGAAGTTCTATTTGTAGGTTTTTGAGAAATCTACATATTGTTTTCCACAGAAGTTAGACTAATTTACATTCCCAACAACGGTGTAGAGAGCAGAGTTCCCTTTTCACCACAGCCTTCCAACACTTGCCATTCTTTATTTTTTTGATCCTAGCCATTGTAGCTCGGGTTAAATGGTATCTCATTGTAGTTTTAATTTACATTTCCTTTATGACAAGGGACTTTGAATATTTTTTTTCATATGGCTGTTGGCCATTGGTAAGTCTTTCTTGGAGAGTTTTCTGTTCAATTCATTTGCCCATTTGTAATTGGATTATTTCTTTTTGTTGTTGTTGTTAGAGAGATATTTTTGCCATATGGTGCATGTGCTCACCAGAGAGACAGAGACAGAAAGTGAGAACTCACCCTTCAGGGTGGTTGGTCATGCCGCAATCCCTTCTCCATTCTCTTCTCAGGATTTAGGGCATGCACACACATGTGCCTGGCATTAGTTTTTAAGCTGCCAGGCCTAGGACTTGAACTGCAGTCAACTATATGGGAGTCCAGCAACGTAACCATTATGTCATCTGCTGTTCCCAGGTTCTTTCTTTTTTATTTTAAAGAATGACAGGTAGCTAGAGAACAAGGTCATGAGAAAAGAAGGGGTTGTTGCAGTGCTGCCATTTCTTCTGTCTTCGGACTCTGAGTGTCTGACAGAGCTTCCCACAGTGCCATGCTGGGACAGAGCATCCAGAGGTTCACAACCTCCATGGTCCTTAGGAGCCACTATGGGGAGGGCCTGGGGAAAAATCTGCCATTTTCAGTGGAAAGCAAGTGGCAGTTAGTCATTATGATGACTTTGTACTTTGGATCTGGATTTGCTGCACCCTTTTTATTTTTTAAGAATAATTTAAATATATTGTTTATTTATTTATTTATGTATTTTAATTTGCCCAGAGAGAGACAGAGTGAAAGTGAGAGAGAGAGAGAGAAAGCTAGCCCCCAGGTCCAGAATTTGAACCACATTCATCCATGTGGGAGTCCAATGCCCTTAACCACCATGCCACCTGCCGGCCCTACATTCTTTGTAGTAAGACATCAACTGCTTAAGAAATAAGAATGTTTTGGGACCAGTAGTTGGTGTAAAGGCTGTGTTGCTGGACTCCCATGTAGTTAACCGTGGTTCAAGTCCTGGACCCGGAGGCTTAAACTCACGCCGGGTGCGTGTGTGCCCAAGATCCTGAGAGGAGAATGGAGAACGGATTGCGGTGTGGCCATCCCATGGGGAGATGGCCATCTCCCCTGTTTTTCTGGTGAGCATATGCACCCTACAGCGAAAATCTGTCAAAAAAAAAAAAAAGAAAGAAAGAAAAGGAAAGAAATAAGGGGGACCAGCAGTTAGCGTAATGGCTATGTCGCTGGACTCCCATGTAGTAGACCGTGGTTCGCGTCCCGGACCCGGTGGCTTAAAACTCACACCGGGCGGACGCGTGTGCGTGCGTGCCCAAGATCCCGAGAGGAGAATGGAGAAGAAGGGATTGCAGCATGGCCATCCTCCCTGGGGGGTGATTTCTCACTTTCTGTCTCTCTGTCTCTCTGTCTGTCTGGTGAGCGCACATGCCCTATAGCAAAAACCTCTCCAAAAAAAAAAAAAAAGAAAGAAAAGAAATAAGGATGTTTTAATTCACCCATTTAATAGATATGAAGAACATTTTAAGAGGTTCAATCACAATCTCTGAAAAATCAAACTTTTAAACTCATAGCATACTAGACATGTTTGTAAATAAACATGATTTTAAAGAAATGATTTATTTATTTAATTCCATTTGTTATTACTGTTTTTTAATTTGATCAGACAGAAACAGAGACAGACAGAAGAAGCAAGAAAGCAAGCCCCCGGGTTCAGGACTCAAACCACGGTAGATCATATGGGAATCCAGTGCCTCTAACCACCACACCACCTGCCAGGCCCAGATTGTTTCTTTTTCTTTTTTTTTTCTTTTTTTTAAAATAATTATTTATTTATTGGGACCAGCAGTTAGCATAATGGCTATGTCACTGGACTCCCATGTAGTCGAGTGTGGTTCGAGTCCCGGACCCGGTGGCTTAATATTCATGCCGGGCGGGCGCATGTGAGTGCGTGCCCAAGATCCCAAGAGGAGAACGGAGAAGAAGGGATTACGGCGTGACCATCCTCCCTGGGGGGGTGATTTCTTGCTTTCTGTCTCCCTGTCTCTCTCTGTCTGTCTGGCGAGTGCATGCGCCCTATAGCAAAAACCTCTCCAAAAAAAATTATTTATTTAATTCCATTTGTTATTATTTTTAAATTTGTCCAGAGAGTGACAGAAAGAGAGAAAGAGAAAGAGAGAAAGCAAGCCACAAGGTCCAGGACTTGAATCGTGGTCAGCCATGTGGGAATCCAGTGCCTTTAACCACCACGCCACCTGCCAGCCCCAGGTCCCAGATTCTTTCTTTCTTTTTTTTTTTTTAATAGGTGAGCTGCTTGAGTTCTCTATATATTCTAGATATCAATCCCTTATCTGAGGAATAATTTGCAAATATTTTCTCCCACTCTGAGGGTTGTCTTTTTTTTTATACACCACAGATTAGTTTATTTTTAACATCCATCATGCCATGAATTCATAGGGAATAGGTTCCAGAAGCTCAGGCTCCTTTCCATTGGTTCTCACAACATGTGCTTCTCTGGGTGGAGCAGGCTGGCACTTTAGTTGAACCCAGCTACCTTTCTCTTTGGCTTCCTTCTTTTTCTGGTCATTTTCCTTCACACATTTTAAGAAGCTATCTCTGCTCTTAGAATGCTTAATATGATCAATATGCACATTAATTCTCTTGGCCAGAATCTTGCCATTAACTTGTTTGTTCACAACAATGCCAACAGCATGCTGGGTAATATTGTAGACTTTTCCGGTTTTGCCATGGTAACATTTGTGGGGCATTCGTTTTTTGAACAGTACCCATTACCTTGATGTCTACAATATCACCTTTCTTATAGATTTGTATATATGTTTCCAGATGAACCACTCCATGTTTTCTAAAAGGCCTAGAAAACATATACCGGGTACCTCTCCTCTTTTCCTTTGTGTTTGTCATTTTGGTTAATTACTGGAAGATGGTGGTTCCGCCCAAAAGGCAGGGTTGTCTTTTCACTTTACTTATAATTTCCTTTTCTGTGAGGAAGTTTTTTTAGCTTGATGTAATCCCACTTGTCTATTTCAGGGACCATTGCCTATGTTTTAGGGGTCTTATTTAAGAAATCTTGGGACCAGCAGATAGCGTAACGGCTATGTCGCTGGACTCCCACGTAGTCGACCGCGGTTCGCGTCCCGGACCCGGTGGCTTAAAACTCACGCCGGGCACGTGTGCATGCGTGCCCAAGATCCCGAGAGGAGAATGGAGGAGAAAGGATTGCGGCGTGACCATACCCCTGGGGGGTGATTTCTCGTTTTCTGTCTCTCTGTCTCTCTCTGTCTGGCGAGCGCACGCGCCCTATAGCAAAAACCTCTCCAAAAAAAAAAAAAAAAGAAATCTTTGCCTACTCCAATGTCTTCAAACGTTTCCCCTATGTTTTCTATCAGTAGTTTTGTTACTAGAGACTTTATATTTATGTCTTTGATCCATTTTGAGTTAACTCTAGCTAATGGTGTGATATAGGGGTCCAGTTTCATTTGTCTTCAGATAAATATCCAATTCTTTCAACACCATTTGCCAAAGAGACTCTTTTTTCTCCACTGCACTGTTTTATACTCTTTATCAAATATCAGGTGACTGTATGATTTGGGGTTTATTTCTGGATTCTCTATTCTGTCCCATTGGAGATGTATCTGTTTTTGTGCTAGTACCATGCTGTTTTAATTATCTCTGCTTTGTAGTATACTTTAAAGTCAGGTAGTGACTTTATTTTGTTTGTCTTTATTTATTTATTTTAATTTGACCAGAGATGGACAGAGAGAGAGAGAGAGAGAGAGAGAGAGAGAGAGAGAGAGAGAGAAACTGAGAAAGCAAGCAGCCAGGTCTGAACCTTGAACTGTGGTCGGCCATGTGGGAGTCCAACGCCCTTAATCACCATGCCACCTACTGACCCATTATGCTCCCTAGTTTATTATTTTGATACAGTATTGCCTTGACAACATGAAGTCTTTTTTGATTCTAGACAGATTTTGTAATTGTTTTTTCCATTTCTGTGAAGAATGTCTCAGGTAATTGGATCAGAATTATATTAAATATGCAAATTAATTTGTATAGGACTGACATTTTGATTATATTGATTTTTCCAACCCAAGAGCATGGGATGTCCTTCCATTTTTTTTTTTTACATATCATACTCAATTATTTTTTTAGAGAGATTTTTGCTATAGGGCACATGCACTCGCCAAAGACAGAAAGTGAGAAATCACTCCTCAGCAAGGATGACCATGCCACAATCCCTTTTCCTCCAGTATTCTCTAGGGATTTGGGGCACGCATGTATGCACGCCTGGCGTGAGTTTCAAGCCGCTGGGTCCAGGACTTGGACTGCAGTTGACCATGTGGGAGTCCAGTGATATAACCATGATGCCATCTGCTGGTCCCCTCAATTTCTTTTTTCAGTTTTTCATACTTTCCCTTGTGAAGTAAAAGTTCTTTGGTTAGGTTTATTTCTAGGTATCTTATTTGTTTTGTCACTATTGTAAATGGAATTGCTTTCTTCAATTCTGTCTCAATCTGTTCAGTATTACTGTATAAAAATGCTATAGATTTTTGTAGATAGACTTTGTATTCTGCAACTTTACTAAATTCATTTATCACTTCTACGAGTTATTTTGTGCATTTCTTTTGGATTTTATAGGTACATAATCATATCACCTACGAACAGGGAGTTTAACTTCTTCTTTTCCTATCTGAATGCCTTTTATTTTGCTCTCTCTCTCTCTCTTTTTTTTTTTTTTTTTTTGAGAGGTTTTTGCTACAGGGCACGTGCGCTCACCAGACAAGACAGAGAGAGACAGAGAGACAGAAAGCGAGAAATCACCCCCCGGGGGGCATGGCCATACCACAATCCCTTCTCCTCCATTCTCCTCTCGGGATCTTGGGCATGCATGTACATGCTCCCAGTGTGAGTTTAAGCCACTGGGTCTGGGACTCGAATTGCGGTTGACTACATGGGAGTCCAGCAGTATAGCTGTTACTCCAACTGCTGGTCCCTTATTTTTCTCTCTTGACTGATTGCATTGGCTAGGACTTCCAGAACTATGTTAAAAAGGAGTGGAGAGGGCCTGCAGGTGGCGTAATGGTTGCAGCACTGGACTCCCATATGTCTGGCTACAGTTCAAGTCCTGGGTCTGGTGGCTTAAGACTCACACCAAGTGCATGTGTGTGCATGCCCAGAATCCCAGGAGGAGAATGGAGAAGAAGGGATTGCAGTGTGACCATCCCCTCGGGGGGTGATTTCTCTCCTTCCCTCTCTCTGTTTCTCCTGTGAGCATACATACCCTATGGCAAAACCTTAACAAAAATAGATAAAAATAAAAAGGAGTGGAGAGAGTGGGTAACCTTGTCTTGTTCCAATCTTTCTAAAGATGTCTTTACCTTAGGGCACATACGTTCACTGGAGAGAGACAGAGACAGTGAGAGGGAAAGTGGGAAATCACCACATTGTAATCCTTTCTCTATTCTCCTCCCAGGATTTCAGGCATGCACTCATGTGCTCCCAGTGTGAGTTTCAAGCCACTGAGTCGGGACTCGAACTGTAGTCGGCCATGTGGAGAGTCCAGAGATGTAACCACTATCTACTGGCTCCTGTCATATATGGCTTTTATTGTTTTGAGGAATGTCCCTTCTACCCCAATTTTTCCGAGAGTCTTGATCATGAAGAGATATTGTAGTTTATAAAATGCTTTTTTCTCCATCTATAGATATGATCACATTTTTCCTTTGTTCTGTTAATGTAGTGTATTAAATTTATTGTTTTACATATGCTGAACTATCTTTGCATGCCTGGGATAAAGCCTATCTGGCTGTTGTGTATAATCTTCTTGGTTGAAAAGAAAAAAGGTTTTGAGATATTTTTGCTACAGGGTTCATGCAAGACACAGACAGAAAGCAAAAAATCACCCCCCAGGGGATGGCCACGATGCAATCCCTTCTCCTCCATTCCTCTCTCGGGATTTTGGGAATGCACACAAATGTACCTGGAATGAGTTTCAAACCTCTGGATCTAGGTTTTGAACCAGTGTTGATCATGTGAGTCCAGTGCCTTAACCACTTCACCACCTGCTGGCTCCCCACCCCAAAGGAAAATATTTTTAAAATGTGTTTAAATGTTGGTTATTTTAAGACCAGCAGATGATGTAATGGTCACGAACTCTCACGTATTCGACTGTGGTTTGAGTCCCAGACCCAGTGGCTTAAAGCTCACACTGGGCTCTGTTTTTCTGGTGAGTGCATGCACCCTATAGCAAAAATCTCTAAAAAAAAAAAAAAAAAGTTAGTTATTGTTATTTTTCTTCATATCCTTTATTCTTTAATTAATTATTAAATTTATTTTTTAATCTAATTTTGTTATTATTATTATTGTTTTATTTGACCAGAGGCAGAGAGAGAGCACAAGAGAAGGGGAAAGTGAGAAAGCAAGCTACCAGGTCTGGGACTTGAATCACGGTCAGCCATGTGAGAGTCTAGAACCTTAACCGTGACACATCTGCCGGTCTCTAATTTATTTATTTAGTTTTAGGTTTTTGCCATAAGGAACGAGAGAAAGACAGAGACAGAGATGGATAGTTAAAAAGCTGCCAAGTCCAGAATTCTAACCATGTTATGGTCTACCATGTAGGAGTACAACTCCTTTACCACCACGACGTTTGCTGACCCCTGTGTCATTTTTAAAAACATTTTACTCTGAGGTGTGCGAGTTTGCTCAAGAAGGCAGAAAGAAATGGAAAGTGAGACAGCATCCCCCCCAGTGTGGATGGTCATGTTGCAATCCCTTCTCCCCCATCTCTCCTTCCTTTTGGGATTTTGAGCATGTTCGCACATGTGCTGGTATGTTTGTCAGGCTGCTTATCCTGGATTCAAATTGCGCAGTTGGCTGTGTGGGATTCAGTTGCCTTAAACCCCAGGTCACTGCTGGCCCTGTACCATTGAAATTCTAACATCAGGTCTACGAGTTCCATTTTGGAATTTTGATTGATATTGGATTGATTTTTTTTTTAAGAACGGTCATTTTATCATGTAGAGGGTCTCCTTTTCTACAAAATGGTTGTGTCTGTGTGTGTGCATAAATGTGTATGTTTACCAAATCAACCGACACAAAATTACTGGAAATAATGTTGCCAATACAGGAAGGTGCAAGACAGATGGGAGCCCAGTGAAGTTCTTGGAAGTCCAAGTGACAGTGGAGTTTTCGGGGTGTTAGGAAAGAGAAAGGGCAGGATGTGGACCAGGGTGTTTTGAGATCTTTGCACCTGAAGGTATGGGCAGGATACTCCACTGTGTGCAAGTCGGCTTGTATGTATCTGGCACACAGAAGCGCTCAATAAACATTGACTCAGCAAACAGGTAAGTGACTTAATTTTTGGAAAATTTATCGCATGTCAACCAACCCACTAGCACTTTTCACAAACATCTTTAATCTTCATAACAATTCTGCCACACAGGTATTATGATCCCCATTTGACAGGCCAGGAAGGCTGAGGCTCAGAAAGGGAAAGTCCCCTGCCATTTCAAACCCTAGGTCTTTATGATTCTTGAATTCATTCACCAAAGGGACCAGATCTAATTTCAGTCCGTCTACTCGTTCATCCACCTGTCAAGGATTCATTAAGCATCTATTGCGTAGCACAATGACTATAGTACAATTACCGCTTTAGACTGTGTACAACAGGCGGAGCGCTTGCAGGAAGACCAGATCGGAGGCTGGGCTGCGGATACCGAAGGGCGGGGTTTCTGGTCCGCACCTCAGGGAACATAGCTGCCTCTGCCTCATAGTTATGGCTTTGGCTGAAGAGGCACAGTTAGATCGAGGTCCAGCGCGGTCTAGATCGCAGATTTTGCGAATACTGACCAAGAGGAGGCGCGGCCCCACAACTAAAAGCTTGGCCAGGAGAGCCCCTGTGCTCCAACTGACCATCATTGCGCAGGCGCAGAGGACCAGAGGACCGGCTTAACATTATCTAGGAGAGAGGTAATTTAAAAGAAGGGGGCGTGGCTCAGCGGTGACGCAGACATGAAGGCGTGTCTCAACCAAATTATCCCTTGCCTATTTGCCTCTGCCACCGAGGGAGTGGCCTAGGTGTCCCCTTCTCGGAATGAGGGCGGGAGGAATCTAGTTTTCCCTCGGAATCAGAGGCGTGGCCTAGGGCGGGCTCTCAAATTGCCCCTCAGCGATTGGGTATCTCATGTAGGGGGCGTGGCCAGATGAGCCGTCCATCCCTGGTGTGGTCACTTCCTGTGGAGTTTCCCCAGCCCGGGAGGAGAGGGGAAGAGGACGAGAAGGAGGAGGGCGGTCGTCCGGGGTTAGGTTGGGGGGGGTGTCGGTCCGTTCGGGGCGGGGGATGACTCACAGCCCATCCCATCTCCTCGGCGCCGCCCGCCCGCGCAGAGCTAGCTAGCTCCATGGCTTAGCGGAGGAGGAGGCGGTGGCGAGTGGGGGGAGGGGGACTCTTATTTTGTTGGGGGGACCGGGCCAAGGCCCGACCGGCCTGGCAGGGCTCGCCCTGGGCCGGGCGTCATGTCTCATGCGGCCGAGCCAGCTCGGGACGGCGTAGAGGCCAGCGCGGAGGGCCCTCGAGCCGTGTTCGTGTTGTTGGAGGAGCGCAGGCCGGCCGACTCGGCCCAGCTGCTCAGGTGCGGGACTGCCTGGGGCCGAGAGTGCCGGCTGGGGCTCTTAGGGGCCTGATCTGGGGCTGGCGGGGGCCCCGGGCTGGGATTGGAGGACGTCGGGGCGCCGGTCTTGGGAGGGCACCTAAGGAATACGGCGGTGGCCTGCTTGGACTGAGGCTTAAAAGAGTCATGGGAGTGCGTTAAGGGGAGCCTGAGTCAGATTTGGGGGATGGCGTTCACTCGGTCTAGAGGGGCTGAGCCTGTGTATTCAGAAACTGGTCAGAGGTAGCTCAACTTGGGGACTCTTGACTGGAGGTTGAATCTGGGGTCCTTGAGTCAGGCATGAGGGGAATGAGTTTGAGGGGACACTTGGGTGAGGCACTGATTTTAAGGGACTCCTGGAACCTTTTCCCCCTACTGTTGGAGCAGGGGCCCTGGAAGATAGAGGTTCTGTTTTGGGAGCTTGATAACTCTGAGTGGCTGGTTGCTGTGTTTGGGGATAACGTTAATCTTTTGGGATTTGGGGGTATATCTCAGATATGCCGTGTGGGACCAGCCTTGTGAGTGTGTGTGATGAGTAAGAGAAGCAGCATTCACGTCTTGACCAGAATAATCCTTTCACCCTTGCCCACCTACCCAGCTGGGGCAGATCCCAGGGATAGGGGAAAAGCCCTCTTCTCATACTCCACAGGGGGCTTGAATGGGAAACTAGCAGGCAGAGGGGATGGAGATAATGTTACTTGTTAGCTCTGTGAAGGCCTCAGACCTTATTTGGGAACCCAGAGGAGGGTCTAGTTCCTGCAGCCACTTGCCTTAGCCTCTCAGTAAGCCCTGCCCACTCCCTACCCACTCACTCCTTTTTATCTCACTCTCCCGATCTATCAGCTCCAGGGGATAATCTAAAATCTGTTCCTAGAGCTGGAGTGAGTACTGAATGCACCATTCCTGCATGGGTGAGTCCTCTCTGGTCTCTTCTTATCCCCACTTCCATCAGCGGGTTTGAAGGCCCAGTGGCCCTCCCTGTCCACACCCCTGCCCACCCTGGTGCCCATCTCTTCCAACTTCTATACAGTGGGTGTGTGAGTTATGGGAGGGGGGCTTTGTCTCCTTTCTGCCTGGGATTGTGCTGAGGTCAGCGGCTCCCCGTGCTTCCTCTTCCTGACTTCCTGGGTGGTTTTAGGGCCCCATCTGAGGGTGAGGAGAGGAAGGAAGACAGATCCTTGGGGAGGGGAGAGAATTCTTTTCAAGTGAAGTCACCCACCATCTCTCAGGATTCTAAATCTTCGAAATTCAAGGATGCATATTCTTCCACATGTGTTCCCGTCCCTGTGCATTAGGTTTGTGCCTAGCATGGAGCAGGAGCTTTTCTGTATATTGATTCACCATCTTCTAATTCTCTTATAACAACCTAGGTCACCAGAGCAGTGGGCACAGTTGAAAGGGAGGAAGGTGTACATGGCTTCTTCATTTGTGTGCCAGTGGGTATTGGGGGTGTGTGTTTTGCTCTATCCAAAAACCAGGAGAGGGCTGGGCAGGCTCCTCCAGCTAAGAAAAGAATGCTCATATAAAGCGGATCATCCACCCAAATTCTCCCTCTTGTAAATCCAGACTGTTGAAGTGAGGGGATTCTGATATGTCCATTGTACATTTGGCATCCCATGAACTCTGGCTGGGGCTGGGGCAAACTCATTTGCAAAGTGGTAGATCCTGAAGGTTAAGAGAATGGGCTTGTTGACCCCAGTTCTCTTCGTGATGCATTTGGTTTGTGTTATAATGGACTGTTAAGCTGAGGGATGTCCCTACTTACTATGTGTGTGTATGCATACAGGGCGCTCACATTCAGCTGTTAGGAAAACAGCAGGGGATGTGGGGGGCTGGGAGAACTCTGAATACAAAATCAGGACTCCTGTAAAGTGAGTCTCATTCTATTGTAAATTCTGTTTTCCTCAAAGCCAGGTTGTTGGACACAATAGTTAGGTGAGGGGGTTGGGATCCAGGCCCTCTTATTAGCCTGACTATTGAGGGACCATGGGTAACACAATGGGGAGGAGGAAGAAGGGTAGGGAGGAGAGAGGGCACAGAATTCACGGTGATGGTACCCAGCAAGATGGCCAAATACAAGGGGTTCTCTCCTACCCAGCCCCCATCCCCATCTCAGGGGAGTAGGAGGAGAATGAGATCTCCCTACTATTACTGACCTTCCCCCTACCTCCCCCCACCCTCAGCCTGAACTCCTTGCTTCCGGAATCTGGGATTGTTGCTGACATCGAATTAGAAAACATCCTAGATCCTGATAGCTTCTACGAGCTCAAAAGCCAACCCCTATCCCTCCGCTCCAGGTATGACTTGCCTGTTGATTTTTCCTTCCAATCCTCAGCCCGCTTTCTACCCTGCCCCTCCTGATGGGCAGAGGCCTCAGTACCAATCCAACCCATTTACCCACAAGCCTGCATTTTCTGGGTGGTAAAATTAGGGGTCACAAACAAGTCACTGAGGAAAGCCAAACTAGGAACCAGTATCTGCTAAAACCTTCCCTGCCTCCCCCTACCCCACCTGCATGCCCATTCATACACAAATATTCCAGCAGGCCTGGAGGACCCAGTGATGGGGTGTGGCCTGCTTAAACCCACACCCCCAAGTGGGTGGAGCCATACCCACTATCCCTGCTCAGCCCCCTCCCACAGTCTACCAAATCACACACCCTCAGCCCTTGAAGAACCCCTGCTAGTCTTTTCTTTCCCCTAGCTTGAAAGTCCAAATGTGCTGAGTCATCGGCCTGGGCTCTAAGAGGGGAGGGGACCTGGAAGAGGGGCAGGAAGAGAGGATTGTGAAATCTCAGATTTTCAAGACTGACTGGCTCCTGGCACCAGAGGCCCAGGCAGGAGAAAGAGGGGCCTAGGGGGTGCCCCTGTAGCCTGTTACCCACCCCTAGGAGCTCAGGGAGCATCTCCAGCCCAAGAAGGAACTTAGGAGCGCTCTGTAGCCCCGTCCTCCTGTCACAGCCCCAGTTGTAGGTCTTCTCCTCGCCTTTAAATAGGCTAAAGCCCCTTTGGCAGAGCTGAGTGAGGGCATTTTCTCCACTTAATATATGAACAGGTTCAAATCGCAGGACTGAGAGCTGAAATTCCCCTGTCAGTCTTGGACCCTCTGAATGCTAGGACTAGACCTGGTTTCAGTATCTCCTCCATCACACTGATCCCTGAGGGTATGGACAGGCTTGATTCCTGCATCTCTCCTTCTACATGATAGCTCCAAAGGCAGAGACCAGGCCTGGTTCCTGTGTCTGATCCATCACACTATGATCCCTTAGGCTTGGGATGAGACGCTTAGCTTACCTGTGGCCCCATATTTCCCATTCCACAGCCTCCCAATATCACTGCAGGCCACCCCAGCCACCCCAGCTACACTCTCTACATCGTCTTCTGCAGGGGGCTCCAGGACCCCTGCCATGTCATCATCATCTTCATCGCGGGTCTTGCTGCGGCAGCAGCTAATGCGGGCCCAGGCGCAGGAGCAGGAGAGGCGTGAGCGTCGGGAACAGGCCGCAGCTGCTCCCTTCCCCAGTCCTGCACCTGCCTCTCCTGCCATCTCTGTGGTTGGCGTCTCTGCTGGAGGCCACACATTGGGCCGTCCACCCCCTGCTCAGGTGCCCAGGGAGGTGCTCAAGGTATGGAGAGGTTTAGAGGTCCTGGGAGGGTCTCCTGGTGACTGGCAGTGGTTCTAGGAGCTGGGGTGGCCTGGGAGTCCTGGCGCCTTTGGGGAAAGCTCCTAGGGCCTCTAAGGAACGTCTCTGGTACTGTTTAGATGGCTTCTGTCCCTGTCCCACATGCTTGGGTTTCTCATGTATTCTTGTGGAGTTGTGAGGGTTTCTAGGGGGGCTATGAGCATGTCTCACTGGCCCATGTAGGGTCATGAGTAACCCAGGTGGACCCTGGGTTTGCAGAAAGAGTTCCATGTCTGTGTGCCACATTAGGAGTTCTTTGACTATTAGGATGTCTTGGAAAAGCCATATATAGTTTCCAGGTCTGTTAGGTAGTATCAGAGACCAGGGAGGAGTGTTGGGAACTGTGACAGGGTTTTCCAGAAACTGAACGATTCTGTCATCCACAAGTAGATGTTAGGGACTGTGAAGGATTTTTTTCTTTCTTTGTTTTCAAGATTTTTACCATAGGGCATGTGTACTCACCTAAGAGAGACAGAGAAAGAGAGAGCAAGAAAGTGATAAATTGCTCCCCAGGGGGGATAGCTGCACTGCAATCCCTTCTCCATTCTTCTTGGAAATTTTGGGCATGCACATATATGCACCTGGTATATTTTTTAAGTCCTCAGGTCCAGGACTTAAATCATGCAGCTGGCCATGTAGGATCCAGCACCTTAACCTCCACGCTACCTGCTGGCCCTGGGCTGTCAAGGATTTCTGAGGAAAGGAGTTTGGGTCTTGAGGGAGACTCACAAATATTTTGGGTGGGAAATCTTAGATTCTGGGCCTGGTTTGTCTGCCTGAGCCTAGAAACAGATGAGTTAGGAGGGTCATTCTGGGGCTCAGAGTCACCCCTCTGAATCCTATTCTACATTGTCCCCTCCCTTCCCTCATCCCCTTATCCCACAGGTACAGACCCACCTGGAGAACCCGACACGGTACCACCTGCAGCAGGCACGCCGGCAGCAGGTGAAACAGTACCTGTCTACCACACTTGGGCCCAAGCTGGCTTCCCAGGCCCTCACTCCACCACAAGGGCCTGCGAGTGCTCAGCCACTGCCTGCCCCTGAGGCTGCCCACGCTACTGGCCCCACAGGCAGTGCTCCCAACAGCCCCATGGCGCTGCTCACCATCGGGTCCAGCTCAGAGAAGGAGGTAAGTGGCTTCAGATACCTCCCCATGCTACCCACCCTCCAGTTCTTCTAACCCTATACAATATTTGCTTCTTCCCCCAGATTGATGATGTCATTGATGAGATCATCAGCCTGGAGTCCAGTTACAATGATGAGATGCTCAGCTATCTGCCTGGAGGCACTGCAGGACTGCAGCTCCCCAGCACGGTGAGGTGTTCAGATGGGAGGTTGGTCAGAAAATTAGGGCATCTCTCTGTCACTGAGGCCACACCTGTACTGGCTATATATATGTGAGACCCTTGATGTGGGTTGTACTGAAGTAGAAAGGGAGGCCTTTTCATGAGAATGGAGCATAACAGTGCCCTTCATGCTGGGCTGCAAGGAGAGGTGGGACTTGCAGACTTTATTTATTTATTTTTTATTAATTTTTTTGAGAGATTTTTGTGTTTTTTTGTTAGTTTGTTTTTTTGCTACAAGGTACGTGCATTACCCAGAGAGACAGAAAGTGAGAAATCACCCCCCGGGGGATGGCCACACCCCAATCCCTTCTCCTCTATTCTCTTGGAATCTTGGGCATGCATGCACATGTACCCGGCGTGAGTTTAAGCCACCGAGTCCGGGACTCGAACCTTGGTCAACTACGTGGGAGTCCAACGACATAGCCATTACACCAACTGCTGGTCCCAGGCCTTGCAGACTTTGATACATACAGGATGGGAAGCTCATGGAAATACTAGGGCATACCAAAGTGCTCAGGCTTTGCTATGGAAAGTACCAAGAGGTGGGAATTTTGTAGAAATTTGACTATCTCAAGGGATTCAGGTCATTGAGACATATGCTGACAAATTGGTGATTGGAAAATATTAAAAGTTTCCAAACTTTGTGTGGGTTAAAACAAGTGGTTGGACCTTGTGGTGATTCCAGTGTACCAAGTCTCTTGCAGTGAACTGTGCCAAGAGGCTAGGTCTTCTTGAGATAAAACTTTCTTTTTTAAGACTTATTTTATTTAACTTTATTTATTTTAATTTGACCAGAGAAGGACAGAGAGAGAGAGAGAGAGAGAGAGAGAGAGAGAGAATGCATGAGAAAGCAAGCCACCAGGTCCAGGACTTGAATCATGGTCAGTCATGTGGGAGTCTAGTGCCCTTTACCACCATTTCACCTGCTGGCCCCAGGATAAAACTTTCTAGAGTGAAGGGTATACCATGATAATATTCTGGTTCTAGAACATTCCAGGGGGCTCTTGGAATATACCAAGTGCCTATAGTTTTGCTTTTTTTCCAACTTATCAAGAGGATAGAGGCATGTATAAAAAAGGTACGAGTATAGTAGAACTTTTTTTTTTATTTAGACACAGCTAAAAATTAAATGGATCCAGCAGACTAGAGGGGATGTCAAGAGACAAAACTCATCAAGAAGTAGGACTTGGAGGGGCCAACCCTTTAGCTATGTGGTTAAGAGAGCTAGATCCCATGGGGCCAACCATGATTCGAATCTTAGCCTCAGCAGCTTGAAAAACATGCTACACGCATGTGTGTGTGTGCCCGAATTTCTGACGGGAAGGAGGAAAAAAGATGTTTCCTCCATGCTCCATTGTAGGATACTGCCCTGTCACTCTGCCCTCCCCTCCCCCAATGAGCACACATACCTTCTGGCTATTAAAAAAAGAGAGGGACTTGTGTATATTTTAGATTAGTGCGTTGCCCTAGAGTACATCCAGGATAGTGCAAAGGAGAGAAAGCAACCAGACTGATACAAAAGCAGTGTTTGTTGAATAGTTAGACAAGGAATGCTGAGAGGTTAGAATGTACAGGAAGATACCAGAGTCAAGGCCTTGGTATGTGACAGTAGGAAATCTTGATGCGACTCAATCATGGTTGAAGATGAGAGATCAGGTTGGAACTCTCCAAAGGCCAGATTTTTGATGACATGTTGCCATAACAGTTTCCCAAGGTTTGAGAAGATTGAGTTAGAGTGTTTCAAGAACACTGGATTGGAATGTTGTGCTGGGAGGAGCTACTGGGCCGGAATGTCACATCAGAGCTGACAAAGACCTGAGAACAGCGTTTCTTCTCAGAGCCAGCCCTGGAGTTTGAGAGAGAGGCTTTAGAGATCACTCAGGGGATTTGAGGGGCTGGATAGAGGGAGTAATAAGCAGGCCTCCACTTGGCTCTGTGGGGCTGCCATGTCTAATTGCCTTGGAGAAGGAAGGGCTCCTGTGCTGATTCAGCCAGTCCTTGCATTAGAGAGGCCAGTCTTTGGGGTGTGTGAAGAGTCAGTATCCTGGTTCTGAGGAGAGGCTGAGCCTGGGGTTTGTTCCTAACCACTGTCTCTCTGCTTTCCCTACCCCCAGCTGCCTGTGTCAGGGAATCTGCTTGATGTGTACAACAGTCAGGGCGTAGCCACACCAGCCATCACTGTCAGCAACTCCTGCCCAGCTGAGCTACCCAACATCAAACGGGAGATTTCTGGTAAGTGCCAAGGTCTTGGCCCCATTCTGTGCCCTGTACCCCAAATTGATCCCTATGCCTATCAGTTCTGGGGTGGGCCTGATTCTGGCGAAGGGATTTGAGCATACAGAAACAGGGGCTATTTGTTTCCTTTGTCCCTGTGGCCTCTGGTCCTGCTTTCACCCCATTTCCTTCACCCCATTTCCTTTCACTTTCTCCGATCTTGGGTTTAACAACTGGTCTGTCATTAGAGCTTCATCAAAAACAGTACAATGGGGACCAGCAGATGGCATAATGGTTACATCGCTGGACCTAATGGCTTAAAACTCACACAGAGTGTGTGTGTGTGTGTGTGTGTGTGTACCCAAAATCCCAAAAGGAGAATGGAGGAGAAGGGATTATGGTGTGGCCATCCCTGCTGGGGTTTTTTTCTTGCTTTCTGTTTCTTCCCTCTCTGTCCCTCCAGAGAGCACATGTACTCTATAGCAAAAATCTCTCTTAAAAAAAAAGTAAAACAAGGTCAGCCAGTGTCATGATGGTTAAGGTGACGGATTCCACATGACTGACAGAGCAGTTCAAGTCCAAGGTCTGGCAGCTTGTAAAACATGCCAGGCACACGTGTGTGCATGTCCAAAATCCTGAGAGAAGAATGGAGAAGGGATTGTGGCATGGCCCTCCCCATTGGCCAGTTCTTCCTCACTCCCCTTCCCCCCCCCCCCCGTCTCTTTCTCTCCAGCAAGTGCAGGTTCTCTATAGCAATTGCTTTTTAATTGTTAAAAAGAGGGACTAGCAGATGGCATAATGGTTACGTTGCCGGACTCCCACATAGCTGACCACGGTTTGAGTCCCAAACCCGGTGACTTAAACTCATGCCGGGCACATGTGCATGCGTAGTCAAGATCCTGAGAGGAGAATGGAGGGGAAGGGATTGCAGCATAGCCAACACCCCTGTGGGTGATTTCTCGCTTACTGTCTCTGTCTCTGTATTTCCAACAAGTGCACGTGCCCTATAGCAAAAATGTCTTTTTTAAAATTTATTTATTTTAATTTGATCAGAGAGGGACAGAGAGAAAGAGAAAGTAAGAAAGCAAGCTGCCAGGTCCAGGAGTCGAACCATGGTTGGCCATGTGGGAGTCCATCGCCCTTAACCACCATGCCACCTGCCATTCCCCCCCCCCACGATTTTTTTGAGAATTATTTTAATTTTATTCATTGTCATTATTTTTTTAATAATTATTTTATTTAACTTTATTTATTTATTTAGTTTTAATTTGACCAGAGAGGGACAGAGTGAGAGTGAGAGAGAGAGAGAGAGACAAGTAAAGTGAGAAAGCAAACCACCAGGTCTGGGACTTGAACTGTGGTCAGCCATGTGGGAATCCAGCACCTTTAACCATTATGCAACCTGTCGGGCCCTAAGTTTATTTTTGTTAGAGAGATTTTTACTATAGGGCACTCATGCTTGCCAGAGAGATAGAAGGCCAGAAATCACCCCCAGGGGGGTTGGCCACGCTGCAATCCTCCTCTGGGGATTTTGGGCATGCATGCACATGCGCCCGGTGTGAGTTTTAAGTCACTGAGTCCGGGATTTGAACCACAGTGAGACATGTGGCAGACATTGATGTGATCATTATGCCATCTCCTGGTCCCAGTAGACACTTTTTTTTCAGAGAGAGAATTTTGCCATGTGCGCTCACCAGAGAGATGGAAAGCAAGAAATCACCCCCTGGGAGGATGGCCATGCCAAAATCCCTTCTCTTTTATTCTCCTCTTGGGATTTTGGGCACATGTGCACACACACCTGGTGTGAGTTATAAGCCGCTAGGTCTGGGACTCGAGCCACAGTCAACTACGTGGGAATCCAGCAATGTAACCATTATGCCATCTGCTGGTCTCCTAAGAGGCACTTTTTAAAAACGTCACTTCCTTAGGTCAGCCAGTTGGATTTCACATGGCCAACTGGATAGTTCAAATTCCAAACCTGGTGATTTGAAGAACATGCCAAGGTGCGTGTGCATGCATGCCCAAGATCCTGAAAGGAGAAACTGAGAAAAAGGGATTGCGATGTAGCCAATCCCCCATGGGGAGTGCTTTCTCATTTTCTCTTTTTCCACCAAACACATATACCCTCTAGCAACAACAGCCACCACCCCAAAAAAGTTGCTTCCCTTGCCTCTGCCCACAAAACCCTAACTCAGGATCTGCAGATGTTTCCTTCTTTCCCATATCCAAAAGCCCTGACCACCTCCACTCTCTTCCAGAGACCGAGGCAAAAGCTCTTTTGAAGGAACGGCAGAAGAAAGACAATCACAATCTAAGTAAGCCAGAGATAATGTGCACTTGTGCAGCCCCACCCTGCTGTGAGTCCCGGTCCTCCATGGGGAGCCCCTCCTTGCAATGGTCTCCCAACTCCCCAGTTTCTCTCTCTTCCCTCCTTTGCCCATTGACAACTCTTTCCCACTCTTTGTCTCTTGCTGCCTCCAAAGTTGAGCGTCGCAGGCGATTCAACATTAACGATAGGATCAAGGAGCTGGGTACCCTCATCCCCAAGTCCAGCGACCCGTGAGTCTGGGCTGCGAACTCCGGGCCAATGGGAGGTGGGGCGGCCTATTCTTTGGTGGGCCTGCCAGGCAGTCTTGCCCAGACATTCTCTTCTGGTCCTTTCCTAGCCTGAGCAGGGTCACAGACCCTTGCTGTGTCCCCACCTAAAATTTCAGGTACATGACGTTAAGATCTGTGTTTACTCTAAGGTCTCCATAGGGCATATGCACCTAGTTTTCTGTTCATCTATTCCCCCTTCTAGTTATTCCAGATTGATTTGTTGAGCCTCTGCTTTCTGCCAGGTGTGGTGCTAGGCCCTGAGGATACCAGAGGGGACAAAGAAGACAAAGATCCCTAGTGTTTTAATGGGGGCAGACAGGCAATAGGCAAATAGTAAAGTCTGAGACTCACTGCGATGAGTGTTACAGAGAAAAATAAATGGTGGAAGAGAGCTGGGAATGTGATGGGGAGAGTTATTACAGTATGGGGTGACAAGGGTAGAGACAGGGCACGTCTTAACTAGCAAGGGAAGTATTTGGATGAAGAGCCTGGGGCAGAGGGGCAGCAGGTGGCATAGTGCTTAAAGTGGTCAACTGCGGTTCAAGTCCTAGACCCAACAGCTCAAAAAAATCACACTAGGCATGTGTGTGTGTGCATGCCCAAAATCCTGACAGGAGAGTGGAGAAGGGATTGTGGCGTGGCCATGCCCCCTGGGGGGTGATTTCTCACCTTCCCTCTCTCTGTCTCTCTAGCGAGTGCATGCGCCCTATGACAGATACCTAAAAAAATAATAATAATACATAAAAATTAAAAAGAGTCCAAGTTGGAGCTAGTCAGTGGCATGGTGGTTAAGGCGGCTGGATCCCACATGACCAACTGAGGTTTGAGTCCTAGATCTAGCAGCTTGAAAAACACCCGGGGCCTGTGTGCATGCATGCCCAAAATCTGGAGAATGGATTGTGACATGGCCATCCCCCCGGGGGTGCTTTCTCACTCTCTCTCTCTCTCTCTCTCTCTCTCTAGCAAGAGTATGTGCCCTATAGCAAATTTTTTTTTAAAAAAAAGAGCCTAAGGAGCGAGGCAGGGAGCCACATGGGTGTCTAGGGGGAGGAATGTTCAAGGCAGAGGGCATAGCCAGGGTCGTAGGCCTGGAGATAGGAATGGATTTCCATGTCAAAGGAGCAATGAGGGACAGTGGGGCTGTGATGAGGTGAATCAAAGGGATGTAGTTAACAGAAGAACCATATGGGGTCAGGTTAGTGAGGGTTTCCAGGGTGCAGGATGCGATGGGGATCCTTTGGAAGGTTCCAGGCAGGGGGTTTTCATCCAAGCCTCACAGAGCCTTGGTATACCCCTACCTCATGTTCTGCACATGTGCTGGGTTGTTTTATCTACCTGGTGCAGTCCCCCTACCAGCTCCTGAGAGACTCCACATATACCACTTCCTTATTTCCTTCCCCCTCGGGCCCACAGGGAGATGCGCTGGAACAAGGGGACCATCCTGAAGGCTTCTGTGGATTATATACGCAAGTTGCAGAAGGAACAACAGCGCTCCAAAGATCTGGAGAGCCGGCAGCGATCTCTGGAGCAGGCCAACCGCAGCCTGCAGCTCCGAATTCAGGTCTGGGAGGAGAACACGGAGACAGGGATGAGGGGGACTTCCAACAAGCAGAGGCAGAGGAAGAGCAGGCCAAGATTTCCCTTCCTGGCATCCTTAGGGGATCCCCAGTCTTCTCAGCTCTTGTGATGATGACAATGATAAGTAATAATCATAACATCAGCTAAGGTACATAGTGTTCATCTTGTACTGTGCACAAAGAGAAGAGCTTTATATTCACTAGCATTTATTTAACCTATTGTTAAATCCTCACAACCGTGCTGTGAGGTAGGGACCATTATTATACCGAGTTTGTAAATCAGGACTCTGAGGCTCAGAGATGAAGCAAGCTTCCTAAAGGTTCACAACTAGTGAATGGCAGGGGCTGGATTCGAACCCAGGCAGCCTGCCCTTTTAACTGTTGTTATCTTCCTCTGCCTCTGAGGGATTCTGAACCCCATCTTATCCTACACCCTTCCTTTACTTTTTGCAGGAGCTAGAACTGCAGGCCCAGATCCATGGTCTGCCAGTACCTCCCACCCCAGGGTTGCTCTCCCTGGCCACGACTTCGGCCTCTGACAACCTCAAACCAGAGCAGCTGGACATTGAGGAGGAAGGCAGGCCAGGCACAGCAACGTTTCACGTAGGGGGGGGACCTGCCCAGAATACTCCCCATCAGCAGCCCCCAGCACCACCCTCGGATGCCCTTCTGGACCTGCACTTTCCCAGTGACCACCTGGGGGACCTAGGGGACCCCTTTCACCTGGGGCTGGAGGACATTCTAATGGAGGAGGAGGAGGGGGGTGGTGGGAGGGCTGTCTGGGGGTGCCCTGTCCCCACTACGGGCTGCCTCGGACCCCCTGCTCTCTTCAGTATCCCCGGCTGTCTCCAAGGCCAGCAGCCGCCGCAGCAGCTTCAGCATGGAGGAGGAGTCCTGATCAGGCCTCACCCCTCCCCTGGGACTTCCCCACCCAGGAAAGGAGGACAAGTCAGGATGAGGCCCCGCCTTTTCCCCCACCCTCCCATGAGACTGCCCTGCCCAGGTGTTCTGGGGGAAGAGGAGATGTGATCAGGCCCCACCCCTGTAATCTGGCAAGGAGGAGGAGTCAGATGAGGCCCTGCCCCTTCCCAAAGGCACAGCCCAGTGCAGGTATTTCTGAGGGAGAAGGCACTGGAAGGTGGTGAGGTCCTCTGGGGGTCACAGCCTTGCTCCTGCCCCATGTGACCTGCCCTTGCCCAGGTAAGGGAGGAGACAGGATGAGGTCCCGTCCCTGTCCCCCTAGGGACAGTGCAGCTAGGTCTCCTGGGAAGAAGTGACGTCAAGATGCTGCTCCATTCCTTCTCTTAGGGGCAACAGTTCAGTTCATTCTGGCGAGGAAGGAGGGCCCAATATGATGGAGGTTTTACCCTTGGGGGTTTAAGCCCTGCTCCTTCCTCATGAACCCTGCTTGGCCCAGGCATAGACAGGAAGTGAGGATGAAATCCGGCCCCTTCCCTAGGAGCTCAGTCCTGCCCTAAGATTGGAGGGGTCAGGCCCCACCCCTTCCTTAATAAGAACAGCACTGGACTTCTTCGGGTGTGGAGAAATCTGGAAGATCAGGCCACCCAGGTGGAGATCACAACCCCTGTACCTTAGCAACATCCCATCCAAGCATTCCATGCTGCTGGAGGGAGTGGTATTTAAGCTCCCCGGCCTTAACCTGGGACTAACCTGACCTAACTTAGGAGGGCTCTGAGCCTACCTTGCTCTTTGGGAAAGGGGGCCTATCTAGAAATCTTACAGATTGACTTTCCAGACCTGAATCTGGAGTGAGAGGTAGGCTTCTACCCTTGGGCAGAGTTCCCTGCCTTCTGCCTTCAGGGGCTGTTTGGGGAGGTGACTGAGATTAGCAGGGACTGGGTCCAGATTCCCAAAACCAGGACTCTTGTTTTTCAATGTGCAGAGGACCAGGCTGAAGGAAGGGGCATTCCAGGGAGTTCTCCAGCTCAGGCAAAAGTGGAAGCCTCCCACACTGAGGCAGAGGCTTGGAGGGCGGGTTGCACAAGCATATTGTACCCCCTTGTGTGTTCATCTGATTTTTTTATTGACCCAACCCCTACTCAGAAGCTAGGTCACCCCAACCTCCAGCCCTCACCCTGTTCTCCATTTGGAGGAGTCCTCCCATTTCAGAGTTATCAAGAGACACTCCCCGCCCATTCCCACCCCTCTACCACCTACACCCATGGTTGTCAGCTTTGGATTGTTGGGGCCAGGCCCCAAGGAGGGTGTACTGAGGGGTCTGTAGGTTTGTGAATAATAAATGCTAGGCGTGTTTGATGCGCTTTTAACTTTGGCAAAGAGTCTCCTGTCCTTGTTTTCGACAAGAGGTGGACATGGCCCATGCAGGCCAGGAGTGAGGAAAGTTCTTGAAAGAGACAGATTTTAGAGGGATGGATAAAAGAATTTCCAGGGGCCAGCAGGTGGCATGGTGGTCAAGGTACTGGATCCCGCCAACTGTGCAGTTTGAGTCCTGGACCCAGTGACTTGAAAAACACATTGGGCATGTATGCATGTGTACCTAAAATCCTAAGAGGAGAAGGGATTGCAGCTTGGCCATCCCCCCCCAGGGGATGATTTCTCACATCTCTCTCTCTGTTTCTGGTGAGCACACTTGCGCTGTAGTAAAGACAAAAAACAGTTTCCAGGGAACCAGCAGTTAGCGTAATGGCTATGTCGCTGGACTCCCACGTAGTTGACTGTGGTTCGCATCCCGGACCCGGTGGCTTAAAACTCATGCCGGGCAGGTGTGCGTGCGTGCCCAAGATCCCGAGAGGAGAAAGGAGGAGAAGGGATTGCGGCATGACCATCCCTCCTGGGGGGTGATTTCTCGCTTTCTGTCTCTTTGTCTCTCTCTGTCTGTCTGGCGAGCGCACATGCCCTATAGCAAAAACCTCTCAAAAAAAAAAAAAACTGAAAAAAAAAAAACAAAAAAACAGTTTCCACTGGGAGAGGAGCTGGAGGAAAACAACTTACTAACAAAAGCAACTAGTCCATTTAATGACCTGTAGTCACCATTCTAACTGCTACAAGCAATTCATCTCATTTATTGATATTTCTCTAAGGAGAATCAGGCAGAAAGTGCTGCTGCTTATTCCCATTGAAAAATGTCACTGAGAGCAGATGAGGGGTGGAGATTTTTTTAAATCAAGTTTACTCTTGAAACTAGCAAGG
Organism: Tupaia tana; assembly: GCA_026018925.1. NCBI lineage: Eukaryota > Metazoa > Chordata > Mammalia > Scandentia > Tupaiidae > Tupaia > Tupaia tana. The sequence continues at coordinate 121,646,927 of JAKSZU010000009.1, forward strand.
AAGAATATATCTCCCAGCAGACAACGTAGGTGTTCAAGATGGTGGAAAGGGCACAGTTGAAAATCAGAAAGGGAGAGGAACTCAAATTTAGAACATGCTGACATTTGGGGAGAATTTAAGTGAAGGTGAACAAACAAAAGGATTTTCTCAAAGGCTGGGAAAATGTTTTTTTTTTTGGAATTTCCCAGCCAGGCTCTGACTCCTAAGACAAGTAGGCCTGATTTTTTTTTTAAGTTATTTATTTAATTCAATTTATTGTTATTTTTTACTCTGACCAGAAAGAGGGAAAATGAGAAAGTAATCCACCAGGTCCAGGACTCAAACCACAGTTGGCTGTATGGGAGTCCAGTACCTCAACCACCACACCACCTGTCAGCCCCTCAGGTCTGATTTTTTTTTTTTTGAGAGTTTTTTTGTCACAGGGCGCGTGCGCTCGCCAGACAGAGAGAGACAGAGAGACAGAAAGCAAGAAATCACCCCCCCCCGGGCGGGGGGGATGGCCACGCCGCAATCCCTTCTCTGTTCTCTCGGGATCTTGGGCACACACGCACAGGCACCTGGCGTGAGTTTAAGCCACCAGGTCTGGGACTTGAACCACAGTCAACTACATGGGAGTTCAGCGACATAGCCATTACGCTAACTGCTGGTCCCAAAAGAATTATTTTTTAAAAAATTTTAAAAATAATGTGCGTGCACATTTCTCGCTTTCTCTCTCTCTGTTTCTCTCTGTCTTTCTGGCGAGCGCATGTGCCCTATAGCAAAAACCTCTCCAAAAAATTGTTTTATTTAGCTTTATTTACTTACTTTAATTTTCCCAGAGAGAGACAGAGTGAGTGAGTGAGCAGGGGTGGGAGTGGGGCAAGAGAAAACAAGCCACCAGGTCTGGGATTCAAACCATGGTTAGCCATGTGGGAGTCCAAGGCCCTTAACCACCAAGCCACCACTGGCCCCTAGGCCTGATTCTTAAATCTCCCCCATAAGATGGTGAGACCAGAGTGCACCTGGACTGGGTTTGGCCACTGCAACTTCTCTACCAGACAGTGACTACTTTATTTCCTGCCTCTTTCTAATCCACCATGCTGCGACCCCTCAGGCCTGGCTTTTGAGACTCTCAACACTAGGCTGGTGGCTCTCCAATACTTGCATTTTTTTTCTTTTCAACTTTGTTATACTCTCTTATTTATTTAAAAAACTTAATGGCCAGCGGGACCAGCAGTTGGCATAATGCCTACGTTGCTGGACTCTCATGTAGTTGACCGTGGTTTGAGTCCCGAACCCATTGGCTTAAACTCACGCCGGGCGCGTGTGCATGCGTGCTCAAGATCCCTAGAGGAGAATGGAGGAGAAGGGATTGCAGCATGGCCATCCCCCCGGGGGGTTATTTCTCGCTTTCTGTCTCTCTGTCTCTCTCTGTCTGGTGAGCGCACACGCCCTGTAGGAAAAACCTCTCAAAAAAAAATAATAATGGCCAGGAAATTTTTATAAGTTTTGTTCATTGCCAGAGGGTATATACGCTTGCTAGACAGAGACAGAAAGAGAGGGAAAAAGCACCCCACAGTGGGATGTGGTTACACAACAATCCCTTCTCTATTTCTTCATCATATATTTTTTAAAAAGATTTATTTACTTTTAATTTTATTTATTATCATTATTCTTCCATTTTGACCAGAGAGAGACAGACAGAGAAAGGGAGAATGAGAAAGCAAGCCGCCAGGTCCAGGACTTGAACCATGGTTAGACATATGGGAGTCTACCGCCTCAGCCACCACGCCACCTGCTTACCCCTCTTCATCATATTTGAATTTTGGGTGCTTATACACTCTTATGCAGTGTTTTTCCCAAGTCACTGGGACTGGGGCTGGGACTTGAATAACAGCCATGTGGTTGGGGGCTGGCAGGTGGCGTGGTGGTTAAGGTGCTAGACTCCCACATGGCTGACTGTGGTTCGAGTCCTGGACCCGGCAGCTTGCTTTCTCTCTCTTTCTCTCTCTCTCTGGTCAAATTAAAAATAAATAAATAATAAAAATAAAATAAATAGAGTTAAAATAATTCTTAAAAAAAAAAAAAAAAAAAAAAACAGCCATGTGGTATCTGGCTCCCTTATCCACTAGCCTAGTGGTTAAGTGGGAGTGGCTCCTTTAAAGTTTATTTTTTATTCCAAGAGAGATTTTTGTTACAGGGTATATGTACTCACCAGAAACAGGCAAAAAATCACCCCCTCCCCCCTGGGGAGTGGATGGCCATGCTGTAATCCCTTCTCTATCCTCTCAGGATTTTGGCATGCACATACACACACTCAGTGCGAGTTTTAAGCTGCCATTTCCAAGACTCGAACTGTGGTCGGCTACGTGGGAGTCCGATGACATAACCATTATGCCATCTGCTGGTCCCAAATTTTATTGTTGATTGTGTGTGTGTGTGTGTGTGTGTTTTGCTATAGGTGTGTGTGCTCTCACCAGAGACAGAGTGTGAAATCACCTGGAGGGATGGCCACACTGTAATCCCTTCACTCTCTTGGGATTTGGGGCACGTACACACACATGTTCTGTGTCTTTTTCTTTCTTTCTTTTTTTTTTTTTGAGAGGTTTTTCTTGCTATAGGGCACGTGCGCTCACCAGGCAGAGAGATAGAAAGCGAGAAATCACCCCCCAGGGGGGATGGCCACGCCGCAATCCCTTCTCCTCCATTCTCCTCTCGGGATCTTGGGCACGCACGCACACACGCCCGGCGTGAGTTTAAGCCACCGGGTCCAGGACTCGAACCGCAGTCAACTATGGGAGTCCAGTGACATAGCCATTACGCTAACTGCTGGTCACGCTCTGTGTTTTTTCTAAGCCACCATGTCTGGGAGTCGAACTATAAAGTTGTCCGTGTGGGATTTAGCCATCTTAACCACAATGCTACTGGCTAGCCCAGTCCCTTTAAAGTTTTTATTATGGGGCCAGCAAGTAACATAGTAGTTAAGGTCGTGGACTGTCACATGGCCAACCATGGTTTGAGTCCAGGACCCAGCAGCTTGAAAATCACAGCAGACATGTGTGTGCATGCCCAAAATCCCAGGAGGAGAAGGGATTGTGGTGTGGCCACCCCCACTGGGGGGGTGATTTCTCGCTTTCCTTCTTTCCTTCTTACTGTCTCTCTCTGTCACTCTCTGGTGAGTGCATGCACTCTATGGGAAAAACCTTTTCAAAATTTTTAAAATAAAGTTTTTATTCTGAAATAATTTTAAATTTATGAAAGAGTTGCAAAGCCATTAGAGAGCATTCCCATACCCATCACCCACCTCCCCCTAATGTTAGCATCTTATATAACCATGTTACATTTATCAACACTGAGAAATTAACATTGTCAGAGAACTATTAGCTTCAGACTTTATTTGAATCTCTCTTTTTTTTTTTTTATTTTGAGAGATTTTTGCTATAGGGCGCGTGCGCTCGCCAGACAGACAGAGAGAGACAGAAAGCGAGAAATCACCCCCCAGGGGGGATGGTCACGCCGCAATCCCTTCTCCTCCATTCTCCTCTCGGGATCTTGGGCACGCACGCATACGCGCCCGGCGTGAGTTTTAAGCCACCGGGTCCGGGACGCGAACCGCGGTTGACTACGTGGGAGTCCAGCGACATAGCCATTACGCTAACTGCTGGTTCCCTGAATCTCATTTTGTATTTCCACTAATGTCTCTTTTTTCCCTTCCTTCCTCCCATCCTTCTATTCTTAACAGGGTCTCAGCTTCCCAGCTTCAGAAAGGGTATTGCTAAATTGCCCAGGCTAGCCTCGAGCTCATGGTCTTCCTGCCTCAGCCTTCTGAGTCACTGGGATTACAGGTGTGCATCACTACACCCAGCCTTTAGGCTAGACTGCTCAGGTGGTCCCAGCCTGTGGAGCAGCAACATCTTAGTAGCATGTGCCACTGCAGCTGGGCCCTACTAATGTCTTTTCTGTTCTAGGACCTAAGTAAGAATACTGTACTATTAGTTCCTCAGGAAAGTCATGACGTGTTTTTCTAAGCAAAAATACATCATGACTTTCCTGACGACCCAGTAGTTCTCTATTCCTAAAGTAGCAAATTAACCAGTCTCAGTGGCTACCAACAACACACGTTCATTATCTTTTTTTTTTTCCCTAATCACCAGAGAAAGAGAGAGGAAAAGGAAGAACGCACCCCACAGTGGGCATGGTCTTGCTGCAGTCCCTTCTCTACTTCTCCATCCTGTTGGGATTTTGAGCTCATACACACACATGTGTGCCTGGCATGTTTTACAAGCCACCAGGGCTGGGATGTGAACTTCAGTCAGCCATGTGAAATCCTGGTCTTTTAACCTCTAGGCTGTAAGGCCAGCCCATCTCTTAGGTTCTGTGTCAGGAGTCTAGGCTGGGCTCATTCGGGCTCAGCCAGTCCACAATTCAGTGTCTCTCGAGGGCACAACCAAGGAAGGTGTGAGCAGGATTCAGAGACCAAGCACTCCTCTGAAAGCTGAAATGGGGAAGGATCTGCTCTTTTTTTTTTTTTTTTTTTGGAGAGGTTTTTGCTGTAGGGCACGTGCTCTTGCCAGAAAGACAGAGAGAGACAGACAGCGAGAAATCACCCCCCAGGGGAATTGCCACTCTGCAATCCCTTCTCCTCCTTTCTCCTCTCAGGAATCGTGCTCGGCATGAGTTTAAGCCACTGGGTCTGGGACTCAAACTGTGGTCATCCAGCGACATAGCCATTACACTAACTGCTGGTCCCAGGAAGGATCTGTTCTGAGCTCATGTGGTTGCTGGCAGGATTCAGTTCTCTGCAGTTTGTGGAACAGAGGGTGCCCTCAATTCTTGCCACAGGTGCCTTTCCATCAAGTGGCTCAGAGCATGGGAATTGGCTTTATCAAAGCCAGCAAGGGAGTCAGCTAGCCAAACAGAAGTTAGTCTCCTGTAATGTAATATGAAAGTGACATCGCTGAATGTTGAGGCCTTCTGTTGGTTAGAATCAAGTTACTTAAGGGGAAGGGATTATATAAGACCATGAATATCAGCAGGTAGGTACCACAGGTTTGGGAGCATCATAGATGCTACCTATTGTGTAGACACCATGTTGTTGTATCTTCTTGGGCTCTGCTGACAGTTCCTTGGTCTGTCCACTGAGAAGGCCTAGAAATCATGCCATTTCAGAAGCAACAAGCATATCTAGTGCCCAGACGTTGTTTTCTTTCTTCTTTCTCTTTTTTGAAAAAGGATTATTTATTTAATTAATTTGTTATTAGTACTTTTTTTGTGTGTGCGTGTGCTATAGGACACGTGCGTTCACCAGAAAGACAGAGAGACAGACAGACAGAAAGCGAGAAATCACCCCCCAGGGGGGATGGCCATGCCACAATCCCTTCTCCTCCATTCTCCTCTCAGGATCTTCGGCAAGCTCACACACACACACCCGGCATGAGTTTGAGCCATCGGGTCCAGGACATGAACTGCATTTGACTACATGGGAGTCCAGCAACATAGCCATTACACCAACTGCTGGTCCCATCCCTTCTCTTCTTATAAACCCACAAGAACTGAATGATAAGGGCCTCACTCTAATAGCTTTATACCAAAACTTCCCACCCCAGGACACCATGAAGGAATTGTTTTCACTTAACATTATTACAATACAACGAAGTCCCAACACGTGAATGGGGGGGGGGGATTTATTATACAAACTATAGTTTTCTACCCCTGCCCCCTTAATTAATGTACTTATTACATACAAAATTATCCCAATAGCCCCCAAAGTCCAGATTCATTCAAAAACCTATTTTTTAAAGAATTATTTAATTTTTTTTTCTTTTTTTTTTTTGGAGAGGTTTTTTTTGCTATAGGGCGCGTGCACTCGCCAGACAGATAGAGAGAGACAGAGAGATAGAAAGCAGGAAATCACCCCCCAGGGGGGATGGCCACACCGCAATCCCTTCTCCTTCATTCTCCTCTCGGGATCTTGGGCACGCACGCACACGCGCCCGGCGTGAGTTTAAGCCGCCGGGTCCGGGACTCGAACCGCGGTCGACTACGTGGGAGTCCAGCGACATAGCCATTATGCTAACTGCTGGTCCCAAGAATTATTTAATTTTATTCACCATCATTTTATTATTATTTTAATTTGACCAAAGAGATACAGAGAGAGAGAGAGAGAGAGAGAGAGAGAGAGAGAGAGAGAGGGAAAATGAGAAATCAAGCTGCCAAGTCCAGGACTCGAACCGTGGTCAGACATGTGGGAGTCCAGCACCTCAAGCACCATGCCACATGCCAGCCCCTCAAAAACCTAATTTTTTAAAATAATCATTTTATTTAACTTTATTTATTTATTCTAATGTGACCAGAGAGGGACAGATTGAGAGAGAGAGAGAGAAAGTGAGAAAGCAAGCTGCCAGGTCTAGGACTTAAACTGTGGTCAGTCATGTGGGAGTCCAGTGCCCTTAACCACCACACCACCTACCAGCTCCCTCCCTTTTTTTTTTTTTTTTTTTTTAATTTGCCAGAGGGCACTTGTGCTCACTGGAGAGACAGAACAAGAAAGTGAGAAAGCACCCCCTATAAAGGATGGTCATAGTGCAATCCCTTCTCCATTTCTCCCTCCTTTTGGTATTTTGGGCACACAAGCACTCACCTCCTTGGTGTTCCTCAAGCCACTGAGTCTGGGCTTGGGGATCCACCGTCTGAATCTCCAGTTCTAATTTATTCATTTATTTTTTTTAAGAGCGATTTTTGCTATAGGGTAGATGCACTTGCCAGAGAGACAAATAGTGAGAAATCACCCCCCAGGGGGATGGCCATGCTGCAGTCCCTTTTCCTCTATTCTCCTCTCTGGATTTTGGGCACGCATGTATACACTTCCGGTGTGTTTTAAGCCTCCGGGTCCAATACTTGAACTGCGGTTAACTATGTGGAAAACCAGTGATGTATCCATTACGCCATCTGCTGGTCTCATCCACTACTAATTTAAAAGTCCAAGTCCAAAGTCTCAAAATGAGACTCAGGCAAATGCTTTCCAGCTATAATACAAAACAAATTACATGTTTACAAACACAATGGTGGAACAGGTGTAGAGCAGAAATTCCCATTCCACAAGAATAAAGTAGCAACACCCCAAGCAAGTCTGAAACCTGAGGGCAGACATTCAGTCTTAAAATCCTGGGGAACAGCGGTTGGCGTAATGGCTATGTCACTGGACTCCCATGTTGTTGACCACTGTTCGAGTCTTGGACCTGGAGTTTTAGACTTACACTGGGCCAAATGTGAGTGCGTGCCCAAGATCCCGAGAGAATGGAGGAGAAGGGATTGCAGAGTGGCCACCCCCCCGGGGGGTGATTTCTCACTTTCTGTCTCTCTGTCCCCTCTTTGTCTTTCTGAAGAGTGCATGCACCCTATAGCAAAAACCTCTCTAAAAAAATAAAATACTATACAGGTGGGGACAGCAGATGGCATGGTGGTTAAGGGTGCTGGACTTCCATGTGGCTGAATGTGGTTTAAGTCCCAAACCTGGTGGCTTGCTTTCTCACTTTCTCTCCCTCTCCCTCTCCCTCTCCCTCTCCCTCTCCTCTCCTCTCCCTCTCCTCTCCTCTCCTCTCCTCTCCTCTCCTCTCCTCTCCTCTCCTCTCCCCTCCCCACCCCCCATACACTCTGTCCTGCTCTGGTCAAATTAAAGTGGATAAATAAATAAAGTTAAAATAAGTTTTAAAAATTCCTATATAGGGGGGGCCAGCAGGTGGTGTGATGGTTAAGGGCGCTGGATTCCCACATGGCTGGCTGCAGTTTGAGTCCCAGACCTGGCGGCTTGCTTTCTCTCTCTCTCTCTCTCTCAATCTCTCTGTCACTCTAAATAAGCAAATAAATTAAATTAAAATAAAATAATTTTTTGGAGAGGTGTTTGCTATAGGGCATGTGCGCTCGCCAGACAGAGACAGAGAGACAGAAAACGAGAAATCACTCCCCAGGGGGCATGGCCACGCCACAATCCCCTCTCCTCTCAAGATCTTGGGCGTGCATACACACATGCCTGGCATGAGGTTAAGCCGCCGGGTCTAGGACTCGAACCACGGTCAACTACATGGAAGTCCAGCGACATAGCCATTACGCTAACTGCTGGTCCCAAATTAAAAATAATTATTGAAAAAAATCCTATATAGGGGCGGCCAGCAGGTGGCATAGTAGTTAAGGCTCTGGACTCCCGCATAGCCAACTGTGATTTGAGTCTCAGACCTGGCAGCTTGAAAATCACACCAGGCAGGTGCATGTGTGTGCATATGTGCATGTGTCAAAAATCCCAAGAGCAGAATGGAGAAGAGAGAACTGCAGTGTGACCATCCCCTTGGAGTGCTTTCTCACCCCAAGCGCCCGCCCCACACACCCTGTCTCCCTTTCTCTCTCTCTCTCTCCAAAGAGTACACATGTCCTGTAGCAAATATAAAAACAAATGGCGCCGGCAGGTGGTGTCGTGGTTAGGGCTGCTGGACTCCCACATGGCTAACCTTGGTTCGAGTCTCAGACCTGGCAGCTTGCTTTCTCACTTTCTTCTCTCTGTCTCTCTCTGGTCAACTTCAATAAAATAAAAATAATGACAGTAAATAAAATAAAATAAAATAAAATAATAATTTAAAAGAAATCAAAATACTATGTAGGCTGTATCCCAGACACACTGAGTGGTTGGGCCTGCAAAGCATCAGGCAGCCCTTGTCCCCTTGACCCTGCTGGGTTCAATTCATATTTGAGCTCTCTCCAGTTTGAGTGTCACACTGAGCACTGATAGTTCCACAGTTCTGGCGTCTCAAGGGTGGTCCTACCTTTGTGGTTCCACTAGGCATTGCTTTCATGAGAATTGTCTGTCACAGATTGGACCCTCCATTTCCACTTGGCTTTGCATTAGTAAAAGTTCTCTGCGACAGCTCCTGTCTATCCTGTGACCAGTCCCTGTCAGTAAGTTGTCCATGACATCCTTTGAAATCTCAGTGGAGGTCTCCATGTCTCACAATTCTTGCCTTTGGCATGCTTGCTCTTGAGTTCTATGAGCCTGTGGTTACCCTTATGTGTAGGTCACCCACGTGTGTCACTTGCAAGTTCTGGAGCAGCAACTTTATGGCAGGTCGAGCTCCACTTGGGATTGCTTGAACATAGCTGGGCTGAGGAACACTTTACTGGGATGTGGGGAGCAGAATCCTAAAGTGGCTAAGAGCAACAAGCCACCTGAGCCAGTCCCGCTGAAGCCATTCTGTTCTCCTTGGTCTCAGAGCCTATTATGGGAGAGGTAGCTTCAAAGATCTGGGAAATACAGCCCAGGACTTTCCTCTGATTGCTCTGACTGTTATCACCTGGATTCCTTTAGTAATCAGTCTCTCTGCCCAACACATTTTTTAATTCTTTGTCACCTGGCCAGGCTGCAAATTTTCCAAATGTTTCTGCTCTGCTTCTCTTTTAATTACCAATTTTTATCCAAACCATCTTGTTCTTCTTTCATCTGCCAAAATGCAGTTAGAAGCAATCAAGCAACACACTGAACACTTTGTCATTTAGAAATGTTTTCTGGTAAAGAACTTAGATCACTGTGCTTCCATTTAGCCTTCCACAATGTTTTAGGACACGAAACAAAGGATTGAAATGATTTGCTATGCTGTAACACAGATGACCTTTTCTCATTTCTAAGATACTCCTCATTTTCCTTTGAAACCTCCTCCAATGGCCTTTCCTGTTCATATTTATGTCAGTATTCTTGTTCCCAGCATCTAACCCATCTCTAAAAAGTTCCAGTTCATCTCTAAATTAATTTTTTTAGTTTGCTATAGGGCACGTGCACTCACCAGAGAGAGACAGAAGGGGAGAGAGAGTGGGACCAGCAGTTGGTGTAATGGCTATGTTGCTGGACTGCCATGTAGTCAACTGCTGTTCGAGTCCCATACCCAGTGGCTTAAACTCATGCCGGGCACATGTGCATGCCCAAGATCCCGAGAGGAGAATGGAGGAGAAGGGATTGTGTCGTGGCCATCCCCCCCTGTGGGGGTAATTTCTCGTTTTCTGTCTCTTTGTCTCTCTGGCAAGCACACGCACCCTATAGCAAAAAAATAATAAAAAATAAAATAAAAATTAAAAAAATAGAAAGAAAGAAAAGAAAAGAAGGGGAGAGAGAAAGCAAAAGTGAGAACATACTTCACGGGATGGATGACCATGGTGCAATCCCTTCTCCATTCTCCTCTCCAGATTTTAGACATACATACACACATGCCTAGTGTGTTTTTTCTTTCTTTTTTAAAAAGAATTTTAAAATATTTTATTTGTTATTATCACTACTATTATATTTAAAACTATTTTTTTAAGATGTACTTATTATTTGATCAGAGAGGGACAGAGCGAGAGAGAGGAAAGTGAGAAAGCAAGCCACCAGGTCCAGGACTCAAACTGTGGTTGGCCATGTGGGAGTCCAGTGGCACTAACCACCACGCCACCTACTGGTCTCTATCACTACTATTATTAATTTAATCAGAGAAGGAGAAAGGGAAAGTGAGAACATCAGCCACCATATCCAGGACTCCAACCGTGGTCGGCCATGTGGGAGTCCAGCACCTTAACTATACTGCTACATCTGCCAGTCTCTCCAGTGTGTTTTTTCAAGCCATCAGGTCCAGAACTTGAATCACACAGTTGGCTATGTGAGATCCAGCACCTTAACCACCACACCACCTTAACCACCATGCCACCTGGTGGCCCTAGAGGGTTCTTTTGAGACCTCTTAGAATCTAGGCTTTTCCTTGCCTTTTCCAAATGTCTTCCCATTACCCAGTTCCAAAGACACTTTGACATTTTCAGATAGCAGAGTAACACAATCCTGCTCCACTATGTCAATTTCTGTCTTAGTCTGCTATTGCAATGCCAACACAAATATCTGAGTGATTCACAAGAATTCACATGAATTTCAGCTCATGGTTTGTAGATCCAATGTCCAGAGACCAACTTCTGCTGAGGCTACATCATGGTAGAGGGGAGGATCTTGAGCAGAGTGGCTGTCCATATATTTCTGCCTGATCTGGTCTCCTTTTTTTTTCTCTCTTTTTAATTTGCCAAAGGGTATATGTGCTCACTGAAGATAAAGACAAAACACCCCCCCACGGAGCCTGGTCATGCAACAATTCCTCCTTCTCTACTTCCTTTCAGGATTTTGGACACTGATGTACATGCACCTGATATGTCTCTCTCTTTTTTTTAGAGAAAGGGATTATTGCTATTGACCGTATGCACTTGCCAGAGAGACAGAAAGTGAGAAATCGCTCCCTAATGGGGGGATGGCCATGCCCACAATCTCTCCTCCTCCATTCTCCTCTTGGGACTTTGGGCATGCAAGCACATGCACCCAGTGTGTTTTTCAAGCCTCTGGATCTGGGACTAGAACTACGATCAGCCATATGGGAGTCCAGCATCTTAACCACTTGCCATTTGCTGGCCCCAACCCCTAGTGTATCTTTTAAGCTGCTGGGTACAGGACTAGAACTACATATTTGGCTAAATGGGATCCAGCCACTTTAAACACTATGCCACTGGGGGGAGTAGTGTTTAAAGGGCACTGGACTCCCACATGGCTGACCACAGTTCGATTCCCAGACTTAGTGACTTGCTTACTTGCTTAGTTGCTCTCTCTCTCTCTCTCTCTCTCTCTCTCTCTGTTACTCTGTCCCTCTCTGGTCAAATTTAAAAAAATAATTAATTAATTAATTAATTAATTAAAATAAATAAATAAATAAGCACCATGCCACAGAATAGCCCAAGGAAAGTGAGAAAGCAACCCCCATGGGAGATGATCACATTGCAATTCCTTCTCCCTTTCTCCTTTTGGGGATTTTTGGACATGCGCACGCGTACACACACACACACACACACACACACATCCGTTGTGTGTCTCTTAAGCCACCGGATCCAGAACTCAGACTGCACAGTCAACCATATGGGATCCAGCTGCCTTCACCACCACACCACTGACTGGCCCTCCTTCCCCTCTTATAAACCCACCAGAACTCAGTGATAGGGACCGTAATGACCTTATCACACCAAAGATCCCACTCGGACATCATGGAGGAATTAAGTTTTCACTTAACACCTTTACAATACAACCAAGTTCCAACACAGGAATTTTGAGGGGGACATCCAAACTATAACACCACCCTTACCAGAAGCTAAATGTTGGGCTGGCCCGTGGCTTCATGGTTAAGGTGGCTGGATCACACATGGTCGACTGCATGGTTCAAGTCCCAGACCCAGAGATTTGATAAAGTATGCGGGGCGTGTGTGTGCCTAAAAATCCCAAAAGGAGGGGAGAAATAGAGGGAAAGGAATTGCAGTTTGACATGCCCTATGAGGGATCCTTTCTTGCTGCGTCTCTCTCCCTTTCTCTTTCCTATGAATGTGAACTTTTTTTAGTGATTTTATTTTATTTATTTATTTATTTATTTTTGTCATAGGGCATGTGCACTTACCTGAGAGAGACAGAGAGAAAGTGAGAAATCACCCCCTGGGGGGATGGCCACATTACAATCCCTTTTCCTCCATTCTTCCCTTGGGAGTTTGGGCACACATGCACATTCACCTAGTGTGACTTTCAAGCTGCCACATCCAGGACTCAAACTGACATTGACCATGTGGGAATCCAGTGTCTTAACCACTACATCACCTGTTGTCCCCAGCAAATAAATATTTATTTATTTATCAATCAAGGTTTTTGCCATAGGCTATGTGCACTTGCTGGTGAGATACTGGGAGACAGAGGGAGGGGAATGTCAAAACTCACACCCTAGGTGCCGGGGTCCAGCCTCGGCGGGGGTGGGTTGACTCGTGGGAAGCGGCGAAGGTGAACAGAAACAAAAATTAGACTAAGACCTCAATGCCTTTAACATGTTCTTAGCCGACCACAGCCAGAGTTAGCTCCAGGCTGCTGCGCTGGCAACTTTCAAACACACGTATTTATTGAGGGGTGTCTTACAGGAGTAGGAGGGGGTGAGGGGGAAATAAAAGATTTACTCTATGAAACAGAGAATTCAAAGCACAGGAACAATGATCATAAAACATGATGTCTGTCTTGTTTGAACAGGTAAGCCAAACACAGTTCTCAGGACGAAGGAGTCTATTTGTCTGGTGCATTTTCTTCTTCAGTCTTGATTACCGGACAGGGTCTTTTGAAGAGGGGGCTTGGAGGAAGCTTGGTAATCTCAGTCCCAGACCAGGGCGGTAACATTGCTGGTAGCAAAGACCTAGATAGATATCTAAAGGTTATTGTGTACTTGGGACCCTCTACTTGCTGTTCTATACAATGGCTGTGGCTTGGGGAACAGCGATGTTCCCTTGTCCTGAGATCAAAGGTGGCTCATGGTCTTTGTTTGGGGTATCAGTGCCTCACTGATGAGTCCCTAAGCCTCCCCCAGCTACTGAGGTCGTTTCACCAGTTTAGTAGCTTTCTATTAACCCAAACCTTTCTAATGTTATCTATGTAATCCCCAGTAGGAGAGGTGACTGCAGCACTCTATTGACATTTTCCAGGCAGGTGGGGGGGGGGGGGGGCTTCAGGAGATAATTCCCATTTGCTAGCGTTAGGGATCCGCATTCCTTCAGTATTATTGTAAAAATTATAGTAAGGCTGGGGGTGTTATTTTGCCCTTATGGGGTACCGTCAGTAAAGCTCATGGCAGAGAAATTAACTACAGGCCAGAAAAATGACACAAGGAGAGTTAGTAAACTGCTGGCTTTATCTTGCCGTTTCTTCCCAACCCAGGCCATGGGAGACAGCCTCTTTACCAACTTGTGTTGTCTGCATGGCCCCATCATCTCCCCCTTTTTTGTTTTGTAATTAAAGAAGTGAATTTCTGCCTCAAACGATATAATTGCTGTCCTTATACATCTAGCAAGGACGGTTTATAAAGTTTTAACAATAGGGAAGTATAGGTTCCATTTGGGGTTGGATTAAGGGTGAATGTAATGCAGTTCCGCAGTTGTTCGTTTGATGTAGGTGGGTCTTCTTGGAATGCAGTTTCGGGAAAATGGCTCCAGCAAGCAGAGATAATTTTCAGCTGATGTGGCGCGGCAGCTATCTTGTGATTACCAAGCACGATGCTGAGGAAAGAAAATCTCAAGTATAGATATTAGTTCTTATGGATCTTAATAAAGAATGGAACTTATATAATTGTATAGGGATCTAAAACTTAATTCAAGAAACCTTAATATATCTCAAAGGGGTAAAACTTACTGTTTACTAGGTAAGGGTGGGGACAGCCTTTTCAACTGGTGGTAGAGTGATTAGCAAGTTAATGAAGGACTTTAAGGTGAGTTTGTGGCATACTTAAAGATGTTTTATTGTGCCTGTGGTGCCACCGCTATGTATTTTGTCAGAACATTAGCCATAGTGGGGCAGGAGTGCCCTGGGCCCTTTTCAGCCTAAAAGATTATTTTTAAGCTTATGTTAAATGTATTTTGAGGGGCCTTCCAAAGGTCAAGAAAGTCTCTGCCTAGATGTGACTTTATTACATTCTCTATTGTGACCGCTGGAGTGAAGCATTGTAATTAACAATAGGTGGTCAGAGCAAAGGGAGCGGTCGGGGGGACTTTTGGGAAATTTTATCATATACTCAGGATATATAAGAGAGCTATGTAATTTTTTAATAGTAGTATGTCAGGGAGTCAGAGGGGCGTCGCTTCCCAGCAAGGCTGCCACAGCCTCTGGAGCGTACAACAAGTGGCCTTGCCAAACATGTTTGAGTGGACCCAAGCTTTGTTCCTAGGTCGGGGGGCATACAGCAGTGGCCTTGCCAAGTGCTGAACCAACCGGAAGCGGAGCTCAAAGGTCGGGGGGCTCAGACAGATCCTGGAGCCCTGCTGGGTCGGACTCCTCCACCTAGGGGCTGGCAGGTGGTGTGGTGGTTAGGGGCACTGGACTCCCACATGGCTGATCACAGTTTGAGTCCCGGACCTGGCAGCTTGCTTTCTCTCTCTCTCTCTCTCTCTCTCTCTCTCTTTCTCTCTCTCTCTCTCTCTGTGTGTGTGTGTGTGTGTGTGTGTATGTCTCACTCTGCTCAAATTGAAAATAACTATAATGATAAATAAAATAAAAGGAAATAACTTTAAAAAAAGAACTCACACCCTAGAGGGATGGCTGTACCACAATCCTTTCTCCTCCACTTGCCTCCTGGGATTTTGAGCATGCATGCACACATGCCCCCAGTGTGATTTTCAAACCGCCAGGTCCCGTACTCGAATCACCATCAACCATGTGAGAGTTCAGAGCCTTAACCACTATGCCATCTGCTGGCCCTCCAGCAAATTTTTTTGTTTTTTGGAGAGGTTTTTTTTTTTTTTTTGCTATAGGGTGCGTGCGCTTGCCCAAAAGACAGAAAGAGACAGAGACACAGAAAGTGAGAAATCACTCCCTGGGGGGGCTAGCCACGCCACAATCCCTTCTCCCCCATTTTCCTCTCAGGATCTTCGGCACGCACGCACATGCGCCCAGCATGAGTTTAAGTCACCGAGTTTGGGACTCAAACCCCAGTCGACTACATGGGAGTCCAGCAACATAACCATTACGCCAACTGCTGGTCTCTCCAGCAAATTTTTAAATATATATAGAGAGATGAGTGTTGACATCACCAGTAATAAGACATACTGATATCGTGTACCTCCGGATAGGATGCAAGGAGAATGGCATTTCTCTTTTGTGGTATTCTTCCCCCCAAACCCATAATCTTAGTACAACCCTGAGAAAATGCCATAGAAAACAAAATTGAGGGATATTCTAGAAAATACTTAACCAGTTGTCCTCAAAAGTGTCAAGGCCATGGGGACCAGCAGTTAGCGTAATGGCTATGTCGCTGGACTCCCACGTAGTCGACCGCGGTTCGAGTCCCGGACCCGGCGGCTTAAACTCACGCCGGGCACGTGTGCGTGCGTGCCCAAGATCCCGAGAGGAGAATGGAGGAGAAGGGATTGCGGCGTGGCCATCCCCCCTGGGGGGTGATTTCTCGCTTTCTATCTCTCTGTCTCTGTCTGTCTGGCGAGTGCATGCACCCTATAGCAAAAACCTCTCCAAAAAAAAAAAAGAAAAGTGTCAAGGCCACAAAAGACCAGGAGAGACAGATAGTACATTTAAGTAAATACAGTCATTTTCATTTTCATCTCCATTTAGCAATCTATCTTTTTTTTTCTTTTCTTTTTTTTTTTTTTTTGCTATGACTCTGAAGCTGGTGTCGTTATATAGACATGTTTATCAAGACTATGCACAGTCTTCTATACTTTGCTGTACGAGTATGATTGTCACCAAGTGAGGGAAAGTAAGTAGTGAGCCTTGTGATTGTACCTTCTTTCTACCTGGGTCAGGACCTCCCTGCAGGGAAGTGGAACCTAGACAGTGAATAGAAAAATAGCTGAACTGAGGAGGGACAGGGCAGAGGTCATATTTCCCAGCTACCAGTACTTCAGTTTATCAGGCATGATTACTAGAGAGAAAGAGGCTTTGTGGAAGTAGACTTCCAAAAATCATTCTAGGCATTGCTTTAGGTCTTTGGCCAAATATTGAGCTGTACAGGCTTTGAGAAAAACTACAATACCTAGTAGAGAACAGACCTGGGCTTATGCGAACTAAATGGAGATTCCGGTAGTTGCGCATTTCTGGGAGACACGGGAATTTTTACCAGAATCCTCATCCAATACCCTACTGAGAAATAGACATTCCAGAAAGGTTATACCTTAAGAGTAGGGCTACTTGGACTGGCAAGTGGCGTGGTGATTAAAGGCACTGGACTCCTACATGACTGACCATGGTTCAAGTCCCAGACCTGGTGGCTTGCTTTCTCACTTTCGGTCTTTCTCTGGAAATTAAAAATAATAATAATGATAGGGACCCGCAGATGTCGTAATGGTTACATTGCTGGATTCCCACATAGTTGACTGTGGTTTGAGTCCCAGAGCCTGTGGCTTCAAACTCACACTGGACACATGTGTATGCATGCCCAAGATCCCAAGAGGAGAATGAAGGAGAAGGGCTTGTGGCATAGCCATCCACTCTGGGGGGTGATTTCTTACTTTCTGTCTCTCTGTCTCTCTGGTAAGCACATGCACCCTATGGCAAAAATCTCTCTAAATACTAATAACAATAATAAATAAAGTTAAATAAAATAATTTTTTAAAAAAGAGTAGGGCTGGGGCCAGCAGGTGGCATGTTGGTTAAGGGGACTGTACTCCCATATGGCTGACTGCGGTTCAAATCCCAGACCTGGTAGCTTGCTTTCTCACTTTCTCTTTCTCTCACTCTCTCTTATTCTGCACTCTCTGGTCAAAGTAAAATAAATAAATAAAGTTAAATAAAATATTTTTTATTAATTTTCTTTTAAAAAAGAGTAGGGTAGGCTGGAGGTCGCATGGTGGTTAAGGGCACTGGACTCCATATGGCTGACCAAGGTTCAAGTCCTGGACCTGGCGGCTTGCTCTCTCATTTTTCCTCTCTCTCTCTTTCTTTGTCCCTCTCTGGTCAAATTAAAATGAAATAAATGAATGAATAAATAAAGTTAGTAATAAAGTTAAATAAGATAATTCTTTTTTAAAAAAAGAGTAGGGCTACATTAGTTCTAGAGTAAGTATTACTGTAGATGCTCCCTAATATCCAAAAACACATTCCAAAAGGATCAAGCTGGGTGGCCAGATGGTGGTGCAGCAATAGCACAACTGGATCCACATACAGAGGGCCTATGTGCCCCTTATCAGGGCTGGCTCAGATGAGGGGTAGACCTTGTTGGGGGGTCTTGTGCCCTCCCTATTAAATAAGTAAATAAACAAATAACCTAACTTTGAACAATGACCAAAAAGATTAATCTACATTGTGGAATTTATAATGTATGTGGACACAATAAACATAATAATACAGAGGACAGCCTTCGGTAAATGAAAACATACTGTTGCGAGGTTTATTCATGTTTTGTGAAATAGGATGATATTAACTGTAAGTTGACTATGGTAAGTTAAGGATGCATTTTTTTCTTCAGGTTTTTGCCATAGGACATGTGCTTTCACCAGAGAGAGACAGAGAGAGGGAAAGTGAGAAATCGCCTCCCTGTGAGATGGCCACACCACAATCCCTTCTCCTCCATTCCTTTCTTGGGATTTTGGGCACATATGCACACGCTTCCATTGTGATATTTTTTTTTTGAGAGGTTTTTGCTATAGGGCGCATGTGCTCGCCAGAAAGACAGAGACAGAGAGACAGAAAACGAGAAATCACCCCTCAGGGGGGGATGGCCACGCCACAATCCCTTCTTCATTCTCCTCTTGGGATCTTAGGCATACATGCACATGCACCCAGTGTGAGTTTAAGCCACCGGGTCCGGGACTCGAACCGCGGTCGACTACATGGGAGTCCAGTGACATAGTCATTACACCAACTGCTGGTCCCCCATTGTGATCTTTAAGCCACTGGGTCCAGGACTTGAACTGTAGTAGACTATGTGGGAGTCCAGCACCTTAACCACCACACCACCTGCCAGCCCCAAGGATGCACTTGTTTTAAAATAATGATTTATTGGGACCAGCAGTTAGCGTAATGGCTATGTCGCTGGACTCCCACGTAGTCGACCGCGGTTCGAGTCCCGGACCCGGCGGCTTAAACTCACGCCGGGCGCGTGTGCGTGCGTGCCCAAGATCCCGAGAGGAGAATGGAGGAGAAGGGATTGCTGCGTGGCCATCCCCCCTGGGGGGTGATTTCCTGCTTTCTATCTCTCTGTCTCTCTCTGTCTGTCTGGCGAGCGCACGCGCCCTATATCAAAAACCTCTCCAAAAAAAAAAAAATGATTTATTGAGGCCAGCAGGTGATGTGGTGGTTAAGGGCACTGTATTCCCACATGGCCAACCATGGTTCGAGTCCTAGACCTGACAGCTTGCTTTCTCACTTCTCCCCTGTCTGTCTCTTGCTCTGTCCCTCTCTGGTTAAATTAAAATCAATCAATAAATAAAATTAAATAGAAATAATTCTTTTTTAAAAAAGAATTATTTATTAAGAACAGCAGATGGCATAGTGATTATGTTGCTGGACTCCCACATGGCTGACTGTGGTTTGAGTCCTGGACACAGTGACTTAAAAAATCACGCTGGGTGCATGTGCATGTGTGTTCAAAATCCCAAGAGGAAAATGGAGGAGAAGGGGATTGTGGTGTGACCATCCCCCCTGGAAGGTGCTTTCTTACTTTCTCTCTCTCTCTCTCCAGCAAGCACATGTGCCCTATAACAAACAAACAAAAAACCATCAGAGCCATCAATGGCACAGTGGAAACCTAATGATCTGTGATGTTGAGGCCACATGGGAAGGACCTAGGTTCACATCCCAAGGTCTCTGTGCATGCTCCACAGTGTGCCTGTGATCCAGGTTGGCTGAGGCTGGGGGTGAATTGCAGCATCAAGACCCTGTTGGGGACATCTGTTTGTCTATCTCTCTCTGTCTCCCTCTCTCATGGATAATACAAATAAACTTAGGGCCAGATCCATGGCCTAGAGGTTAATGGAGCTGGATCCTACATGGCTGACCATGGTCTGAATCTCTGCTCAAGTGGCTTGAAAAACACACTGGGACTGTGTGTGTGTGTGTGCGTGTATGTGTGTGTGTGAATTCCTGACAGAATGGGGAAATGGAGACGGGATTGTGGTGTGACCATGCCCCATTGGGGGTACATTCTCTTTCTCCCTGTCTCTATTTGTCTTTGCTGAATACATAACCCTCTGGCAACAAATAAATTTATTTATAAGAATTATTTATTTATTTAATTCCATTAGTTATTATTTTTAATTTAGAGATTAGAGAGAGACAGAGAGAGAGAAAGGGAAAGCGAGAAAGCAAATCTCCAGGTCTGGGACTCAAACGGTGCTCAGCCATGTGGGAATCCAGTGCCCTTATCCACCATGCCACCCACTTTCCCCAATAAATTAATAAACTTATATTTAAAAAGTACATTCAGCATCCTTGCTATTATATATTGACCCTGTGAATTCAAATATGACAACTTCTTTCAGTACTGTACATACATGATTTTGTGAGTTCAATGAGCAGATGGCATATTCTTTTTCATTAATTTTTAAACAACACCAATGTCCTGGGACCAGCAGTTAGCGTAATGGCTATGTTGCTGCACTCCCATGTAGCCAACCCTGGTTCGAGTCCCAGACCTGTGGCTTAAACTCACGCTGGGCGCATGTGCGTGTGTGCCCAAGATCCCGAGAGGAGAAAGGAGAAAGGACTGCAGTGTGGCCATCCCTCCCTGGGGGGTGATTTCCTGCTTCTGTCTCTCTGTCTTGCTGGCAAGTGCACGTACCCTATAGCAAAAACCTCTCAAAACAAAACAAAAAAACAAACAAACAAAATCCACCAACGTCCTCTTCAATTTAAAAAAACATTTTTAAGAATTATTTGTTTTGGGCCAGCAGGTGGTGGGGTGGTTAAAGACGCAGGACTACCTTGGGACCAGCAGTTAGCATAATGGCTATGTCGCTGGATTCCCACGTAGTTGACCATGGTTCGAGTCCTGGACCCAGTGACTTAAACTCACGCCAGGCGCGTGTGCCTGTGTGCCCAAGATCCCAAGAGAAGAATAGAGGGGGAAGGATTGCCGTGTGGCCATTCCCCCTAGGGGGTGATTTCTTGCTTTCTGTCTGTCTCTGTCTTTCTGGCGAGCGCACTTGCCCTATGGCAAAAACCTCTCCAAAAAAAAAAAAAAAAAAAAATTAAAGACGCAGGACTCCCACATGGCTGACCACGATTTGGGTCTCATCCCTGGCAGCTTACTTTCTTATTTTCTCTCTAGCTCTTTTTCTCTGTCACTCTCTGGTCAAATTAAAATTAATAATAACAACAATAATAATAATAGTTAATTGAAGTAATATTTTTTTTGAAAAAAAATTTTTTTTGGAGAGGTTTTTGTTTGTTTGGTTTTTTGCTATAGGGCACGTGCGCTTGCCAGACAGACAGAGAGAGACAGAGAGATAGAAAGCGAGAAATCACCCCCCAGGGGGGATGGCCATGCCACAATCCCTTCTCCTCCATTCTCTTCTTGGGATCTTGGGCATGCACGCACACGCGCCCGGCGTGAGTTTAAGCCACTGGGTCCCGGACGCAAACCGCGATCGATTATGTGGGAGTACAGCGACATAGCCATTACGCTAACTGCTGGTCCCAATTGAAGTAATTTTTTTTTTTTTTTTTTTTTTTGTGGAGAGGTTTCTGCTATAGGGCGCGTGCGCTCGCCAGACAGACAGAGAGAGACAGAGAGACAGAAAGCAAGAAATCACCCACCAGGGAGGATGGTCACGCCTCAATCCCTTCTCCTCCATTCTCCTCTCGGGATCTTGGGCACGCACGCACACGCGCCCGGCGTGAGTTTTAAGCCACCGGGTCCAGGACGCGAACCGTGGTCGACTATGTGGGAGTCCAGCGACATAGCCATTTACGCTAACTGCTGGTTCCCGCAATTGAAGTAATTTTTAAAAATAATTATTTTCATTTTATTTAACCTCCACACCACCTGCTGGCCTGACATTATATCTTTTTTTTTTGTTTTTTTGGAGAAGTTTTTTTTTTTTTTTTTGCTATAGGGCGCGTGTGCTCGCCAGACAGAGAGAGACAGAGAGATAGAAAGCAAGAAATCACCCCCCAGGGGGGATGGCCACGCTGCAATCCCTTCTCCTCCATTCTCCTCTCGGGATCTTGGGCATGCACGCACACGCGCCCGGTGTGAGTTTAAGCCACCGGGTCCAGGACTCGAACCGCGGTCGACTACGTGGGAGTCCAGCGACATAGCCATTATGCTAACTGCCAGTCCCATGGCCTGATATTATATCTTTTTAAAAGCACATGCACCAAGCAGAGAGAGACAGACAGAGAGAGAAAGTGAGAAAGCAAGCTGCCAGGTGCATAATTTGAATCATGGTCACCCGTGTGGGAGTCTGGCACCTTAACTATTATGCTACCTGTTGGCCCTGAATTTTTTTTTTTTAGCTTGTTAGCATGTGCATGTGCTCACTGGAAGGAGATGGGCAGTGATAAAGCACCCTCCATAGTGAGTGGTTACACAATTCTTTCTCTTCTATTTCTTCCTCCTTTTGGGATTTTAGGCATGCACGCATGTGTGTCTGGCATGTTTCTCAAACTGCTAGTTCCAGAACTTGGACTGTGCATTTAGTTATATGGGATATAGCCACCTTCTTTGTTTATTTATTTTTTGGAGAGTTTTTTGTTTTTTTGTTTTTGTTTTGTTTTGTTTTGTTTTGCTTTGCTATAGGGCATGTGCACTCGCCAGAAAGACAGAGAGAGACAGAGAGACAGAAAGTGAGAAATCACCCCCCAGGGGAGATGGCCATGCCGTAACCCCTTTTCCTCCATTCTCCTCTTGGGATCTTGGGCACGCATGCACATGCGTCTGGTGTGAATTCAAGCCACCAGGTCTGGGACTCGAATCACAGTTGACTACACTTGAGAGTCCAGCGACATAGCTATTACACACCAACTGCTGGTCTCGGATCTAGCCATCTTAACCACTAGGCCAGCCATTATGGGCTGGCCCAAGATAATATGTGTGCTCTGAAAACTACATTAAAAATGTACAAGTATGGGACCAGCAGTTAGCGTAATGGCTATGTCGCTGGGCTCCCATGTTGTCGACCATGGTTCAAGTCCCAGACCTGGTGACTTAAACTCACACCAGGCGCGTGTGTGTGTGTGCCCAAGATCCCAAGAGGAGAATGGAGGAGAAGGGATTACTGCAAGGCCATCCTCCCTGGGGGGTGACTTCTCGCTTTCTGTCTCTCTGTCTCTCTCTGTCTCTCTGGCAAGCGCATGTGCCCTATAGCAAAAACCTCTCCAAAAAAAAGTACAGGTAGGGACCAGCAGTTGGCAGAATGGCTATGTCGCTGGACTCTCATGTAGTAGGCCATGGTTTGAGTCCCAGAACCAGAGGCTTAAACTCTCACTGGGCGCGTGTGCATGTGTGCTCAAGATCCCGAGAAGAGAATGGAGGAGAAGGGATTGCAGCATGGCCATCACCCCTGGGGGGGAGATTGATCGCTTTCTGTCTCTCTGTCTCTCTCTGTCTTTCTGGCGAGCACACATGCCCTATAGCAAAAAACTCTCAAAAAAAAAAAAAGTACAGATATCCGATGGATAATAAGATCAAATACAATCAAGATAATTCACTCACAAATTAAAAATGTTTAGGAAGGGCCAGCAGGCAGCCTAGTGGTTAAGGTGCTGGACTCCTACACAGTTCAAGTCCCAGACATGGCAGCTTAAAAATCATGCCAGATGCATGTGTGTGCATACCTAAAATCCTAGGAGGAGAATGGAGTAGGAGGAATTGTGGCATAACCATCCCCCCCAGGAGTTGATTTTCCATTTTCCCTCTCTCTGTCTCTCTCTGGCAAGCGCATCCGCCCTATGGCAAAAACCTTAAAAAATAAAATAAAAATGTTTGCGAAATACTGAAAGATTCTAATATTAGGGGGCCAGAAGGTGATGCAGCAATAATGGAACACTCAGTAATACAGGAACCACACAAGAAAGTCCCAGATTCATGTCCCAAAGCCTCCCTGATCCAGGCTGGCTGGGGCTGGAGTAGGTTATGGCATGAGGATGCTATTAGGGGTGCCCCTCTCTCCTTTCTCTCTCTCTCTATTTTTTTTTTTTTTTTTTGAGAGGTTTTCGCTATAGGGCACGTGTGCTCGCCAGACAGACAGAGAGAGACATAGAGCCAGAAAGCAAGAAATCACCCCCCCAGGGGGGATGGTCATGCCGCAATCCCTTCTCCTCCATTCTCCTCTCGGGATCTTGGGCACGCACAAACAGGCGCCCGGCGTGAGTTTTAAGCCACCGGGTCCGGGACACGAACCGCGGTCGACTACGTGGGAGTCCAGCGACATAGCCATTACGCTAACTGCTGGTTCCCTCCTTTCTCTCTCAGAAGAAATAAATAAGTAAACTTTTAAAAAGATATAATATCAGGCCAGCAGGTGGTGTGGAGGTTAAGGTGCTAAATCCTGCATGACAGACTGTGTGGTTCAAGTCCTGGACCAAGCAGCTTGAAAATCACGCCAGGTGTATGTGCTTTCATGTCCAAAATCCCAAAAGGAGAACGGAGGAGAAGGGATTGCAGCATAGCTATCCTTCCTGGGGGATGATTTCTTACTTTTGCTTTCTCTCTCTTTCCCTCTCTGTCCCTCTCTGGTGAGGGTACTGCACTCTATAGCAGAAACAAACAAAAATAATAAAAGATATAACATCAAATGACAGATTGCATTATGCTGAAGTCAAAAGCATCTTGTTACAAATAATTTAGAAAATGTTATGTAATTCATCTGCATAGGCCATATTTTGAACCAAGTGAAAAAAGTTAATAAAGTTTTCTTTTTTTAGAGGTTTTTGCCTTAGAGCATGTGTGCTTGCCAGGGAGAGGGAGACAGACAGACAGAGAGAGAGAAAGTGAGAAATCACTTCCGGGGGGGGGGGGGGGGAATGGCCCTATTGCAATCCTTCTTTTTCCATTCTCCTCTTGGGATTTTGGGCATGCACACACTCAAAACCTGGAGTGAGTTTCAAATTGCCAGGTCTGGGACTTGAACCATGGTTGGCCATGTGGGAGTTCAGCACCTTAACCACTATGCCACCTACTGGTCCCATACATCTTGAACTTTAAAATAAAGTAAAAAGGTGGCTGGTCTTATGGCCTTAGGAAGCCAGATACTACATGGCTGACTGCACAGCTTGAATCTCAGCTTTGGCTGCTTCAAAAACACATTGGGCTAGTGTGCCCCAAATCTTGATAGAATGGAAAAATGGAGAAGGCATTGCAGCATGACCACATTCCATTGGGGTTACTTTATCCTCTCTCTGACTGTCTCTCTCTGGAGAGCACACATACCCTCTGGTAAGTTAAAACATAAGTAAAATAGAAAGAACAGTAAATAAATTGGAAATGTGTAAACCATTGATTGAAATTATTATGGGAAGAGTGTATATTTAACAGAAATTAAGGATATTATAGACACTCTAATTCCACTTTTAAAATGGAGATATGGGGGCCAACCCTGTGACCTGGTGGTTAAGGGAGCCAGGTCTCACATGGCTGAGTGTGGTTCAAATCCTGACCTCGGTTACTTCAAAAACATACCAGGCACATGTGCATGTGTGTCCAAAATTCTCATGTGGGGACCAGCAGATGGCATAATGGTTATGTTGCTGGACTGCGATTCAAGTCCCAGACCCAGTGGCTTAAAACTCACGCCGGTTGTGTGTGTGTATGTACATGTCCAAAATTCCGAGAAGAGGATGGAGAAGAAAGGATTATGGTGTGGCCATCCTCCCAGGGGGTGATTTCTCTCTGTCTCTCTGTCTCTCCGGTGAGCACATGTACCCTATAGTAAAAGTCTCTTAAAAAAATTCTCATGGAATGAAGAAATGGAGAAGTGGTTGTGGTGTGATCATGCCCCATTAGGAAGTGCTTTCTCCCTCTCTCTTTCTCTCTCTGTTTCTCTGTTTCCCTCTGATGAGTGTACATGGCCTCTGGCAATAAAAAAAAAAAAAAAAAAAAGAAGAAGAGGAAGAAGGAGGAGAAGAAGAAGAAGAAGAAGAAGAAGAAGAAGAAGAAGAAGAAGAAGAAGAAGAAGAAGAAGAAGAAGAAAAAGAAAGTGGAGATATGGGACTGGCCCATAGTGCAACAATTAAGCACAGTACATAGGAAACTGGATCCTACATGGCTGACTGCAGTTCAAATTCCAGCCCCATGGGATGGAAAAAATGCCATGTACATGTGTGCATGGCTCAAATCCTGACAGGATAGAGAAATGGAGGAAAAGAGATTGCAGCATGATCATGCCCCATTGGAGGGTGCTTTTTCTCTCTCTAACATCCTGCACTCAGTACTTGATAGAACTACTAGATTAACAAAGCAATAAGGAGATTTCCACTTCTAACCAAGATGGAACAAATGAGAACCCAGACAAATATATGAACACATCTCAAAATATTCAACATCAGACAGTGAAGGGAGGCAATCCATGAGAGGCGGAAAACAAACAAGGTGAGCATTATGATTGTCTAGCTGCCTGGAGACCAAGAGGGCCAACACAGGATGAACTTTGAAAATAGTGTGCTAAGTTAAAAATTATATTTATAGGGATCAGAGGACAGTGTAAGTGATTAAAGTCGCTAGATTGGGGCCAGCAGATGGTGTGGTGGTTAAAGGCGCTGGATTCCCACATGGGTGACTACGGTTCAAGTCCTGAACCTGGTGGCTCACTTTCTCACTTTCTCTCTCTCTCTCTCTGGTCAAATTAAAATTAAAAAGTGTATAAGTAGGGACCAGCAGTTAGCGTAATGGCTATGTTGCTGGACTCCCATGTAGTTGACCGCGGTTCAAGTCCTGGACCCGGCGGCTTAAACTCACGCCAGGCACGTGTGCATGCGTGCCCAAGATCCCAAGAGGAGAATGGAGGAGAAGGGATTGCAGCGTGGCCATCCCCCCCGGGGGGGGGGGTGATTTCTCGCTTTCTATCTCTCTGTCTCTCTCTGTCTTTCTGGCGAGCTCATGCGCCCTATAACGAAAACCTCTCGAAAAAAAATGTATAAGTAAATAAAGTTAAAATAATTCTTTAAAAAAAAATAAAGTCGCTGGATTTCCACATGGCCAATCGTGGCTCAAGTCCTGGACCCAGCGGCTTGAAAATCACTCCAGGGCTTGTTGCCTGTGGACGCCACCGGGGAAGCATCATTGAACTCTCTCTTCTCACTACCGTCATGTCTAAGTCCGAGTCTCCCAAAGAGCTGGAACAGCTGCAGAAACTCTTTATCGGAGGGTTGAGCTTTGAAACAATCGATGAGAGCCTGAGGAGCCATTTTGAGCAACGGGGAACGCTCACAGACTGCGTGGTAATGCGAGATCCAAACACCAAGCGCTCCAGGGACTTTTGGTTTGTCACGTATGCCACTGTGGAGGAGGTAGATGCAGCCATGAATGCAAGGCAACACAAGGTGGATGGAAGAGTTGTGGAACCAAAGAGGGCTGTCTCAAGAGAAGATTCTCAAAGACCGGGTGCCCACTTAACTATGAAAAAGATATTTGTTGGTGGCATTAAAGAAGACACTAAAGAACATCACCTAAGAGATTATTTTGAACAGTATGGTAAAATCGAAGTGATTGAAATCATGACTGACCGAGGCAGTGGCAAGAAGAGGGGCTTTGCTTTTGTGACCTTTGATGATCATGACTGTGGATAAGATTGTCATTCAGAAATACCATACTGTGAATGGCCACAACTGTGAAGTAAGGAAAGCCCTGTCCAAACAAGAAATGGCTAGTGCTTCCTACAGCTCTAGAGGTCGAAGTGGTTCTGGAAACTTCGGTGGTGGTCGAGGAGGTGGTTTTGGTGGTAATGACAACTTTGGTTGTGGAGGAAACTTCAGTGGTCGTGGTGGCTTTGGTGGCAGCCGTGGTGGTGGCGGATATGGTGGAAGTGGGGATGGCTATAATGGATTTGGTAATAATGGTGGTTATAGAGGAGGCGGCCCTGGTTACTCTGGAGGAAGCAGAGGCTATGGAAGTGGTGGACAGGGTTATGGAAACCAGGGCAGTGGCTATGGCGGGAGTGGCAGCTATGACAGCTATAATGGAGGAGGCAGAGGCGGCTTTGGCGGTGGTAGTGGAAGCAATTTTGGAGGTGATGGAAGCTACAATGATTTTGTCAATTACAACAATCAGTCTTCAAATTTTGGACCCATGAAGGGTGGCAACTTTGGAGGCAGAAGCTCTGGCCCTTATAGAGGTGGAGGCCAATACTTTGCCAAACCATGAAATCAAGGTGGCTATGGCGGTTCCAGCAGTAGCAGTAGCTATGGCAGTGGCAGAAGGTTTTAATTAACTGCCAGGAAACAAAGCTAAGCAGGAGAGGAGAGCCAGAGAAGTGACAGGGAAGCTACAGGTTACAACAGATTTGTGAACTCAGACAAGCACAGTGGTGGCAGGGCCTAGCTGCTAGAAAGAAGACATGTTTTAGACAATTCTCATGTGTATGGGCAAAAACTACGAGGACTGTATCTGTGACTAATTGTATAACAGGTTATTTTAGTTTCTGTTCTGTGGAAAGTGTAAAGCATTTCAACAAAGGGTTTTAATGTAGATTTTTTTTTTTTGCACCCATGCTGTTGATTGCTAAATGTAATAGTCTGATCATGACGCTGAATAAATGTGTCTTTTTTTAAAAAAAAAAAAAAAAAAAAAAAAAGAAAGAAAAAAGAAAATCACTCCAGGCATGTGTGCCCAAAATCCCAGGAGGAGAATGGAGGAGAAGGGATTGCAACATGGCCATTTCCCCTGGGAGGTGATTTCTCATTTTCCCTCTCACTGTCTCTCTCTGTCTCTCTCCTCTCTGGTGAGTACATGCACCCTATGGAAAAAAAAAAAAACTTAAAATACACGCACACACACGCAGAGTTCACTGATTTTTTTAAAGAATTATTTTATTTAACTTTATTATTATTTTCTAGTTTGATCAGAGAGAGACAGAGAGAAAGTGAGAAAGCAAGTCACCAGGTCCAGGACTTGAACTATGGTCGGCTGTGTGGGAGTACAGCGTCTTTAACCACCATGCTACCTGCCAGCCCCCACTGATTTCTTTTAAACTCTTTTTTTTTTTTAGAATTATTTAACTTTATCTATCTATCTATCTATCTATCTATTTATTTATTTATTTTAATTTCACCAGAGAGGGGGAGAACAAGAGCGAGAGTGAGAGCGAGAGAGAGAGAGAAAGAGGGAAAGAGAAAACCAAGCTGCCAAGTCTGTGACTAGAACCATGGTCGTCCATGTGGGAGTCCAGTGCCCTCAACCACCATGCCACCTGGCAGTCCCCATTGATTTTTTTTTAAAGAATTATTTCATTTAACTTTTATTTATTTATTTTAATTTGACCAGAGAGGGACAGAATGAGAGAGAGAGACAGAGAGAGAGACAAAGTGAGAAAGCAAGCCTCCAGGTCTGGGACTCAAACTGCGATCGACCATGTGGGAGTCCAGAGCCCTTAACCACCATGCCACCTGCCCACCCCAGTTCATCGATTTTTTTTTAAGAGGTTTTTGCTATAGGGTGCATATGCTCGCCAGAAAGACAGAGAGAGACAGAGATATAGAAAGCAAGAAATCACCCCCCGGGGGGATAGTCATGCCACAATCCCTTCTCCTCCATTCTCCTCTAGGGATCTTGGGCATGCATGCACACGTGCCTGGCGTGAGTTTAGTCACTGGGTCCGGGACTTGAACCGCAGTCGACGACATAGGAGTCCAGCGACATAGCCATTAGGTTAACTGCTGGTCTCGCTTTTTTTACACACTTAAAGTGGTTAAAATGGTAAATTTTATTTTATTCATTAAAAAAAAAAAGAACAGGGGACCAGCAGGTGGCATGATGGTTAAGGTGCTGGACACTCCCACATGGCCAACCACAGTTCGAGCCCTGGACCTAGTGGCTTGCTTTCTCACTTTCCCTCTCTCTCGCTCTGTGTCTCTCTCTGGTCAAATTGAAATAAATGAATGAATAAATAAAAAAATTTTTAAAAAGAACAAAGCAAGATGTCTCTTCAATTCAACATCGTACTGCAGGTTCTAGTCAGTGCAAAAGGCAAGGAAAATTAAGAGGCATGCAGACTGGAAAGGAAAAAATGAAGCCATCTTTACATGCAGATGGCATGATCATCTATGTAGATAAAAACAGTTATTACAACTGAGTGACTTTAGCAAGAATTGCAGGATATACCATCACCGTATCAAAATTAATTGTATTTCGTGACCAGCATATAATATAATGGTTACATCGCTGGACACCCCCATAGTTTACCGCGGTTTGAGTCCCAGGCCCGGAGGCTTAAAATTCACTCCCAGAGCATGTGCATGCACGCCCAAGATCCTGAGAGGAGAATGGATGAGAAAGGATTGTGGTGTGGCCATCTCCCCTGGGGGGTGATTTCTCACTTTCTGTCTTTCTGTCTCTATCTCTCCAGTGAGCACATATGCCCCATAGCAAAAATATCTCTTTAAAAAAGGAAAGAAAAAAATGTTTTTAATCAGTTGTATTTCTAGAAACCAGCAATGATCCATAGGAAATGGAAAACTTTAAAAAATATTTTAATAGCATCAAAACATGAAATATGTAAGGATAAATCTGACAAAATATGGGGAAGACCTGTACATTGAGTATAAAACTCTGAAATAAATGCAAAGATACACCATGTTCATGGGTCAGAGGACTTGATATTGGCAAAATGTCAGTGACATGAACATGCCCCATAGGGGTGCTCCCCACTCCCTCTCTCTCTCTGGAAAACATATACACCTTCTGACAATAAAAAATAGAAAAGAAAACAGGAACAAATTTTGGAGGACTTGTACTTCCTGACTTCAAGATTTATAATAAGGCTACAATAATCAAGACATTGTGGTATGGGTGTCGAGACAGCCAAATATATTATGAGAGAGAACAGATACTCCAGAAATAGACCCACACATACATGGTTAATTGGCTTCTGGAAAAAGTGCATATTTGATGCACAATGGATAGTCTTTTCAACAAACGAAGCTGGAACAATTGGATCTCCACATGCCAGAAAAATTCATAATGGTCATTGATTACTACATGGTGGAGGGGATTGGCAGGCAAGCAGTAGGAGGCAGCTTTCTGGGGTGATAGAAACATTCTATAAATTTTATTTTAGTTTACTTTATTTCAATAATTTCCTTGTTAGTGGTGCATGCACTCACCAGAGATAGAGAAGGAGTGGAGAGGAAGAGAGAGAGGAGAAAGCAACCCTCAGTGGAGGATTGTGGTCACACCACAATCCCTTCTACTCCAATTCTCCATCCTGTCATGATTTGGGGGCACACATGCACACACATGCAGCATACTTTTCAAGCCACTGGGGCTGAAACTTGAGCCATGGTTGGCCATATGGGATCTGGCACCCTTAACCACTATGCTACAGAACTGATCCAACATCAGGACCAGCAGGTGGTGTGGTGATAAAGGTGCTGGACACTCCCACATGGCCAACCAGAGTTTGAGTCCTGAACCTGGTGGCTTGCTTTCTCACTTCCTCTCTCTCTCTCTCTCTGATCAAATTAAAATAAATGAATAAATAAATAAAAATAAATAAATAATTCTTTAAAAAATAAAAAGAACTGACCCAACATTCTATTAATGTATTTTGATTGAAGTATGGGTTACTTAAGTATATTCACTTATCAAGATGTTATGAATTTTGATTTATGAATTTTACTGTACGTAAGCTTTACTTTTTTTAAGAATTATTTTACTTAATTTTATTTATACACTTTTTAATTTTAATTTGACCAGAGAGAGATAGAGAAAGTGAGAAAGCAAGCTACCAGGTACAGGACTCTAACTGTAGTCACCCATGTGGGAACCCAGCGCCTTTAACCACCATGCCATCTACTGGCCCCAAGCTTTACTTTTTTATGCCAACTTTTACATTTATTATAGATTCTATTTTAGTATTAGAGATTACTAGAATTCTATTTTAGTATTTAGAGATTTTCATCACCAAAAAATGAAAATAACCTTACAGCTACCTAAGGTATGGTCTATGAAATTGATTTCCTTGTATTGCTCTGAAAATATACCCTTAGGTTGTTAAGAGAAATTCCAACTCCATCCAAATGTATTATTCTTTTTTTGGAGAGGTTTTTGCTATAGGGCGCGTGCGCTCGCCAGAAAGACAGAGAGAGACATAGAGACAGAAAGTGAGAAATCACCCCCCAGGGGGGATGGCCATGCCACAATCCCTTCTCCTCCATTCTCCTCTCGGGATCTTGGGCATGCACGCACACGTGCCCGGCATGAGTTTAAGCCACCAGGTTCAGTACTCAAACTGCAGTCGACTACGTGGGAGGCCAGCGACATAGCCATTATGCCAACCGCTGGTCCCCGTCCAAATGTATTATTTAACTAGGATTCTTCAGTCATCACCTACTGTTGGCTTGATGGCCATTCCTCCTCTTATTTGACCCCAGTCAATTAAATGCCAATGTTTCTCAACTCTTTGGCTAAGAGCAATTTTTTTTCCCTACTGTGCACACAGGATTAGTCAAAATAATTTTGCTCAAATCAGCCTTGACAGCATTATCCCTCCCTCCTGTCAACAAGGATCCTATGATCACCATAAGTACTTCATTCTTAGATAGATTTTGCACCTTTGCTGCTTTCTTGTCTCCTGCAGTGTGTACACGTAGAAGGCATCTCAGCAAGAAATAGATTTCCAATTCTGTAAATCACCCAGCTTGAAAATCATACTGGGTGGGGGACTGCAGGTGGCATAGGGGTTAAGGTGCTGGGCTCCCATGTGGCAGGATCTCAGGTAGTGCTCCAACTGCACCAAGCACCTGCCCCACTATTCTGTCAGTCTGGCACAAAGTGGGGTCAATTTTTGTTCCAACACCAATAAGATCCCCTGGGACAGCACACTGAAGATCATTATGTTCCTCAAAAAGTGATACAATTTTGGAAAAGATTGGTTTCCACATGTGTTCTTCTTCACTATCTTTGGAAACAATACCAGGTCTGACATCAATCTCTTGGCCTACCTTTAAATACCCCTTTTAGAATACTACCACCAGCTACACTCCCCTTAAGGTCATCAACTTCACAGCCAGGCTTATTAACATCAAAAGACCTAATAACAATAAGTTGGGGTTCTGAAGGAAAGTCTCTTGAGGATACTGGAATTTTCTTTACTATGTACTCACAGACAACTTTGATATTGTATTTCAGCTGAGCAGAAATTGGAATAATGTGAGTTCCTTCTGCTCCTGTACCCTGTATAATATAAGGATCTGTTCATATTGTTCTTTAGCCTGACTTTCTTTTACCAAATCAATTTTATTTTGTAGAATTAAAATGTGCTTTGGGACCAGCAGTTGGTATAATGGCTATGTCACTGGACTCCTATGTAGTCGATCGAGGTTCAAGTCCCGGACCCGGTGGCTTAAACTCATGCTGGGCGTGCTTGAGTGTGTGTCCAAGATCCTGAGAGGAGAAGGGATTGCGGTGTGGCCATCCCCACTGGGGGGGTGATTTCTCACCTTCTATCTCTCTGTATCTCTCTGTCTTTCTGGCAAATGCACACACCCTATAGCAAAAATCTCTCAAAAAAAAAAAAAACTCTCCAAAAAAATGTGCTTCAGTTTTATAATTTCTATAGCAGCCAGGTGCTCAGAGGTCTGAGGCTATGGACAAGATTCATCTGCAGTTATCAACAGGAGAGCTGCATCCATCACCGCTGCACCATCAAAATACCGTGGCCAGGACCATCAACGAAAAAACATGCCTGACTAATGTGAAGTTCTCTTTGGTCTCTGAAATGTCTGTAGGAAACTCCATCTGGTGTACTACTACCACAGGATCTGTAACGTTCTGGTTGAGGATAGCTTGGGTCAAGTTTATTAATCTTACCATTAGCATATCTAAGCTTGATTGTAATGTTTCTTTCTAGTTCGTTTTTTTTTTTTTTTTTTTTTTTTTTGGAGAGGTTTTTGCTATAGGGCACATGCGCTCGCCAGACAGACAGACAGAAACAGAGAGATAGAAAGCGAGAAATCACCCCCCAGGGGGGATGGCCACGCTGCAATCCCTTCTCCTCCATTCTCCTCTCGGGATCTTGGGCACGCATGCACACATGCCTGGCGTGAGTTTAAGCCACCGGGTCCGAGACTCTAACCGCGGTCGACTACGTGGGAGTCCAGCGACATAGCCATTACGCTAACTGCCGGTCCCTCTAGTTCGTTTTTTGAACCTGACTGCAAACTCCAGAAATAGCTTTTACAACTGTAGATTTTTCCAATGAGCTACATAACCAATTGTACCTATATTAATACTGGCCTGCCTGCTGGTGACTTCGTGTGAAAGCGGAGTCAATTTGATAACATCCAAAGTTGCGAGATCCTGGCGAGAAAGGTGAGGTTGGTTCAAAGCCACTCCAGCTTTGCCCCTGCCATCTTGCTCAGAGAAAGAGGAAGCTGTAAGCTTTACTTTATTTATTTTTAATTTTTTTATTGCTTTAGAAGTTTTTGCTATAGGGCACATGTGCTCGCCAGAAAGAGAGAGACAGAGAGTAAGAAATCGCCCCCCCCCGGGGGGGGGATGGCCACGCCACAATCCTTTTTCCTCCATTCTCCTCTCAGGATCTTGGGCATGTACACACATGCACCTGGCGTGAGTTTAAGCCACCGGGTCCAGGACTTGAACCGCGGTCTACTAAATGGGAGTCCAATGACATAGCCATTACGCCAACTGCTGGTCCCCCAGCTTTACTTTAAAAATACCTGCAAAAGGGGCCAGCAGGTGGCATGGTGGTTAGGATGCTGGATTCCCATACAGCCAACTGCAATTCGAGTCCCAGACCTGGCTGCTTGAAAATCATGCCAGACACATGTGTAAATGCCCCAAAACCCAAGAGGAGAATGGAGAAGGGATTACAGCATGGTCATCCCCCTCAGGGCTGATTTCTCACTTTCCCTCTCTCTCTTTCCAGCGAACCCATGGACACAATAACAAAACCTAAAAAAATAAATAAATACATAAATACATACATACATACATACATACATAAAAAGCCTGCAAAAAATATTAAACTCCAGTAAGTATATTTGCTTTTGTAGTGGAATGGGTTAACAATTCTGAAAATTCCTTCTGTGTAATATAGGCTTAAAGAAACAAGTAAATATATTAGGAGTAATGGAGCCTAGTTATTTATTAAAGAAGTTACAAATATGGATGGGGGAAGACAAGAGTGTTCTCTGAAGTATTGAACTGGAATTGAAGGTATTGGGATGATCTCACGGTTTTATATGTGGACAGCCAGAAAAAGGGAGTTATAAAGAGGATGCTGTGTATGTGTGCACGTGTGTGCTTCCCATGTCTATTCAGTGAGGGGGCCCAGAAGCAGATATACCTCTAGCAATGAGTAATGAGCACATCTAGGAGGCAGATTTGTTACCATTTTCCTGTTTTTAAATTTTATTTTGTGGCCAGCAGGTGGAATGGTGGTTAAAGTAGCTGGACTACCACATGGGTGACTGCAGTTGAAGTCCCAGACCCAACAGCTTGCTTTCTCATTTTTCTTCTCTCTCTCTGTCTCTCTCTCGCTCTCTCTCTCATCAGCTTCAAAAATATAAAATAAAACAGTGACAATGAATAAAATTAAATAAAATAATTCTTTTTAAAAATTATTTTGAAGGCCAGCAGGTGATGTGGAAGTTAAGGCATTGGATTTCACATGGCCTACTTTGTGGTTCAAGTCCTGGACCTGAACCTGGCTTAAATATCATGCTGGGTGGGGGACAGCAGGTGGCATAGGGGTTAAGATGCTGGGCTCCCCTGTAGCAGACTGCTGTTCGAGTCCCAAACCCAGGGACTTGAAACACACTGGGTACGTGTGCATGTGTGCCCAAGATCCCAAGAGGAGAATGGAGGAGAAGAGTGCAGTGTGATCATCCCCCCTGGGAGGTAATTTCTTGCTTTCTCTCTGTCTCTCCAGCAAGTGCACATTCCCTATAACAAAAATCTCTCGAAAAATAAATAAGTAAAAGAGAATTGTGAGGCCAGCAGGTGCCATGGTGGTTGGGGCAGGGGATTCCCACATGGTCAACTGTGGTTCAAGTACCAGACCTGGTGGCTTGCTTTCTCTTACTCCCTCTCTTTTTCTCTTCCTCTCTCTCTAGTCAAATTGAAGAATAATAATAAATAAATAAAATGGAAAAAAATTTTTAAAGAGAGAATCAGGACCAGCAGTTGGCGTAATGGCTATGTTGCTG
Organism: Tupaia tana; assembly: GCA_026018925.1. Classification (NCBI taxonomy): domain Eukaryota; kingdom Metazoa; phylum Chordata; class Mammalia; order Scandentia; family Tupaiidae; genus Tupaia; species Tupaia tana. Next base: position 121,682,790 of record JAKSZU010000009.1, read on the forward strand.
GACTCCCTTGTAGTCGACCACGATTCGAGTCCCGGATCCAGTGGCTTAAACTCATGCCAGGCGTGTATGCGTGTGTGACCAAGATCCCGAGAGGAGAATGGAGAAGGGATTGCCAACCTGGCCATCCCCCCTGGGGGGTGATTTCTCGCTTTCTGTCTCTCTGTCTTTCTGGCGAGTACATGCGCCCTATAGCATAAACCTCTCCAAAGAGATGGAGAGAGAGAGAGAGAGAGAGAGAGAGAGAGAGAGAGAGAGAGAGAGAGTTGTGCTGGACGTGTGTACGTGCATATCCAAAATCCTTAGAGGAAAATGGAGGAGAAGGGATTGTGGCATGGCTGTCCCCCTTGGGGTATGACTTTTCACTTTCTCTCTATCTCTCTCTAGCGAGAGCCCATGAGCCTATAGTCAACTAAACAAACAAAAAATTTATTTTGAAAATAAAAATTTATTTTGAAATAATTTCAGACTTTTTTTTAGTTTTGCTATGGTGTGTGTGTGTGTGTGTGTGCACGTGCGCATGCACTGGAAAGAAACGAGAAAGAGAATGAGAAATCACCCCCCAGAGAGGTTGCCCTGTTGCAATTCTGTCTCCTCTATTCTCAAGATTTTGGGCACCCATGCACATGCGACTGGCATGTTTTTCAAGCCACCAGGCCTGGAACTCAAACCACAAAGCCAGTGGAATCCAACCATCTTAACCACTATGCCACCCAGACTTACATCTTTCCTTTTTTTTCTTTCTTCTATTGTATGTGTGTGTGTATTTGGTGGGAATCCCAAAGACCATCATCAGATATCTTTTGCAGATACTATTCAAAATTTGCCCAGTTGACCCACTGATGTCCTTTATAGTAACATTTTTTTTTTGGAGAGGTTTTTGCTATAGGGCGCGTGTGCTCGCCAGACAGAGAGAGAGAGACAGAGAGACAAAAAGTGAGAAATCACCCCCCAGGGGGGATGGCCACACCACAATCCCTTCTCCTCCATTCTCCTCTTGGGATCTTGGGCATGCACGCACACACGCCCAGCGTGAGTTTAAGCCACCGGGTCTGGGACTCGAACCGCAGTCGACTATGTGGGAGTCCAGCGACATAGCCATTACGCTAACTGCTGGTCCCTTTTATAGTAACATTTTAAAAAAATATCCTTAGATACAGAATTCAATTCAGGTTCACGTATTGCACTTTAGTTGTCATGCTATTCCTTGATTCTACTCAAATCTGGATCACCTCCTCAGTTTTTCTTTGTTTTTATGAACTTAATGTTTTTGAGAAGTCCTTTAATTGGGTTTTGTCTGATGTTTTCTCATGATTTGATTCGGGTTATGAAGTTTTTTGGGCAATGCCACAGCTGTGATGTTGTCTTTCTGGGTGCATCACTTAAGGAGGTACATAATACCAGCTTGTTCTCATATTGGTGATGCTAATGGTTACTTAGTTAGGGTGGTGTCCACCAGTTTTCTCCATTATAAAGTCATCCTTTTGCCCATTATAATTAAGAAGTAATTTGTGGGGAGACACTTTGATCCTATGTAAATATAGTGTTCCTCATCACACTTTGTATTTTGGAATGATCGTTTTAGCATTGATGATGCTTGTCTAAAACAATTATTACAGTGGTGGTTGCCAAATAGTGATTTTTCTTTTCTTTTTTTGGCTATAGGGTATGTGTGCTTGCCAGAGAGAGAGAGAGAGAGAGAGAGAGAGAGAGAGAGAGAGAGAGAGAGAGAGAGAGAAAGAAAGTGAGAATATATGTGTATGGTGTGATTTTCAAGCCACTGCGTTAAGGACTTGAACCCAGTCAGTCATGTGGGATCTAGCTTCCTTAACTTTCACACCATCTGCTAGTCCAAATAGTGATCTTTTTCTAATTCCATCATTTTTCTGTAAGGAAGTTTCATGTATATTTAGATCAGTTTGGATCCATGGATTCATTTTTTTTTACTCAAATTAATTCAATGGGTAGTAAAACAAGATTTTTTTTTGAGAGGTTTCTGCTATAGGAAACGTGCATTTGCCAGAAAAACAGAGAGAGACAGAGAGACAGAAAGTGAGACATCTCCCCCCGGGGGAATGGCTACGCTACAATCCCTTCTCCTCCATTCTCCTCTCAGGATCTTGGGCATGCACACACAAGCGCCTGGTGTGAGTTTAAGCCACCGGATCTGGGACTCAAACCACGGTCGACTACATGGGAGTCCAGCAACATAGCCATTACGCCATCTGCTGGTCCCAAAACAAGATTTTTTTTTTTGAGAGAGATTTTTGTTATATGGTACATGCACGCGCCAGAGAGACAGAGAGACAGAAAGCTAGAAATTACCTCCCAGGGGGGATAGCCACACCATAATCTCTTCTCTTCCATTCTCCTTTTGGGATTCTGGGCATACACACACACGTGTGTGTGATATGAGTTTCAAGCCACCAGGTCCGGGACTTGAACCACGATCGACCATGTGGGAGTCCAGTGCTCTAACCACTACAGCACCTGCTGTCCCCAAACAAGATGTTTGAAGCTAATCTTGTACTAATCTTGTCCAGGCCCTGAAATCAGCCAGTTCTCCAAAAAGCCCTGGTTCCTGTTAGTGGAAAATGGTATATAGACAAGAGATATTAATTAGAGGTATTCTAACTGATTGGAAAAGAAGAAATAAAGGTATCTCTATTTTCATATGATTTGATTTTATACTTGGAAAGCCCTAGGAGATCAATGATAGAAAACTAACTCTAACCATAAAATTATTCAGTAAAGTGGAAGGATATGAAATAAACAGAGAAATTGGGCCAGCCAGAGATGTAGTGATTAAGGTGGTTGGATCCCATATGGCTGACTACAAGGTTCGAGCTCTGGACTCAGCAGCTTGAAAGACAGCTGTGCACATGTGTGTGCATGTCCAACAGGAGAAATGGAGGGAAAGTGAGTGTAGTGTGACCATCCTCCCTGGGGGGGTTGCTTTCTCACTTTTCTTCTCTCTCTCTCTGTCTCTCTCTCCAGCGAGTGCACATGCCCTCTAGCAAATTTGAAAAAAGCATTGTAGAGAAATCAATGGGCTTCATATGCATAAATGAAAACCACTTAAAGGATATAATGACAAGAACCCCATGTACAATAACAACAAAGAAAATAATATACTGAGGAAGAAACCTAACAAAGAATGTGGGAAGAAAATAACTTAAATGAGGAAATTTTTTTTTAATAATTTTTTATTTAATTTTATTTATTCCTTCATTTATTTTCATTTAACCAGAGACAGAGAGAGAGACAGAGAGGGAAAGTGGAAATCAAGCTACCAGGCCCGGGACTCAAACTGTGGTTGAGCCATGTGGGAGTGTCCAGAATCTCAACCACCATGCCACCTGCTGGTCCCAAATGAGGAAAATTTTAAAATGCCTTTGTTAGGCCAGCAAGTGGTATGGTGATTAAGGCGCTGGACTCCCACATGGCCATCTATGGTTTGAGTTCTGAACCAGGCAGCTTGCTTTCTCACTTTTTCTCTCTCCCTCCTTCTTTGTCTCTCTCTAGTGAGCACACATGCCCTGTAGTAACATTTAAAAATAATAATGATGATGAATAAAATTAAATAAATAATTATTTTTTAAAAATGCATTTGCCTGGGAACCAGCAGTTAGTGTAATGGTTATGTTGCTGGACTCCCACGTAGTCGACCGCGGTTCGCGTCCCGGACCCGGTGGCTTAAAACTCACGCCAGGCGCGTGTGCGTGTGTGCCCAAGATCCCGAGAGGAGAATGGAGGAGAAGGGATTGTGGCATGACCATCCCCCCTGGGGGGGGGGGTGATTTCTCGCTTTCTGTCTCTCTGTCTCTCTTTGTCTGTCTGGCGAGCGCATGCGCCCTATAGAGAAAACCTCTCCCAAAAAAAGAAAAAATTAAAAAAAATGCATTTGCCTGTTGAAGTTTTGGGTCTATGTGTGCCCAGAATCCCAAGAGGAGAACAGAGGAGATGAGGGATTGTGTGTGGCCATTCCCCTTGGGGAATGATTTCTCATTTCCCCCCTCCGCCCAGCAAGTGTTCATGCCCTATAACAAAACTAATCAATCAATCAATAAAAATGCAATAGTCAGGGTCAGCAGATGGCATAGCAGTTACATTGCTGAACTTCCACATGGCCGAATGTGGCTCGAGTCTCTGTCTCTGTCTCTCTTTCCAGCAAGCACATACTCCCTAATGCAAAAACCTCTTAAAAAATAGTCAAAACTCATAGAGCTTTTTAAAAAAGAATTATTTATTTAATTAATTCCATTTGTTATTATTATTTTTCAATTTGACCAGACAGAGACAGAGAGAGAGAAAGGGAAAGCAAGAAAGCAAGCTGTCAGGTCCAGGACTCGAACTTCAGTTGGCCATGTGGGAATCCAGCGCCTTTAATCACTGTGCCACCTGCCGGCCCAAAACTCATAGATCTTTACAGCAAACACACACACACAATTCATGTTAATGTATGCAAAATTTAAAAACCAACCAAGAGGGGGCCAGCAGGTGAAACAGTGGGTGGTTAAGGTACTGGACTCCCACATGGTCAACTGCAGGTCAAGTCCCAGACCTGGTGGCTTACTTTCTCATTTCCCATCTGTGTGTGTGTGTGTGTGTGTGTGTGTGTGTGTGTGTCTAGTGAGTGCACGTGCCCTGTAACAAATTAAAAATAAAAAATAATTATAATTAAAATAAATAAATAAATAATTCTGGGGACTAGCAGTTAGCATAATGGCTATGTTACTGGGCTCCCACGTAGTCGACCACGGTTAGAGTCCCGGATCGGGTGGCTTAATCTCACGCCGGGCGCGTGTGCGTGCGTGCCGAAGATCCTGAGAGGAGAATGGAGGAGAAGGGATTGTGGCGTGGCCATCCCCCCTGGGGGGTGATTTCTCGCTTTCTATCTCTCTGATTCTGTCTGTCTGGCAAGTGTACGCGCCCTATAACAAAAACTTCTCCAAAAAAAGAAAAAATTAAAAATAAATAAATAAATAAATAAATAACTCTGGGGAGAAACAAAAAAACAACCATGAGGTTAAAGAATCCAGTAGTGGGAAAAAAAAAAAAAAAAAAAAAAGAATCCAGTAGCGAATGTAAACTGTGGCAACATAATCAAACTGCATTACAAATGTATGCTATAACCTCTCTGAAGTGAGTGACCTAAGTCACTTTTATTTTTTGCTACAGGGCACATGTGCTCACTGGAAAGAGACAGAAAGAGAGAGAAGGGGGGGTGGAGAGAGAGAGAGAGAGAATGAGGGAGAGGAGAAATGAGAAATCATCCCCCAGGGGGATGGGCACACCACAATCTCTTCTCCTTCTGTTCTGTGAATTTTAGGCGCACATGCACATGCATCTGGAGTGATTTTCAAGCCATCGGGTCTTGGACTACTAGAACCAAGTAGTTGATCATGTGAAATCCAGTTGCCTTAAACTCTCCACACCCCCTGTTGGCCCTGGAAAAGGATACTGTAACTTTAAACTACAAGGCTAAAAAAAAAAGAAATTGTATAAAAGCATTTAACTTTATTTGGTAAAGTCGTTTACCAAATAGGGCATATGAGTTAACAATTTTGTTATTACTATACCTGTATACTGGGATTGGATGATGAAGTAAATAGTTGGTGGATGGCTGGAGGTATGTTCTCACTGTTGGAGTGGGAGGCTACACATGAAGAAGAAAGGAAAGCTAGAATGAGGCATGTGCTACCGGATTATCAGCATGAATTCATGTTTATCTTAAAATACATACAGATGGTGGGGCCAGATGGCACAGTGGTAAAATACAATCATCTGCAAGATGATCTCACACGGAAAGATTCCTGGTTCAAGTCTGGAGACCTCCCTGCATAGGCAGAGCACTTACATGCCCATGAACCAGGGTTGGCTGTGGACTGGAGTCTGATCGGGACATCAAGACTCCATGAGACTAGCAGTTGACGTAATGGCTATGTCGCTGGTCTCCCATGTAGGCGACAGTGGTTTGAGTATTGGAACCAGTGGCTTAAACTCATGCCGGGTGCATGTGCGTGTGTGCCCACGATCCTGAGAGGAGAATGGAGAAGGGATTGTGGCATGGCCATCCTACCTGGGGGGGAGGGGGGGATGATTTCTCGCTTTCTGTCTCTCTGTTTTTCTGGCGAGTGCACGTGCCCTATAGGAAAAAGCTCTCCAAAGGGGAAAAAAAAAGGACTCCTCTTTGGGGTTCTCTCTCTTGCTGTCTCCCTCATTCATTCATGAATGAAATAAACTTAAAAAATGTATACAAGGGGATCAGCAGTTAGAGTAATGGCTATGTCGCTGGACTCCCATGTAGTCGACTGCGGTTTGCGTCCCGGACCCGGTGGCTTACTACTCACGCTGGGCGCGTGTGCATGCGTGCCCAAGATCCCGAGAGGAGAATGGAGAAGAAGGGATTGCGGTGTGGCCATCTCCCCTGGGGGCTGACTTCTCACTTTCTGTCTCTCTGTCTCTCTCTGTCTGTCTGGCGAGCGCACGCACCCTATAGCAAAAACCTCTTAAAAATGTATATGAGGAGGCCAGCAGGTGGTGTGGTGATTAAGGTGCTGTGTGGTCAACTGCAGTTTGAATCTTGAATATATATTTTGGGCATGCTTGCCCAAAATCCCAAGAGGAGAATGGAGAAGAGATTGCAATGTGGCCATCCCCCCAGAGGGGTCATTTCTTGCTTTCTGTCTCTATCTCTCTGGTGAGCATATGCACCCTATAGCAAAAATCTCTCCAAAAAAAAAGATATTGGGCTGTCCTATGATGCAGTAGATAAGGGAGCTGGATCCCATCTAGACTGACCACTGTTCGAATGCTAGACACATGTGCATGTGTGCCCAAAGTCCCAACAAGATGGAAAAATGAAGAAGGGATTGTAGTGTGATCATGCCCAATTGGAAGGATGCTTCCTCCTGCTCCCTCACCTTGCCTTTCTCTCTCTTTTTTTATTATTTTATTTTTATTATTCTTATTTTTTTAAACATCCAATCGCTATACATCATTTGGCTTGTAAAGAGAATTTACCCAACATGAAATCCATCTCAGACCAGTCCAGTTGAGAATACTATACACGTTATCATTGACAGGTAATAAACCATTGATGAGTCCACACACCTTCAGGCAAAAAAAAAAAAAGATACTGAAATGGTCTTCAATCATATGAAAAGATGTACAATCTCACTTATAAGAAGAAAGGGAACCAGCAGTTAGCGTAATGGCTATGTCTCTGGACTCCCACGTGGTCGACCGCGGTTCGCATCCTGGACCCGGTGGCTTAAACTCACGCCGGGCGCGTGTGCATGCGTGCCCAAGATCCCGAGAGGAGAATGGAGGAGAAGTGATTGCGGCGTGACCATCCCCTCTGGGGGGTGATTTCTCGCTTTCTGTCTCTATGTCTGTCTCTGTCTGTCTGGTGAGCGCATGCGCCCTATAGCAAAAATCTCTCCAAAAAAAAAAAAAAAACAAAAAACTTATAAGAAGAAAAACACAAATTAAAACTATACTGAGAGACAGGCCAGCAGGTGGCATGGTGTTTAAGGTATTGGACTCCCACATGGCAACTCCGATTTGAGTCCTGGACCTGTCAGCTTGCTTTCTCATGTTTCTTTCTCTCTCTGTCTCTTCTGAGTGAATGTGCATGCCCTATAGGAAATTAAAAATAATAATAGCAATAATAAATAAAATTAATTAAGTAAATAATTCTAAAAAAAATGCTACACTAAGAATGGATAAACAAATTTTGGTACATCCATACTATGGAATTCTATTCATCAATAAAAAGATAAAGTACTGACGCATACAACAACTTTGAGAAACCTCAAAAGTATTATGCTGAAGGGAACCACGCGCCCTATAGTGAAAACCTCTCCAAAAAAAAAAAAGTATTATGCTGAAGAAACCAAACACAAAAGAGTACATATCACCTCATTCCATTTGTAAGAAAGTCTACAAAAGACAAATGTAATCTACGTGACAAGAAGACAATCACTGGTCATCTAGGGTGGGAGGAAGGGGTTTAGGATGGGGCACAAGGAACATTTTGGGGGGGATGGAAATGTTTTGTGTCTTGATTGTGGTGGTGGTGACAAGGTTGTAGACATTTGTCAAAATGCACTGAACTGTACATTAAAATGGGTGCATTTAGATAAACAGATAGATAATGTATCTCAATAAAGTTCATGAAGTTATGAAGGAAGGGCCAGCAAGTGGCATGGAGGTTAAGGTGGTTGGATCCCACATGCCTGACTGCCCAGGTCAAGTCCAGATCCAGCAGCTTGGAAATCACACCAGGCCTGTGTGCATGCATTCCCAAAATCCATAGAGAAGGAACTGCCTCGTGGCCATTCCTGCTGGGGGTGATTTCTCATTCTCTCTCTCTCTCTCTCTCTCTCTCTCTCTCTCTCTCTCTGGTGAGTATACCTACCCTATATTAGAAACTAAAGGGAAAAAATTGTAAAAGTAAAAGCCCTCATTGAAGATATTTTCCCACAGCAGCAAATTATTTACTCCTGGAACCATTTGGCGTAATGGCTATGTTGCTGGATTCCCATGTAGTCGATCGCAGTTCCAGTCCCAGACCCAGTGACTTAAACTCATACCGGGTGCGTGTGCATGTGTGCCCAAGACCCCGAGAAGAGAATGGAGAAGGGATTGCGGTGTGGCCATCCCCCCTGGAGGGTGATTTCTCGTTTTCTGTCTCTCTGTCTCTCTCTGTCTTTCTGGCGAGTGCACGTGCCCTATAGCAAAAACCTCTCCAAAAAAATTATTTACTCCTATAAAAAGTAGAAGAAAGGGCCAGCAGGTGGAGTAGTGGTTAAGGCACTGGACTCCCACGTGGCTGACCATGGTTCAAGTCACAGACCTGGCAGCTCGCTTTCTCACTTTCCTATTCTCTCTCTCTCTCCATCTCTCTCTGGTGATCACATGTGCTCTATAGCAAATTTTAAAAATAAAATAAGTAATTATTTTTAAAAAATTAAAAGAGGGGCCAGCAGGTAGAGTAGTGGTTACAGCCCTGGAGTCCAATATGGTCCCCCATGGTTCAGGTCTCCCAGGGTGGTTGTGCATGCATGCCCAAAATTCCAGGAGGAGAACAGAGATTGTAGGTGACCACCCCCACTTGGGGGTGATTTCTCACTTTTCCTTTCACTGTCTCTCTCTGGCGAGTGCACATGCCCTATGGCATAAACCTTAAAAAAAAACTAGAAGAAAAAAAAAACACACTAAAATACCACTTCTTGGGCCGGCAGGTGGCATGGTGATTAAGGGCTCTGGACTCCCACATGGCCAACCAAAGTTCGAGTCCCAGACCTGAGGTTTGCTTTCTCACTTTCTCTCTCTCTCTTTTTTTTTTGGAGAGGTTTTTGCTATAGGGTGCGTGCGCTCGCCAGACAGACAAAGAGAGACAGAGAGACAGAAAGCAAGAAATCACCCCCCGGGGGGATGGCCATGCCACTATCCCTTCTCCCCTATTTTCTTCTTGGGATCTTGGGCACGCACGCACATGCGCCCGGTATGAGTTTAAGCCACCGGGTCCGGGAATCGAACCGCGGTCGACTATGTGGGAGTCCAGCAACATATCTATTACGCAAACTGCTGGCCTCTCTCTCTCTCTCTCTCTCTCTCTCTCTCATTCTCTCTAGCTCTGTCCCTCTCTGGTCAAATTAAAAAATAAATAAATTAGTAAATAAGGTTAAATAAAATAATTATTTAAAAAAATACCACTTCTTACTCTCAGATCAGTGGGGATTATAATGCATTTTAATACTTACTTGACTGTCCCTGGTGTTTCATCATCCTAGGTTTTTTTATTTTTTTTTAACGAAGCTTTTCATTTGATTCACTGACATCCTTTCCTCTCAGGTATTTTTAATTTATTGACGGCTAGATCCTTTATCTAACATGACGTACAGCATTACGCTAACAATATCAGTGTTAAATCTTTTAAAAATGAAAGGCCAAGGGCTTCGCAGGGGGCGGTATTCCCCTTTGGGGTCACCGGGAGAGGGCGGGAACCAGAGCAAAGCAGAGCTTCCGCTTTCATTTCTATGGTTATTAAGTCAACCATTATTATTAAAGGAGTTACAGCGGAAGGTTGATTTTCTGTCGGCCAACACTTCCCTAGAGACGAGTTCACCCATAAGACAGGGATGCCATAATGTCGCACCACAATGGCTAGTTTATGAGAACGTAAAAGTCAGAACGGATGACATATATTTTAATACGACAGTACATACCGATTCACTCGATCTGGCAGTTTTGTTCTCGTCTCCCTGTCTCTAAAATTCTGAACTCCCGAATTACGTCCCTCCCCCTCCATTTCTGGTCAGTGGTTTAGCCCGACCGTAATATTGACAGAAGGCACGCGCTGCGGCTGCGCAGAAAGCTGGCGGGGGGAGGGGGGAGGAACATGGCGCAAGCTCTGTCCGAGGAGGAGTTTCAGCGGATGCAGGTGCCGCTCACCGAGGGAAAGACTACCTAGCTAGGCGACTGGGGGTGGGGTAGAGAGGGGTCATACCATCTGTTCTGAGGAGTCGGTTGGGATGGCCCCCGAGTCTGAGGAGGTTGGTCTGGAGAAGGGAAACTGAGGTTCTGAGTGGTGAGACTGTTGGATTCCGAGATAGTATTGAGCACCGAAGGTTGGATTTTGTTAGCCTTTTGGGCCAGGGAGGGCTTCCTTAAGTAGGCGATACTTTACCCCGACCTGTAGGGAGCGAGACTCTGGGGTTTGGGGGACACCTTCAGTGATGATAATATTGGTTTTTGAGGCAAGGAGCTCTTGAGAGGGCGAAACCATTTTGTATGGAGAGGAAGGAAGCCAGCATTGGGCCGTTTTGCGTCACGGTGGGGGGAGCCCTTGAAAGGGCAATACCATTAGTCTGTGGGGGTGGAAAGTTTGTGGCAGCTACCACTATGCCAGGGGATTGGGCAAAGATCCCAGATGTCATCATTCCTGGGAAGTGGAGTTCTGTGGGGTCGGTAGTGAATCCTAAAAGGGGGCACTATGATGGGCTGATTAGGGGTGATCCCATTAGGCCTAGGGTGAAGAAGGCCCTGAAAGGGTAATACCATTGTGTTGGGGGGAGGACCAGAGGAGATGAAACTGGCTGCATGGAGGGGAGGTCACTGGACTTTTAGGAGGTACCCTCGCTGAGTACTCTGACCACTTGGTTCTTTTGGGGGTGGGGACTGTGAGATGGAATGAAAGGCCAGAACATTGTGCAGTAAGCAGGTCCTTGATGAGAGAGTTCCTCATTGTGGGAGACCATTGGATTTTGTGTGGCAGGAGATTCTGAAAAGGGGAACCCTGAGTAGGGTCTTGTGAGGGGAAGGGAAGAACTATGAGTGAGGACAGGTATCCTATGGTCCTTGAATGAGGGAGACCAGCTGTTCCTCATTATGAGGGACACTGAGGATGGCAGAGTGAGATCATTGGATCATGAATGGGGAAGACCACTGTTACCTATATGGGGGGATTCTGAGTAAGAGTAATCCAAATGGCCCACCCAGAGCCTTAAAAAGGAGAGACTCCGAGGGTGTAGGGCTATCTCATTAGATCATGACCGGGAAGATCTTAAGTGGAGTAGGAGGACCCTTGAGTAAGGAAGATTGAGCTCAGTGGGCCATGAGCAAGGGAATACTATTGGGCTCTCTTGGGGAGGGACTCTTAAGAGGGTGCTAAGAATGTACCAATAGGACCAGGATTGGGAGAGACAGATCACTGGGTCCTGGCGAGGACCAGGGCAGGAAAGATTCTTTCCAGACCAAGACCAAGACCAAGACCTGGGGTGGGGGGGGGGCAGAGGGAAGCTGGTTCCATGGGAGGAAGGAAAAGGTCCTGGAAGGTGAGTAGGTTTGGGGAGAACAGATGCCAGGGCCCTACTGGGCTGGTAGGGATGAGGGTGCTATTTAGAATGGCCCATACTTTCACTTAATTCTTGAAGGGGGCCTGGACATGTTTTGAGAGCTTTGGGGATGGGGTGAATCCTGAGTAGCCCCCTGACTCAGGAAAATATCAGACACACTTCCCTTTGGAAAGAGGGAGGGAGGTAAGCCCCTGCCCCCTGTCCTCAGGAGCCTCCAGTTCTAGCCAAGAGAATGGACAACACTCACCTTTACAGTGTTCAGTGTGTGAAGGTCAGCCAAGGGGAGGAGGAGGAGGAACTTTATCCTTCGTGGGCATGGAGAACCACAGGACACATATGAACATGATCCTAACTGGGCCAGTGCTCTGTGATGGCCTGAGCGCAGAGTGGATTAGAGTGGGGAGATGGAGCGATATGGCTGCTAAGATTCTAAGTGGAGCTAGAAAAACTGGGATGGGGGCCTGGAAGGTCATTTAGGACATAGCATGCATAGCATTTAAGGAGTGGCTGAAGAGGCCTGTGGAGGCCATGTGGTATAATGGGGCCTCAGGGGCTTGGTTTCCTCCTGTGTAGAAAAGGGGTACTTTCCTGATCAAGTCTTTTTTTCTCCGTTTCCTCAAAGGCTCAGCTCCTGGAATTGCGGACCAACAACTACCAACTTTCAGATGAGCTACGCAAAAATGGTGTTGGTGAGCCAAGAGGGGTGTTAGATGGGGGCATTGAGGGACTAGAAACCAAGGTTTTCCCTCAGAGGCCTGGCAGGAAAACCATTCTGCTTTTTGCCACTGCCTAAGGCAAGATTCCCTGTTTTCCCTATACCAGAACTCACCAGTCTTCGACAGAAGGTCGCATATCTGGATAAGGAGTTCAGCAAAGCTCAGAAGGTACCTCCTTCCACCCACCCACCCATGCATGCTTCCTTCTACCCATCTGACTCATTCCTCTACCCAGTAAGCACCTATAGTGAATTAGACATAATGTTACATGTGTGTTTTTATGTAGTCATTTAAAGAATCCTTATGGAATTGTCTTTGCTCATTGCTTAATGTATTGATTAACTTGATTTTTTTCTCAATTCATTTATAGTTTCAATTATTTACTCATTCTCATCCATTTCCTGTTAATTAAATAGTGAAGTCTATCAGTAAACCTGCCTTCACTCTGCCACCCATCCTCCACTCAGATTGCTACCTTGTGTTCTTCTCATCCCTGTCCTGGTCCTGTTGGTAAAGTGCAACCAAACCTCTCAGCTCCTCTAAAGATGAGCTAGGATATAACTGTTATGGCCTCTCAAGACAGTTGAGATTCTTGTTTGTTCCTTCTTTGCTGCTTTGTCCCCATGCATAGTGCAATATCATATACAGTATGTGCTCAATAAATATTCATTGGATGAAGGAATACAGAATACAGAAAGTAACAATCAGGAAGCTGGGCTTCTCTTTGGTAGGGTGGTGATTCCTCAAACCTGGCAGTACCCTTAGCTGCTTAGGGAATAGATGGCAGTTGCTATGTTGCAGGGAGGGAGCCATATAGATGTGTTTGAGCAGTTGTAGCAGTAAAGCCACAATCCTTGAACGTGAAGATCCAGCCTATAAAGACTAGCCTCAAGAGCTTAGGGGAAAAGATGATTTCTCTGTGCTGAGGCACCAAGGCAGGATTCTCCTTCATTCACTCACTCACTCACTCATTCCATGATTCCTGCAAGTTCTGTGGCTGAGGACACTCCCATCCCACAGCCCCTATTATTATTGTTCTCTCCTAACTTGCTGCATTTGTGTCCATACCCTAGTGAGGGGTTCTATCTATTCACTTTAGTTCTCTTCCCACCGCCCCCTCCCCTTTAGGCACTGAGCAAGAGCAAGAAAGCTCAGGTAAGGGGACCTTTGGTGGGCGAATGTGTCTGAGAGACTGCACCTTAGTAAGGATGTGCTGTATGTTGGGATCTCCTTGTACTGGGCTTTCCTTCTTTGTGCCCTTGCATCTGCAGCTACCTCACTGCTTTGCGTTTTTGTGTCTGCCTTTGTTTTCCTGTGTTTGTCTCATGTTCCTCTTCTCTGTGTATTTCTTTTTCTCTCTGAGCCTCTTTCTGTTCCTTTCTCTCTCTTAATTCTCTCCTGAACCTCTCTTTCTCCCCTGCCTTCGCTGTCTGTTTTCATTTCCTGCATTTTCTTCCTTTGACTCCTTGTTTCTCTCCTGTTCCATCTCTTCCTCATTCGTTTCTTTCCTTAATTCCCTCTCCTTTCTCTGTTCTCTTCCTTCCCACTTGATTTCTCTTTGTTCCTATCTTTCTGTCTTCCTTCCTTTTTTCCTCTCCCTTCTGACTCCTTTCTCCTTCTCTCTTTCCCCCTTTCCCCATCTCTGTATTTCACCTCCCCTATCATTATCTTCCCCTCCCTTTCCCCACTCTCTCCCTCCCTGTCTTTTCTCACTACTTTGCCATGGCTTGCTCTCCTACTCCCTGGGTGTCTCTCTCTTTCTGTATTGCCTCATTCTCTGTATCCTGTGCCCTCCCCCATGTCATTTTCTCCACTTCTTTGCCCCAACTTCCCATCCATTCTGCCACTGTTGGAATCCTGGCTCACATCTGTTACTGCAGGAAGTCGAGGTACTGCTAAGTGAAAATGAGATGCTACAGGCAAAGCTACACAGCCAGGAAGAGGACTTCCGGTTGCAAAACAGCACACTTATGGCTGAGTTCAGCAAGGTACCGGTGCCAGGGATGGCAGTGGGGGGAAACTCCACCTTCCTGAAACTGACAGCACAAGGGTGGTTGGACAGGGTCTGGCCCTGAAGCACTGTCCGTGGTGCTGAAACAGGCCCTGCTTTGCTGCTGAGGGGCAGTTTGACAGAGGGGGCCACTCACTTATGCTGGGATTAGAAGGCTTCGAGCCCTGAGATCACCTGGTTCCTGCCCAAGTCACTCTTTTTCTTTGAACTTCAAGTCTCCATGTGCTTAATTTGGGGCTGATGCTATGGAAGCCCCAGGTGTTGGGGAGTTTTAGGTGAAGTTCTTATACTTTTTATGGGATGGAAAGATGTTTGGGCTGCTTCCTTTTTTTCTTCCTTCTCTTCATTTTACATGATCCTAGAATTCTACTTCTTCTACATAATTCCTCCTGGAGTAGCTAATTCAACCTCCACATTGCCTTTTATTTTCTTATCTATTTCCTGTACCCATGGTTAAAAATTTTCTAAGTTTTTAGTGTGATTTAAGGGGAAAAGTTTCATGACAGCAAAAAATGGTATTTCCAGTACCAGCAGTTGGCATAATGGTTATGTCACTGGACTCTCACATGGCCGAACATAGTTGAAGTCCTGAACTGGGAGGCTTCAAACTCACACTGGGCATGTGTGCATACCTGCCTAAAATCCCGAGAAGAGAATGGAGAAGGGATTGTGGTGTGGCTATCCCCCCGGGGGTTGATTTTTCACTTTCTGTCTCTCTCACTCTCCAGTGAATGCATACTCCCTATAGCAAAATCTCTCTTTAAAAAAATGATATTCCCAAGGCTCTACATGGGAATAGTGCCGAAGTTCTTAAAACGAAACAAAGAAACTCTTTAGCAGATACAATACCAGGACATGTAGTTTAGCAAGTAGTAGTTACAAACAGGGTTTCTGGAGCCAGAAGGCCTGGGTTAAAATCTTGGGTCTAGCTTTTACTAACTGTATCTTTGAACAAGTCACTTAACCTACCTGCTTCTTGGTTCCCAAATGTTTAAGATAGAAATGATGATAATCACACTGGGGCCAGCAGATGACGTGGTGGTTACATTGTTGAACTTCTACACGTCTGGCTGAGGTTCAAGTCCTGGACCTGGTTGCTTGAAACTCACACCAGGTGCATGTGTATGCATGCCTGAGATCCTGGGAGAAGAAAGAATTGCAGCATGATCATCCCCCTGGGGGGCGATTTATTACTTTCCCTCTCACTATCTGTCTTTCTCTCTCTCCAGCAAGCACACGCACCCTAAGGCAAAAACCTCTTAAAAAGTGGTAGTGATAATCATGCCCCGCTTCCGCCCCCCCAAAAAAGTAGTGATGCCTCACTCATGGGACTTTTTTTTTTTTTTGTATTTTATTTTTCTTTCTCAGATTAATTAAATTCACATTTTACATAAAGTCCCCATTATGATGTATACTATATATATAAATATATATATATATATATATATATATATATATATATATATATATGGTTTTCAACAGAGAACTCTACATTTTTTTGGTGTTAAATGTTTCTTCCCTTTGCCCCTCACGCCCACTCTCTACCACCCACTCACCTCCCTTGCAGCCTCTGGTATCTACATCTATCCTTTCCACTATCATATTTTCAGATCTTTCTCCTTTTGCCAGAGTGCTGATATTTTTTTTTTTATCATTGCACATCTTTACAGTGTACAACATCTCATGGGACTTTTGTGAGGGCCGAATGGAGAAATGTATGTAAGTAATTTAGAACAGAGCCTGTGCATAGTAGCAGCTATGGAAGTGTCAGTCACTGATATTATTATGTTAATTCATTTTCTCCTTAAAAATAATTTTAAGAAAAGTATTGCCAGAGGGCATTTGCCTGCCTGCAAGAGGGAGAAAGATTGAAAGAGAAAGAGAAAGCAGCCTCCAATAGGGTATGGGCATGCTGCAATCCTTTTTCCTCCATGCCTCTATCCCATCAGGATTTGGGTCACACTGCACACACACTTGGCATGTTTTTCAAGTTGTTGGAGCCAGGACGTGAACCACAATTGGCCATGTGGGATCCAGCTCCCTATGCCTGGCACTTCATCACTGCACCATGTAGCTGACCCTAAAGTATTTCTGGACTTTTATTTAAAAGTTTTATGAGGACCTACAGTTGGCATGGTGGTCAGAGTGCTGGATCCCACATGGTAAAGTGTGTGGTTTGAATCTTGGACCTGGCAGCAGCTTGAAAAACATACCAGGTGTGTGTATGTGTGTACATGTCCAAAATCCTGAGAGGAGAATGGAGGAAAAGGGATTATAGTGTGGCTATCTCCCCTAAGGGATGATTTCTTTCTTTCTCTCTCTCTGTTTCTCTCTGGTGAACACATGCACCCTATGGCCAAAAAAAAAAAAATAGTTTTATGACTATCCTATGGATCTGTCTTGCCCTAGCCCTCAGTACTGCTCACCTGCTGTGTTGCCACAACTTCCTCCCTGGTCTCCTCACTTCTAGCTTCCTCTACCAGTCCACTCCACAGAGGTCTTACATCACTCCTTTAAACAGCACCTTCCAGTAGGTCTCCCACTAACACCCAGTTCAGAGCTGATGGTACACACGTAACTGCTTGCCTCACCACCTCACTTCTTACTGCTTCCTGCCTCAGCTCCCAGGGTATCTTGGTTCTTGGGGGTGAGGCAAGGGCAGGCATTCTTCCCTAAATCTGGCTTGTGTTTCCATGCACTTACCCTGAGCCAGTCATTGGGCCAGGTGTAGAGACCTTCCTAGTCCCTTTCCTTCTCCCAGGAACCGAATGTGCCCACCTGGGTTCAAAGCCTACCTCCACCCCTTGTTTGCCTAGACAGTTCAGTTCACTTGTTCCTTTAACATAAAGTTATTAAGTACCTACTATGTGCTGTATGTTCTAGAAATATAGTTCTGAGCAGCACAGGATGGTCCCTACTCTTAGGTAGTTTACATTCTGGGAGTAGGATGAGGAGAAAGATAATAAAGAAAAAGTGATAACAGTAATAGCTGACATTTATATTTATTATTTGCCAGGTCCTTGAAAGAGGTTTTTGCTATAGGGCACATGTGCTCGCCAGAGAGACAGGGAGAGACAGAGAGACAGAAAGCAAGAATTCAGCCCCCAGGGGGAATGGCCATGCCACCATCTCTTCTCCTCCAGTCTCTTTTTGGGATTGTGGGCATGCACACACACAAACCCAGCATGAGTTTTAAGCCTTTAAGCCATTGGGTCTAGGATTCAAACCTCATTCAACTACGTGCGAATCTAGCAACATAACCATTATGCCATCTACTGGTCCCGTATTTGAAATACTCTTATTTTATTCACTCCTTTAATCCTTGTACCAAGCCTATGAGTTATTATTAGTATCCCTGTTTAATAGATGAGGAAAACAGTCCTAGGGAGCAAAAGGAGTTTGTCCCACAGTCACATGGCTAATAAATGGCAGAGTAGAAATTCACACACGAGCAATCTGGTTTCAGGATCTGCTTGTGACCCTGTGTTACAAAACAGAATTTAATTGCAATTAATGCTTGGTGAGAGAAATGAGCAGAGTGCTACATTAATACTGGAATCTATATTGAAGGATGCTACTTTAAAATGACATCTGGGGGACCAGCAGTTAGTGTAATGGCTATGTCGCTGGACTCCCATGTAGTCGACTGTGGTTTGAGTCCTGGACCCGGTGGCTTAAACTCATGCCTGGCATATGTGCGTGCATGCCCAAGATCCCGAGAGGAGAATGTAGGAGAAGGGATTGTGGTGTGACCAATCCCCCCTTGGGGGTGATTTTTCACTTTCTATCTCTCTGTCTCTCTCTGTCTTTCTGGCGAGTGCATGCACAAAAAAAAAAAAAAGGAAATGACAGTCAAGTGCTAATTATGGGTCAGAGAATATTGTTTTGCTTCTCTGCTTCACTGTTACTTCTCTCTTCCCCTGCTCAGCTCTGCAGCCAGATGGAACAGCTGGAGCAGGAGAACCAGCAACTGAAGGACGGGACTGCTGGAGCTGGGTCTGCCCAAGCTGAGCCCCTTGTGGATGGGGAGCTGCTGAGATTACAGGCAGAGAATACAGCCTTGCAGAAGAATGTGGCAGGTGCATGGAGGCCCTACTGGGGATTTGGGGACCTCAGGGCTTGAGTAAGGCAGGGAAGGCTGTTGTCCTCTTAGGAAGAGGGGAAGGACTTCTGGATGAGGCTTGGCCATATGAATCAGTGTGTGGCTTCGGACAAGCCATTTTACCTCTCTGAGTAAAAGTTTCCTCATCTACACAGAGCATGTGGTGATGCCTGCCACCTGGAAGATCATAGTGGGGGTAAGAGGTGGTATCATTCTCTGTTCGGTTTAGTACCCGGTACCTAGCAAATGTTAGAGATAAGCAACTTGAACATTGAAAAGGAGGTATTTGCTGAGTGGAAAAAGTGAATGAAGGAATATTGGGAAGATTCTTAGCCCAGGATGAAAGCTGAAGGAAAGCTTGGTAAGGTGTGGGAATGTCCTTGTGTATGTGGCCCTTTGAAAAGCAGTGGGGGCTTGTTTGGTGATGGATGCTGGTTTGGGAGCATCTGGAGGGAGACTTGGTAGAATGTGGATGGGAATTAGATTTTTCAGCTGTAAAATGCAGAAGGAGCCTAGTGGGTTTGGCCTTGGGAGGCTGTAGGTGGGGCTTGGGAAACTAGCTCTGGGATAATTTGATGGTAGGCAGGATCTTAGTGGTTGGTAGGACTTAAAAGATTTGTGTGCAGGGACCAGCAGTTGGCGCAGTGGCTGTGTTGCTGGACTCCCATGTAATCGACTGCAGTTCAAGTCCCAGACTCGGTAGCTTAGACTCACGCCGGGCACATGTGTGTGCGTGCCCAGGATCCCAAGAGGAGAATGGAGGAGAAGGGATTGCGGCATGTCTATGCCCCTGGGGGGTGATTTCTTGCTTTCTGTCTCTCTGTCTCTGTCTTTCTGGTGAGCGCATGTGCCCTACAGCAAAAGCCTGTCAAACAAAATGAAAAGGTTTGTGTGATAGGGCAAAGAGGTGGCATAGTGGTTAAGGTGCTGAACTTCCACATGACTGACCATGGTTTGAGTCCTGGACCCAGTAGCCTGAAACTCAAGCTGGGTGAATTCACGTGCATGCCTAAAATCCTGGGAAAAGAAGGGGTTACGGTGTGGTTATCCCCGTGGTGTGGTTATCCCCGCCCGAGGGATGATTTCTCACTTTCTCTCCATATCGCTCTGTCTCCCCAGTGAGCACATGTGCCCTCTGGCAAAATGCTCTAAAAAAAAAAAAAAAAAAAAAAGATTTGTGAGAGGCATGGATAGGGCTGAACCTTCACCTTATAAGCTTGTGGTCATTTGGGGCAGGGTCTCTGTGACATGACATGTTGAAGTCTGATTCTTCCTCCATTAGAGACATGGCAAGGGACTTCAGAGACCACTTCATCCATTATATGTTCCTGTTCTTTCCACCAGCCCTGCAGGAACGATATGGAAAAGATGCCAGAAGACCCTCAGCTGTTAGTGATGGGCAAGGGGACCCTCCAGGGGGCCCAGCGCCCACCGTCTTAGCTCCCATGCCTTTGGCAGAGGTGGAGCTTAAATGGGAAATGGAGAAAGAAGAAAAGAGATTGCTTTGGGAGCAGCTGCAAGGCTTGGAGGTGAATCTGGGTCTGTTGGGGCTGGAATGTGGGAGGCAGGCAGATGCCCTAGCTCTGCCTACATCCAATGGAGATGTCTGTGACATTAACCTTTTGTAGGCTGATCAGGGTGAGGGAGGCAGGAGGGCAGGGGAAAGCAGAGGCCATCCTCCTTCCTTGTTGACAGTAACCCCATTCTTCATTCTTCCCTGCAGAGTTCAAAGCAGGCAGAAACATCCAGGCTACAGGAGGAACTTGCTAAGGTGGGGCTGCCAGAGCTTTCCATGAGCTTTGCCCCATTTCACTTCTTCCCTGCCAGGCTTCCCCTGCCATGGAAGAAGGGGTATTATACCCCCTCAAAGCCTCAGTTGGGCTAGTCAAGTGGCATGGTGGTTAAAACAACTGGATTCCACATAGGCGACTGTGCAATTTGAGTCCCAAACTCAGCAGCTTCACAAACATACCGGGTACATGTGTATGTACATGCCCCCAATCCAAAGAGGATAATGGAAGAGAAGGGATTGCAGGATCATTACATGTACCCCCCAACCCTGGGATGGGGTGGGTGCTTCCTCACTCTCCCTCTCTGTCTGACAAGCACATGTACCTTATAGCAAGAAAAAAAAAAAAAAACCTCACTGTCATCATGCATGAAATGGAAGTACTTTCACTTAAGTCTCAGCATTGCTTGCAGGTAAATTACAGTGAGCTAATGTGGTCCCACTGTATTTTTTGGGGGGAGAGTTTTTTGCTATAGGGCGCATGTGCTCGCCAGACAGACAGAGACAGAGAGACAGAAAGCGAGAAATCACCCCTTGGGATGACCACGCCACAATCCCTTCTCCTCTCGGGATCTTGGGCACGCACGCACATGCGCCTGGTGTGAGTTTTAAGTCACCGGGTCTGGGACGCAAACTGTAGTCGACTACATGGGTGTCCAGCGACATAGTCATTACTCTAACTGCTGGTCCCCCACTATATCTTGTGTGTGGCAGGCCCCATCCATATTCTCCCAACTTTGCCCATTTATCCATTCACTCATCTGAGCTCCTGGCTCTTATCTTTGGATCTCAAGACCCAGTGGTGAGGCAGCCGTGATCCTACTTTCCAGGCCACCCAGCCTATACATGCTATGATGTGGCCATTGGCTATTGGCTCCTGTTTGGGGGCATACATGTCGGACTTTGGCACCCAAGGGATTTAAATGGAACTGATGTTGCTGCTGACCATTTGGGCAACCGGAGTACTTAACCCTTCTGAGACTCAGTTTCCCTATTTGTGAAACCAGTAGAAATAGCTTCTCAAAGCTGTTTTGAGGATTCTATGAGATAACACAAGTAAATCCTGGCTGCTGGGAAAGACTTAGTAAAGAGTATCCATGAATATTATTTTTGTCTTTCTTAATATTATTGTCATTGTTATCACTTATCTATACCCCTTAACCCCCACCCAGCTCTCTGAGAAACTGAAAAAGAAACAAGAAAGGTACGTGTCTGTTTTTCCAGGGGTTTGGGGGACTAGGCAAGGACTGACTTGTAGAACTGACTCATCAACATCTGTTTTTCTGTGCCCAGTTTTTGCCGTCTGCAGACAGAGAAGGAGACGCTGTTTAATGACAGCAGGTAATTGCCAGGGTTGGGGACCTTGGTGGACAACAGGGACAGTACCTGGCAGAATTAGCTGAAGACCACAGGGCAGAGCCAAGAAACTGGTCCTTAAGCCATGCCCGATGTACCCTGTCCTCATCTCTCCCAGAAACAAGATTGAGGAATTACAACAACGAAAAGAAGCTGATGTCAAAGCCCAGTTGGCTCGAACCCAGAAGTTGCAGCAGGAACTTGAGGCTGCCAATCAGGTGATGGGTTGTTGGGTTCGAAGATCTCTGGGCTGGGAGTCTGGGGAGGTCTGAGATCCATGGAGGCTGCTTGGGGAGCCTGAGGTATCCTATGTTGGAAATATAAGGACTGGATGGGCCCTAGTCTCCCCCAGGAACTAGGAAAATGGGAGCCAGGGAGCCCTAAGAGCCCTAGCAGTTGAGGTAGGAGTCTGCATAAATTGAAGATCCGGGGTGGGGGGGCTGAGGACTTGCTGGGTTGGATATGCTATAAGTGTGTATGAATCTGAAACCCCTGGAGGTTGAAGACAGGAAACTGGATAAGTCTATAGTCACTGGGGACTGGAACCAGGAATTGGGATGAGTTGGAACTCCCTAGAGGCTGGGTGACTTTGGTTCCTTTAGGGATAGGAATGTCAATAAATTTGAGACTCCTGGGGATCTGAAGACATGGGACCTGGGTAGATACAAGTCTTTCAAGGGTGAGTCAGCTGGGGCTGGAGGCTGAGTACTTTGAGACCTTCAGGAGCCAGAGTCTGGTTTGGGCCTGAGACCCCTAGGATGTGAGATCATGTGGACTGGGTATTCCTGGGTACTCTGGGGACTATGGACAAAAAGCTGATCAGTCTGAGACCTCCAGAGCTGGAGCAGAAGTCTTGATGTGTCTGAGCCTCCTGAGGATTAAGGGATGGATGACTTTTTTTTTCAGTATTTTCCTTTAGGGTACATGTGCTTGTGTGTGTGTGTGAGAGAGAGAGAGATACAGAGACAGTGAGAGGGAAAGTGAGAAATCACTCCCTGGGGGCGATTGGCTTTTAGCTAAGAATAATGCCTTGCCGACTAGCCTGGCTGCCCCAGAGCAGGTACAAGACACCTGGGAGCCCTTGTCACAATCCCTTCTCCTCCGTTCTCTTGGGATCTTGGGCATGCACACACATGCACTCAGAGTGAGTTTCAAGCCACTGGGTCTGGGACTCGAGCCGCTATTGGCCATGTGGGAGTCTAGCAACGTAACCACTAGGCAATCTGCTGGCTCCCAGGGCTGGATGACTTTAAAGCCTCTGAGTTTCTTCCTGGAAGGAATGACTCTGAGGTCTCATGGAATGGAGGATTAGGTAGCTTGTGGGTCTAAGGCCCCTAGAAGCTGGGAACATGGGGGCTGGGACAGGAGTCTGTGTACAGCTGAGATCTGCAGGAACTGCTAGTTAGCTAGATCTAAAGATCCCCAGAGACTGGGACCAGAATGACAGGTTGCAGAGCAGGGGTATTAGCCTCATCTGGAGCTAGAAACTAGGAGGTATTGTGAATTTGAGACCTCTAGGGTCTGAGACAATGAGTTTGGGAAGATCCATGAGGGCTGTGTGTGTTTGAAAATCTTGGGGGCTCCTAAAATGGAATCTGGGTGAGTGTGAGAAGTCTTAGATGGGGTCGAGTTGAACCTCCTAGGGGCTAGGTCCAGGAATCAAAGTGTGTCTGAGATGCTTGAAGGCTGGGATAGAGAGGCTGGATGTGTCTGAATCCCCTGGGGATAATGACCTGGAATCTGATGAACTTTAGGTCTCTGATGGTTGGGTGGCACCCATAGGTGCTAGGAAAATGCTGTTTGGTGGCCACAGAGGGGTTATATGTACTTGAATGGAGGCTGAGGCCTGGAATAGGCTCCCTTGACCACCTGGTTCCCACAGAGCCTGGCAGAATTGAGAGATCAGCGGCAGGGGGAACGCCTGGAGCATGCAGCAGCTTTGCGGGCCCTACAGGATCAGGTACATTGCACTGGGTGGGTCCAGGGAGCCGAAGATGAGTGAGGACTACAGGCAAGCAAGGTCCCAGGGGTCCTGCTTCCCCAAGTCCTGGCATGTGCGTGTGTGTGTGTGTGCATGTGTGTGCACACCTGTCTCTGTCTCCCTTTCCCTTTCCCTTTCCCTTTCCCTTTCCCTTTCCTTTCTTTCTTGGCTCTGGGTAGGTCCTGTCCCCTGTTCTGGACCCACTCTCACCTGTCGTGGGGGTGGGGCCAGGTGTCTATCCAGAGTGCAGATGCGCAGGAACAGGTGGAAGGGCTTTTGGCTGAGAACAATGCCTTGCGGACTAACCTGGCTGCCCTGGAGCAGGTACAAGACATCTGGGAGCCCTTACCAACCCCTCCTCAGTTCCCTTCTCTCCCTCTGCTTCTAGTTCATGTTGGGGCAGGGTGGTTTTTCAGTACCACAGAAGGTCCCCTTTTTCCCTTTCCTGGTCAGTACTCCCTCAGAAGTAACCATTGTTCTGACCTTTAGCAACAGATTCCTTTAATTCTCAAACTTCATATAAATGAAATTAGGCATTCTTTTGTCTTTCTGTGTGATTTATCCATATGTAGCACAGGGTTGTTCTTTTATCACTATAAATAGTCCGCCGTATGGATATATATCGCATCTATCCATTCCCTTCATTGTTTTTCTCTTTGAAATTTTCTCTCCCTTCCTGGCTGTCTTCCCACTTCTCTCCCTATCTCCCTGGATTGGGGAGGCTCCTGCCCTATGCCTTTCACTGCACTTCCCAACACTACCACTTTCTCCAGATACAAACAGCAAAGACCCAAGAATTGAACATGCTCCGAGAACAGACCACTGGGCTGGCAACTGAGTTACAACAACGACAGGCTGAGTATGAGGATCTCATGGGACAGAAAGATGACCTCAACTCCCAGCTCCAGGTGACACCTTTGTCCTGTATTCTCCTAGTTCACCAATCTTGGCTCAAGACTGGAGTAGAGTTCCCCATAAGCTGGGGTGGGAAGTCGGTGGAGACAGAATGACCTAGATTAGCACCCGTGTGTTCTGAGACAAGTCATTTCACTTTACCAAGAAAGAGCCCCATCGGTTTGTTAGGATATCCATTCTAATTCAAGAACAGAAACCAGAATAATAGTGTATTAAATGAGATAGAAGTTGAGGTTTTACTAAGGTAGGTTGCTCAAGGATGGAATGATGGCTTTCTAATCTCCAGTGACCCAGATTCTCCCTTCATTGCTGTTCTGCTACCTTCATTTCAACACTTGGCAGGTAAGATAGTTGCTCAAGCTCCTTTCTTCCATGTTTGCATTCCATCTGGAAGGAAGGAGGAAAGGGGGCAGGAACTAGCATAACCTAAATTATACTCACCACTTACACAAGGTTAATCACATGATCACAACTAACAGTGAAGGAGGAGGGGAAACATCTGTTTAACAGTCATGTGCCCAACTATAAATTCTGTTGCTAGGGAAGTAGGGGAGAATGAATACTGGGGAGCAATTGATAGTCTCTGCCATATTTCCCATCCAGAAGTTGAGATCCTAACACCCACAGTACCAGGGAGAAGAGAGATGGTCTACTAGATGGTCTACCAGGGTGACTGGCACCCACTGGGAGCTTTTTAGTAAACTCACCCCTTTGTTCCTGCATTAGGAGTCATTACGAGCCAATAGTCGGCTGCTGGAACAACTGCAAGAAACGGGGGTGGAGAAGGAGCAGTTGACCCAAGAACTACTGGAGGCTCGGAAGGTGGGGCTACCCACAGGGGCAGAGAAGGGAGGTCTGGAGGTAGGGATTGGCCCAGTTTTGGGGGATGGTGGGAAGTAATATGGCCAAATATATGGGAATAGGAGGAGAAAGAAAGTTGACTAGTTCTATGGTTGACTAGTTACTTGGCCAAATCTATGAGAATGTAAAGAGAAGAAAAGTGACCCGTTCCATGAGGATAGGTGAGTGACTTATTAGCCAGTTTGATGGGTATGGATGGGAGGGTGTGGAGTTTGGCAGGGTCCTTGGGCATGGGAAGAAAATGGTGGGCCTTTGGTGGTGGGAGAGGAGTTTGACCACCATCCTCTTGGGCTCCAGAGTGCTGAGAAGCGGAAGGCCATGCTGGATGAACTAGCAATGGAGACACTGCAGGAAAAGTCCCAGCACAAGGAAGAGCTAGGATCAATCCGACTACGGCATGAGAAGGAGGTGCTAGGGGTTCGGGCTCGCTATGAGCGTGAGCTCCGAGAGCTGCACGAAGATAAGAAACGGCAAGAAGAAGAGCTCCGGGGACAAATCAGGGAGGAGAAGGTGGGTGGGTAGATGATGATGCCCTTCCTTTTCTAAGACCTGGGGACCACAGCATTGCTGGTGGACCAATGAGTGGTGTGTGTGAGGTATCCAGCTTCACTGTTTGCCTCCTTCCAGGCCCGAACACGGGAGCTGGAGAATCTCCAGCAGACTGTGGAGGAACTTCAAGCTCAGGTACACTCCATGGATGGAGCCAAAGGCTGGTTTGAACGGCGTTTAAAGGAAGCCGAGGTGAGCTGGTGGTACCTGGTGAGGCACAGAGGCTGGTTGGGGGACGCCCATGCCAGATCAGGGGAGCAGGAGTGGTCAGGCACTTGAACTTTCTGATATGTCTTGGACTTGTGGGTATCCTCTCACAGTCCTCCTGGCTCAATAGAGCCCTCTGGAAGGGATCAAGATCTGGCCAGCAGATGGGGCAGAGTGCCAGGTGTACAGGGTTACCCTGCTTTTGTGCAAATTTGAAAAGGCATCTTTGGGGGCCAGTAGGTAGCACACTGGTTAAGGCGTTGGACTCTCACATGACTGACTGTGGTTCGAGTCCTGGACCCAGTGGCTTGAAACTCATGCCGGGCATGTGTACATGCGTGCCCAAGATCCCAAGAGGAGATTGGTGGAGAAGGGATTGCAGCCTGGTGATTCCCCCCTTGGGGGAGGGTGATTTCTCACTTTCTGTCTCTCTGGCAAGCACATGGGCCCTATAGTAAATATTTCTCTCAAAAAAAAAAAGAAAAGAAAAGGTAACTTTTCCTCCTGAAACTATATCTGTCAGGAAATTATTGTAATATACTGATTTTATTCAAGCAAAAATTTTATGGCCATTTTCTGGAATATTCATTACAGTACCTGAGAGGCAGTGTCATGTAGCAGTGGAGAGCAGATTGGAGCCAGTTGTTTGCCTGGTTTGAATCCTGGTGGGGCCTTTTCCTAGCTGTATGACCTGGGGCAAGTTATCTGACTTCTCTGTGGCCCTTTTTAATGATTAGTAGAAAGAGGATAACAATACTACTACTGTCTAGATATGATTGGGAGGATTATAGAAATTGAGACCAATAGGGCTGGTTCTGTGGTCTAGTGGTTAAGGGAGCTGGATCCCATATAGTTGACTACATGGTTCAAGTCCTCAACCTGGCGGCTTGAGAAACATACTGGGCCCCTATACACACATGCCCCCAGTCCCAACAGGATGTAAAAATGGAGAAGTGATTGTAGTATGACCATGCCTCATTGCTGGAGTGCTTTCTGTCTCTGTCTCTCTCTAGTGAGCACATGTGCTCTGGCAATAATTTAAAAAAAAGAAAATGAGTTAATATATGCAAATCTCTTCAAACATTCCTGGCACATAGTAAGTGCTGAGTTAGAATTTGTCAAAGAAAATGTAAATGTAAACCTACATCTACGATGTGAATCATGTAGCCTTAGATGTGCCACTTCTGCATGCTGCCTCAGGGCATGTGATGTTCCTCCAAAAGGGTCTTTTTCTGATGGCTGTAGCCAAACCTGGGACTTGTCTTTTAGGAATCCCTGCAGCAGCAGCAACAGGAACAAGAGGAAGCCCTCAAGCAGTGTCGGGAACAGCATGCTGCTGAGCTGAAGGTGCCTTTTGCATAGGGTATTCCTCTCTCTGGGCAGAAGGGGCCCTTGTAGGAAGATGAAGGCTTCCCAAACTGAGGCCTGAGCTGCCCTCTGCTTGCAGGGCAAGGAGGAGGAGCTACAGGGTGTACGGGATCAGCTCCTTCAGGCCCAGGAGGAGCGAGACAGCCACCTGAAGACCATCAGCAGTCTGAAGCAGGTCAGCAGGTCCACTGTAGCCCCAGTGTGCGGCGGTAGGATAGGGGAAGGGGGTTGCTGCAGGCCACCATTCAGGCAGCCACCAGCCGTGCTTTCTCTACCTACAGGAGGTGAAGGACACAGTGGATGGGCAGCGGATCCTGGAGAAGAAGGGTAGTGCTGCGGTGAGATGGAAGGGGCCCAAGACAACCTCCTCCCGGCCCAAAGCCCTCCACCTGCGGACCCACTGGGTCTCAGCCCTCATCCTCCATTGTCCCCTTATAGCTCAAGGACCTCAAGCGGCAGCTGCACCTGGAGCGGAAGCGGGCAGACAAACTGCAGGAGCGGCTGCAGGACATCCTCACCAACAGCAAGAGCCGCTCAGGTGAGAGGGACCAGGGCAGACATGGGAGGCAAAGGAGCAGGGCAGGCAGAGCTTGGGCCTCTTGCACCTCCCTTGACTATGCTCCCCTGCCTCTCTGTCCCTCTTGAATGTATCTATATTTTACTTTTTCTGTCTCTGAGTTTTTCTCTTTTGTTTCTTCCTGTCTCCTTTTTCCTATCTCTTCTCAGTTTGTCTTTCTGCCTCTGTCTCATTTTTTAAAATAATTATTTTATTTCTATTATTTTTTAATTTGACCAGAGAGAGAGAAAGAGAGAGAGAGAGGGAAGGTGAGAAAGCAAGCCGTGAGGCCTAGGATTCAAACCACGGTCAGCATTTGAGAATCCAGCACCCAACCACCTTGCTACCTGCCAACCTCTGCCTCTGTCTCACTTTTGTTCTCTCTCTTCTGTGTTTGCCTTTATCTTCCTGATTGCTTTCTCTAGCTCTCTTTTTCTCCTCCCCCCCTTTTCTTCTCTCTGTCCCTTTATCTTTTTGTATCTCTTTATTCTCCTCTCTTTCTATCTCTGTCTTCTATGTCTCTGTCTCCCTATCATCCCTACATACATAGTTCTACACCTCACGTTGTGTTTGTAAGCTTAATGTATCCCTTCTCTGGGACCAGCAGTTGGTGTAATGGCTATGTTGCTGGACTTCCACGTAGTCAAGCACGGTTCGAGTCCCAGACCTGGTGGGACTCACACTGAGCCCATGTACATGCATGCCCAAGATCCCGAGAGGAGAATGGAGGAGAAAGGATTGCGGCATGGCCATCCCCCCTGAAAGTTGATTTCTCGCTTTCTGTCTCTCTTTCTGGTGAGCACATGAGCCCTATAGCAAAAACCTCTCCCCCCCACACACACACAAATGTATTTCTTCTCTTATGCTATAACTCTCCATGCTCAAGTCTAAGGCCCCTGATATGAAACCCCCTGAGCCTCTTCTCTGCAGGAACTCCCAGGTGAGCTAGAGAGAGAGAGACCTCCACACAGGCAGCAGCACTGCAGTGTTTCTATTCTACAGCCAATCCTGTCCATAGTATTTCTGCCACTTTAAAGCAGAGGAGACACACACACACACACACACACACACACACTTACACACTTGAGTTGCTTCAGCCTTTTTTTAGATGGGGATGGCCTATAAATACATTTAAATAAATAGGATATGGTGATGGCTCTGGTGTATCTCTTAGATCACAAACTCAGAAAACTCGTTCCCTCATCCCCTCACTCAGGGTATCCATACAACCCCACTTAGCCACCCCATGCTTGTTGGAGATCTCCAAGGGTGTGGTGTTAGTAGCCTCCCTGACACCCAGAAGTGGTCACAAGAGTAGCCGCACAAGCTCAGTGTTTTACGTGACATGGCAGAATGTCTCTCACCAAATCAATTTCTCTCTGAGGCATTCAGTCTCCTGAAATAACCTCTCTTTATTAAGGAGGAGTTTTGTTTCTGTTTTGTTACAGTTTAACACAAAAATCACAGAACAGATTAGATTGTAGTTAGATTAAATCAAGATTCAGGTGCATGGTTATGAGTCTGTCTCTATTTTTGTTCACTCTGTCTCTGCTCTGACTTGTGTATTTCTCCAGGGTCTCTGTCTCCGCCATCTGCTCTGGCTATCTGTCTCTCTGGGCCCCTGTGCCCTCTCTAGTTGTCTGGCCTCCTTTCTCTGCATCCTGAGTCTGGGCATATATGCCATTCAAGGCACATATGTATCCACTTCACGCCTTCCTCCTGGCCTCTTTGTTTCTCTTGTGCTGAATGTGTTTGCCTAGAGAGGCAGCTCCTTTTTCAGTTTCTGTCCTTTCCTGTCTTTCTGTCTGCTTCTGCCTTTCCTTATGCCCAAGTGTCTCTTGGCCTCTTTCAGCTCTGTTGAATCTATTTCTGCCTCTTCCTGCTGGTTGCTGCCCTGGGACCTGGGGAGATTGGGACTCAGGTTTCTCTTCCCTCCACTGCCCAGGCCTTGAGGAGCTGGTTCTTTCAGAGATGAACTCACCAAGCCGGACGCAGACAGGGGACAGCAGTAGCATCTCTTCCTTCAGCTATCGGGAGATCTTGCGAGAAAAGGAGAGTTCAGCTGTTCCAGCTAGGGTAAGCAGCAAGGAAGAGCCTGGAGCCCCAGCTTTCTCCTTTGAAAATCTGGGACTCCCTTCTTTTTTATCCTCACTCATAATTATCACCCGTTCTGAGCTGGGCACACACAACTTCTTGTCAGTGTCCCCCTGAGCTCACCAACTTGAATTCAGATTGCTTTCATGGGGGTGGGCCAGTCACTCTCAGACCCTCTGTGTCTTTGTCTATGGGCTAATTCCACCTTTCCTGGTACTATACAGTAATATAGTATAACTTATAGCAGATGTACCATGGATGTCCCTTTTTTCAAGTTCCAGTAATTACTTGTTACTGCCAACTGTCATATCAACTTGTTTGCTAGCCACTTTTCATTAAAAATGTGATTCATGGGGAACCAGCAGTTAGCGTAATGGCTATGTCGCTGGACTCCCACGTAGTCGACCGCGGTTCGCGTCCCGGACCCGGTGGCTTAAAACTCAAGCCGGGCGCGTGTGCGTGCATGCCCAAGATCCCGAGAGGAGAATGGAGGAGAAGGGATTGTGGCGTGACCATCCCCCCTGGGGGGTGATTTCTCACTTTCTGTCTCTATGTCTCTCTCTGTCTGTCTGGCGAGCGCACGCGCCCTATAGCAAAAACCTCTCCAAAAAAAAAAAAATGTGATTCATGTGATTTGGGGCCAGCAGGTGATGCAGAGTTAAGGTGGTTGGATCCAGCATGACTGACTGTGAATTTCAAGTCCTGAACCTGGTGGCTTGAAAAACATGCCCTATAGCAATAGCTAAAAACAAACAAACAAACAAAAAAAAACCGTGTTTTTTTCTTTTATTTAAAAATAGTTTTATTTATCATTATTATTATTTTTTTAAATTTTATACAGGTACTCACCAGAGAGAGATAGAGAGGGAAAGTAAGAAAGCAAGCCACAGGTCCTGGACTTGAACTGCAGTCAGCCATGTGGGAGTCTACCACCCCAAACACCATGCTATCTTCTGGCCCCTCTTTTTTTTTTTTTTTTAAGTTTGCTATAGGGTGCATGCACTCACCAGAGAGAGATGGAGAGAAAGACAGAGAGAGGGAGTGAGAAATCATCTTTTAGTGGGAATGGCCATGCTGCCACAATCACTTCTCCATTCGCCTCTTGGGATTTTGGATACACTTGAATGTACATGTGCCCTGCATGTTTTTCTTTTTTCTTTCTTTCTTTCTTTTTTTTTTTTAATAGGGTGGATGGGGAAGAGAAAAGGGCAAGATTTTTTTTTCTTTTATTTATTCATTCATTCATTTTTTAATTTGACCAGAGACAGACAGAGGTTGAGAGTGAGAGAGAGAGGAAGTGAGAAAGCAAGCCACCAGATTCAGGACTCGAACCCTGATTGGCCATGTGGGAGTGTCCAGCGCCTTAACCACCACACCACCTGCTGGTCCCCCTGCGTGTTTTTCAAGCTGCTGGGTCCAGGACTCAAACCATGCAGTTGGTCATTATAGGACCCAACCAATTTAACCTCCATGCTACCTGCCAGCCCTAACATTTTTGTTTTTGTTTTAATTTGCTATAGGGAACATGTGCTTGCTGGAGAGAGAGAGGGAGAGTGAGAAATCACCCCCCAAGGGGATAGCCATGCCACCTCCTCCATTCTCCTCTTGGGATTTTGACCACACATGCACATGTGCCTACTGTGTTTTTCAAGCCACCAGGGCCCAGATTCAAACAGCACAGTTGGTGATAGGGGATTCAGCCATCTCAACCACTATGCCACCTAGCTAGCCCCCATGTGTTTTTTTTTTAATTCTCTAAGTGATATGTGTACATTGTAGAAAAATTATGTAAAAACAACAAAGTTTAAAACAAACTTTTTAAATATCCAAAAACAAATTTTCATCATCTAGAGACTGCTATTACAAATTCTTAGTTCATACCCTTCCAGATCTCTGTCTTTTTAAAACATAAATAAAGGGACCAGCAGATGGCATATTGGTTATGTTGACTCCCATGTAGTCAACCGCAATTTGATTCCTGGACCCAGAGACTTAAAACTCATGCCAGGCATGCCCAAAATCCCGAGAGGAGACTAGAGGAGAAAGAATTGTGGCATGGCCATCCCCTTGGGCGGGGGGGGAGGGGGATCTGTCACTTTCTGTCTGTCTCTCCGGTGAACGCACATGCCCTATAGCAAAAATCTCTAAAAAATTTTTAAAAATAAAATAAATAAATAGGGACCAGCAGTTAGCGTAATGGCTATTCGCTGGACTCCCATGTAGTCGACCGCGGTTTGCGTCCTGGACCCGGCGGCTTAAACTCACGCCGGGCGCGTGTGCGTGCATGCCCAAGATCCCGAGAGGAGAATGGAGGAGAAGGGATTGCGGCGTGGCCATCCCCCCTGGGGGGTGATTTCCTGCTTTCTGTCTCTCTGTCTCTCTCTGTCTGTCTGGCGAGCGCACGCGCCCTATAGCAAAAAACCTCTCCAAAAAAAAAAAAATAAATAAAATAAAATAAAATAAATAAATAAAATGTAAATGAGATCACGAGCAACTCATTTCTACTCACCTGATTTCTCTAACTTCCCAATTGGTAAATTTTCATCTCATTGACTTGTTTGACCTTAATCAGACATTTCTTGTTGGACCCAGATATCTTTTATTGGTGGTTTTATGAAGACCAGTATTCTGTTTCAGAGCTCATGTCCCTTTAAGTCTCTTTAATCTAGTAAGTCCCTTTTCCCCTGACCCCATATTGTTGAAGAGACCTGCCCTGCCCAGTTGAACTGCAAAGTTTCCCACCTTTTGGATACATCCTCTGGCCTCCTAATGGTATCATTTAGCTTGCTCCCCTCTCCTAGTTTTTCTGTCAACTGGAAGGTAGACCTCATTTGCTCTGGGGTCTCCCTTTTAATCCCTTCTTCTCCTTCTAAGCCCCTGATCCTGTCCTGGTTGGAGCCTGGAGTCAGCCTCTCCCCTCTTTCCGACAGTCCTTATCCAGCAGCCCTCAGGCCCAGCCCCCTCGGCCAGCAGAGCTGTCAGATGAGGAAGTGGCTGAGCTCTTCCAGCGGCTGGCAGAGACACAGCAAGAGAAATGGATGCTGGAGGAGAAGGTGCTGTCTATGAGCCTGCTAATCCTCGCTTGAAGTGCCCTTGATGGAAGGGTGGGATCTGGCTGAGCCTGTCCTCATGTGTGAGCATGTGCATGCTGTGAAGGGGTCTGAAGTGGGCTGGGCCGTCTTGCAGGTGAAGCACCTGGAGGTAAGCAGTGCCTCCATGGCGGAGGACCTCTGCCGCAAGAGTGCCATCATTGAGACCTACGTCATGGATAGCCGCATTGGTCAGTGCCCCCTCCCTGGCCCCTCACCCAGGTCCAGATTTCTCGGCCCCTCCCTCTCTATTGCCTTGGGTTGCGGCTTCTCTTCTTTCTTCCTGGAACTCAGTGAAGCCACCAGCAAAACCCGGACCTGGGGAGGGGAGAACGGGGAAGCTGTCTTTTTTTTTCTCACTTCCTCCATCCTCTCTCTGTCTCTGTCATCTCTGCACTCTTCCACTACCTAGTGTATCTCTCTGTCCTTCTCTTTCCCCTTTATTCTCCTGTGTCTGAGTTTTTTCTTCTCTATCTCCCTTCTCTCTCCTCCCTTTCTCTTTTTTCTGCCTCCTTCATATCTTGTTCTATCTATATGGTTCTCTCTCTAAATGTTCCTTATCTGTGTCTATTCCTTATCTGGACCCTTTTAGGGTCCTTACCTCTGCCTCTCCCTCCTCCTGTTCCTCTCCTTTCTTCTCTCCCTCCTGTCCCCCACCTTTTTCCTCTTTCTTCTCCTTCTCATCTTTATTTCTTTTGCTCTTTTTTTTCAAACCTTCTCTCTTGCTCCCAGATTTTCCATCATTACTCAGAATAATACCAACTGACACATGCTGAGTTCACTGTGTGTTCTGTGCTTCACAAGCTCAGGTGCATTTTTCCAGTTCCATGAATTAGTTATCCCCATTTCTTAGGACCACATAGCCTGTAAGTGACAGAGTGGGTTTTACTTGTCAAGAGCCTATACCCCCTATGTAGTAGAATGACATGGCTTCTCACCCTCTCTGCCTACCCCATGCCTGTCATTTCCTTCTTTTCTCCTCTGGCTCTGCCAAGGGGTTGGTTCTCAGTGTGGGCCCTTGCAGATGTGTCTGTGGCAGCAGGCCACACAGACCGCAGCGGGCTGGGCAGCGTCTTGAGAGACCTAGTGAAGCCAGGCGACGAGAACCTTCGGGAGATGAACAAGAAGCTGCAGAACATGTTGGAGGAGCAGCTCACCAAGAATATGCACTTGCACAAGGCAAGTGTGGGCTCCCAGTCTACCCAGCTGTCTATCCAGCCATCTGCCTGCCCAGCCATACATCTGCCAGTCCCCTGTCTACTCATCCAGCCCCTGAGCTCCCCATTCATCAGCTGCCCCTTCATGCTCTTATTTGCCACCCTCTGATCGACTTACCAGTTTTGTCCTCCCCTCTTCCATCTGCCCTTCCATTCACCTATTTATCCATTCCATTCACACATATATTCACCCACTCATTTACCTATATCCATCTACCTACCCCACTAGTTACCCATCTAATCATCTTCCCATGTTTTTCCACCCACTTCCTGACATTCTCATCAATCATCCCTTGTCCTACCTTTCACCCCACGCAGCAGTGACTTCCCTGCTGACCTCTTGTCCTACCTCTGTCCTCTGGACAGTTCATTTGCCTACCATAGACCCCACACACATCCACTCACATACCTATTTGCCCAACCTACCACCCACATATTTCCCTATCTCTTGGGGAATCAGAAAAGAATCAGACCTAGCTCCTGCCTTTGAGAAGCAAGCTCACATTTAGTGGAACATATGGAGGTGAGGGGGGTGGTTATATTTATTCTTCTGTAGCACCATGCCCCAGCAGGTGCTCCATTCTGTAGCACCATGCCCCAGCAGGTGCCCCTTTCCCTTACCTGGAGTTCCAGAAGATGGGTGCATCTTTGTAACTTTGCCAGGCGCAGCCACTGCTGGGGGCTCCTTATGTTTAAGTACTGCCCTGTCCCAAGCCAGACACAGCTGGGCATTGATTAATGGAGTTAGAAGGAAATCACAGGTGACACACCAGGTTTGGAGAGGGAGCTTCCCCTGTCACCTTCTCTGGCCCTGATGGTTCATTTGTTCTTTAGGACATGGAAGTTCTGTCCCAGGAAATTGTGCGGCTCAGCAAGGAGTGCGTAGGGTCTCCTGACCCAGACCTGGAGCCTGGAGAAGCCAGCTAAAGACCTGCAGGCTGCACCTACTCCTTCCCCTTCCCACCCTCTTCCCCCAAGACACCATGCCATTCCCTTGGGCTGTGGTGGGAAAATAGGGGCCTGGCTCCAAAGGAGACTGGACATTAAAGGGGCTGGAGAAGAAGGCTGGTGTTAATGACCCTGTCTTAGGGCAGAGGCCCCTGGAGAGGGGGGATCCTAAAGGAGGGGGGCAGGGATTTCTCTCTGCTCCCAGGGATTTCTGCCTTCATTTCTGCATGAGCTCTCCTTCCCAGAGACCAACTCTTTTTAATTTAATTTTATTTTTTAACTTATGTCTGGGAGCCTGGCTACTTTGCATTTGGGATTGGGGATGTTGGGTGGGGGCATGGTCCATGTTCAGCATTCTAATGTGTGTGTGTAAGTGTGTGTGTGTGCGTGTGTGTGTGTGTAAAGGCTGTGCAGCCAAAATACCATCTGGCCACATGCGCCCACCCACTGACTGTTTGGTCTCATTCTTTCTAACCAAGAGGGATGTGCTGGAGGTGGGGAGGTCATAACCACTGGAATAGGGAGGGAAGTCTCTGGCTGCAACTTTACTTTTATTCCCTCATCCTCACTCTCACCCAGCCTGTCAACATTTACTGCTGACCTACCCATTAAACTGAGTGGAGCAAAAATATCTGTAGATGTAGATATGGGTGGATGTGTATGGGGTTGTGGGTGTAGAGGAGTGGACAGATGGGAGGATGGATAAGTGGTTGGATGGATAAATAAGTGCAAAGTTGTGTGAATCAGTGATGGATAGGTTCAAAAATAAATGGACAGGCAGGTAAGTGGATAGATGATTGGATGAATAAATGGATGAAAAGATGGGTAGGTATGAGGAAGAATAGTGTGAAGAAGAAAATGAGCAAATGGATATATAGGTGGATAGACAAATGGACGATTTGTGAATTAGGTGGGTGGGCAGATTTATACATAGACTGGAAGTAAATGGATGGATGGATAGGAGAATGGATGGGCTAATGAATGGGAAGGGTAAAGAGGGTGAATAAGTGTTTGGGTGGAGCTATGGGTAGATGGACAGATAGATGGGTAGAGGGAGGATGGATATATATGGCTAGGTTGGTGAATGGGGTGACCATACAAATGGGTGAGTAGTGGCAGGGTTAATGACTAAATGGATAGGTGAATGTGGAGGGATGGGTAGAGTAATTGCCTAGGTGGGAACATGGAAGGATGGATGGAAAAATGGACAAATCAGGAGTGTGCTAAGTAAGGAAATGGAGAATCATATTGGGTAGGTGAATTGATTGAAGGGCTAGACTTGGCCCTGAATCACTGTGCCCCATCACTACAGGGCTTTACTTATGATTAGGTAGCTCCAGTGCACCGTTCTGCCGTATCATCTTTTTTCACATCTCTTTATTTAATGTTCCTAATGACACTATTGAGTTGGGATAACTCCATCTGACAACTGAGGAAACAACACAAGTCACTTGCTCAAGGACATAGCAAGTTTGGCAAAGCTGGGGTCTGAACCCATCCATGCCCACCAGAGGTATTCCATATTCTGTGCTCCTGCCATCCAGGAGCAGAGTCCTGTAGGGAGGAGGTGGGGCCTTGAAGCATCTGGATGTGGAGTGGGGCCTGCCTGGAATGGACCTGGATTGTCCCTGTCTGCGCATCCCCTTCATTTCACATCCCAAAACAGGAAAACGTGTGCTCCAGTTACACAGGTGAAGTCTTAGAGCTGGAGTTGTAACCCATGTCCCCTCCCAGGGGCAGCTTTGGAGGCCTGGCCATCTAGAGAAACATCCCACCAATTAACCACCCCCATCTTTGCTGCTTCTGCCCTTCCACAGCCTGGGGGCAGGGAGGGGACACAGCGCTGCATCATTCCCCGTGGCACTCACTCTGGGGCCATTAACAGACGCCTCCCCATCGATCCGGATCTGCTAAGTGCTGCTGATTCAGGCGGGTGGGGGTGGGGGCCCCGGGGGGCAGAGAGGGTAGGAGCTGGGCAGGAAGAGGGGGGAGTCGAGGAAGGAGGTGGGGAGAACTGGCAAAGCTCCCTGCCACCCCCATTTTCCAGATGACGCGACTGAGGCCCAACCAGCTTTGTAGGAGGCGGAGTCTCCCCAGGGTCCCTCTCAGGCTGTCCTAGGGGAGGGGGCTCTGGGAGCCACAAGGCCCCTCCCTGTCTCTCCATCTTCCGGCAAGCTCAGAGGGGCGGGGAGAGAGCCAGAGGAGGAAGAGAACTCGGGCAGCTCTGCAGAGGGGGCCGGGAGCTCCGGTGTTTGTACCCCCCCCAGCCCCACCGCTGTTGCTGTTGCTGCAGTGGGGACACAGGTGAGGACGGCCCTGTGGGGAGGGGGAGAGGGTCACCAATAGCGCTGTCCTTTTCCTTCCCTGGTCCAACCCCCATGCTCTAGCCCATCCTGGGACAGTCCCCAGGGGTCCCATTGGATCTTGTCCTTCCAAAGCCTCCTTCCAGGGACCCAGCCCCCTCTTCCTGCCTGTGCTGTCTTCTTTCCTAGGCCCGGCTGTGGCTGCTTCTCTTCCTTCTGTTGCTGCTGCTGCTGCTGCTGCTACTGCTACTGCTGCTGCTGCTGCCACTGCTACTGCCACTGCTACTGCTACTGCTGCTGCTACTGCTACTGCTACTGCTACTGCTACTGCTACTGCCGCTGCCCAGCACGCTCCGCCAGCCCCTCGGGGTGTGGTTTCCCCAGACCTGCCCCCAACGGTGGGACCCAGTCTTCTCCCGGCCTCCCCTGCCAGCCTCCTGCAAGACCCAGCAGCCTCCCCTCCCCTGGAGACACACCCAACTTCTTTTCAGCACCCCACCCCCTTTTCCAAACCCTTCTTTTGGGGGAACCCCCTTCCTTTTACTTTATTTCTTTTAGATCCCTTGGTGCTCTGGGACTGTGCCTAACTTCCTTTCTGTTAAGTCCCAGCCCCTTGGGATTCCCCCCAGGTCCCTTTTTCCTCTCTGCGAAACTCTGTAGAGTGTGGACCTGGCTTTCTCGGCTTCTCCAGCTACCCTCTTCCTCAGATACCTCTCAGCCTCTTAAAAAAACCACCCGACCCCATATCTAGTCTGTTAGCTACCACACTCCCTTCTCCCGCCCCACTAGCCCCCCTCCTTCTTCCTTCCTCAGAACTATAGAGTGTAGACACCACACACACACCCCCACCCCCCCCCCCCCAGCTATTCTTGGCAGCTCTAGGCACTCCCAAGACACCTTTCAGCCTCTTTACAATCTCCTGGCTCTATAGCCACCCTTTGAGATGCATGAGCCCCTTTTCCAGATCCATAAGGGGGCTCCATCCACTTTATCATTCTCCCAGAAGTCCTGAGGGTGTGGATAACCCTCCTCACCTTTCTCTCCCTCCTTGAATCTCTCCCCTCTTCCAGACACTCATCTCTTTCAAGCACCTTTGGTGCCATATCTCCCTGTCTAGATCCCCAGTCTCAACTCCAACCCCACTGAAGGGTTCCAGGCCCTTCTTCCTTCCACAAAATCTCTTGAGAGTATGGACAACTCTTCGAATGTTTCTTGGCCTCACTAGACACCCCCAGACATCTCTCAGGCCCATGCTGACCTTTCTAGAATCATCTCAGTTTCTGTAACCTCCCACAACACCTTCTTGGCTGGTCTAGATGCTCCTTTTCTGCTCCTCTCCATGTTCCATGTGCCCCTTCTCAGTCCCTCCAGACATCGCCCAGATCCCTCCTAAACCCTCTAAATGCCTCCCAAGGTCCTGCCAATCACTCTACTTTCTCTTCCTGGTTGCTCTCGGCCTCTCTAGACACCCGAAGTTTGCTTGTCTGGGTGGCCCAGGGCCTCTCCAAGCCCCCACCATCCTGGAGACAGCCACATTCTCTTAACTGCCCCCCTCCCCAGTCTCCGTGGGCCAGGGGAGCACCAGGATGGCGGCAGGCGTAGCCACGTGGCTGCCTTTTGCCCGGGCGGCCGCGGTGGGCTGGCTGCCCCTGGCCCAGCAGCCCCTGCCCCCAGCTCCCGGGGTGAAGACATCTCGAGGGGATGAGGTTCTGGTGGTGAACGTGAGCGGACGACGCTTTGAGACCTGGAAAAATACTCTGGACCGCTACCCGGATACTCTGCTGGGCAGCTCAGAAAAGGAGTTCTTTTATGATGCAGACTCGGGCGAGTATTTCTTCGATCGTGACCCTGATATGTTCCGGCATGTCCTAAACTTCTATCGCACCGGCCGGCTGCATTGCCCACGGCAGGAGTGCATCCAGGCCTTTGATGAAGAGCTGGCCTTCTACGGCCTGGTCCCGGAACTCGTTGGCGACTGCTGCCTGGAAGAGTACCGGGACCGCAAGAAGGAGAATGCCGAGCGCCTGGCCGAGGACGAGGAGGCTGAGCAGGCTGGGGATGGTCCCGTTCTGCCCGCGGGCAGCTCCCTGAGGCAGCGGCTCTGGCGGGCCTTTGAGAACCCACATACAAGCACGGCGGCCCTCGTTTTCTACTATGTGACTGGCTTCTTCATCGCCGTGTCGGTCATCGCCAATGTAGTCGAGACCATCCCGTGCCGGGGCTCAGCGCTACGGCCATCGAGGGAGCAGCCCTGTGGCGACCGCTTCCCTTTGGCCTTTTTCTGCATGGACACGGCCTGTGTCCTCATATTCACAGGGGAATACCTCCTGCGGCTGTTTGCCGCCCCCAGCCGTTGCCGCTTCTTGAGGAGTGTCATGAGCCTCATAGACGTGGTGGCCATCCTTCCCTACTACATAGGGCTTTTCGTGCCCAAGAATGAGGATGTCTCCGGTGCTTTTGTCACCCTGCGTGTGTTCCGGGTCTTCCGAATCTTCAAGTTCTCCAGGCACTCACAGGGCTTGCGGATTCTGGGCTACACACTCAAGAGCTGTGCCTCTGAGCTGGGCTTTCTCCTCTTTTCCCTCACCATGGCCATCATCATCTTTGCCACGGTCATGTTCTATGCTGAGAAGGGCACAAGCAAGACCAACTTTACGAGCATCCCTGCGGCCTTCTGGTATACCATTGTCACCATGACCACACTTGGGTGAGTGCAGATCCTGTGTTGGGAGCTGCCTGATGAGTTCATTACAATGAACACCCTTTCTGTAAAATAAAGCAGGGTAGATGAATAAGCTCTTGCTTTCTTTTTGAGCTTCAGTTCACTCATTAAAAAATATTTTTTTAATTTTATTTATTCATTCATTTTAATTTGACCAGAGAGAGACACAGAGAGTGGGAGAGAGGGAAAGTGAGAAAGCAAGCCACCAGGTCTAGGACTTGAACCATGGTCGGCCATGTGGGAGTGTCCAGTGCCTTAACCACCACGCTACCTGCTGGTCCCCTCAGTTAACTCATTTGTAAAAACTGAAGGAGTTGGACTTAACTTCAGATCCCTCCCAGCTCTGTCAGCACCTTGATTTTCCAGGCCAGGAGACTTGGGTTCAAGGACTGTCTTAGTTGCTCCCTTTCTGTTGACATTGTTTACTCAAGGCCTTAATTTCCTCCTCTGTAAAATGGGAAATGGTGATCCCTTCATCATCTAGGGAGGATTCTACGATATCGCAGTTGTAAAAGTTCTCTGAATGTTTCTGGTATAGGATACATAGGTTTTGGCTTTCTATCCCCCTCTTTTTCTGTTTTGAGGACTCAGGTCTCCCAGCCTTCTAGAATTCTCTGTTGTGGGGGGCACTATCTCTATGGCTTTGTGATTCCGTGATGTTTCCTAGAACACCATATTTTCAGCTTTATTTTTTTCTCTGCCAATCCCTGAAAGGAAACAGAGTTTGGATACACGTATCAGATGGAATCACCAAACTCATGACATTCTTAAAGACATTGTCTAGAGCAGGTACTGTGATCCTTCTCTAAGTTTCCATCAGTGGAATTAGGTATATAGTTGGTGTTCAGTATCTGTTAAATGAGGGGTTGAATGAATTGGGCTTGCTCAGTTTCTTAACAGGAGTGCAGGGACACTGATTTGGGATTTGTAAGGAACAAAAAATTAATATGGTTGGAGGTTCAGGACTGGATCAACAAGCAAATATTGAGCCCTGATGATTGGTTGGGATTGGTTATTTTGATGCTTTTTATCCTATTCAGTTCTCACAGCACCCCTGTGAGGGTGGATGGCTGCTCATGTCTGATAATTCAGGGCATGGTCTGAGATGACACATCACACAGCCAGAAATGGCAAAGTTGGAGAAACTTTTTGAGAGAGAGATTTTTGCTATAGTGTGCGTGCACTTGTCAGAGAGACAGAGAGACAAAAAGTAAGAAGTCACCCCCTAGGGGAGATGGCCATGCTGCAGTCCCTTCTCCTCCATTCTCTGTCAGGATTTTAGACATGCACACACAGGTGCCTGATATGAGTTTCAAACTGCTGGGTCTGGGACTCAAACGACAGTCAACTGTGTGGGAATCAGTGCCTTCACCACTACACTATGTGCTGGCCCCTGAAAGGACTTTTGAGCAGAGTCCTGAATACTTAAAATGAGTCAAAATACAGAAATAAGAAAGATCTATCCTAGGACAAAACCTGAGCAGATGCCTTAGAGGGTGAAGACTATAGAGGCTACATTTCTGTGGATGAGTTCTAATTGGTCCTGTGGTTAGAAGAAAAGTATGCTGTGTTGATCTTGGGAAAGTTGGGAATTTCCCTGAGCTTTGGTTTCCCTTTCTATAAAATAAGTTAATAAGGCTGGCTCCTGTACCATCTCCCTGGGAGGGGGATGGCATGGAGAAAGGGTGGGGATTTCAAGGCTCCCCCCTCTTTTTTTCATATAGGACAGTGTTCAAGGCTTCCTCTAGGAAAATAAGAAAGGGGTCCTAGTAGCCTAGCTGTGATAATGCGCACTGGCTGATGCTGCTACCCAGCAGCCTGAAGTCATGTGGGAGGCCCAGGTTTGATTCTCAACCCACCCAAAAAAAGCTGGGCATGGTGCTGCCTGCCTGTAGTCAACTACTGGGGAGTCTAAGGCAGGAGGGTTGGGAAAGAGCAAGACCCCACCTAGGTCCTACCTAGAGAAGGTAAAATAGAGGCAGGCAAAACTGACAGAACAATCCTCCTGGGACTCAGAGCCCCTCAACTGGCTTGTGGAAGAGGACTCTCTCCCCAGGAGGCTATTTTTACTGCCTATGATTTCCTCATTCTCCCCTCTGTTTGGTATTAATAGATTTCCAGCTGACTCAGATGCCCAGTACACAGCTAGGTTGGGGACAGCAGATGGCAGGCGATGAGGGCCAGCCCAGTCCAGTTTTTCATTTGACATCCCCCCACACACCCAGTGGTGGCCAGAGAGGTCACTGGCCACATTTTGCAGAGCAAGAAACTGAGGCTCAGAGAGTTTGAGTGTCTGGCAAGGATTGCAGAGTGAGTTGGGGTTGGATGGGATGGAGTGGGAGACTGAGAAAGGTGGGTGGGCACTTCTCCTGACCTTGGCCTACTTCCCCTGCCTTAGCTATGGAGACATGGTGCCCAGCACCATTGCTGGCAAGATTTTCGGGTCCATCTGCTCACTCAGTGGCGTCTTGGTCATTGCTCTGCCTGTACCAGTCATTGTGTCCAACTTTAGCCGCATCTACCACCAGAACCAGCGTGCTGACAAGCGCCGAGCACAGCAGGTAACTGCATCTTCCATCTTCCCCATACCCTGAGCCATCTACTCTCAGGCTTATCCACCTGACCCCTTATCTCCTCTCTCTGTAGAAGGTGCGCTTGGCAAGGATCCGGTTGGCAAAGAGTGGTACCACCAATGCCTTCCTGCAGTACAAGCAGAACGGGGGCCTTGAGGTGAGTAGGAGCCCACATTGGAGGTGGATGTGAGTGATGATGGGGGGAGGAAGGTACCACCCTATTTCTCTGCTCCATCTACTCCAGGACAGCAGCAGTGGCGAGGACCAGGCACTATATGTCAGGAATCGTTCTGCTTTTGAGCAGCAACATCACCACTTGCTGCACTGTCTAGAGAAGACCACGGTGAGGCCTCCTGAGAGGCAGTGGGGTAGAAGGAAGGGGGTCCTTATGTTATCAAGCCAGCTCCCCTCTCTGAGATGAGAGGCTCCTTATTTATTATGGAAATCACACAGGGCTTCTTGGAAGAGGCTACAACAGAGCTGAGCCTTGAAGGATGGGGAAGGGAAGGGAAGGGAAGGGGAGGGGAGGGGAGGGGAGGGGAGGGGAGGGGAGGAGAGGGGGAGGGGAGGGAAGGGAAGGGAAGGGAAGGGAAGGGAAGGGGAGGGAAGGGAAGGGAAAGTGATGTCCAAAAAGGAGGAAACAGGCTGAGCAAAGGCCTGGGGTGGGATTAGCTCTCACAGGGCACCCTGTGACCCTGCCTCCCTTCTACTCACAGTGCCATGAGTTCACAGATGAACTCACCTTCAGTGAGGCCTTGGGAGCTGTCTCACTGGGTGGCCGCACCAGCCGCAGTACCTCTGTGTCCTCCCAGCCAGTGGGGCCTGGCAGCCTGCTCTCTTCCTGCTGCCCCCCGCAGGGCCAAGCGCCGTGCCATCCGCCTTGCCAACTCCACTGCCTCAGTTAGCCGTGGCAGCATGCAGGAGCTGGACACACTGGCAGGGCTACAGAGGAGCCCTGCTCCTCAGAGGTAAGCAGCCCTTCCACCTGTTGGCTACACCTAGGGAAACCCTGAGCTTGGACCAGAGGGTCTGAGAGTTCATGACAGGTAAGTCAAGCTCAAACTTGAACTTTTCCTTGCTGGAAGCTTGGGCTTACATTGCTTGGAACT
This sequence comes from Tupaia tana, assembly GCA_026018925.1. NCBI lineage: Eukaryota > Metazoa > Chordata > Mammalia > Scandentia > Tupaiidae > Tupaia > Tupaia tana. The sequence continues at coordinate 121,727,120 of JAKSZU010000009.1, forward strand.
CTTTGTTCTTCATTTGTGCTTTTGCCAAGTATTTATTAAGTACCTACTGTATGCCAGGCACACTTTTAGGCACTTTGGGCACAGCGTTGAACAGAACAGACCGAGATCCCCATCCTGCTGGAATTTATATTCCGGTGGGATAGGACAGTTAATAAACAAACACAGATTATATAGTGTGTCAAATAGTTGTATGTGCCAAAGAGAAGATTAAATTGGGGATGGGAGATGGAAAGTGTAGGGCAAGGAAGGCTTTACTGAGGTGACACCTGAGCCAAAACCTGAAGGAGACAAGCGAGTGAGCCACACAGATAACTAGAAGAAGAGGGCCAGCCTATGGCCTGGTGGTTAAGGCAGCTGGATCCTACATGGCTGAACATGTGGTTCGAGTCCTGGACTTGGCAGCTGGAAAAACACATTGAGTGCATGTGTGTGCATCCCCAAAATCCTTAAAGGAGGGAGAGATGCAGGAGAAGGGACTGTGGCATGACCATTCCCCATGGGGCATGATTCCTTGCTTTCCTTCTCTCTCTGTGTCTGTCTGTCTGTCTGTCTCTCTCTCTCTCTCTCTCTCTCTCGCTCTCTCGCAAGCACACATGCCCTCTGGCAAATGGAAAACAAAACAAAACAAAACTAGAGGAAGAGCTTTCTAGGCAGAATGGACAGCTCATGCAAAGGTCTGGAGGTAGAGGTGGGTGTGCTGCACATTAGACATACAGCAAGGAAGCTACAGCTGGTGGAGTAGGATTGGGAAGGGAGTAGGGAGGATAGTAGCAGGTCAAGTCAAGAGGGGATGAGGACCCAAGTGTGGAAATCCTGCTGTGGACTCCCGTGAGGACTTTGGCATGATTAGGAGTAACCACAAGAGAGAATGTGTGGGCACGTGCACACTCATTATTCCCAGACACTGCTCTGAGTACTTTGTATCATTTATTATCTCATTTAATCTCTGTAACAACCCAGTAAAGTAGGAAATACTGTTATTCCTGTGCTACACATGAGAGGGAAGAGACATTCAGAGCAGTTAAGTGAGACTAGGATTTTAACTCAGGGCTCTGTGACTCCAGGGCCTTCACCCTCTACCACCATTATTGACGGTGCAGGGGAAGCACTTGACACAGTGGCAGCAACCCAGTAGGAACTCAGTAAATGCCATAATTGCTGTGGTAAGGATGATGTCATCAGGATGACTTCTGAAGAGCTTTCCATCTTCCCCATCCTTGTCCACAGCCGCTCAAGCCTCAATGCCAAGCCCCACGACAGCCTTGACCTGAACTGCGACAGCCAGGACTTCGTGGCTGCCATTATCAGTATCCCCACCCCTCCTGCCAACACCCAAGATGAAAGTCATCCTTCTTCCCCTGGCGGAGGCGGCGGCAGTGGTGGCGGCAGGGACAGCAGTACCCTCAGGAACTCCAGCCTGGGTACCCCCTGCCTCCTTTCTGAGACTGTCAAGATCTCTTCCCTGTGAGGTGTGGGCTTTCTCATTCAGAAGGCCTCCTTTATTCTTGGGGGACTCCTTTCCAAAGCCATATTTTGGGGAAGCAGAGAGGGGAAGGCCTGGGGACCCTTTCTGCCCCCACTAAGAACTATGCAATGGAGTTTCACAGAATGGCCCACCTTGTGGGGAAGGAGCCAGGGAATGGGGAACTCATCCCACCCCAGAAAATCTTCCTGATGGAGACTGGAGCACTGGGTTTCCACAGGCCCCTGGCTTCCTGCCCCAGAACTCTGGGACTGGCCTCTTTCCCCAAGCTGGCCTCCTGCATGCTCCTCCCCATGGGCCCTCCGAGGTAGGTAAAGCTTCCATCTGATATCTGAGCTCTGACCTGAGAAGGAGTGTTCCCTTTGACTGGGCTGAGGAGGTTTGGGAGTTCCAAGCAGAGAAACTTACCTCTAATCTAGTCTCTAGGAGAGGTCCCGCCCTCCACCAGGTCCAACAATTCCCGTATTCTGGAGCTTGGAATGCAACCACTGGCTTCATGGGCTGCGGCCTCAGCAGTGATCTGCCACCTGCAGGCCTTGGCCAAGGGGTCAGGCTGCCTCTCCCAACAGACACACATAGCACAAACATCACTGCCCCCTTCCCTGGCTGCTGGAAATGGGTCCCTGCCACCTTGCCCTCCACTGGGCCCCCAGCAAACTCTAGCAATAGCAGCTGCTGCCATGACATTATGCAAAGCCTCTGACCAGTTTGCTGCAGCATTTACATCTGCCCTGATCAGAGGGGCCACCTCTAACTACACCTCTCTTCTCTGGTTTGCTTCCTTCCTGGGTTGGGCTAGAGTCTGGACTGGCTGAGATAAGAGCCTGGCAGCTAGCAAAAGCTGAGCTGTGTTCGGAGATCAGAGGCTGATTCCATGTACCTGGGCAGGAGTCCAGAAGCATCAGGGGCTGAGACCTGGGTTGTTGCTGAAGTTGAGGAGTTGTAAGAGGCAGGAGAAACTTCTTGATCTCCTCCTCTATCATAACTCCTTTTCACATATTCCTCTCTCTTTTCCCTCTTGGTTCACCTTCCGGAATTCTGCTCACAAGCTGAAATCTGGCATCATCTCAGGTTCCCTGTCCCTGGTACTGTCCCTGTGGAGCTGGCGGTTGATAAAGATGTAATTTCCATCAGTCAATAAAACCTGAGAGGAGAGATGAGGACTGAGCACCTCCTGGCTCTGTGGGTGTGAGGGCTGGGTTGGGCTGGGGGATTGAAAATGATGATTTCAATGCCTTTTAACTAGTGGAAGGGCCTGTATGGGGAAAGGTATGGGAGGCGGTTGGCTGGTGATGTCTTCTGGAAGATGAAGCTCTAGGAGATACGAAAGAAGGTGGCTTGAAAAGTCAAATCTACAGCTGGTGAAGCAGGCTAGGGGGTTCTGAGACATTTCTTCTGACAACTCTTTAGCCCCCTCATTCACAGATGGGGAAACCAAGACCCACAGCACAGACAACACAGGATTGGTTAGTAGAGACTTAAACCCAGGCTTCCTGACAGCAAATGACTCTGAATTGAACCCTAATAAAAGTATGTTTGGGGAGGTGGCATGGTGATTATGGTGCTGGACCACTCCCACATGGCCAACCATGGTTCGAGTCCTAGACCTGGTGGCTCTCTCTCTCTCTCTCTGTGTGTGTGTGTGTGTGTGTGTGTGTGTGTGTGTGTGTGGTCAAATTAAAATGAAATGAATGAATAAATAAAATTAAATAATTTTTAAAAAAGTATCTGTTTGGCGGGACTAGCAGTTGGCATAATGGTTATGTCACTGGACTCTCATGTAGCTGACTGCGGTTTGAGTTCCAGACCTGGTGGCTTAAACTCATGCCGGGTGTGTGGCAAGTGCACATGCCCTATAGCAAAAACCTCTCCAAAAAAAAAAGTATCTGTTTGGCAAATTCTCCTTCCCTGTGGATGTCCCCACACACCCACTCTTCTGGGCTACTGGCCACATGAGGCTTATGTGTGATTGAGCTCTGAAAAAGACGGAGCACTGTGCAGAGCACTGAAAAGACAGACCTTGGATTCAGGTCAACCTGTGTTTCAATCCCTGGGTCAGAGAATCATTTACCTTTTCTTGCCTCAGGTTGTTAATCTGTGAACTAGTGATAATTCATTTATTCACCAAATAATTCTTTTTTAAAATATTATTTAATTTTATTATTTTTAAAAATTTGACCACAGAGAGAAAGAGGAAGAGAGAAAGATAGAGGGAAAGTGAGAAAGCAAGCCTCCAGGTCCAGGACTCAAACCCATGGTTGGCCATATGGGAGTCCAGCGCCCCAACCAACATGCCACCTGAAGTCCCCAATTCTTTTTATTTTTTTAAGAGATATTTTTGCTGTAGGGCACATGTGCTCACTGGAGATACAGGGACGAAAAGCTAGAAATCACTTCCCTGTGGGGATGGCCATGCCACAATCCCTTCTTCTCCATTTTCCTCTTGGGATTTTGGGCATGCACACACACACGTACCTGGTGTGAATTTTAAGCTGCCTGGTCTGAGACTCAAACTACAGTTGACTGGGAGTCCAGCGACATAACCATTATGCCATATGCTGGTCTCCCAAGTAATTCCTTTTTTTTTTTTTTTTTTGTAATTGAGATTTATTGGTTGTGTCAAGGATCAGTACAGACATTTCAATTTGTACCCAATTCTCAATATACGTACCAAAAATTCAAAACGCCAAGTATAGTGATTCTTTTTAAGTTATTCCAGTGACATTCCAGCTTCAAATTTGTAGGCAAATTTTCCTTAAGAGGATATTAAGAACCACTGTCTTCAAATGTTGAAAACTGTTATGTAAGTCCCACCAAATCACAATTTATTCTCATACACACTACATACCTCAAATTTCCTATCTTTCACAGCACATTAACAAAATTATTAGGAAAACTGGACTACCACGACCAAAGATGTTACAGAGTGCACACAATTCTGACAGGGACAGCAACAATCAAAGAGTAATTTTCTTTAGGAAATAATACTACTAAAAAACATAATAGAAGTAATTAAAAACATTCAAGATACATTAAATGCATGACTGTGACTCCAAACTGCCATTTAGTATGCTTTGTATTTAGGGTATAAAAACTACCCACCCACCCCCACCTATGGAATGTTAAGCTGACACACAAGAGAGTCAAAGCCTCCTGTAAGTCAATATCCCACTATTTTCTGGTTGTACTGAAAAATAAACAACCAAAAAATAAAGAAGAACAAAAAAAAAAAAAAAAAAAAAATAAACAACCAGTAAATGATTTCACCTCTTTAAAAAAGCATTAACACTTAAAAAAATGGGATGAGGTGGGATTCACTCCTTCTTAAAAATGTTTCTAGAGCTACTAAAAAACTTGCATTTATCAAATAGTTGATCAAAATATTCCTCTGGATTGTACAAGAAGGGAGACAGAGACCACTGATAAGACATGGTATATGACATTACTCAGACTTGACTTCTTTCTCGCCTGCTTCATCAGAGGACTCTCCTCATCTTTAGTTTCTCCATTTTCTGAAGGTAAATATTCTTTAGTGTCTCAGTTGGCCACTTCAGCCTGTTTCCCCTTTGCTCCCCTTTCCCCTTTGGTTTGCACTGTTTTGTCTGAAGATTTATACTTCTCTGCCACCTTTTTTTGGCTTCATCTCCACTTTTGCAGGAGCAGGTTTAGGCGACAACCTTGCTGACCTCCTCTTGGGCTCTTCCTTGGCTGCCCCCTCAGCTGGGCTGACCTTCTTCTTGGGCATCTTGGCTGCAGATGGGATGCATGCTGGGTGCCTGATGAGGCCGTGGTGTGCCTAGAGCCTTTGCGGAGTTGAGAGGATAAGCCCTACAGCTCCTCCCGCCACCCGAGCTGCTGGAACTCGTCCCCCCCCCCAAAAAAAAAAATTCTTTCTTTTTTTCTTTTGAGAGTTTTTTGCTATAGGGTACGTGTGCTCGCCAGAGAGACAGAGAGAGACAGACAGAAAGTGAGAAATCACCCCCCAGGGGAGATGGCCACACCGCAATCCCTTCTCCATTCTCCTCTCAGGATCTTGGGCACACACGCACATGTGCCCGGTGTGAGTTTAAGCCACAGGGTCTGGGACTCGAACTGTGATCGACTACATGGGAGTCCAGCAACATAGCCATTATGCTAACTGTGGTCCCCCAAATAATTTTTTTTTTTGGAGAGGTTTTTACTAAAGGGTGTGTGCGCTCGCCAGAAAGACAGAGAGAGACAGAGACAGAAAGCGAGAAATCACCCCCCAGGGGGCATGGCCACGCCGCAATCCCTTCTCCTCCATTCTCCTCCTGGGATCTTGGGCACACATGCACAGGCGCCAGGTGTGAGTTTAAGCCACTGGGTCCGGGACTCGAACCATGGTCGACTACGTGGGAGTCCAGCGACATAGCCATTACACTAACTGCTGGTCCCCCCCAAATAATCCTTAACTGCACATCATGAGTTAGCCCTAGGGATACAAAGATGGCCAAAGTATACTTTGTGATGTACAGTGTTGAGCATGGAAGGCAGACAATTAAGCAACTACAGTATAGTGATTAGAATTAAGACCAATGGATATAGAAGCATGTAGACAGAAGAACTTAAGTAGGCCCACAAATAAAGAATGAGTTGGTAGGGCCAGCAGGTGGTGTAGTGGTTAAGGCACTGGATTCCCACATGGCCGAATGCAGTTTGAGCCCCGGATCTGATGGCTTGAAAATCACACCAGGTGCGTGTGCATGCATGCCCAAAATCCAGAGAGGAGAATAGAAGAGAAGGGATTGCAGTGTGGCTATCCCCCTCCTCCCTGTGGAGTGATTTCTCACCTCTCTCTCTGTCTCTGGCATGCACACATTCCCTGTGGCAAATACTTAAAAAAGAAAAGAAAAGAATGAGTTGGAGTTAGCCAGGCAAAGTATGAAAGGGGGGCTGAATGGCAGCACAGTGGTAACAATGCTCTACAGGGCTGGCCCACATGGGAAGGTTCTGAGTTAAAGTCTGGAGACCTCCTTGAGTATGTGGGACATGTGACTGCCCATGATCCAGGGTTGGCTTAAGCTGGGGATGTAGCATGAAGATCTTGTTGGGAGTTCTCAGGTTCTGTCTCTCAGAAGAAACAAACTTAAAACAACAATAACAAAAGATGAAAGGATACAAATGCTTTAGGCAGAGAGACTACATGTGCAGTAACCTGGAGGTTAAAGAGTGAGCTCACAAAAGAGAGAGAGAGTGCGTGAGCACTCAGAGCCTTTGAGAAACTTGGAAGTGATTCAGTCTGGCTGGGGAGGAGTGAAGCTGTGAGGGGAGTAAAGACAAAGAGGTAGGCCAGATAACAAAAGACCTTGGAAACTACAATCTGGTTTTGAAACTTCATCCTAAGAGTAATGGGGACATCTGGAGGCTTATAAACATGAAAGCCATGATGAGGTTTGTGTTTCCAAGGGATCATTCTGACTGTGGAGAGTGGGTCATAGAGAAATAGTCCTGGAGGGAAGCAAAGCTGTGAGGAGGCTTCTGTGAATGGTCCAGTTGGTGGGCGATGGTGGCTTGGACCAGAGTAGTAGCAGTAGGATTGGTGAGTCAAAAGATTCAGGAGGTAGAATTGGCAGGACTTGGGCGTGATAGGCATGGGGGAGTTGAGGAAGGGGGAGCGGTCAAGATAGACTTCTCGCTTGTGCAAATGGCTGGATAGAGGTCACACAGAACATCAAAACAGTTAAGTGTGCAGTGCCAGGCACACGGTAAGTACTTGGCCTTGGTGATTATCATGAGCTCAGTTCTAGATGTTTAGTGCTGGACAAATATATCTAGTAGGGAGTGGGATATGTGGGTCTGGAGTGAGAGATTCATAAGAAGGTTCAATGCAATAATATGCCCACGCATTTGGCACAGAGCCCTGGACACAACTGGTCCAGTTAACACAAGTCCCTTCCCATTAAGTCCTGTGAACAGAAACCACCACTAGAGTCTATGACTAGTTTATAATCGTGTCTTTTCAACTAGGGTCAATGTGCGAAGGGAAAAGGTTAGGAAGCTCTTAAAAAAGCATCCAAGTGTGCCCAGTAGCTCAGTGTTAAGTGCTGTGCAGAAGTAGCTGGATCCCACCTGGCCAACCAGAGGCTGAATCCAGGCCTGAGTGGCTTGAAATACATGTTGGGCTTCACCCAGAATCTTCATGGGATGGAAAACTAGAGAACAAAGGATTGTGGCATGAACAGACCTCATTTGTGGGAAGAGGGGTTCCCTCTCTCTCTCTCTCTTACCCACGTTATGGCATTAAAAAAGAAAAAAGAAAAAGAGGGACCATCAGATGGCATAATGGTTATGTCACTGGATGCTCATGTAGTAGCAGTTTGAGTTCCAGACCCAGTGGCTTAAAACTCATGCTGGGTGCACACGCCTGCCCATGATACCGAGAGGAGACGGGATTGCAGCGTGGCCATCCCCCCAGGGGGGTGATTTCCCATTTTCTCTCTCTCTGGACTCTCCACACATGCCATATAGCAAAAATCTCTCCCTCTAAAAAAAAAAAGAAATGCTTTATGATGGGTCTTTCAGTCAACCTGTTGCAAGGCTTTGCTCTTAAGACTGGCAGTGAGGAGACCAGCAGGTGGCATGGTGGTTAAGGCGCGGACACTCCCACATGGCTGACTATGTTTTGAGTCCCAGACCTGGTGGCTTGCTTTCTCACTTTCTCTCTCTCCCTCTCTCTCTTTCTCTCTCTCTGGTCAAATTAAAATAAATAAATGAGGGACCAGCAGTTGGCATAATGGTTACGTCGTTGGACTCCCATGTAGTCGACCGTGGTTTGAGTTCCAGTTCTAGACCTGATGGCTTAAACTTACACTGGGCGCGTGTGAATTCCCAAGATCCTGAGAGAACGGAGGAGAAGGGATTGCAGTGTGGCCATCCCCCCCTGGGGGGTGATTTCTTGCTTTCTGTCTCTCTCTCTCTCTCTGTCTTTCTGGCGAGTGCACATGCCCTACAGCAAAAATCTCTTCCAAAAAAATTTAAATAAATAAATGTAAAAAAAAAAAAGACTGGCAGCGAATCTTCATCTCTCTTAACATTTCTTGGTTCACGAGTTCAACTGAACCACAAAACTATTTTCTGAGGTAGTCTGGGCAGGCATCTTCATCCTGATTTTCACATATGAGTAAATTCGAGCGAGGCACAATGACTTGCTTAAGGTCACACAGTTGGTAACAGTCTGTCTGTGCCTGGAACTGTGATCTTTCTGACTCTAAAACCTGGATGCTACCACTACACCACCATACAGACTAATTTATTGAGCAGTTACTTGTTATGTGCAAGGCACTGCACCAGGTTCTTTACAAGTATCCATCTCTGATTCTCAAACTGGAATTATTATTGCCATTGTACAGAGAAGTAGAAATTGAGTATGGAGTACATGTTAAATGACCTACAAAAGATCACTTAGATAATAAAGGCAGAGCGTGGATTAGGTTGTAGCACTCCAGCTACTCAAGAACAGGGATTTTACCAGTCCCATCACCAGACGCTGGCTGGTGACAAAGCAGGTTCATAAACATACACTCGACCTAAGCAAACTGTTTTTGCGTTGTGCTGCGCCTGCGCACTAGACGCAGGGGTGGGGAGGTCAACGCGAGGGCGAGAGTGAGGCAGTGCCAGAGAAGGCGTGTCTGTTTCCCAAACATTCACTGTCCCCACGGTGCATGTCTGCCCCAAGGTTGGCTTGCCTGGCTTGAGTGACGGTGTATCTTAACCAATCACTGCAGAACTCAGACTGTTGCCAGGGTGAAGTGGCACCCGCCTCTCCAAGGGAAGGGGATTTGCAGGAGGGTGGGACCGGAACTGACGCTTCAGGGGAATGCTATGCTCTGGGAGTGTTGATGTTTTCCAGTCAGTCCGGCTGACTGCGTTCAAGTTGGAAGCCTGGGGGGGAGGCGTTTTTATTATCGTGTGAGCGGCAGGCCACGCTGTCCTTTTGCTGTACCCACGCCTGCGAGTCAGAGTCTTGGAGAGAGAACGGGAACAGGACAAGGCCCACGAGAAAAGCTAGGAAGAAGGTGCAGACGTTCAACTGAAATCTGAGACAGAGGGCACGGGAGGGCGAGCGCTTGCCTCTGATTGGTCTGTGGGCATCGTCGAGGACCCACGCAACTGCTTCGATTGGTTGTTGTCAGCGATTGTTGTGGCGGCGACGATTTTGCCCACGTACTTCCGAACGGGAGGCGGGGCTGTGCTCTGGCGCGCGTGCGCAGCGCCCCAGGGCCCCACCCGACAGCTCAAGAACCTGCGAGGGGGCGGAGCGAGGAGGTCCTTGTTTTGGTTCTGTTTCCTTTGAAGCTGAAGGCCCGAACGGGTGTAGCAGTAGACTTGCTGGACTTGGAGAGAAGGCTACGACAAACTCGTCTCGCTCTCTTCGCTTTGGACTTCACATCCGGGTTTTCCTCCCGGCGTGACCTGCGCGTCACCGACGGTTCTCGAACCGGTGCTTCGATCGCTTTATCCGGGTCTCGCCATTCCCGTCGTGCTTCGCGCACTATAGTAGCCCCCTCATCCGGGTTCTCTCCCGGCGTGCCCTGCGCCGGGTTTGCTGGGGGGTACTCGGCGGTGCCGCCATGACTATTCTCCCCAAAAAGAAGCCGCCGCCTCCCGACGCGGACCCCGCCAACGAGCCGCCGCCGCCCGGGCCGCTGCCCCCAGCGCCGCGCCGCGGCGGGGGTGTGGGCGTGGGCGGCGGCGGCACGGTCGTGGGCGGCGGAGATCGCGACCGTGACTCGGGCGTCGTGGGGGCCCGTCCCCGGGCTTCGCCACCGCCTCAGGGCCCACTACAGGGGCCACCAGGCGCTCTTCACCGCTGGGCGCTGGCCGTGCCACCTGGCGCAGTGGCAGGTCCCCGGCCACAACAGGCTTCTCCTCCTCCTTGCGGGGGCCCTGGTGGTCCAGGCGGTGTTCCAGGGGACGCACTTGGTGCAGCAGGGGCGGGCGTGGGCGCGGCGGGCGTGGTGGTGGGCGTGGGCGGTCCCGTAGGCGTGGGCGGCTGCTGCTCAGGCCCTGGTCACAGCAAGCGGCGGCGTCAAGCTCCCGGGGTTGGCGCGGTTGGTGGGGCCAGTCCAGAGCGTGAGGAGGTCGGCGCAGGCTACAACAGTGAGGACGAGTATGAAGCGGCTGCAGCACGTATCGAGGCTATGGACCCTGCCACCGTTGAGCAGGTAAGGGCTAGGTGGAGGGTAAAGGGTGGGTGCATATGCAGGTGGGACCCCTAGATTGAGAAAGGACTCAGGGAATTCTGTTTGACATCATCCTAAGGGACCTCTAGGTCTTTCTAAGGGACCTGACACTCTTCTCTGTTGGCAGGGGCGTGAGACCCGCTTTTCTCCCCAACAGGAACTTGGGGTTAGAGGTCCTAGATATGGTAGGAGACTTAAAGATGGGGTCCGAGGTCTCTTTTATGCCTGTAGTCGTCATTCCAGACCCTGGGACTTCATCTGGTAGAGCCAGTAGATAGTTCCTCAAGAGACACAGACAGGTTAAAGCCTCTCTTGGGAGTAGGGTCTCAGGTTCAGGGCTAGTATGGAGGGGGGAGTCCTCAGGTCTCTCCAAGGGACCTAAGTTTGTGTTCAGTGGCTTGAGAACTGTTTTTCTCCAGTATAGGAAGAGTCTGAGACTTCCTATCAAGGGATCTTCAAATAAAGAGATCTCAGAGATGGTGTCTGAGTATCTCCAAGGAACCTAAACACTTTGAGGAGTCTGAGACACACTGTGTATAGGACAATCCTTCCCTCTTTAGTGTAACATGGCAGAGGACATTCAGCAGTGGAACCTGGGACTCCCTCTTTTAGGGAGGAGAATCAAAGTCCTGACAGGCACACATCCCCACTCTTGAGAGGGGATCTGAGCTGTCCTGCAGGGGTCTAAGACTTTTCTCAGAGATAAGACCCTGTGCCCTCCTTGGGGACAAGGGCCAAAACCAACACCCAGGGACCAAAGACCCTACTCGGGTACATGAGATTCATTTGCTGAGTGACGGGGTCTGCTTCTTATCAGTGATCTGAGACCTCCCTCCTTGGAGACAAGGATATGAACCTCTTTGAAGATCTTAAGCTTCTAAGGAATGGGCATTTGCCCGTTAACCCTCCCCCTTCCACCAAGGGCCTGAGCCTTGAAAATGAGACTCAGCTTTGACTGCTAGGGGCTAAGATCCTCCTGCTTATGAACTGGAAATTTTAGAGACCAGGTGTGAGTTCTCTTTAGGGGCCTTATAGTCCCCTATAAAGGTCCTAGGCAAGGTGAGTCCTCAGGGACTGGTGTCTTGAGTGTTCTTGGGAGTCTGAGGACCCCTCCCCCCCCCCACAGAGATGTGAGACCTTTCTATCCAATTATAAGAGACTAAAACACACATTGGGGATATGACATTCTATCTTTTTCTTTGTAACAAGGGTCCAAGCCACCCTTACTACCACCAGGGCCTGAGATTCTTGTTAGGGATACACAATGCTTATCTTGGGAACCAGAACCCGAGACCACTTCCCAGTGCACATGAGCGTTATGGGGTCCCAGAGATAATGTCTGAGACCTCCTGTGGATTTAAATCTACTTTCAAAGAAGGGCCTTAGGATCCCTCTGGCAATGATATTTGTGCTTTCTTTCAGAGACAGTTGACCCTTACATACCCAGTGACTGTTGGGTCTTTACTCAGGGAACTTGAAGTACCCCTCAGGAACAGGGTACTCCCCCCACCAGAAATGAGCCTGAGAGCCTTCCCTTGGGGCACAGCTGTAGGATCCCTGAGGAACAAGGTCCTGAATCCGTCCCCCCCCCCCCCCGAATTTGAACTTTACCTTGGGTGTGTGAGGGCCTGTTCTCCATTTCAGAACCTGGGACCTGAAACTGTCCTGAGGGTACTGATAGTCACTTCACCTCAGATAAAACTTAGAGACTCCAGCTATATGGACCTTTTAGAGATACAGTGATTCCTGCCTTGGGGACAGGTGGGATTCTGAGGAAAAGTGTCTGGGCCTTTTCCCAGAGACCTGAACTTCCCCTTGGGGACAAAAGATCTTTCACTTTAGGGACTGGGACCTAAGCTCTCCCTTGGGCATGAGATTTTCTTCCCAACACACCAGACAGTCCTTTCTCATCAGGGAAAGGGACATGAGGTCACCTTCAGTGTGACCAGAGGCTTTCCCCATTGGACAGTAGAACCTGGGTGCTCTCCAGGGTCATACAAACTCTTTACTCTGATTCCCCTCACAGCCAGGGCCAAGAAGGTTCCCCCTGCCTTTTATCAGAAGGTTGTCAGGTCCTGGGGACACGGAGCCTGAGGGCTTCCCTCTTATCTGAGAGAGATTCTAAACCTTTCCCTAACCTGGCTATGCTTGCTTCCCATGTCTAGGGTCAGAAGAGTATTCTAAGTTCTGAACTGCTTTTGACAAGCTTTTCTTTTTCTTCCCAATGTCAGGGAAAGGGTTTGAGACATCCCCACTCCAGGGAAATACTGCTCCCATGTCCCTCTACCCCTTGACTCAGGTAAATCTTTCTGTACTTCACAGGGACCAGGGCCTTGTTTTGAGCCCCCTGTAGACCTCTGTTCTGTTTTTTTTTTTTTTTTTTTTAAAGTTTATTTATTTCTTTCATGAGAGTGAGAGACAGAGTGAGAAACAGAGAAAGAGAAAGACAAGCAACTTCAACAGGGTCCCACGCCGTGTTCCCAGCCAGCCAGGATCATGGGCACGCACACCCCGCGTTTACAGGTCGACCGGGGAACCGAACCCGTGACCTCCCACATGGATCCAGCATCGCTTGAGCAGCGCGTCACTGGTGCGCCACCGAGGCAGCCCTTAAGCCCCCTATTCTCTTTTCCTTCTCATCCATCATTACTTCTGACAGGATAAATCATCTGGACTCACAGGGTCAGGACCAGAAATTGTTTCTTCTCTTTCTGGCTGGGGTAAAGTCTCCCCCTGCAGAAATAGGGAGCAATACATCCCTGTTTCCAGGGACAGAGAGGAAGAAGGTCCTGGGCTGCCATGGTAACTTGAAAGATACCTCCTCTACCTGCCCCTTGCAGTCCCTTCCTTATGCTTGTCCCTGTACAAACATGGAAGCAAAGCTCTGTTCCCTTTCCAACAACAGAAAAGATGCTTTTTGTCCTTCCACTTCCTAGGACAAAGGGAGAAAGAAGGTGCTCCTCTTCTTTCAGCCTCACCTGGTCTGGCTTGGGACCTTTTGGGGCTGAAAAGAGAGGAGATTCTTCCTGCCACCCCAGTCTTGGTTCTAAACTGTCAACAGAGGCATTTGTAGCCTGGAAGCCAGTTGGATCCCTGGGGAAGAGGGGAGTCATTGAAAGGGAGTCTGGATAGTAAGTCTGGTCCACGTTCTGACTATTTGGGCTTCCTGTTGGTCCTGATTGTGTGGATGTGCCCGTTTCCTTTAGGAGTCTTTTTGGTTCCCTGGAGTCTAGGTGGTGAGGAAGCAGTGATGTCAGGGGTTTCCTTTTCCAGTCATGGCTGCCATGTTGAGAGTCTACCACATGGATAGGATGGCTTGTAACCATCCTAAACTTGGGTACCCCGCAGAGCTGTTTGGAAACCTCATGGAGCTGTTTGAGAAGTGAATGTGGATGCTGAGGTGATGGGAAGAGCTGGACCTGGCACTGTAGTCAGGGTGCCAGCATTCCTCAGTCTGTTGAGGCTTTGCTGGATGAACCCAAATAGGTCTGCCTATGCTGTCTGGGCCTGTTTCCCAGAGATGGAGCAGGTGAGATATCGTTTAGCTTTGGGATTTTAGGGAATTCAGTCTCAAGTCCTCTAGGCCTGGAGGTGACAGGGGATGGTGTCTATTAAGGAGGAACTGAGCTCCTTCTCTCTTCCCTCTCAGCTATCCAAGCTTGGTGTGTGGGACAAGTGGCCTGTTTGGCATGAGGCTCACTGTTGATGGACAGTAAGTTCTGTGGCCAGCTGTGCTATGGTGAATAAGCTCTGTGGGATTGCCTGTCAGGGGTCCATTGGATAGTGTGGAGGGGTAGAGTTGTGTATGGAAAGAGTTTGGGCTTTGGAGTCAGGTGGTCTTGAGTTCAAATCTTAGTGCCCCTGCTTTGCTGCTTTAGGCAAGCCAATTTTTCTCTCAGCTGCCTTTTTTTCCCCAAAAAGTTAATCCATGCTTAGTGTTACTAGGGTGAATATCTGACCTTGCCTATCTTGGTTCTTTGGTTCTCTCTCTTGCCCAGGATGGACAGTTTGCTCCAGGGTCATCTTGGCTCTTTGCCAACTAAGCCCATCATTTAGCATCTAGAAACCTGCCAGTTCCTTAGGTTCTTCCTATCCTTTTTGGAGTTGGGTAGCTACCCAGTGGGGAAGCAGGAAGTGGTCTCTGCCCAGGCAACATGGAGTTGAGTCCTGTTTCTGCACTAAGCTTTTGTGTAGTCTTTGGGCATTTCCTTTTTCTGAGTCTTGTTTTCTCTCTCCATGGAATGGGTAGTGGTGAGGAGGGAGTTTGGACTCAATGCTCTGAATCAAGTCATAATCTCTTTTTTTTATCTTCTCCCAACTCCCCACCCTTTATGAAAGTTCAAAGTGGGACTTGGCTTTTGTGGAGGGGTTATCTTTGGGTTATCTTGAAATACTATGGTATTTCAAGCAGTGTTCAGCTTCCTTCTTCCTGGCTGGTGCTATAGGCCCTTGATTAGTTGGTTGTTGGTTTTTCTATTTTAACAGCTTTATTGAGATGTAATTCATGTACTGTGCGATTCATCGATTTAAAGTGGCTTTTAGTACATTCACAGAATTGTTCATCCATCACCATAGTCAATTTAGAACATTTTCATCACTCCAGAAAGAAATCCTCACCCCTTAGCCATTATACCCAAATTATTTCATCCCATTCCAGCCCCTGGCATCTACTAATCTGCTTTCTGTTTTGATTTATTTGTCTCTTTTGGACATTTTACATGAATAGAATCCTATAATATGTAGTCCTTTGTGACTTGGCTTCTTTTCACTCAGCAAGGCTTATCCATGTTATAGCACGTATCAGTCTGGCCATTTTATTGCTGAATAATAGCATTGGGGGGTTAATCTCCTTCCCTTCAGTGGCCCAGCACTAGATCGGGATCGTTCCTCTTCTTTCTCCCTCTGCCATGGAGGGCCTGTATGGGTCCTTAGAGAGCAATGTGTGGGTCCTTAGAGAGCAGTGTGTGTGTGTGTGTCTGTCTGTATTTGTCATTGGATGGTTGCCTGTGTTTTTCCAGTAGAGCTGAGCCAGTGTTCCTGGGTGTGTTGGGGAAGGAGGTGGGTTTGGCACCAGGGTTGCTGGGACAGAGCTATGAGGCCCAGAATACTAAACACCTCTTGGCCCTGGGCTCTGGGAAGACATCTGTCCATGAGCTGCCAGTGCTGTTGCCATCTTTCCTTGCCCCCTCTTCCCTTCCATGGCAGCTCATTCTTCTACAGACAGGGTTAGCATTTTTCCAGGCTGGGAGGGGGGAGTTCAGGCTCCTGGTATCTTAGTTCTAACTCCTTCCCTGGGAGAAGTGAAGGCTGTGGATCCTTAAGAACGGGACCTATGCCATGGTGTCTCAGCCATGAGGCCCTAGAGTGCAGACACCAAGAAGTTCTAGGGGGGTTATATTAGTTTCCTGTGACTGCTGTGACAAATTACCACCAATTGGGTTATTTAAAACAAGAAACTCATTTTCTCAAAATTCTAGAGGCCAGAAGTTGAAAATCATTTTGCTGTGTCAAAATCAAGGTGTTGACAGGGCTGTCCTCTCTCTAGAGGCTCTAGAGGAGAATTCAGTCCTTTCCTAGCTTCTGGTGGCTGCCAGCATTCCTTGGCTTCTGGCTGCATCTCTCCAGTCTGCCACTGTCCTCATATTGCCTTTTTTTTTCTGTGTGTATGTATGTGTGTGTGATTTCTTCTTCTGTTTTTATCACGTGTATGTGGGTGTTCTTAGGTTTTTCCCATAGGGCATGTGCACTTGCCCGAGAGACACAGAGAGAAAGAAGGAAAGTGAAAAATCACCCCCTGGGAGGGATGGCCATGCCTCTGTCTTTTCTCCTCCAGTCTCCTCTCGGGATTCTGGGGACATGTACATGCTCCTGGCATGAGCTTCAAGCTGTCTGGTCTAGGACTCAAACTGGTCAGTCATGTGGAATCAGCACCTCAACCACCACACCATCTGCTGGCCTACGTCTTTCTCTTTTTAAAAACTTGTCAGAGGGGTGTGTGCTTGGGAGGGGAGGGAAGGTGCAAGAAAGCATCTTCTCCATGGGGCATGGTCAGTGTTATCCTTTCTCCTCCATCTCTACTTCCTTTTGGGATTTTGGGCATACAGGCACATATGCCTGGTGTGTTAAGCTGCCGGGTCTGGTACTTGAACTGCACAATTGGCCATGTGGGATCCAGCCTCCTTAACCACCAGGCCACAGACCTTTGTATATCTGTTATAAAGACACTTGTGATTGCATTTAGGTCCCATCCCCCATACTCTTTAAGATAATCTGTCCATCTCAGGATCCTTAACTTTTTAAAACAAATTATTTATTTTACTTATTATCACATTTTTAAAGAATCATTTAATTTTATTTATTATTATTATTCAATTTGAACAGAGAGAGAGAAAGAAAGGGAGAAAGCAAGCTGTCAGGTCTAGGACTTGAACCACGGTTGGCCATTTGGCAGTCCAGCACCTTGACCACCACATCATCTGCTGGCCTTCATTATTATTAGTTTTTAATTCATGAAAGAGAGAGACAGTGAAACAGCAAGCCGCCAGGTCCAGGACTCAAACCACTATCGGCTACGTGGGAGTCCAGCACCTTAACCACAACACCATCAACCGGCCCCAGGATCCTTAACTTAATCACATTGGCAAGCACCATTTTTCTTTTTGTTTCTTTCTTTCTTTTTTGGAAGAGGTTTTTGCTATAGAGCACGTGTGCTTGCCAGAAAGACAGAGATCTGAGACAGAAAGTGAGAAATCACCCCCCAGGGGCGATGGCCATGCTGCAATCCCTTCTCCTCCATTCTCCTCTTGGAATCTTGGTCACGCATGCCCATATGCTCGGCGTGAGTTTAAGCCACTGGGTCTGAGACTCAAACTGCAGTCAACTACATGGGATTCCAGCAACATAGCTATTACATCAACTGCTGGTCCCAACACCATTTTTCATATAAGGTAACATTTATGGGTTCCAGGGATTGGTGTCCAATATTTTTTGGTGGCCATTATTCAGCCTACTACAGAGGTGTTCTTCTATTTTTAAACAACTTTTCTTTATTCATAATAGAACAAGAATGTGATACACTTAACACACATACACATGTATACACATGAGCACCCTGCACAGGATCTGATTGTTGTCCATCCCCCTTCAGTCTTCCAGCCAGCTGGATTTGGAGCATTCATTTGAGTGCCTGGGGTGTTTCTGACTGACTGGGCCTGAGATTCAAACCACAGTCTGACTTCTCTTGAGCAGCACATTTATTTACCATTGTGCTTCGAAGTTGGTCCCACAGAGGTGTTCTTACTTCTCTTCCAGGGAAGGTAAAAGAATTCACTAAATAGTCCCTTACAGGGCAGTTGTATAATATTTTAGTTTGCCCACTATCCCTATTATTGGGAGACTTGTTATCCTCGTTTCACAGATTTAGAAACTGGCTCACTGCATTTCACTACAGTGGCTAATAATTGGTGGGGCTGGATCGGAACCCAAGTCAGTTGATATTTACTACCTTCTCTGACCTCTCTTGAGCTTTTAGACTAGTAGCTTGCAGACTCTTAGCTCAGGTCTTGGGATACTCGGGTATCAGTGAGCTTTGCGTCTCCCTTCTGTGGAGGCTCAGCCATGTGTAGGAACTCTGCCCCAGGCCCAGCAGTGGACTTGGAAAGGTTCAGAGCTTGGACTTCATTTCCACAGGCCAGGGTAGTGGTGTAGCTTAAACTTTTCTATGACTGAGCTATCTTCTACCCACATTCTCAGTAGCCCTTAACATTTTCTCTCCAAAGGGAAGGAGAGAAGGGCCAGGGCCTAAGCTCTTCAGGTTGTTGGTGGCAAAGCCATTTGGTAACAGGTAGTCTGGCCTCTAGATCTATCCCTAGATGCCTTTCTGGCTGCCTCAGGACCCAAACCCTACTTGTGCAAAAAGTCTACTCAGGCCTCTTTTATTTTTAGGAACAAATCATGATTTTCCCAGGGTGGGCTGCCAGGTATATCTCCATGCTGTGACTCATGGGGCCACCCCTGTTTGTTTTGATACTAGGCTTTGCTGGTGCCTAAACCCCAACTCCCTCTACTTTTATAAAAAGATAACGTTTTTGGGACCAGCAGTTAGCATAATGGCTATGTCACTAAACTCCCATGTAGTCGACGGTAGTTCGAGTCCTGGACCCGGTGGCTTAAACGCACGCCGGGCACGTGTGCGTGTGTGCCCAAGGTCCTGAGAAGAGAATGGAGGAGAAGGGATTGTGGCATGGCCATCCTCCCTGGGGGGGTGATTTCTGGCTTTCTTTCTCTCTGTCTCTGTCTTTCTGGCGAGTGCACACGCCCTATAGCAAAAATAAACCTCTCCAACAACAACAACAAAAAACAACAAAAGATAATGCTTTTACCACCAGGGTTGTGGTAAGGAGAATTAAATGAGATCACCCTAATATCTGGCACCTGGTGAGTTCATCTTTCTTCCTGGCTCTTCTCTGCTTATCTGACAGGTCCTACCCAAGACTTCAGCTCTTACTGAACTCATTCCTGGGCTCTGCTTACGGCAGAGGTGATTTCATTACTCATCCAATTAACAAGCATTTCTGGAGGTCCTGATGGTTTAATCCTTTGCTCATGTGGCATCTCCTCTTAGGTACCAGGGTGCAGTCCCTTCCTGTTTCACAACATCCAATACTCACCTCTTTATGGTCCTTCTCACTGTATGTGGTTGTTGCCTATTTCTTTGCCCCCCCCTCCCTTAGCAATTTGTGAGTTTATCGAGGTTAAAGGCCAAATCTGATTCATTTCTCTGTCCTTATTGCCTGGCCCAGGATCTGATTCAGTAGCTGCCTGATAAATCTTTGCTGAGTGAGTTAGTAGGAGCCCCTCTCCTTTTTGATCTCCCTTTCTTGTTTCTATTTTCCCTCCTTCCACACTTGAGGGCAGGAGGTTGCTGTGGTCCCTTCTGTCTGGTCTGGGATTGCAGTTATAGCTGTGGTTTCCCTAGAGACCCCTGCCTGGAGAAGCCCCCAAGTTTCTGGGAGATGACTGGACTTGGGGTAGTGATGGACTTGGGGGTAACTAGCTGGAGTGTGCTAGGCCCCAGCCTCGGGGGCAGGAGAGGGCACTAGACCATTGGAATGTTGTGTACAAACAGGAGTCTTCATGCTGCCCATGGAAGCCCATTAAGAGCTTCCAAGTGTCTGTGTCATCTTTGGAAATCTAGGCACACTTTCTCAGGGTGTGGGCCCTGATGGTAGAGGCAGGCTGGCTGTTTTCTTGTTACCCCGTTTATCCTCTCCTGTCTAGCTTCTCATCTAGGAAGGAGAGGCCTTCTGTAGGCCTCTGAGTTGTACATAATCTCTGATTGTGCTGGTCTCTGCCTTCTGGTATTGGTGACTACCTCACTAATGTATGGCATGTTGTTTACAAAGTCTCTTCTGGTGGCGAAACTCCTCTGAGTCTCTTGACAGCTCTGTCAGATAGATGAGGGATAACCCATTTGATAGGAATCTGAGGCTTGCTGAATTTAGGCAGTTTACTGAAGATCAGGTAGTAGTGAGGGACAGAGCTAGAGTTGGAACCCAGAGCTCTCAGCCTCAGATCTTGTGCTTCCTACTTTGCAAGAGACTGTTCTCCCCTGTTTTTCTTGGGTCATGGGTTCCACCAGTTGCCTAAGCTGAAAATACAGCCTTGCAGGGAGGTGGGCCCCTCTGTTAGCATTAGACCAGGTCCTATAAATGCTGGGCCTGGTGGTGTCCCCAGTGAGCAGGCTTGGGATCCTATAGTTTCCCATCCTTGCTGGTCTGGTGAGTCAGGCTGGCTGCTTCTGGTGGCCAGCAGAGGGCGCAAGTGGCCTGAGAAAGGTGTGCTGCTTCTGGTTTGTTTTAAAATATAAAATATGTTTTAAGTGGTACGTGGTTATTATTTTAAAAGAAAAAAATCTGAAGATACGCATTTGTACAGGTTCGCCACCTGAACCTTGAGGGTCAGGTATCCTTTGGAATTTGGAAGAATTTCAGAGTTTAGAAAAGTCATCTGGCCCCTTCTCAGGAACTTCGAGCGACAGTCCCGAGTAAGCCTTCGCGGCTTGGAGTCGTGAAAGCCAGGCCTTGAAGACGACGACTGCACACTCAAGGGGTGGACTACGAGTTCAGCTCGTAGTCCCACCCCAATTCAAGTCACTCTGACAGGGCCAGATGGTGGTGTGATTAAGGCAACTGGATCTTCCATGGCTGACTCCAAGGAAGAGTAACAGACCCAGTGGCTTGAAAAACATGCCAGAGGAGATCAGCTGCTTCAAGATAAAGCTGAATATCTTCTTTCCTGCTGCTGGCTGCCAGAAACTCATTGAAGTGGACAATGCGTGCAAAATTTATGCTTTTTTTGAGGACCTTATGGCTACAGAAGTGGCTGCTGATGCTTTGGGTGAAGAATGGAAGAATTATATAGTTTGAATCAGTGATAAAAATGACAAACATGATTTCTCCATGAAGCGCAGTTTTGACCTATGACTGTGTCCACCTGCTACTGAGTAGGGGACATTCCTGTTATAGACCAAGGAGAGGGAACCAGCAGTTAGCGTAATGGCTATGTCGCTGGACTCCCACGTAGTCGACCGCGGTTCGCGTCCCGGACCCGGTGGCTTGAAACTCACGCCGGGCGCGTGTGTGTGTGTGCCCAAGATCCCGGGAGGAGAAGGGATTGCGGCATGACCATCCCCCCTGGGGGGTGATTTCTCGCTTTCTGTCTCTATGTCTCTCTCTGTCTGTCTGGCAAGCGCACGCGCCCTATAGCGAAAATCTCTCAAAAAAAAAAAAAAAAAAAAGAAAAGAAAAAGAAAAAGACCAAGGAGAACTGGAGGAAAAAATAGCAGATATGTTTGGATTTGCATTGTTGATTCTAATCTGAGCATTTTCAATTTGGTTATTGTAAGAAAAGGAGAGGACTGATACCATGGGCTGACTGATACCATAATGCCTTGTCACATGGGGCCTAAGAAAGCTAGCATAGTCCAAAAACTTCAGTCTCTCTAAAGAAGACAATGTCTGCCAATATGTTTTAAGAAAGCCCTTAAATAAAGAAGGTAAGAAAACCTAGGACCAACGTACCCAAGTTTCAGCATCTTGTGACTGTACATGTCCTGAAACACAAATACCAGTGAATTGCTCTCAAGAAACATCATAGTGTGGGTCGTGGGGTCAGCCGACTCAACAGGCCCAGTAGCTAGTTAAGGCCACTCACTGGGGCCCAGAGTCGCTGCCACTATGGCTAGCCAGTCACAGGGGATCCAGCAGTTGCTGCAGCCCAAAAGCAGAGACAAGCAAGCTGAAGAACCAGAGGCTCAAACAGACCAAAGAAGCTCAGGCTGAAATTGAACAGTTCCGCCTGCAGAGGGAGAAAGAGGCCAAGGAAGCCGCTGCTCTGGGTTCCTGTAGTTGTTGCAGCACTGAAGTGGAGAAGGAGATCCAGTAGAAGATGACCATCCTCCAGAACTACTTCCTACAGAATGGGGATAAAGTCTTGGATAACTTCTTGGCCTTTGTTTGCAAAATCTGGCTAGGAATCCATGAAAACTACCACATAAATGGATAGGAGGAAAAGGAAGTGCCTGTCCCATGGATTGGCGTTTTAGATGCCCTCTTGGAATACGAAGCATTCCAGAGCTCCAGGTGTATTCTTGGGGAAGGCATTAAATTATTTCTGTATATTATATAGCAAGTCCCTTCACTTATTGCAGAGTAGCAAATCTAGCTTATTTGTACAGATTTAGAATTTATCCAAAGAATTCATCTTTTTATCTCAAAAAAAAAAAAAAAAAAGAAAAGTCATCTGGAACGAATCCTTCATGTTATGTAACAACCTCCAGGGAGGTGGGGGCAGCACCTTGTGAACATGAGTGCTTCTGTGTTGAAATGTTTGAATATTCACCTTCAAGTGGGATAGATGGATACTTGGCAGTTCCTGTCAGGTTATAATGTCAAATGAGTTAAATAAAGACTTTTGATTTTCAGAGATTTTTGGGGTTTTGGAATTTTGGATGAGGGATTGTATATCTTTATAAAGAAGGAAGGTGAAGTAGATTCACCTGTAACACTAATCATTAGGGATAATATTTTGTTGTGTAGCTTTCCCAATTTTGTATGTGTGTTTATGTACATACATATGTATGTATATATGTGTGTGTGTGAACATACACATATATCTGTTGAATGTATTCAGTCATAAATGAGATTATCCTTTGCACACTTTTTGTCTTGTACATTATAGCTTGTAATTGCCTAGTATGGAGTCCAGGATCTAGGCGCTTGCCAACACTCCCTCTTCAACATCTCCCCTGGGAAGAAATCCTTGAAATAGAGCCACATTTTCCACCCAGGCACTTGCTGGGTCAGGGCCGTGCTCTGCAAGATCAGCAAGAATCAGGAGGCAGATGGGTCTCTCAGAATGCCTGAGGCCCCTCAAGGAGCAAATCTTATGCTCACCTAACAACTAATTCCTTAAAAGAAAGAGTCCTCTCCTGCCTCGTGTGCACAGGGTGATCAAGGAGGGCCAAGAACTTTACCCTGCCTATTGTCCTCTCTGCCAGTCCTCTGGGCCCCTCGGGAGCTTGAGGGCAGGCCCTGGGAGTGGGTCCAGGCCTTCCCTGTTGCTGACCCCATCTCTTCCCTCCAGCAGGAGCACTGGTTTGAAAAGGCTCTACGAGACAAGAAGGGCTTCATCATCAAGCAGATGAAGGAGGACGGTGCCTGTCTTTTCCGGGCTGTAGGTGAGTCTCTGCCTCAGCCCTCAAGGACCTAGGGCTGCTCCTGAGCTGGGTCCCAGTCATCAGGAAGAGCCCCTGAGGCAGGGTTGAGGCAGAGTTAGTTAATCTTTTAGGGACTCCAGGCCCCAGGCTCAAGTTAATATCTGACCTCTAGCCTTAGATCATGAGAGTGTGTTGGTATGAGCATCCTGATAACCGCAGTAATAGGATAAAGAATTACACAATTGCTCTGCTGGGCACTATGGGAAACCCTTTTAATTTTCCCTCTAGTTAGTGAATGTCAGGACACTTGTTTCCATTTTTCAGATGGCAAAATTGGCTCAGAGATGGGGAGTGACTTTCCCAGGGTCAGATAGTTGGAAAAGGTTGAATATCCCTTATCCAAAATGCTTGGGACAAGAATTGTTCCATATTTCAGGTTTTTTTCAAATTTGGAATATTTGCATATTGGGAGTGGGACCCAGTTCATAATAGAAAACTCAATTATGTTTTATATTTACTTTATATACATAGTATGCAGGTAATTTTATACAGTATTTCTGTACTGCAATATTTTGACTATAACCTGTCAAGAAGTCAGATGTGGAATCTTCCACTTGTGGCATCATGTTCACACTCAAAAAGCTTTAGATTTTGGAGCATTTCAGATTTTTGGATTAGGAATGTTTAACCTGCATGTGGTAGAGATGGGATTCAGAGTCTGAGTTAGATTGGTTTGAGACCCCTGCTTTTTAGATAATTTTTTAAAATTTAACTTTATTTATTCATTTATTCATTTATTTCCATTTGACCAGAGAGGGATAGAGTGAGTGAGTGAGAGAGAAAGCAAGCTGCCAGGTGTGGGACTCGAACTGCAGTCAGCCATGTGGGAGTCTAGCACTCTTAACTACCATGCCACCTGCTGGCCCCTGAGACCTGCTGCTTTTAACTCTCTTAACTGTATCACACTGGACACCTGGGTTTGCACACAGACCCTATCTTTTATGTTCTGGGTCTTTGTCCCTCTATCTGGGTGGGGGGGGGGTGTCAAACTAGATCTTTACAAATTTCTTCTATCAAAGAATCTTTTTAATTGCCAAAGGGCATATGTGCTTGCCCCAGAGAGAGAGAGAGAGAGAGAGAGAGAGAGAAAGAAAGCACCCCATTAGTGGGGCATGGTCATACCATAGTTCCTTCTCTGTCCAGGTTTGGGGCACTCAGGGCCAGCAGGCAGTATGGTGGTTAAGGTGCTAGATTTCTTCATGGCCAACTGTGGTTCAGTTCCTGGACCTGGCAGTTTGAAAATCAAACTGGGTGTGTGTGTATGCATGCCCAGAATCCTGAAAGAATGGTGGAGAAAGGATTGTGATGTGGCCATCCCCCCCTGGGGGGGGAATGATTTCTCACTTTTTCCCTGTCTCTCTTCAGTGAACAAATGTACACTATAGCAAAAACCTTAAGAAAAAAATTTGGGGCACTCACATGTGCCTAACATGTTTTTCAAGCTGCTGGGACTGGGATTTGAACTGCAGTCAGCCATGTGGCATCTGGCTCCTTTAACTACAAGACTACAGGTCTGGCCCCAAATAATTTTTTTGTTGTTGTTGAGAGATTTTTGCTATAGGGCACATGCTCTCACCAGAGAGACAGAAAGCAAAAAATCACCTCATGGGGGGAGGGCCATGCCACAGTCCCTTATCTAGTCTCCTCTAGGGATTTTGGGCATGCATGCATACGTGCCCAGCGTGAGTTTCAAGCCACTGGGTCCGGGACTCGAACTGCAGTTGACTGCGTAGGAGTTCAGTGATGTAACCATTACACCATCTGCTGGTCTTGCAAAATAATTTTTTAAATTTTATTGTGAGACCAGCAGATGGCATAGTGGTTATGTCACTGGACTTTCACATGGCTGACTGTGGTTCGAGTCCCAGACCCAGTGGCTTGAAACTCCCATGCTGGGCTCATGTGCATGCATGCCCAAAATCCTGAGAGGAGAATGGAGAAGGGATTGTGGTGTGGCCGTCCTCTCTGGGGGGTGATTTCTTGTTTTCTGTCTCTTTGTTTCTCCAGCAAGTGAATGCACCTCAGCAAAAACCCCTCTAAAAATAATAAAGTAAAAAAATAAAGTTTATTGTTACAGGGCACATGCACTCGCCAGAGAGAGAGAGGGGGAACATGAGAAATCTTTCCCCAGGGGATGGCTATGCTTCAATCTCTTCTGTTATTCTCCTCTCAGAATTTTGGGCACACAAATTTTTAATATAAATGCAGATATAAAGCAGTAATGCAAGTCAAAATGTTCCGGTGAACACGTTTGAGCAGTTCAACTTTGTAAGAATTACAAATAAATCTGTTAAATTTTCCTGGAAAAAAAAAAAGAATTTTGGACACACATGCGCAGTGTGATTTTGCCTCCAGGACTGGGACTTGAACCACAAAATTGGCCATGTGAGATCTAGCCACCTTAACCTCCATGCCACCTGCTGGCCCTAATTTTTTTTTTAACTTACACAAAAGTAGAGAAAACAGTAAACCTTCGTGTACCCATTGTCCAGCTTCAAAATAGTCATCCACAGATAGCCAGCCTTTGTATCATCACTACTTCACAGATCCTCCTGAAACAAGTTGTTTTTGGTAGAGGTTTTTTGCCTTAGGGCATGTGTGCTTGCTAGAGAGAGAGAGAGAGAGACAATGAGAGGGAAAGTGAGAAATTACCCCCCAGGGAGGATGACCACACCACAGTCCCTTCTTCTCCATTCTCCTCCTTTCTCTTCCTGGAAGTTTAGACACACGTACACACACACCTGGCATGAGTTTCAAGCCACTAGATCTGGGACTCGAACTGCGGTCGGCCATGTGGGAGTCTAGCAATGTAACAGCTATGCCATCTGCTGCTCCCTTCCTCCCTTTTCTTTTAGCTTTTGTTATAGGACACGTGGGCTCACCAGAGACAGAAAGAGAAAGTGAGAATTCACTCCCTAGGGAGGATGGCCATGCTGCTATCCCTTCTTCTCCATTCCTGTCTTGGGATTTTGGGCATGCACACACTTGCCCAGCATGATTTTCAAGCCATAGGGTCCAGGATTCAAACCACGCAGTCACGGGAACCAGCAGTTAGCGTAGTGGCTATGTCGCTGGACTCCCACGTAGTTGACCGCGGTTCGCGTCCTGGACCCGGTGGCTTAAAACTCACGCCGGGCGCGTGTGCGTGCATGCCCAAGATCCCGAGAGGAGAATGGAGGAGAAGGGATTGCGGCGTGACCATTCCCCCTGGGGGGTGATTTCTCGCTTTCTATCTGTCTGTCTTGCGAGCGCACGTGCCCTATAGAGAAAAGCTCTCCAAAAAAACGCAAACCACGCAATCACTCGTTGTGGGATCCAGCTGCCTTAACCTCTGCACCACTTGCTGGCCCTTGAAACAAGTATTTTTTTAAAGAATTATTTATTTATTATTATTTTTAATTTGATCAGAGACAGTGATAATGAAAAAACAAGTCTCCAGGTCCAGGACTCAAATTGTGGTCAGCCACATAAGAATCCAGTGCCTTGGGACCAGCAGTTAGCGTAATGGCTATGTCGCTGGACTCTCATGTGTTCAACCGCAGTTCGTGTCCTGGACCTGGTGGCTTAAAACTCACACCAGGTGCGTGTGCGTGCGTGCCCAAGATCCCGAGAGGAGAATGGAGGAGAAAGGATTGTGGCGTGGCCATCCCCCCAGGGGGTGATTTCTCGCTTTCTGTCTCTCTGTCTGGTGAGCGCACGTGCCCTATAGCAAAAACCTCTCAAAACAAAACAAACAGAAAAAAAAGAATTCAGTACCTTAACCACCAGACCACCTGCTGGCCCCCTGAAACAAGTTTTTTTTTTTTTTTTTTTTTTTAAAGAATTATCTTATGGGGACCAGCAGTTAGTGTAATGGCTATGTCGCTGGACTCCCACGTAGTCGACCACGGTTCGCGTCCAGGACCCGGTGGCTTAAAACTCATGCTGGGCACATGTGCGTGTGTGCCCAAGATCCCGAGAAGAATTATTTTATTTATTTATTTATTTAAATTTAACCAGAGAGAGAGAAAATGAGAAAGCAAGCTGCGAGGTCTGGGACTTGGACCGTGGTCAGCCATGTAGGAGTTCAGCTCCCTTAACCACCACACCACCTGCTGGCCCCGAAATAAGTATTTTTAAAGTAAAACCCCACCTTCAGATTATTCATAAATATTTCTATATGTTTCTCTGATAGATACAAATTCTTTCTTTTAACATAATCAAAATGTGGTTGTCACACCTTACAAAACTAGTAATTCCTTAATCTCATCTGCTGTCTAATCTGAGCTAGATTACTGAGGCCCATCTCACTGAATTGTGGCCCAAGAAGTCATGAGGTCCCCTGCTAGTGTGAAGGAGAAGCTGGGAGAATGACCCTGGGAGATTTTCCCTTTGGGCTCTGATATCTGCCAAAGAAACGTGCCCTCTAGGGACCAGTGGATGGCGAAGTGGTTGCATCGCTGGACTCCATATAGTCGACTGTGGTTTGAGGCCAGGAACTTGCAGCTTATAACTCAAGCCAGGAGCATGTGTGTTTGTGCCCAAAATCCTGAGGAGATTGGAGGAAAAGGGATTGCAACATGGCTACTCCACCAGGGGGTGATTTCTTGCTTTCTGTCTTTCTTTTCTCTCTGTCTCTCCAGCAAGCACATGCACTCTATAGTAAAATTCTTTCTTAAGAAAAAAGAAGAAGGTGCCCTCTAGCAAGAGCTTTGAGCTAGGAGTCAGAAGACATATCTTCTAGTTCTGTGTTCGATTCAGTTGCTCAACCTCAGCCTCCATTTTCCCATGTGTTAAAAGGTGTTGATTCTCAAGGGCTCCTTGAGTTTCTTCTGGGTCTGCTTTCTCTTACTTTCTGTGTACTCCTGTGTCTTCTGGTGGGCTTGAGTGGAGTGGTCCGAACTATTGTCTGTGCCACTGATTTTCTTTGTAACCTGCAGCAAGCAAGCAGCTCTCTTTCCTGAGCCTGTTTTTTAAAATAATTATTTTATTTAACTTTATTTATTTATTTTATTTGACCAGAGAGGGATAGAAGGGGAGGGGAGAGAGAGAGAGAGAGAAAGAAAGAGAGAGAGAGAAAGCGAGAAAGAAAGTGAGAAAGAAAACTGCTCAGTCCAGGACTCGAACTGTGGTCGGCCTTGTGAGAATCTAGCACCCTTAACCACCGGCCATCTGTTGTCCCTCCGAGCCTGTCTTTTGACCTGTAAAATGAGGCTAAAAGAGCCCAGTATTTTCTCTCTCTCTCTTTCTCTCTCTCTCTCTTTTTCTTCCATAAGGGCATGTGCACTTGATAGAGTGGGAGACAGAAGCAGAGTTAGAAATTGCTGCACCACCAGTTCCCTCTCCATGTTCTTCCTGGGATTTTTGGGACTGCCTACACATACCTGGAGTTACTCTTTTTTTGAGAGAGAGATTTTTGCTACAGAGCTTGTGTGCTCACCAGAAAGAGACAAAAAGCAAGAAATCACCCCCCAGAGGGATGGCCACTCCGCAATCCCTTCTCCATTCTCCTCTTGGGATTTTGGGCATGCACATACTCACGCCTGGCATGAGTTTAAGCCACCTGGTTCTGGACAAACTATGATCGACTATGTGGGAACGCAGCATCATAAGCATTATGCCATCTGCTGGTCCCAACTGGCGTGATTCTCAGGCCACCGGGTCTGGGACTCAAACCATGGTTGGCCATGTGGGAATCCAGTGCCTTAACCACCATGCCACCTGCTGGCCCCAGAGCCGTGTGTGTGTGTGTGTGTGTGTGTGTGTGTGTAATTTTTTTTATTTTACCAGAAGGCATGTGTGGTTTTCAGAGGAAGACAAAGAGAAAGCATTCCTGTAGTAGGACATGATCACCCCATAATCATCCCCTCCCTCCATCTCTCCTTTCTTTTGGGATCTCAAGCATGCATGGACATGTGCCTGATATGTCTCTCAAGCTTCTGCAGCCAGTATTTGAATCACACAGTCAGCTATGTGGGATCTAGGTCCCTCAACCACCAAGTCATATGGTGGACCCAGAGACCAGTATTGTAGCAATTGAATGAGGTTACTTTGGTAAATCCCTCTGACACATGCTCTCATGGAATGGTAGCATTGGTAAAGATAAGATGCTGTCCTTAGTGGTACCTCCGAGTCACAAATGTCTGTGGAATGAGTGAAAGGTGGGGGGACCAGCAGATGGTGTAATGGTTATGTCGCCGGACTCTCACATAGTCTACTTATATTTGAGTCCCAGACCCAGCAGCTTAAAACTCAGGCTGGGCATGTGTCCATGCATGCCAAAAATCCTGAGAGGAGAGAATGAAAGAGAAGGGATTGCAATGTGGCCATCCCCCCGGGGGGGTGGTTTCTTGCTTTCTGTCTCTCTCTCTCTCTGGTGAGTACATACACCTTATAGCAAAAACTTTTATTTAAAAAAAAATAAAAGCCAGGTGGGGTGAGTAGCCACCTCCCCATTACCAAGCAGTAGAAGTCCAGGCAGTGGACTCTGTTGAGCTGGGGGAAATTTTAGCTCTGCTACCCCACCAACTTAAGTTTATGTTTTCCCAGGGATGTTTTATAGAGAAAGAACTATTCTTGGAGGCATCTTGGATAAAAGGAAGGTAGAGACAGAATAGGTAGGGGCCTGTTAGGTGGTAGGCCCTGTGTTGAAACCTAAGGCTGGATATGAGGTGAGCAGGACTGCTGGTAGTCTTCAGGTCAGAGAATATCTTAGGTGGCCATTGAGGAAGACCTTGGGGCTAGCGAGGACCTGGCTTGTGCAGTAACCTGTATCAAGAGCGTATATCTGTCTAGCTATTGTGCCCAAACTCCCCCAACCCTTCCCCCAGCTGGGCCTTCCA